>OZ012739.1:312228430-312828430 GCA_963859935.3 Lathyrus sativus
CTTTCAGGTTAGACCGCTGTTGGGCTGAATAACCGGGTGAGGGTTACCCAACTTAGAAGGATTAATTGTCTAATTGCCCTTTTTGTTTTTTTTTTCTTCTGTGCCTTTGCTCAATATTTTTTCATCAACCTTGCACACACGATTCTTATTGATTAAACCCGATTGTCAAAATAAACTACTAGGGGTACTTCTCAGATCAAAGCACTATGGTACAAATCTACACGTTGGACTCGTTCCTATTCGGGAAACCCAGGGGTGTTTACGTTTTACCTATCTCTCAGGATTATTCCGATTTCCTCCTCACGGTTCTTTTTCCGAGCATTCTATATACTTTCTTATCACCTCCTCGCATACATCTCAACCAAACAGTTCTCAAACCAAATTTTTTTATTAGCTCAATATCAAGGGGTTTTCAGTGTGGAACTTCCATCATGCTTTCAAACTTATACTTAAAATGAATAACAACATAAAGAAGAAAAAAAAACAAAAACACACAAAATAATAAAAAATAAACACACAAATAAATACCCCACACTTGAATTCAACAGTGTCCCCACTATTGAAACACAAGTAGAAGGGGACTCACAGAGTTCATGGTTGTGCATACCTGAAACACGGGTTATGAATGCCAGAAGCTTTTGCCGCTTTCGCGACATAATCAGTTTTTACCTGTAATGGCCCTCAAAAAGTCACCTGCACTGAAATTACTCGGAGGCACTCCGGGTCCAAAACTGGGGAGCTTCAGAATATCTCCCAATTTCGCTACCATCAGACTGTGATCGGTATCAAACAGACGAAATTTCAGTGTCCCATAGTATTCCTCCTCTGTACCTGTCCATCGATGCTTGAGCTGAAATTCTAAAGTACTCAGATATTCAAGTGTTATGCGCTCATAAGTCGGCGCTTCGAATTGCATAAATTCCAACATACCGAGAATGTGAAACATTCTATGTACTTCTATTCTCAGGCATAAGTTATCAAGCGCATTGTTGCAGATATACCTGGTCGGAGTAAGCTTACGTTTTACCATGCTTGAATACTTCCTCTAGTGTGTCGGGTCTTCAAACAGTATGTTATGAGGATTTGCCATTTCGGTGTGCTCTTTTTCTAGGGCACGAAGTTTCGGCCACAGCTTTACCGGTGTCTCTGCGAGGCGGCATGCTTAATCCTGCAAAACACAAAAAACACAGAAAATTTGAAGTTACCATTAGAGAAAAACGTTACCGTAGGATCGACCACAAGGATGAGGGGAACGTTTTTTTGTAAAGAGCGGAAGTGCTTTCGATGAGTGGGTATTGTGGAAATTGAAGCTTTTGCGGAGAGGAGGCAATGGGGTTTTAGGTTTTGTGAGGTGGAAGAAGGTAGGAGATGAATGTGATAGGGGAAATGAGGTGAATTGGTGGGTTATAAAAGATAAGTGGGAAGTAAAGAGGTGGGCCCCACACGGGTAAAAATACATTTTTACTGCGCGCCTTGCAACACGGGCCGTGTCGCACAACACGGGCACCCGTGTTGCACCCCTGGTGACTAATGCACTTCACTGATCCTTGCAACACGGGTCGTGTCACACAACACGGGCACCCGTGTTGCACCCCCTGTAGGTAATGGAATTTTCTGATATTTATGACACGGGCCGTGTCACACGACACGGGCACCCGTGTCACACCCCTGACTTCACACATTTTGGCCCAACTTTGATGCAGCCTGACACGGCCCGTGTTGTGCAACACGGCCACCCGTGTCAGGGTACTGATTTTTCAAATTTTTCGCTCTCTTCTGGTTTCCGACAACCTTCTTTCATCGATGAACCGCGAGTCAACTAAAACCTGTTAAAACAAGAAACAAAACGAAAACGTGAGTGTAAAATGCGTGGGTTGCCTCCCACAAAGCGCTTCGTTTTACGTCACATGGCTCGACGGTCCTTCATCTTATCCTGTGAGATGAACGACATCATTTTGATCCTTCTGCTGCCCCTCGTAGTAAGGTTTCAATCGCTGACCGTTTACTTTAAAAATGTCTCCGTTTGCTTGATTTTTCAGCTCGATTGCTTCATGCGGAAACACCTTATGTATGATAAACGGTCCTAACCATTTTGATTTAAGCTTTCCCGGAAAGAGTTTCAGCCGGGAGTTGTACAACAGCACTAACTGTCCTTCCCAAAATTCCTTCTTCTGAATTCTTCGATCATGCCATTTCTTTGTTTGATCTTTGTAAATTTTGGCATTCTCATATGCCCGATTCCGGAATTCCTCTAGCTCATGGAGTTGAAGAGTTCTAGACTCTCCTGCTTTGGTGAGGTCTAGGTTGAGGACTTTTGATGCCCATAACGCCTTGTGTTCCAACTCTAAAGGCAGATGGCAAGCTTTACCATAGACTAGTTGGTAAGGGGACATACCAATGGGTGTTTTGTACGCAGTGCGGTACGCCCAAAGAGCATCATCCAGCTTTACTGCCCAATCCTTACGGAGGCACGCACTGTCTTCTCTAGTATTTGTTTGAGTTGTGTATTTGACACCTCAACTTGCCCATTGGTTTGAGGATGGTAAGGGGTAGCTATTTTATGCTTCACATTATACTTAAGGAGTAACCTTTCCATGAGATGATTCAAGAAATGAGTTCCTTCATCACTTATAAGAGCCCTCGGTACTCCAAACCGAGAAAATATGTTCTCCTTCAGGAACCTTACCACTACCTTCGCATCATTAGTTGGTAGTGCTACTGCTTCTACCCACTTCGAAACATAGTCAACTGCCACCAGTATATAGTTCTTTCCAAAGGATGGTGGGAATAGCCCCATAAAGTCAATCCCCCAAACATCAAACAATTCTACTTCCAACATGGAATTTTGCGACATCTGGTTTCTTTTGGAGATATTTCCAGTCCGTTGACATCTGTCGCATTCCTTCACTACTTCCTGGGCATCCTTGAACAAAGACGACCAATATAACCCCGATTGGAGGACTTTGGCCGCAGTGCGGTCACCACTGAAATGCCCTCCATACTCCGAATTATGACATGCTTCAAGCACCTTCCTCTGCTCATTTTCAGGAACACATCTTCTGACCAGTCCATCCACCCCTCTTTTGTAAAGAAACGGATCATCCCATAAGTAAAACCTGCAGTCATGAACAAACATTTTTTTCTTGTTAGAATCAAAGTCGTCAGGTATTATCCCCTCGACCAAATAATTTGCGTAGTCAGCAAACCACGGAACACCATTAATAACTAGGATGTGTTCATCAGCAAACTCATCCTTTATCGGGCGCTTGTCCTTGTTTTCTTCAATCTGAGACATCCGCGGGAGGTGATCAGCTACAGTGTTTTCACACCCTCTCTTATCACGAATCTCCACATCGAATTCTTGGAGAAGTAGGATCCATCTCAGGAGCCTAGGCTTTGATTCCTGCTTAGCAAAATGATATTTTAAGGCAGCATGGTCAGTATAAACAATCACTTTGGAACCCAACAGATATTGCCTAAATTTGTCAAAGGCGTGCACCACAACTAACAACTCCTTCTCGGTAGTTGCGTAATTCATCTGTGCAGGGTTCAACACGTGACTAGCATAGTAAATAACATGCAACAGCTTCTCTCTCCGCTGCCCCAACACAGCCCCCACGGTGATGTTACTGGCATCACACATGATCTCAAACGGTAGAGACCAATCAGGGGCAATCACAATCGGTGCTGACACTAACTTATTTTTCAGGTTTTCGAACGCGTCAGCACACTCCTCATTGAACACAAATGCTTTGTCCTTGACTAACAAGGAAGTCAGCGGTTTAGCTATCTTGGAGAAATCTCTTATAAACCTACGGTAGAAACCCGCGTGGCCTAAGAAACTTCGAATACCTTTCTCGTTCACAGGTGGTGGTAACTTAGATATCACCTCCACTTTTGCTTGATCGACTTCGATCCCCTTGTGTGAGATTTTGTGACCAAGGACAATGCCTTATCGTACCATAAAATGGCATTTCTCCCAATTTAATATCAAGTTACTTTCCTGACATCTCTACAAAACAAGTGAAAGGTTAGTCAAACAATCATCAAACGATGAACCAAAAACAGAAAAGTCATCCATAAAGACTTCCATATGCTTCTCAAGCATATCAGCAAAAATAGAAGTCATGCATCTTTGAAATGTCACTGGGGCATTACATAACCCGAATGGCATCCTCCTGTACGCAAAAATCCCATACAGGCATGTGAAAGCCGTCTTCTCTTGGTCCTCCGGCGCAACCACAATTTGGTTGTAACCGGAGTACCCATCCAGAAAACAATAGTAGTCATGCCTAGCTAATCTCTCTAACATCTGGTCAATGAATGGCAAAGGAAAGTGGTCTTTTCTCGTGGATAAATTAAGTCTCCTATAATCAATACACACCCTCCAACCAGTGAGCGTACGCGTAGGAATCAATTCATTCTTTTCATTGGTCACCACAGTTGTACCTCCTTTCTTGGGCACCACGTGCACAGGGCTCACCCATGAACTGTCTGATATAGGATAGATAAGTCCCGCATCCAACAGCTTCACGACTTCCTTTCTTACTACCTCCTTCATAACGGGGTTCAGTCTCCTTTGGGGCTGCACGACCGGTTTGTGATCTTCTTCCATAAGAATTTTGTGCATGCAAACTGTAGGACTTATACCCTTGAGGTCCTCGATTTTCCACCCGATATCACTCTTAAATCTTTTTAAAACTCCAATCAACTTTTCCTCTTGGACATTTTTCAGACTAGAGCTAATAATGGCGGGACATTTTTCTTCAGTGTCGAGAAATACATACTTGAGATTCTCAGGCAGTTGTTTCAATTCTGACCCTTTGGGCTTTTCTTCATTTCCTTCCAACTCTATAGGTTGCCTTAAGTCTTCCCATCGGCGTGGTCGGGATCCTCTTTGAAATTGTTGAGTCTCCAACATTTCAACCACTTCCATGTCATTCTCATCCACTTCTTTATCTTCTTTAAAAATTGACATGCTTAACACTCTTTCAAGGGGCAGTTGGGTCACACTCTCCAAATGTTCACTCTCTACAACTTGTTCTAGCACTTGTATGTTGCTACTCGTGCCAAAATCCTGTTTATGCTTCATTGTATTCCGAACATCAATTTTTAGCTCCTCGTCATAAACCTTCAAGGTAAGGGTACCACCTTTCATATCTATCATGACTCTCCCGGTTTCCAAGAATGGCCGGCCCAAAATTAAAGGAATTTCTTCATCTTCCGGCATCTCAAGTATCACAAAATCAACCGGAAACACAAATTTATCTACCTTAACCAGAACATCTTGAACCACTCCATAAGGCCGCTTAACCGAATGATCCGCAAATTGGAGAGTCATCCGAGTGTCTTGAACAACACCAATACCCAACTTTTTGTAAATGGACAATGGCATGAGACTAATACTTGCTCCCAAATCGATTAGAGCTCTCTTAAATGACCTATCACCAATAGTGCATGGAATAGTAACAACTCCACTGTCTTTCTTCTTCACCGAAATCTTCAGACCCTGCAAAATAGCACTACAAGTTTCAGTTAGAATAACAGGTTCGGACTCACTAGTCCGCTTCTTAGCAATGATGTCCTTCATGAATTTAGCATAGGTGGGCATTTGTTCTAGTGCCTCCAACAACGGAATGTTCAGCTCTAACTTTTTAAACAATTCAAGGAACTTCTCGAAATTCTTCTCTTGCTGTCCCTTCTTTTTATTTCTGGATGGATAAGGTAGCTTGATCACCGGTTTCGGTTCTACAACTTTTTCTTTAGCTACCGGTGCTGGTGTTGCCATTTCTTCTTCAACCACGTCATTTTATTTTAATTCCAGTTCCACTTCAACCATATGACCATTTAGCTCAGTTTCTTCTTCCTCCACTTCCTTGAATTTTCCACTTCTTGTTACTACTGCCTTAACTTGGTGGTGATCTTTCAGATTTGGTACTGTAGCACTTGGAAGTGTACCCGGCGCTTGCAAACTCGCTAGTTGTTGAGCAATTTGACTCATCTGTACTTCCATATTTTTAATGGATGCCCCAGTATTCCTTAAGTTGCTCCTTGTCTCTTCTTGAAATTGAGAACTTTGGGCAGCCATTTTCTCAATGGCGACCTCCCAATCAGCTTTCCTAGGAGCTTGTTGTTGCGGTTGTTGATATTGAGGTTGGTACGGTGGCTGTTGGTATTGTTGCTGCTGAGGTTGATATGGTTGTTGGCCTTGAACCAGTTTTTGTACATTTCCTTGCTGATCTTTCCATGAAAATTGGGGTGATTTTTTCAACCCGGATTATATGTGTTGGCATAAGGATTGTTCTGCCTCAATATATTAATCTGTTCCACCTGCTCTTGAGTTGCTACACAATGCACGGTAAAGTGCGGTCCACCGAATATTTCACAAGGTGGTGCTTGAACTGGTTCGACTTGGGCCACTGTCTGAGTTCCAATATTCATCTTCTTTAACCTTCTCTGTACCTCGGCAGTAATTTGGTCCTCCATTTTAACGACCTGCTCAGCCAGCTTCAAATCAATCTTACCCTCCGGTTGGTTCACAGTACGATCATACAACTCAAGATGCTCGTTGGGTGCAATCGCTTCTATGATCCTTTTGATACCAGTGGCTGTTGAGAAGTTGGTTGAGCCACCGACTGGTGTGTCAATAAGCTGTTTTGTTTTGAGTCGTAATCCATTCACAAAATTCTGCATCTGCTCGGTGGCGTCCATGTTATGAGTAGGACATGCCGTCAGACACCTCTTAAATCGCTTATATGCATCCCCTAAAGATTCTCCTTCTTTTTGCTTGAAGTTGACAATGTCATATATTTTTTCGGATAAACACTGAAGCAGGGAAATACTCATTAAGGAACGCTGTTTCCATCTCTTGCCATGTTGTGATACTCCCAGCTGGAAGCGAGTAAAACCATTCTTCCGCATCATCAGTGAGTGTGAACGGGAACATAACCAATCTCTTGGCCTCTTCGGAATGTCCTTCTATCTTCAAAGATGTGGTAGTCGTAAGGAATCTCTGAAGATGCTTGTTTGCATCTTCGTTGATTCTTCCAGCAAACGGCTTGCTCTCCAACTGACGGATGGTGGAATGGTGTAGCTGAAAATGTGCAACATTCACCGGTTGATTCACAATGGTCATCCGGTTTGGTTGAGCATTGGCCCCTCCATAGTTTCCTAACAGTCTTTCAGGCTGAGGTGGATTCCCAGCCATTTGAACAGTTTTAGGTGTTGTCTCTCTCTCTCTCTCTCTCTCTCTCTCTCTCTCTGCTTTGGAGTTGCTATGCACAAATATAATTTCCTCTATTTCTTCCAGTCTTTTAACTTTAGCTTTTCTCCGTCTTTCGTGTAATGCTCGTTCTGGTTCTGTATCAAAAGAATATTTAGCTGAGGCCTGACCTCGCACACATAATTAGACAAACGTTAGATAATACAAGCACAGAGAGAATGCAGCGAATAATAAAAATTTTAGTCGCAGAGCAACAAAATTTCTTTTGGATCCTAAAAACAACGTTAATTTGGCAGTCCCCGGCAATGGCGCCAAAAACTTGGTCGGGAAAATAGCAAGTGTACTATTTTTACCGATTGTAGTAATAAGGAAATAAAGTCCCAAGTATCGATCTCGAGGACTACGTAGTAATTAACAGGAGTTTTAGTATTCAAATGAACAAAAATGCCTTGGGAGTTGTTTGGTAGTAAAATATCAAAGCGAGTAAAAATTGACTTTTAGATTAATCTAAGAACAATGTTAGGGAAGTGGACAAATTGCGAGTAAAGACCATGTAGGATTATTCTGAGATAATTGTTTTTAACCTCAATACATCAGTTTTCAAAATTGGTTCTCCTTAATTCCTTAATGAAAAACCCTTTGATTAATTTCATGCACACTAATTCCTCAGTGCCCATGAAAAGCATCAAGCAATAGCCCTGACATAAAACACGTGCTACGGGATATCCCCATTCTTAAGCAATATCTACCGTAATGTTATTTTGCAAAAGCATTAGGTTAGCTTTCCAGACCAAAACCTAATCGTAAATCAAATTCTATTTTCCACTACGAATAAGCACTAAGATCGTTGAAAAATAAAAGATATAAGGTGAATAAAAATAACTCTCATAGAATAATCCAAACAAATGTCAATACAACGCAATTTAGGACCACCCCCTAACAAATGGGGATTTAGCCACTCATGTTCTTAATCAAAACGAATGCACTTAGAAATAAAAAGGAAAAGATCATTACAATTGAAATTGGTTCACTTGGATCATCAATTGCTTCCGCTCTTGATCGATCCTTCGTTCTCCGGAAATCTCTTTCTTCAGTTGTGTAATTCTATTCCAAATCAAAAGTGTGTTGTCTTGGCCAAAAAGCGGCTCATATATCCAAATTCAAATTACATAGCAAAATGTCTAAAATGCCCTTCGAAACAGGTCCGATAGCATAAAAATCAGAAAAACAACAAATTCACTATCAGTGGCCCTGACACGGGCCGTGTCATGGGACACGGGTGGCCGTGTCAGGCTGCTGAATCAAGAAGTGCGCTTTTCATCATCAGGGGCTGCAACACGGGCCGTGTTGTGTGACATGGGCACCCGTGTTGCTCTTCTGTTCTCCATTTTCCTCTGCTCATCTTGACCGTGTCATTCCAACCGTGTCCTCCCTGGCACGAGGCGTGTTGTGCAACACGGGTACCCGTGTCAGGCCTCTGATTTCCACTTTTTCGGCTTTTCTTTGCCTGCGAAACGGTACGGATGTCGGGCCACCAATCCCTGCCAAAAACACACTAAAAGCAACCAAATCAAATGCACCAGCGGCAAAAGTAATACAAACCTCAAAATAAGACTAACACAAAAACGACTGTAAATAACTAAGATAACATAAACCAAAGATTTGAAAACGGATAAAAACAGTGCAAAACCAACAACACAAACAGTTTGAAAAACACAAGTAAACTCCACCGATCACCCGACATGGCACTTAAAATCAGAAAAGAGGTAAATAAGCCGTTTAACACTGGGTTCCTAGCCACTTACGAGTATCCTGAATGGATTGCCAACATCGTCCCTGTTTCAAAGAAAGATGGAAAGGTACAAATGTGTGTGGACTATCAAGACCTCAATAATGCGAGCCCGAAAGATGATTTTCCTTTGCCTCATATTGATGTTTTGGTAGACAACATAGCACAATTCTCTGTTTTTTCATTCATGGACGGTTTCTTAGGATATAATCAGATCAAGATGTCCCTTGTTGATATGGAAAAGACTACTTTCATCATGCCTTGGGGTACATATTGCTACAAAGTCATGCCATTTGGTTTGAAAAGCGCAGGGGCAACATACCAACATGCCATGATAACCCCCTTTCACGATATGATCCATAAAGAGATTGAGGTTTATGTGGATGATATGATTTCCAAATCCAGAACTGTAGATGATCATCTAGACCATCTAGACCATCTGAAGAAGCTGTTTGACCAACTCTGCAAGTTTAGATTACGATTGAATCGAGCAAAGTGTACCTTTGGAGTTCGATTTGGAAAGCTGTTGGGTTTTATTATAAGTCAGAAAGGCATTGAAGTTGATCTTAACAAGGTTCGGGAAATTCAGAACATGCTGCCTCCCAAAACAGAAAAAGAAGTCTGTGGCTTTCTGAGCTGACTTAATTACATTTCCAGATTCATTTCTAATCTGATGGCTACCTGCGAACCAATTTTCAAATTACTAAGAAAAAATCAATCGGTTGAATGGAACAATGATTGTCAAGAAGCTTTTGAACAAATAAAAAAATAATATTTGCAAGAACCACCGATCTTAGTACCTCCGGTTCCTGGTAAGCCTTTAATCATGTATCTCATTGTTCTCGATGAATCAATGGGATGTGTATTAGGGTAGCATGAAAACATTGATAGAAAAGAACATGCAATTTATTATCTGAGCAAGAAGTTTAATGATTGTGAGACCAGATACTCACTATTGGAGAAAACTTATTGTGCTATGACTTGGGTTGCTTGATGTAATACCCCAATTTTTGCCCCGAGATTATTAGGTTCATTTCACTTCACTTTTGCATTGCATTTAAATAATCACTAACAGGTTTGTGCAGTTGGCTGATGTTTGTAAGAAAATATCATGTGGTGTGCTCTTTGGTTCACGAAGGGCAAAATGGTCATTTTTTGGGCCGGAGAATGTGATCATTCAAATGTAATCAGACAGTTGGATTTATTCGGATAAAGTTGTTTATTTGAGTTGTCAGAAGGTGTAATCGGAAGTCGGATCGGAAAGGAGATTAGTCGGATAATTTGGATGAATCGGGAATTGATGGAAATAGAGCATTTTAGTATTTTTCCATTTTCATTTTTTTCTAAATAAAAATAATAAAAATAATTTCATGTTTATTTTTCTTTCAGTTCTTCCAAAGCAACCTAATTTCATTTTAAAATCGAATTTCACTTTTAGTCAAATATATCTTATCTTTTAAAGTTAATTTCATTTCATCTTTCTTAATTAATTTCATTTTTTAGTTTGTTTTCATTTCATTTAAATAAAATTTTATTTCATTCTTAGTTTTATTATTAAAATAATGTTTAATATTTATTTAATTGGATTTTTATTTCTTTAATAGTAATCTTATTTTATTTTTATATTATTATTTCACTATAATATATAAAAAGGAATAATTTTATTATTATAGTAAATAAAAAATATTTACATTTATTATTTACAAAAGATATAAACAAAACTAAAAAAATAAAAATAAAATTACAAAAAAATATATTATGTTTCTTCCTAATAATCCTAAGTCATATCCGAATTTATCCGACTTTTCTCGTACATGCAAATAAACAAGAAAAATTTAATCGGTTAGTGTTTTCCGACACCCTCAGAGCAGTGTCATCATCGGGTGCGTCGGGAGGGTAACAAATTGCTCTGAAACCAACTCCCGACTCCTTTCCGACACTTCGGTAAATTCGGTAACATTCTGTTCTTATTTTCTGAGGCCACCGAGAAAGAGAGATAAAGAAGTGCTTTTGAAAAAGTTGGTTTGCAGAAAATTGCTTTTGAAAAAATGCTGGTTTGAAAAATCACTTATTGGAAAAGCGCTTATTTGAAAAGCACTTATTCAAAGTGGATTTTCAGCCAAAACACAGCGTAAACAACAGTTCTAAAAAATCATAAGGCCCACGGATCCCACAACGTTTCTGCAACAACAATCCAACATGCAAGCGACAAATTCTCGGAAAATTCTCCCAAGTGCAGCAACCTTATCGCAACAAACAGCCAACAAGGGTTTGTGAGAAAAGCTCCCAAAGAAAATTATCAGGAAATCGCGAAGCCCTCACAACAAGTCAAACCAAAATTCCATTCAACAAATTGCAACCACATTTCCAGGAATATCGCAGCAAAACCGGTGAAATCCAGCCCACAATCACAAAAATCCGCAATATATAAACTCATCAAGGAGGTTCAGAAAAAGGGATCCGAAAAAACCCTAAAGTAAAACGGCGACGGCGGCTCAGTAGATCCGAGAACGGATCATCATCATCGCCAAGATTCAGAAATCCCGAAGGTCTCATCATCATCATTGAAGGAGTCGAAGGAAAGAACCCATAAATGTTCAACTTCATCATCATCGGCGGCACCGGACGGACAAAGTCGAAAGGGGAAAGGGAGATTGAAACTCGGCGGACGTGAGATCATCACTACCACCGCGGAAACCATTCTCATCCCTCTCGTTCGTGAAACCACCAGCCTTAGAGAACTCTCATCATCGGCGAAAAACCGTAAGCTTTTCTCTAATATCACTTTTTTCTCTCATTTTTTTCATTATGCTTCAGATTGGAAGACGAAAAAGGACAAAAAACAGCGACGGCGAGTAAACGAGTTTGGGAGAGTCGTAAAAGGCTTCATCATCCTCAAACCGAGAAGACGAAGGGATGCCGACTCAGAAAAGCCGTTGAAGGCTTCATCATCATCGCCGAGGTTCAGAGAACCTCATAGTTCATCATCATCCCCTCAAGTTGAAAGAAGATCGAAGATCACCATCATCATCGGCATCCCTCATTAGCGGCCATCAACTGCTTCAAACTTCCCCCGAAGGTAAAAGTGAGTCGTTGTTGCCAGTAACAGAGTTTTCTTTGTTTCCTTTCAGGTTCATAAAAGAAGAAGGAGGAAGCTAAGAAGCCATTAATGGAGGTATCAAACACAAACGAGCAACAATGGAGGGTGAACTGTCCGCGGCGGCGCAAATGATGAGAAAAGATAAGGAAGCATCTCAGACAGGGCATGCAAATAGGGAAGAAGACGGAAAAGCTCCATATGGGACGGCTATGGCCTCGCGGCCGTTTTCGATAAGGAAGAAGACGGGTTTCAAAACCCTAAACGCTGCAAGAGCGTTTTTATATCTATTGTCCTTATGTTTTGTTCTTTTGTTTTTTCCTATTTTATTTGTTCTTGGTTTTTTATTATTTTTTTTTGTTTTCTTAATTTAATAATTAATGTAAAGGTTCTGCTTGACACAACACCAAAATAATTTTGGGTTTAAATTCTTAAAACAAATTCTCTTAAGGAAAAATAAGATTCTGCCCTCATCATTGAACCAATTTTCCCTTAAAAATTAATTTAATTCTTTTTTTTTCCAAATAAATTAACCCTTTTTGAAATTTATAAAAAAAATCTTTTTTATATAAATGAGTTAACCTTTTCCTTTTTTACATATTAAAGTTTTTCTAACAAAATTTTACTCGCATTTTGACACCAAAATTAACTTCATTTCCCATTAACTATTAAACTTTCTTTCTCACAAATTGTCTTAGCTAAAATTTAACACTTTCACCATGGTTTCTGACTTAAGGGTTCTGAATATAAAGTTTCTTGATGTTCTTGTCGAACTTTTCGTATGATTATTACTTAAGCCACATCATTATTTTTCATTTTGCCTTGTTTAATAGTCTCGTATTTTCCATATTCTTTTTTGGTTTGTAATCATGCGAGTAATTGTCGCGGTTATTTATTTTTGCATTTTTTTGGGATTTGTAATCTACGCGAGGCTATCGTCGCATTGCATTTATTTTTTTTATCGCTTTCTTTATTTTCATACTTTAATGCTTGCCATGCAATTCTTCACTTCATGTACCGTTAGAGTCCTTCCGAAGGATTAGGTCTAGCAGTTTGACCGCTGAGTCAATAATCTTAACCTTGATCGTTTCAAAACCCTAATTTGCCTAGGCGTCCCTCCGTGGATGAAAATATCCTTTACCCTAGCATTAGGTCAAAGAGTCGCCGTACTCTATTTTAGGGTTTCCTGCCGTGGAACATTTAGTCGCCCCTAAGTTTAATTAACAATTTCAACGTAGAAATAGGAGTTTCAAGACTCCATGTAAGCGCTTCCTTAAGAACGTTTACTCCCCATTGAAACCTTGACCACCGTCAAGACGTTTCTAACCTCCCTTTTAAGGGGAACTACGATTACTCTGATTCCATCTCCTACCCAGGATACGTAGGCACAAGATGCAAATCTTGCCGAGTAAACTTAGGACTAACCCTTAGGTCTCTCTGTCACTCTTAACCCTTAGCAATATAATCTCAAGCAAATAATTAAAGCAAATAGTAAACAATAAACAAAAGGTTCCTGTAGAGTACTACAGAAGTTTAGGGTGCTAGTACCTTCCCTAAGCTTAACCAACCCCTTACCTAGGTCTCTCCCCGCACTGTCTTTATGATGCAAAATTAGGTTTTCCCTCTTTTGACCTTTTCCTTCGGATAAATCAAAGAGCGGTTGTGAACTAAAGATGCGATTCAAATTAATTAATAATTTGATATCATATTCTAACCGCAACACTTGACGCCTGAGACAATACATGATTTGACATACTACTTTGTTGATATCCAAGATGGATCCGATAAAGTATATTTTCGAAAACCCAGCTGTCTCTAGACGAATTGCTTGGTGGCAAATGATGCTGACTGAGTATAATATCCAACATGTTACCCAAAAAGCAATAAAAGGGAGCGTCTTGTCTGACTACCTTGCTCATTAGTCTGTGGAAGGATATTAACAGATGAAGTTTGAATTTCCCGATGAAGATGTTCTGTTCATTAGAGATTATGAGACTCTAGACCCTGATATAGGACAAGAACCAGGGGTGTGATAGATGCTCGTGTTCGATGGTGCTGCCAATGCTAAAGGTCGTGAAATTGGTGCTATCCTCATCTCTATGACATGTTTTCATCTTCCCCTCATCACCAGATTATGCTTTGAATGCACCAACAATATGGCTGAGTACGAAGCATGTATCTACGATATTGAAGCAACAATTAACATGAGAATCAAGATTCTTGAGGTCTACGGAGATTCTGCCCTGGTGATTGGCCAAGTCAAAGGGAACTTTGTAACTAGGGATTCCAAGCTTACTGTACAAGAGGAATTATGATTTTGTATTACTCATATGCGTGGATAGACATGAAGCAGACACAATCATAAGGTCCATACATGAAGGTTGTGAGGGTGTACATGCCAAAGGTCCTGCTATGGCTAAAAAGATCCTTCGAGATGGGACTGGACAATAATGGAGGTAGATTATTACAACTTTTCTAAAAGATGTCATAAGTTCCAAATCTACGGTGACAAGATCCATGTGCCACCAACTCCATTGAATGTTCTCACTTCTCTTTGGCCCTTATGTATGTGGGGTATTGATATGATTGTAATGATAGATCTGAAAGCTTCCAACGGTCATCACTTCATTCTAGTTGCTATCGATTATTTCACCAAGTAGGTTGAAGCTGCTTCTTATGCAAATGTTACACGCCAAGTGGTTGCCAAATTTATCAAGAAAGAGACAATTTGTCGCTATGGTATTCCTAGCAACATTATCACTGACAATGTAAGCAATCTAAATAACAAGATGATGAATGATTTGTGTCAAGAATTTAAGATCTAGCACCACAACTCTTCACCATATCGGGCCAAGATGAATGGTGTCGTCGAAGCAGCAAACAAAAACATCAAAAGGACTGTCTAGAAGATGGTCAAGACTTACAAGGATTGGCATGAAATTCTTCCCTTTGCATTGCATGGCTAAAGAACTTCAGCTTGTACTTCTACTGGGGAAACTCCGTATTCGCTTGTATATGGTATGAAGGTTGTTTTACCCATTAAAGTTGAAATTCCTTCTCTAAGGGTCATCATGGAGGCAGATCTTGATGAGGCTGAATGGGTTCAATCCAGATACAACCAGCTGAATCTCATTGAAGATAAGCTCCCGACAGTCGTTTTCCATGGTCAATTATATCAGAGACGTCTCAAGCAAGCTTTTGACAAGAAAGTTCTTCCTCGAGAATTCTACGCAGGCGATCTCATGCTCAAGAGGTACTCTCCTGTTCATTCGGATCCACACGGCAAGTAGACTCCCATTTATGAAGGACCTTTCATTGTCAAGAAAGCCTTCTCGGGTGGAGCCTTGATCCTCACCACCATGGATGGGGAGGAGTTGCCACATCCAGTAAACTCCGATACAGTCAAAAAATATTATACCTGAAAAAAATAATGAATAAAAAGCCCGCTAGATTGGCATCCGCAATGGCAATCTAGGCAAAAATGGGCGTCCCGGTGGACCAAAAAAAAAGAAGAAATGTCCATGCAAAAGTTAGGGACAAAGCAAAAAACAATAACAGCCCGCTAAGTTGAAAACCCGAAATGGAGACTTAGGCAAAAATGGGTATCCTGATGGACAAAAAAATAGAAATGTCCAAGAAAAAATTAGGGATAAAGGCATTTGACTATGAACAACTGAGCCTATCTTCGTCATAGCTAGACCTCAGACGGGAAATGATCAGTCAAATCATCATCGCGCACAGTGTTGGAACCCGGACTTGCAAAGGATGGTAGCCAATGTTGTAGTCAGTGCAAAGTCAAATTTCCCATTGCCATTTACTTATTTTTCCAAATTTTATTGTAAATTTCTTCATCAAGGATTTTTACATCCATGCACACATCTTATGTACAAAAGATTTTTACTTCAATACAATTTTCATCCTTTGATATCTCATTTGTCTCTTTTCAGTATTTTGTTTGCAAATTGAACAATTATTTGTGATAACATAATGCTATAAAGCGTTAAGAATAACAAAAAGCTAAAATCAACCAGGAAAACATTATGCATTGCATGCTTTACTGGAAATTATCAAAGGAAGATTGGTAGTTTCCCTTTATAAACTTGATTCTTGGTGAACAATGTCATGATTGGTTAGGAATGCTAACTGCATTCCTTTTCCCCAGCAAGTACCGGTTTGGTTCTTTGGAAGGTTTGTGTACCTTTCCTCTCCCCAACGGAGCCAAAATTTCACCAACGGGCATTAGTTTGGTTCTGTGGAAGGATTTATCTTTCATTTTCTTCGGAGATCCGTATTCCCCAAGCAGAGACTTGTTTGCTTTTCCCTAGTAGAAGCATAATTTCTCGCAACACCCCAATAGATTGAGGTTGTCATTCCCCAACAATGATGGTGCTTCATTTCATTTTGATCATCTTGACTTTATTCTTCCCCAGGAAGAGTTGGTTAGTTGAAGATCAACCTTGATTCCTTTGTTCTCCAGCAAGGGTCAGTTATGGTTAGAAAGTTCCTTTCTCTCCAGAATTAGTGTTGGTAATAGTTTGGAAGTCTGAGATTTCTAACCTCTTTCATCAGTAGCATCGTCGAGTTCCCCAGCTGAGGATTTCGAGTTCGTTTTGCTACAATCTCTATTCATCGGAAAAACCGCATCTCAACTTTTGTTGCTGCATCGTATGATATCAAGCATCATGTTGAACATCATAGCATACTTCCCTTTGACTGATTTATCTCCCTAGCGAATCTCAGCCAAACCTTGTTCTTAAACATATCTTTGAGCTTTCACCTTACCATCTTTTGTCATCGTCAACCAAATTTTCGAGCTACTCTTTTATTTAATCTCCTTCCACCTTGAATAATAAAAAAGTTGGCGCAATTTGAACATTCAGGACCAAGAAGATTAAATAGGGGCAGCTGTCGTAACCCGAATTTGACCTCCCCTTTTTTCTTTTGCATAAGCACGTGCATTCGCATCATTGGCATACGCATTCACATTTTTTCTCTGTGATCTTTATTGCAAGAAGATTCAGGTTTTGAGCCCGATTAATCACATCTTCACAAAGACATCACATCATCGTTACAAGCATAAAATGAGGGGTTTTATGCCTATTCATCAAAGAAAAAGGTCAAAAATCATAATTGTGGCCATAATATCATTTTTCAAGCAAAATATGCAAGTTTTGTCTATGGTAATCGATTAGCACTTTGCTAGGCAAAGTAGGGTAAGCGATTACCCTGTGTAAAAATGCAATTTTTGCTGCATTTTCTGTGACAACAACTTTCACTCTACATTTTGGGGTCTACTTTGTTCTAGCATTATGTGGAACATTCTAGACAGTTCAAGACACTTCAAAGCATTTACTCTAATACATCAATTTGGATTAAGACCACCATGTTACTTCATTTCCAAGCATACGAGCCCTTAGATTCAATTTTGCATTGGGATGGTTACCAAGTCAACTACCTGACTAACTGAGTTAACCTCCAACTCAGTGAGTTAAGGCTAACTAACTCCAAGGCTACATCCAAAGCTCACTCCGAACCTAGCAACTCCGAAGCAAAACTCTATATAAGCAAATCACCACCATTTCACAAAGGACCCTTGATCATTTTCTGACCCTCAATCATTTTCCCACATTCTTCATTTATCACTCTCAATTCTCTCACTTTCTCTCTGAATTTTCTGCAACTTTTTCTCACATTCATCTTCATCTTCTTCGCAAAACCTCACTAAAGCTCAAATTCTCCATTAAAGAGTAGAAACTTCTTCATTGGAAGTGATTTCTATTGAGCTTAGCCATCATCATCTTGCAATTCTACTTGATTTTATGGAGTTTTATTGGCTTTTGATCCATTTCAAGTGATTAATTCAAGCTTATTCGGTGCAATTTTGTATTTGGAGATTTCGTCGCAATTTGTCCGGTTTCGCTACGGTTCAGTTGCAAATTCTGATTTCTCTGGTTTCCTTTGATCTTTCTCATCATATATCAATAGCAACAACATCCAAGGCAAATCTCATCCTTGTTGGTTGGTTTGCTTGATTTACTGTTTTGATCACTTTCGCGCGTTTACAATGTAGTTCGATCGTTTTTCAGTGTTGATTAATCATGTGATTATTTGATCTTTGATATTCATGTTTATTGCTTTCAATTGATGTTTAATTTATGCCTAACTGGATTTTGAACTTTATTTTTCGTGCTCAAATGCTCGCCACAGTATGTGGATGATTGATAAGTCTTTTGGTTGCTGAAAATGCTTCTAGAAAAGCTATTTTTTTGCCATTGTTATAGTGGTAATCAGTTACCTATATGTGGTAATCGATTACCCTGCACAATTTTCACGTGTTTTTGCAATTTTTGAGCAGGTAATCGATTACCTGTGGGTGGTAATCGATTACCACTGTAACAGAATGCCATTTTTGCCTATTTTCAAGCTTGTTTGCTATTCTTTCCTCATGTAACTTCCATGGCTTGATATGCTTGATATTTAGGGTTGTTTTATGAGCGGTTTAACTTCTGTTGGATGCATGTATGCAAACTTTCAAAGTTCTATTTGTCGATTCTCGATTATTCTCATCTTTTAACATTGTACGATCATGATCATTCTTGCACATTCTTGGATCACATGCTACATGATTTGTGATGCATACT
Organism: Lathyrus sativus; assembly: GCA_963859935.3. Taxonomy (NCBI): domain Eukaryota; kingdom Viridiplantae; phylum Streptophyta; class Magnoliopsida; order Fabales; family Fabaceae; genus Lathyrus; species Lathyrus sativus. Next base: position 312,247,180 of record OZ012739.1, read on the forward strand.
AAATGATTTTGGTACTGTTTTGCACTTCCATTCATGTTTGCATTAAGATTGTTCCTCTTTGGAATGAGCTTAATCTTGTATAATCAATAATTCATCCCTTTTGTTTTAATGATTTTTCATCCCCTTTGGAAAATCGTTAACATGTCACACCCTTTCGATTAATTAATCTAAACTTTGTTTTCATTAGTTGATCTTTCCCTCTTTCTCCTTTTTGAGATCTTATAGAGCTTTGTTTTCTCTTTTCCTTCGCGGAGTTGAAGATTTTCAATACATTGGAGAACTGTACAAATTTTGCGCCGTTGTGCTGCCCGTTTCGTTTCTCGCACCGCATTTTGGTTTTAGAGAAGGAATGAGAATAGAGAATTCCTATCATTTTGACTACATTGGGTAGGGGACGAATGACCCTGGGCCTGGAATAGTTGCCTTTATTTCCTTACTATGGTATCTCTGCTTTCTCCAGTCGAGTCGATCCTTGATCACTTGCACCCTTATCTCCTCTTTAGAAGTAACATCCTCCTTTCAATTCAACACTCTTTTCTCTTGTGGCCAATCTATCCTTGGTTTCCCCTGAGATTGTTAATTAACTCCTTTGCTTGGTTGACTAATCGTTTCTTCGGTTAAAACCAATGCTCTTCTTCCTCTGCAAAGTCGATCCTTTTTCTTTGGTTAACACAGTCTTCCTGTTCAAACCTAGTCCCCATCGAAGTTATTAACTTTCTCTTGGTTCTCTATCCTTCTTATTTGGTTAATCACTGCCTAGCAGTTAAACACCAGTCATCTTTTCCTCAGTTAATCACAACCTATCTATTAATACTAAACTTTCTTTGGGTTAATCGCCTTCTTCTGGCTAATCACCCGATCTTTGGTTGATCACAGTCTTTCCGTTAAAACCAGTTTTTCTTTGGGTTAATCACATTCTCTTGGTTAATCACCCGCCTTTTGGTCAATCACAGTCCTCCTGTTTGAACCAATCACCCTTTTTCTTAGTTAACCACAATCCGTCTGTTAAGATACTGAGTTTCTTTTGAGTTAATCACCTTCTTTTGGTTAATAACTCATTCTTTTCGGTTAATCACAGTCCTTCTGTTAAGCACCGAATCCCCTGCAGTTAGCAACCTTTCTTTGGTTTAAATACTTCCAGCTTTGGGTTAGTAACCTTTTTTCGGTTCGAATACCATTTCCTTTGGACAAATGTTATTTGTTTAGTCAATGTACCGTTCTTTGGGTCACAACCTTCGCTTGGTTCCACACCTATTCTTTAGGTCACAACCTTTTCTTGGTTCCACACTCGTCTGTTGGTTGATCACCATTTATTGGTTAAAACCGGCCCGTCCCTCCTTTTGGTTAACCACTATTTATCAGTTAATATACCAATTTCCCCTCAGAGTCACACACCTCCCATTGGCTCAGTACTCTCTTTCTTTTGGTTCATCGCAGTCCGTCTATTGACACCAACCCTTTTGCTCTCCCCACAGAGTTTTACTCTTATTTTTTCTTTGGTTAACCACTGATCACTAGTTAATGCATGCAATCCCTCGTAGATCTTACCTTTATTTTGATTCTTGTCCTTTACTCCTTTATTCTCTTGGCTCCGACATCATTCTTTTATTTTATCCCTAGTGGAGTCATCTCTTTTCTTCTGCATTCCCCGACAGAGTTCTTGCCTTGCTTCTCCGTTACTCAATAGAGTTTTCTTCTGTCTTCTTTCTTAGTTTTGACACCATTCCTTTTGCACTCCCCAGTTGGGTCTTGCTTTCTCTTTTAGCTCTTGGCTTTGACATCGTCTCAGATTCCCTTTTCTTTCCCTAGTTCCCCAAACTACGTAGGCTATGATTTCCTCATTGCACTATGAGGATACGTAGGCACAAGATTGCGAAATCTTGGAGAGACACCTTCCTCTGCATTCTTCTTCTGTCTCTCTGTTTCGTCCAGATCCTCTTCTTTTCCTTGGTTCCTTGAACTACGAAGCTCTGACTTCCTTATTGCACTATGAGGATACTTAGGCATGAGGGCCCCAATCCCCCGTGAGCACTTTTTTTATTTCTCTTTCTTTTTCTCTCTTTTCTTTTCTTTTTAGCTAGAAGCCTTTAGATAGATAACCCATCCAAGCCTAGAAGCAAGCGAAGTGGTTCTCGCCGGGCACGACGGATGCTTAAGGTACTAGTACCTTCCTTTCGCATAACTGACCCCCTTTTTCCGTTTCTCTTCCCTTGGGTTTTATTAATATTTTCCATGTCCTTTAGGACTAAATAAAGTTCGGTGGCGACTCTATTGTATCTTTGAGTGTGTGATTCACTCAAGTATAATCCCGTTATCTTCAGCGACAAGAATACTCTCACACATATAAGGCAAGGGAAAACAAAAGCAACCGTACTTTATGGTTGAGGTTCAAATGATTCACAAACAAAAATCAAGATCCCTTCCAAAATTTAATGATGAAACTATTATTTATGTATAATATTTACACAATTCAATCATCAACAAGGATCTTAATAGAAAAGCTCAAAGGGGTTAACAAATGCTCAATCAATCACAAGGTAGATTGAATATTCATTTTGTTCAAGTGGTTTTACTCAATTAAAAAAAAATTACCTTGATCCTTTTCCTACTTTCACACAGATCAACACACATGCATGATTAAATATAATAATATCAAGTTAAAACAAGGATGTTGGTCTCCCACATTTAGTACACAGTGGAAGCTTCTTCACACGTGTTTATGTTCTAAGTGATTCACATTTGAACATGCATTTCAAAAGAAGTAACAGGATAATGGTTTGCGCAAATCATAAGTTTCATATTCATGCTAAGTTTAGAAAGTGATAAACATGTACCTTGCATTGTACCTCTATTTAAGCATATCATCACCACTCAACTGTATGTTGATTCAATCAATCTTAAAATGTTCACTAGGTTCCTTCAAGTTCTTGAAACCTAGGAAGAAACAACAAAAACAATTTTTTTTACTAAACTAGTAATTAACTAACTACACAAAATAAATAAATAAACAACTTAATGATAAACATGAACAACATAATATTAAACATAAAACACCTAAAATATGGTGCACCAAAATGAGTTCACACAACCTTATCCTAAAAAGGATGGTACAAAATAAACCCAAAGTGCACATGATAAAACATAACAATATAAAAACTAAATAAAACTAAAGATAATTAAACCCATCACTTCTCATCACTAGTAGTCTCCTCCTCCTAAATAGTCTTGCCACTATCATCATCATCATCATCATCCTCAACATCTTGAGTTGCATCTGCCTGAGGTGTCTCCGCCCTCATAAAATGAACAGCATGTCCTCAGGCCAATCAACAAACTCGTTTTGGGCAAAAAATGGTACACATGTGGCTCACGGATCTGCAGCTGCAACCTGCGCATAGAAGAATAAAGAAATTTGAGAGCTCTCTGATGAGAAAGGTGTGTCATACACAAATTTTGACCGGGCATTTTTAAATTTTTCCTTCATCAAACTTAATTTTCACTTTGCATCATCTGTATAGCATAACATGCCTTTCATAATACATTATGCCTAAAATGTTGGTCAGAGTAAACTTGTTGGATTTACAGGAAAACCGGTCAAACAAAATTTCAACTGTGCATAAAATCAATAGATAGAAAGTTTCAAAATTGAGCTTGCAAACGTTATTTATTTTAATCTACGTTTCGCATAGTTTACCATGACGTGCTCGTTTTCATTTTCGACAACTTTTTAACCATATTTTGATCAGTCTGAGCATTTTTAACGATCCAGATTTATTTCGAAATCTGACAAAACGCTGTATTTTTCCGAGTGGTTTATTCCATGCTGATAATTTTGGTGCAATCTTTCTTATTTTTCGAATGCTTTGATACCCGACTTTTTATTCATTTTTAATCATTTTATTTTAAATTTTTATATAAAATAACCTTTTAGTTTATTTAGAATTAATTTAAATTTATTTAGTTGATTTTATTTTATTTCCTACCAATACATTTCTTTTATAAAAATAACACAAAATATTTTGGTTTTTCAATTCTTTTTATTTTGAGCAATCTTGATCACTAAGTTATCTAGGGAGGTTATGGTTGGCATTTTGAAAATTAGAAACCCTAGTTGGTACACTAAATATTGCATTGCATAAGACAAGGGGACCAATTTGAAAGCCCACACGGCGCATGCTGAAGAGAATCTCCATTTGCATTGTTAAAACAAAAAGGTGGAGGAATCAATAAAGGGTGTTGGTCCAAAATGGTTTTGGTGACTTTTTTCTACAAATTAAAAGCCTCTCTTCATATTAACCTCCATGTAACTTTTTTCCTTTCCCATGCTCTACACCACAAAGTACCCTCTCTACCTTAACAACACTTACATTTTTTGGTCCACCCTCTCAAACACCTCATACTCCACCATAAAATACTATTCAAAACCATTAGCAACATCAACCTATGCGACAACTTCCACAAACCACCACCCCTACATCTCACTCAAAATTCATACTACTTAACACAAACCAACTTGCAGCAAGACATACTCTCTCTCTCTCTCTCTCTCTCTCTCTCTCTCTCTCTCTCTCTCTCTCTCTCTCTCTCTCTCTCTCTCTCTCTCTCTCTCTCTCTATCTCTCACATGAGGTGCAACGATAAAAAACAAAGAGACTCTACCATTAGTCTTGATATTCTTACACACAATGGATTTTCAAAAAGAAAAACACTAAACGTTACTACTTTTCTTCACCCATTGCTATTTCCTCAATAGCTTCATTCTTTGATAACTGATAACTCCTTTCTTCTTTACTCTGAACAAAGCATACCGCAACCATACTTCACCATAATAAACACAACAACCAAACTATTTCCCCTTCACATACCTTTTCCATCTAACTATTCAAACAACCCCACTACTAACCTCTCTTTATAATCCATCCTCTCCACCCTTAAACTCACAAACCTCATATTCCCTTTCTCATACTTGACTCCTACATATTCCCTTCTTCATTCACACCTCACTCAAACAATATCATACACTTGTAACTTCTTCTCACTGTTCAAAACCTATAGCACAACTCACACTCCCTCTTTCAAAACAACATGACAACTTCATTGTTACACCATGATAACACCATAACACCATAAGCCTGCAACTTTCCATGTAGCACGAAAACGTACCATCACAACAAACTCACTTGCAGTAGAAAATACTTAAGAAAACAACATCATTCAAAGGCAACAACTGTCGCCTTCAAACCGCCGTCACGAACCTCCTAGCGCCATCACGAACTAAAACCACAACCAACTCAGTCTTCGTCCTCTAAACTTCATCGATGCACTATATGTTAGCTCTGCCGATAAAGATTTCGTGATAACACACGCAACCCTGCACAATTGCAGCTTGAGTCCTCTTCTACAATAACCACAATTTGCAACGACAACTTACCTCACATCTCTTCTGCTTTTCGCAACCACTGCTATAATCATAAGTAATTGCGATTTTTCTCACTTCCAACCATCGGTGGTTCTTGCAACAATTACATCTTCACAACTCGCTTGACGCTGGCAGGAATAGAAGAGGAGAGTTTCACGTTGCTGAATATGAGAAAATAGGAAGACGGAGATCATGTTTCACATTTTTAACAGGCTGCAGGTTCCTTTTTTTTTCTTCATTTGGGCAAGACTTAAGTTTGGTTGAAAAAAAGAGGTAACGTGGTTTTTTTTTTGTTTTTTATTTATCAAAACCATTTTTACCATTATAATTAATCAAGTTAAGAGATTAGTTAGGTCAACTTATCACTTTGTCTTTAGGCCCATTCAAGCTACTTCTCACACTCTGCCCCACGGTTCATAGCCTCCCTGGATGGTTTCTTCTTTGTTTGATCCAAGTTGATTACTACTTGCACCACTTTACTCACTCTTTGCACCTCCCTTTTGTTTTTCTACTCATTTCTAATTTAATTTCATTTTGATTTGTTTTACACTTTTTTTTATTTTATTTTAGAAATCTTTTCCTAATTAATATTTGATTTATTTCTAATTATGTTCGTAATATAGTAGTTATGCAAATTAATTAGTTTATTTGCTTTTAATTAAATAAATAAAAACTCAAAAATATGTTCTTAATTAGTTTTTGAATTAATCCTTTCAACTTTGATTTGCTTTTAGAATTTAATAGCTTAGGTTTTAATTTTGATCACTTAGATTTTAATTCCTGTTAATAAGTTTTTTTCGCAACTTGGATTTCTAATTTTGTGGACTCAGTGACTTGTTAGCATGGATTCCTTTACTTGGAGACATGTATCTATTTGTTTGATCTTATGATCTCGATTCTTATCTAGACTATGTCGTGATTCATTATCTTGTTCTCATCATTATTCATCTAACTCATGCATCTTTTGTTATGTCATTTTATTTCTCTTTTGTCCTATTGATAAAAAACAACAAAAACATGATTCTTTATTGGTGACCTAAGAGATTGATCTTCATAGACTTTGTGTTCGACCATAAGTTTGACTTGAAATATTTTAGACAACTTTGGAACTCTGTATTTTGACCTTAGCTTATCATGGATCATCCTTAGGGATTCAAGGTCTTAATCATCAAGAGCCTGGTTCGTGGCACTACCTTTAAGCAAAATGGAGACATGTAACCTCCTATTTTTATTTCCATTTCATAGCTTAGAACACTTTGCACACATACGGATTTCTCTTAGCTACCTGACAACGAGACCCTTTATTTCTCGCATCTACTTCCCATGTATTTTTCTATGTATCTCTCTCCCCATTTTTCTGTACTTTCTTTACGTTCTTGCTCTTCTTTGGTTGTGGTTTTTGCATGGTAGTTAGCTATCATTAGGAGTTAGGACCGACAAAGCCCTAAAGCATTCTTGATCCATATATCAAGCCCTACCTCGCTCTTGTAACTCGATTTCCATGTGCATCACCGTCGACCTTATCCTACACCCGTTAGGACCTTTTTTCCACTTAGTTCAAACCCTCGCTATTTCGAACAATCAATAAACCCTTGATCCAACATCAAGTGGTATTTTCTCAAATCAAATCAAAAACACGTAATCACTATGAAACACTTTTTAATAAAAGATGATAAAGGAGCGGAGTGTAGTCAACGTCTCCCGGAGAATGAGGATCCGAGATATAGTTATTGTGGTTCGAGCTTTCATCATCCTAAAACCAACCAAACAAAACATAGTCCCACAAACTATGGATGCTTTGATGCTCCACTTTTTTCAAGCGAAGATACATAGGCACAAGGGTCTGAATATTTGGCGAGCACTCTAATAAAATAAACCATCTAGTCTTTATACTCTTTCCTTCCTAATAACTTGAGATGCCTTACACTTTTAAGCCAACACTGACGCACACACCTGACATAACAGTTCCCGTTGAGTACAACAAACATAAGGGGTGCTAATATCTTCCTCTCGCGTAACCAACTTCCGAACTCAGATGATTGGTTGCGATGAGTATGTCCTTTCCTCTCTTTTAAAGGTTTTATTCAATATTTTCCCTTTCCTTCTATGGGAATAAATAAAGATCGATGGCGACTCTGTTAAGTCCATTCTGCGAGTGTGCATATGTGTTTCGCGAGGTCGCTATCATTTTTCGAGGTGCGATAGATGGCGAATCTGCTGGGGAGACTCCCAACCCTAAGTGGGTCAAACCTAGTTAGGTTTTGTGTGTGTTTATGTTTGTTTATTTATTTGGATTTTTCATCTCATTGTTGTTAAATTATTTTTGTGATTGAATCTTGGGTTTCAGATTGCAAAACTTTGAGGGAAATGCTCTATACTCGTGCTTTGAGTAAAAACATAAAATAGAATGATGGTTGAGTAGTGTGGGTCCTCAAGATTTAGATTTCGTTATGATCGACATGAGAATCTCACTTAGAGTAGATTCTTTGAGAATATTGGAGCCCTACATGTAGTTTTCGTTGGCCTCTATGTTTGCATAAGAATCTGTGGCTCTAAGAACCTTTTTAGAACCTTAAACCCTTGGCCTACTAGGAACAATGGCCACATAGTTCGGCCCCCCTAGAGGTAGATCTCGAGTGGTCGGTACAAAGATCTCGCTCAAAGTAGATTCTCTCGATAGAGTTGACGCCCGACATGTAGTTTTTGTTGGCTACAAACATTCGTTTAAATATATGACTCTGGGAAACTTGTATAGAACCAAAGTCGATGGTCGTGTAGTACGAACCCCCTAAGAGCTAAATCTCGAGTGGTCAATGCAAAGATCTCGCTCAGAATAAAGCCTTTTGATGGAGTTTATGCTCGACATGTAGTTTTTGTTGGCATATAACATTCATGTGGGTCCATGACTCTGAGGTCTCATTTTAAAACCTTAGACCCCACCTACTGAGAACCTTGTCACGTGACAAGAAATCAGTCTTATCCTCCATCCGTACCTCGGACTTATGAGACCATGCAATTAAAAATATTGCATTCATTTTCATATCATTGCATTTGAATTCATCAGCATGTATTGCATACCATTCTTTCAACAAGAAACTCATTCCATCTTTTGCCCATTGCCAACAAATTGATTTCCCGACACTTATTCTAAACTTGTGGTAGTTGTAAAGCATTTGAAGCGTGACCAAGAAGTGACGAGAAGGAAAAGAGGCACCTTGAAAGACGAGTCAGACGAAGCAAGTTTGAATCTATGGTAGCTATGTCAGAGAACAACCTTTAACATGTTGTAATGGAGAATGTTGATCCTCCACCAGGGTTTACTTTGACAACTAATCAACTGTATGGTCTTCCGCCGGATGATGATCCTCCACAAGTTAACATTCCTACTCAATCCCATATGATTCTGTTGACTTATCCAATGAAGGAAATGCTTCGTGCCATTGATGAGAAACTCTGAGCTACGAAAGTGCATGACACGCATGGGCTCGATGCTGTTGATATTTGCCTAGTGCCAAACTTGGTGATTCCTCCGAAATTCAAAGTACCCAACTTCGAGAAGTAAACAGACCTTAGTTTCCCAAAGCGTCATTTGGTAATGTTCTGCCAAAAAATGACCTACACCAATGATGATAAGTTGATGATTCACTCTTTTCAAGACAGTTTGGGTGGGGCATCTTTAAGTTGGTACATGGATTTAGAAAGAAGTTGTATCCAATCATGGAAGGACTTAGCCAACGCTTTCCTAAAGCAATATAAGTACAATTTGGATGTGGCTCCTAAACGCATGCAGTTGTAAAGCCTATCTCAGAAGGGTGGTGAATCCTTCAAGGAGTATGCACAGCGGTAGAGGGTGTTGTCAGCCAAAGTACAACCACCACTCTTGGACAAAGAATTGATTGACATGTTCATCTACAGTCTGCACGACTCTTATCTTGAAAGAATGGATGGCAGTGCATTTTTAAGCTTCTCTGACCTTGTGATATTAGGAAAAGGCATTTAGAGCTACCTCAAAATTAAACAAATCCAAGATGCCTTGAGTAGCCAAGCCGGTGAGATTGAATCCCTTAACAATTCCCAAGAGGAAGAAGAGAATGAAACCAATGCAGTCATGGAAAATGTTGAGTACTTTCATGGTGCACCAACAAGATATTTTTATCCCCCATCTTCCCAGTGGCCATCATTTTCAATGCCATGTTATCCTTCTAGGCCATCGACAATGGCTAGAGTGTCGTACCAGAATTTGTGGGTCGCTCCTCATGCAAATTAACAAGTCCATGGCCGAGGATATCAGAATCAACAACAGAGCCATCATAGGCCTCACTACAATCTGGAAAGGAGGATTTCTCCTCTCGACCCAATTATTATGTCATACAGTCAACTTCTGTCATATCTAGTCCGAAACTCACTGTTAGAGCCTAAGTTTCTCAAGCCGTTTCCAGAACCATACCTGCCTGGGTACAATCCCTATGTGCATTGTGGATATCATGTTGTATCATTGGGGCACTCAACTGAAGATTGCAAAACTTGCCAAACCAAAGTACAACAGTTGATTGACAAAGGGTACATATCCTTTCCAGAAGGAAATTTGGTTGTGCACGTCAACTTCTCACCCGAATGAGTTTGAAAACTGTAAGGGGCATCTTCTCAAGCCAGTGGTCCAGACATGAAAACATCCTTAAGCCTTGACAATCCTTAGGCATTTTTATCATTTTCGTTTGTAGTTTATTTCTGTTAAATGCTACTTGTTTTTAAACATTATTGTTTTGAATGGTAATATTAATGATACAATCATTGATTTTCTGATTAATCATGTCACATTTGCTCATTTTTCTTCACTTAATATAAAAAATATAAAAAAAGGAAATACATTCATATGCCTCGTGTCCACTTTTTTCATCAAACCGCCGTTTTAGCAAAGATTGGAGTAGAGGTGGCAATTGAATCCATTAAGGCAAAATCCATCCAATCCATCCATCAAAAAATCCATCTAATCCATCCGCCACATAAAAAATAAGTTAATGGATTGGATTAAATCCATCCATTTATATGCATGGATGGATTCAATCCATCCAACATATTTTAAAGATCCAATGGATTATTTTTATTTTCATTAGATTTATTTTTTTAAAAAATAATTAAAAAATTATAATTTTTTCAAAAAAAATCAAACTTTTTTTCGAAAAAAACGATTTTTTTTTCCGAAAAAAATCGGTTTTTTTTCCAAAATAAAAAAATGAATTTTTTCCGAAAAAAAGAACTATTTTTTTCGTAAAATTTTTTAATAAAAAAGACAAAATTTTTTCCCGAAAAAAAAAACCGACTTTTTTTTTTGGAAAAAAAATCGATATTTTTCAAAAATTAAAATATCAATTTTTTTCTTGAAAATACAAAAAATAATTTTTTCAAAAATAAAATAAAATCAATTTTTAAAAATAGAAAAATATATTTATTTTTAAGAAATAAAAAAAAGTTGGATGGATGGATATCCATCCATTAAAAATATGTTAATGGATGAATTTTATTCTTAACGGATGGATTGGATTGGATAATTTTAAGAAAATTTTAGTGGATTGTTAATGGACTAATGGATTGTTTTAATCCATCCATTAACAATCCAATCCATATCCATCCAATCCATCCATTTTGCCACCCCTAGATTGGAGGGAGGATGATGAAAACAAAAAACCCATGTTTGTTGAAGGTATGCTTTCAAATAAAATCCTACTAATGATGTACATGTATTGTTTCAAACCCCAAACACTAGAGAGATAAGGAGTTAATCCCTAGTTAGTACTTCGAGCTTAGAAGTAGGAGCTTCTTTCAAATTTTTAAACCCGTACGCTAAACCTGGGGCATGGGTAGTGTTCATTTAATCTAACTACACGTTTGATTTCATGATGAAATATCCTATCTGAGAATCAGTCATATGTTATTCTTCGCATACATCCTGACGTGTCGAAGGAATCATGAAAAATCCAAAATTTATGACGGTTATTCTTCAATGACCAAAGACTTGGCAGTCACAAGCCTCTCCAAAGCAAAGAAAAAAAGGAAGAAAATCCGCTAAGTCGAACACACAAAGAGGCGGCTTAGACAAAAATCAGGGCAATCCCGATGGACCAAAAGCTTCAAGAAGCAGTCCAGGAAAAATTTAGGGATCAAAAATATAAAAAAATCAAAAGAGGTCATGTAAATCCTCAGGCAAGAAAAATAAGATTCAGTGACCACCATGTCAAAAATCAGAGGGTTGCTGACATCCATGACAAAAACAAAATAAGGTGGCTTCTATTTCAAGAAAATATTGAATCATCATCTTCATTCTTACACCATCAAACTCTAGATGTGTGTGTTGAATTAACTAAACGCAGGGTTGGAGAACATCACAGAGAAGGGGTGGGATAAAATTAAATTTTGAACCTTATATCCTTTGTTTCTATAACTGTGAACTAGACCACATTACAACCCTCAAAAGACCTAATTGAAGCATGATTTATTCTGAAAGCATACTACATAAAGGTTACATAAACTGATTCCTACAAATTTGTTAATCTTCTTCTTGTTATATCTTTCATTAGCTAAATAAGCACTGCGCTTGGACTAATGCTCAATTTGTCACACACTATCACATTGTTCCAATAAATGATTTTTTTTTCAAAAATTGCATGAGCATTACATTAAAATTATCATTTGTGAATGAATGATTTTAATTGCGAGTCAGTACTTAACATAAGGGAAGTTCCAACAAGGAGCAATCAAAGAGGACTTGATCATTCGTCAAAGTTGACCAGAATCAGGAACACCTTGTAGTTCTAAGGATCAGGGGCATGTCATGTTGAGCAAGGAATTAGTCAGTCTAAAGCAAGTCCCCAAGCATTAGTTGATTATGGGGAAAATCATTCAAGAATCGGTTGATTAGCCATGGGCGAGCCACCCAGAGGTTCTTTTGATTAAGGGAAAATCCCTCTAGTGCTCAATCAGTACAAGTTACGTCGCTTCAACGCTCACACCGGAGCAAGTTACCTCAAGAGCACATCAAGGTCTACCATTCCAAGATTTGGATAATTAGGGGAAAACCATTTCAAAGTTCAGATTATTGGGGAAAGCCACTTCAAAGTCATGGCTAGCTACTTCTAATTTCCTTTCAAGGTGAAAATTTTCCAAAGAACCATATTGAAGCAAGATGTGCTACAAAGGGGCAAGTCCTCTCCATACCTTCAGGCCACTCAAGCAAGCTTCGTCAACAACTTTTGAGTTCAAGATGAGTGTCGAGGAATCATGCTATTACCCTATCCTATAACCTTTGCCTTTTGACAAAGAAGATTTGATGCAAAATACCTTCCATCCATTATCCATACATGGGCATCTTGGAAACCTTCAATTCATTGCATAAATCATCTTCATGCATTAGTCATGTCGCTTCGCTCATGCATAGATCGATGCATATCATATCATTCATCGGAACTAACCCCACAACACGAATCTGACATCAAAAAGCCTTGTAACCCAAATCAATTCAAAACCCATTTCCCGTCTGGAAAATCACAAATAAAGTACCAGTTCTCGTATGGTAAACGACTTTTAAACCAGTTCCCATCTGGCCACCTATTCTTTAGCCTTTTTTAAACTCCAATTCTCGTCTGGTAGTCATTTTTCTTTTCAAAACCAGTTCCTATCTGGTGGCCCATGTTAAAATTCAATTCTTGCATGACATTAAACCAAAAGTTAATTCTCGTCTAACAAATAAAATAAGAAGTTAGTTCTTGTTTGATAACTTAACCTTTTTGCTGCCAGTTCTCATATGGTAGTCTACCCCTTAAAAAACCAAAAGCCGTCTAGTAATTCACCTTCAAAGTCCATATCTTGTTGGCAACAAAGAATAAATACCAAAAAAATCCAATCACCATCAGCTCCAACCTAGTCCTACACCTAACCAAAGCCCAACCTTACTTGGCATCCCTATAAAGCTCAACCATACTTGGCAAAATCATAGCCCTTGGATCATTTATCCTTATATCTCCAGCAGCTCGAGCATACATTGATATTTTGCATACATTAATCATCATTACGCTTAGCCAGTCTTTCTCGAAAGCACACGTTCATATAGGCATCCTGGCAGGATTCTTTTAGAGGATTCATCTTTTCATTTACCTTTTGTAACTCCTTTCACTGCTTTTTGCACGAAGTATTGTCACCTAGCTTACCTTTTGTAAGTAACCTACACCATTGCCTTTGGAAAAACACACCTATTTCTGTTTACCTTTTATAAGTAACCTCATTGTTGAATTCAACCCTTTGCTATCTTTTTGCCCAACCTTTTGCTGAGGATCCTCCATGCCTTTTGTAAGAGGAAATCAATTTAGTTAATATCCCTCCTAATCTTTTGTTCAAGAGTCCTCCTTGCCCTTTGTAAGAGGAAAACAAACAATTTGTGTTCCTTCTTAACCTTTTGTTAAGGAGCTCTCATTACCTTTGGTATGAGAGGAAACATCTATCTCTCTCCTAACCTTGTTAAGGAGCTCTCACTACCTTTGGTATGAGAGGAAACATCTATCTCTCTCCTAACCTTTTTGTTCAGGAGTCCTCTCTACCTTTTAAAGAAGGAATCATATCAATTTTCTCCTAACTTTTTGTTCAGGAGTCCTGATCGGTAAAATAGCAAGTGTACTATTTTTCCTCTGTAGTAATAAAGGGATAAAGTCCCAAATGTCGATCTCAAGGACTGCTTGAGGATACAGAGTTATAAGTTTATTTCAATTAAATAAAATCTTGGGGTTTTGTGATTGTTTGTTAAGATTATAAGAAATAATAGTGAAAATAGTAAATAAAGTTCGTGAACAATTTAACAAATGAGTAGTATGCTAGGGAGAGTGTATGATTCAATCATGTAATGATTCCAAAATCAAAGTGCAAAACATAAATTTTCTTTGATAGAATACCAATTCTTAAGGTCATTAACTCCTAAGTCCTTAGAGAGAAAACCTTTGATTAATCAACCTAATTACTATGTCCATAGAGAATCACGATTGAAATCAAGCATTATTACATCAAGAATTTATCCGGTTACTGTAAGGTATCCATAGTCCTAGGTGATATCTATTACAATATGTTCTCAAACAAATAGTGAATAGTGGCAGTCCAGCCTAATTGTTTCACCTAAATAAGACTTCATTTTTTCGATAGGAAAGCACTAGGAACGGTTAAAAAAATAATTCACATATAAGAAAATAGTATTGTCATTGCATTAATAACATTGAAACAATTACAATCAAAATCAGGGGCACCCCCTAGCATTGGGGGGTTTAACTACTCATAATGTTTGATAAAAATAAAATACAAGATGTAGACATTACAGTTACTAGGATGAAAGTGGATCTTTAATTGCTTCTGATCATGAAAATCTGCCCTTCACCAAAGCCTATGTGTTCTCCAATTTCTCTTTGTAATTTTTATCGTTCCAAGAAGAAGTCCTCAAATAAGATCCAAAAACAACTTAAATAGAAAATATATCCCTTTATTTTATATTACCCTAATGAATTATATTTAATTTCACAATAAAATCAGGTCTGAAAATAGCCAAATCAACAATCAGTGTCAAATCTCTCTGAAAAAGGAAACTTTAACAAATCACACGCCTGGTTGCTACGATCCGTAGCAGGCCACTGGACATTGTTTGCAACGTGAATGGATTGGGGCTCAAGCTGCTACAACCCGTAGAAAGTGTTACGGGTGGCCGTAGCAGACTAATGTCTCTATGTCTCATTCATATTAAAACTGGAGTGTTGGCTGCACCTCTGCTACGGTCCGTAACACACACTACAGGTGGCCGTAGCAAACCCTTGATCTTTGGGTTTTCCTTCTCGATTCTGCTATTTTTTTACCGACATCCTTCTTGAATACTTATTTAAAACTGAGAACAACAAACAAACACAACCAAAACATAAAATGGGGAAATGGAAGCAACTTGATAATAAAATAGTGAAAAGATTAAATGAAACTAATGGAAAAATAATGTGCGAAAACCACTCAAACTATACGAAAAATCTGAATAACTCACAACTTTCACCTATTAAAATGATAATAACTATAGAAGAAATGGTGACTGATCAAGTCCTCTCTTCCTTTTGCAAAAGGAAAACCAATCATATTAATTTTCTCCTAATCTTTTGTTCAGGAGTCATCTATGCCTTTTGCAAAAGGAAAACCAATCATATCTTTCTCCTAACCTTTTGTTCAAGAGTCCTCTCTGTCTTTTGCAGAAGGAGTGTATTCTCTTCCTTGCTTTTCACAAATATCTTCTACCTTTTATAGAAGAAAACCTTATCATCTCCCAACCAAGTCACACTTGCCTACCACAAGGTGTCTTTCTGCCTTTAGCAGAAGAAGTTTCAGATTACAATTATACCACTGTATCACCTTACTTCTCTTAGAATTTTGTAGAGATGTCTCCCATTCCAAGACTGGAAAAGTATTCATTGAAGCATACTATATATTGCATTTCAAGCATACCATATATTAAATTTTAAACATACCATACATTGCATCTCAAGCATACCATCCATTGCATCTCAAGCATACCATCCATTTGCATCTCAAGCATATCACTACATCCTTCTCTTTTTTTACACGACCATAAATTCTAGGTATTATAGTATTTAACTCTCTTCTACCTTGAATGTCTGAAAGTCGTTGCTATTCATACCTTCAGGCCCAAAAAGATTAAATAGGAGCAACTGTCATACCTCAATTTTGACCAAAATATTTTAAAATTTTCATTCATCAGACTTAATTTTCACTTCGTGTCATCTGCATAGCATATCATGCATTTCATCATGCATAATGCCTAAAATGTCGGCTAGAGTAAACTTGTTGGATTTACAGGCAAGTCAGTCAAACTGAATGTCAACTATGCGTAAAATCAGTGGATGACAAGTTTCAAATTTGAGCTTGCAAACGTCATTTATTTTAATCTATATTTTGAGTAGTTTAACCTGACGTGCCCGTTTTAACTTTTGATGACTTTTTGACCAAATTTTGATCAGTTTGAACATTTTTACTGGTCTAGATTTATTTCAAAATATGACAAAACGATGTATTTTTTTGAGAGTTTTATTCCGTGTTGATAATTTTGGTGCAATCTTTTTTATTTTTCGGACGCTTTGATACCTGACTTTTTATTCATTTTTAATCATTTTATTTTAAAATTTTAGGTAAAAAAAAATTTTAGTTTATTTAGAATTAATTAGATAATTAATTTTAATTTATTTAGCTGAGTTTATTTTATTTCTTACCAATACATTTCTTTAAAAAAATAACACAAAATATTTTGGTTTTTTTATTCTTTTTATTTTGAGCATTCTTGCTCACTAAGTTGTCTAAAAACCCTGGTTGGTACACTAAATGTTGCATTGCATGAGACAAGGGGACCAATTTGAAGTCCCACACGGTGCATGCTGAAGAGAATCTCCATTTGCATTGTTAAAACAAAAAGGTGGTGGAATCAATAAAGGGTGTTGGTCCAAAATGGCTTTGGTGACTTTTTCCCTTCATATTAACCTCCATGTAAATTTTTTCCACTCCCATGCTCTACACCACAAAGTACACTCACTCCCTAACCATCACCTAAATTTTCGGTTCACTCTCTCAAACACCTCATACTCTGTTGCTACTGCGAAAATAAGGTGCCGGTAAGACAGAAGAGTCGCCACCTTTCGTTATTTATCCCTCAGAGCGGGAAAGGAAACAATCGGAAAAACCTGACGAAAAGGTATAAGACAAGGTCATCGCAACCATTGTCTGGGTTCGGGAGTCGGTTACGCAAGGGGAAGGTATTAGCACCCCTCACGTCCATCGTACTCGATGGGATCCACGCTTGTTGTGTTTATCTGACGAGTTTGTTTAATCTATCTACCTATCAAGGCTGGTCTAAAAATAAAAGAAAATGACTCGGCAAAGCGTCGCGCTTTATGCCTACGTATTCTCATCAGAGAATGAGAAATCAGAGTCAACGTAGTTCGACTAACTACGGGTTACGGGGAAGGTGGCTCGCCAATACATCAGTATTGTGCCTACTACTCTCAACAGGTATGAGAGATCAGAGCTTATGTAGTTTGGGATAATACGAATTACGGGGATTCAGATTCAGCTGTTTTATCGAGTAGGGTTAACAAACAGTTCCAGCAGTTTAGTGTACGCAGCTCGACCCTTGGAGACTTAGGCGTTACCGTTTGCGGTAGAACTGGGCGTTAACGACACTCTTTTCTTCAGAAAAGCTTCCTTTGAATTATGGGCCCACGGGGCAAAAAGATTTGAAGTTTGTTTTCTGTCTTTTACGGAAGAACTGTTTTTTATGGATGTTTGTAACCAATGTCGCACTAGAGACTATGACCTGAGAGTGAATGTGTCGCATGTCACCCAAAGGGTGCCATACTAAACATCCCGACTATTGAAAAGAAACTCTCCAACAACCCTTTCTCAGATAGCTTAAGGCTCGTAACGTACGACGTCAGTTAACCTTTATTAATGTATTTTAATTTGTTTTGAGATGAGAAGAGAGAGGGAATAGGTTCAACTAAGGGGAGACTATCAAGTCCTAATGTTGTCATGCCATGGATTCATCCTATGGTTGAGGTTTGAAACAGGGAACTCCTAGAAGTTATCATGCATAGGTTTCAACCTAAAGTTCTAATCATCACTTCCTTATCAAAGGAAGTGAGATTCCTAGGGGATCATGTCAATGATAATCATAAGCAGATAAAGCATCAGCTTGAATAGTAAACAGTAAACAGTACAGGAAACAACTGTAAATAAAATGCATGCAATGCAAGTGAGGGAGGAAATGTGTGTGGGACATCAGCCTCCACAAGCTCATCTCAACCTCAAGCCAGATATGAATAACTGCAATCATACAGAAGAAATAACATGCTATGCTATCAAGCAAAATATGAGTGACTGTAATCATATAGAGGAAATAACATGCTATCAAGCAAGATGCAATAACTACAATCATACAGAGGAAGTGAAATAAAATTCCATCAAGCAAAATACAAACCACATAGGCAAGGGAGCTGGGCTCTACCAAATACCAGCAAGCAAAGCCATACAGTAAAAACACAAGCAGAGGGAGCAACTCAACCTCTAGTGCAATCATGCTCCTAGTTCAAGTCAATCTATATATGAACTTATTCTAATGCATCAAGCAAATCAAACAAGTCACATCAATACAGTTGCACAGCAAGCAAACAGACAATCAAGAAAGCAAATCAACAGCTTCCCCAGCTTCACAGCAAAGCAACTCTGACATCAGTTCAGTCCTCAGTCTGTAGCTGCCCTTCAAGGCTATCATCTTCAATAGCAAGTATCAACTTACTTCTTCAATATTTCAACACATCAAACATAAGTATCAACTTATCCCTCTTCTTCAACTTCAAGCTTCAGCTCTTCAAAGTAAACTCCACCTTCAGGCTTCAATCCCAATTGCAAGTATCCACTTGTTCCTTCAGGGACTCAATGCATTAAACTCACAAGTATCAACTTGCTTCTTCCTCAAGCTTCAGCTTCTTCATTCAATCTTCAATGGATTCCCATCACAAGTATCAACTTGTTCTTCTTCTTCTTCAAGCTTCAGCTCTTTCTCCTTCACAAGTATCAACTTGCTCTTCTTGATCTTCAAGCTTCAGCTTCAATGGCAGTCTTCAAATACAGAGAAGTAGCAACCTTCATTCTCTTCAAAGCTTCTAAGAAGGAACTCTATCCTCTAACAAGGGAGAAAGATTCAGCTAACAAGATCCAGGTTTGGATGATAGGCAGCAGAGTGAAGACCAAAGGTCACCACTAAGCATCCTATCATCAGAGAAAGGGACCCTCAAAGGTTCTACCAACTTGTAAAGATCCACACATCCTACCAAAGGAGGGATGAGGCCTTTACAAGGGGACCTTACATCATAGGGAAGAATGGAAGTGATCAACATCTTCCATGTTTATGAAGGAAGAGAATCTATCTATAAGCTCTGCCTACAAACCCTAATCTTAACACCTAATCAACACTACACCAAAAGAAGGGAAATCTTCACATCCAAGCTTCCTCAAGCATTCCATGGTAGCCCAAGATTTTCTTCAACATCATCCAAGAGCAAACAAAGCAAAACCCTAATCTAAGGGAACTAAAGAAATCAATCTAGTTGGATTAGCAAGTTAGGATCACCTAAAACCTAGTACTAAAGTTAGTCCTAACTAAAATACTAAAACCCATTGTAAAATACTACAAAAATAACTATGGGAACCTAATTCAATCATGAAGCTACCATACAAAATCCAGAGGTTGAATCATCCACCAAGTCCTAGAAATAAATCCTAAATCATAAGGTACTAAGCATAAACCCTAAGAATGGAACACCTAAAGTTTCAACTTAAAACTACCACCTACATTCATCACAAAAATGTGAGAAAATTCTAAGGGGAACATGCAAATCTATGCTAGCTACACACAAAAAATCAAGGCAAGAATCATCACCAAATGCTCAAACCAAATTCATCAAAACAAGGTATCAACCATGGTTATTTTAATATCAATTAATATTCAACAAATGCAAATAAAAATAAAAAATGCATGAATTATTAATATTTTTTGTCTAAAACATTCTAGATTCAATCATGAATCAGAGGAAAAAAGAATGGAATTAATTGAGTTAGTCTTCTATTTTTTATGAATTATTTACTAAGTCACATGAAATGATGAAAATTAAAAGAAAATAAAAGAAATTGATATGAACGCGTGGTAAATAGCAAATAAAACCAGTTCAATTCTTGGGTTG
Organism: Lathyrus sativus; assembly: GCA_963859935.3. Lineage (NCBI taxonomy): Eukaryota > Viridiplantae > Streptophyta > Magnoliopsida > Fabales > Fabaceae > Lathyrus > Lathyrus sativus. The sequence goes on from OZ012739.1 coordinate 312,267,408, forward strand.
GGCCAGAAAGGGGGTGTTGATAGCAACCAATGTTAAGGCCCAGGCGCTTGGATTCCTCTTATTCAATTCAGTTCAAATGAATCAAAAAGAAAAAGTTTACACACGAAGACTCGAACCCATGCACCCTTGGTATATGCAGCGAAGAAGCAAAGCCTGGGATTTTCATTTATCAAAACGGGGCGTTTAAGGGGAGGGGGTATGTGGCGCAACGTGAGCCCTTGGATGGACGCCTGGGTCAAAGTCTTCTTCATGAATGAACGCCCTGGATTATATCTTCTCCAATTCAAATGTGCAGATGGTGGGAAAATGCAGAATCCGGCGAGGGCGGCCGGAGCTTCACCGGAAAAGTTCGTGGATCCTTAACTATCTCTATACTCCACCATTAGCCACGATTTCTGAATGAAAGTTGCTCTAAATTTCACTAGGATCCCAACCATACCACTAGTTCATGCTAAAAACGCAGGGTTCGTAAAAACACAATCTCAACCGAAAATGGCATAAACCCTAAATTGTCTCTAATCTTCAAATCAATTATCCAGAATCCATCTATACCCTAAGGGGAACTTAACCACATGCTTCTAATCCATTAAAAGTGCGTAATCAGCGAGAAATTTCAAGAAGTTAGAACCTACCTTGAAGCTTGAATTGCAGTGGTTACACGCCTCAATTCTCTTCCAAACCTTGCAGAATTCTTCAAGGATTAATGGTGAACGATTCTTGGTGATCAATTCCTGCTGAAACCCCTTGATTCTCCAAAACGAGTTTTCACTTTCAAGCTTTTTTCTTCACTTCACTCCAATGGCTTCTCAACAGAATTCTGCACTAGAAGCTTCTTAGCATGATCCAAAACCTATTTATGATATGTTCTGATGGGTTAGAAGCCCAAACTAGGCCCAATTATGGATTTTGGATCTTCACTTTTTCCTCCAAATTTCAATATGGATATGTGCCTTCAAGCCTAGGTCATGCTCCACAATCCTTCCAAACCATTCACTTAAGCATTATGGAGTGTAATGAAGTGGTTTTCTCCCTTTGGTTTCAACATATGAAGTGTATAGGATATGTTTCTTACTTGTGAAGTAATCATCCAAATGTCTATGTTATGGACTTCAAATCAAAAATGTGGAAATGCCAATCTTTCTAAAACATCAATTCCATTCAAAATGACCACAAATTTGACTTGAAAACATGTTAATCTCATTTATTTTGAATTTTCTCATTTTAATTCATTAAAATGGCTTTTATGTGAAGTTTCTTCAACCAATGCTTGATATAACCCATATCAATGGACACTTGATGTTTAGACAAGCTAAAAACATCATTTTGAACAACTTTCATGTTGAACACAATTGCATTTGAGGCTTGCAAGATGGTGTAATGGACTCATGATTCAAAATGGCCTGTAATGCCCAAATACCCAAAATACCCTTGACTTGTCAAAGCCATAACTTGAGTTCTACAAATCCTATCAAGGACTTCTAGTACTCTCTAGAAATCTAAGAGAATAAGGAACAACATTCATGTTGACCAAAAGTTCATAGGAATCATCCTTCTAGGGCAAAAGTCCCATGCAAGTTGGGTAACTTTCAAGCTCCAAATTCACATTCCTCAGATGACTTGTAACTTGTCAAAGCCATAACTTGAATTCTACAAATCCTATCAAGGACTTCTAGCATTCAAATTAAAGCTAAGACCATGCTCTACAACAATCATGTTGGGGGCAAGATGATATGACAATCACATCTTGAGCTAAATTGCCTTGAAGATAGGGGTCAAACTAGGGGATTTTATACTGTCAAGCCTTAGAAACCCTAGCTTGAAACTTCTCAAAATCTTCAATCATGATGATTTAACCTTTGAATCATCCTTAGAACATATTAATGTATCAATCCCTGATCACATGGTTCTTGAATTAAGTCTCAACTTCCTTCAAATCATCAGTTGACCTAGGGTTGACCCAGTCAAACCCAAGTTGCACCAATCATGGCTGAGGCTTCTTATTCTTGCACAATGACCTGTCTAGGCCTCAAAGTGATCTTCAACACTTCTCATGAGCTCTCTCAAGACCTCAAGTCTAACTTCATGACTTCAGAATCATATGATGACTTCCCACAACTCTCAAGTTAGGAGACACACCCTCTTGGCTTCAACTACCCTCTCTGAGGATCTTTTACTTCTTTGCCAAGGATATCAACCCTTGAGCCCTTGAATAACCTTCTTAACTAGCTTCAAAGCCTTGTGTAGCTCTTGATTGGTAATCATACCTCTTGATCTCCTGCACACATGTCAATGAAATGCAAATGATAATGCTAATGTGAATGAAATGAAACATAAGCTAGGTAAAGAAGAGTTGAGCAAATTTTGGGGTGCAACAGCTGCCCCTATTCAAACGGCTTGGACCTGACTGGGTGAGAAGCGAACGGCTCTCAAACAATTAAGGTAAAAGACGGTTGAATACCAATAAACCCGGAAATTTGCCAACTGCCCAAGTACACGGTACTCTGATGGGAACAAATCTTCGGAAACTGAAATAATAGCTGCACGGCAACTAGCTGGAGAAATACTGGTATGAATCTCCGTCAGGATGATTCTTTGATTTATCTGATATCATTGCGTCCTCAAATCATCGAGGGATCACTGGTTACACGATAACGAGTGATTTGCCAACCGCACAGGTAAACGATACTCTGATTGGTAGGAACATCTTCAAAACTGAGCATGCTAGTTGCACGGCAACTCTGCTGGGGAATTGGTCACACGGTAACCGGTGATACATAGCTGATATTGCCGTCAGGCATTCTGCGGCAGAAGAATTCCTCGGGATTCATCTGGTCATTAGGAACTTTTTAACAATCAGGTTAATTATGCCGTCGGGCATTCAAAGGAATTCTCGGGCGTCAGCCGGCCTTCGTTAGTAAGTCGGGAATAGAATCCTCGGTCAATCATGAATCAAATAAGGATATACAATCTTTTGTCGTCAGGCACTCCGCATCAGCTGAGAGAACTGCTTCGTCGATACAGTTGGACTTCATCAGTAAGTCTGGGGTTTCGGCACCGCTGCCGGACTTCAATCATCAAGTCTTCAAGGAAGTTTCAACTTCTCTGTTTAGAACCTGCTGGGGGTGATACATATCCGCTGGGGATTCTGGAGAACTATCAAGTAACTCTGCTTCGGGGCTTCAGAAATCATTCTGGATGAATCAACTCTGCTGAGGACTTCAAGAATCATCTTGGACAAATAAATCCATCGGGAACTTCAAGAATCATCTTGAACCAATAACTCTGTTGGAGATTTTAGGACTCATCCTGAGCAAACTCTGCCGGGGACTCTAAGCATCAACTTGAGCAACCAACTCTGGCGACTTCGCCGGGGATTTTTAAGAATCATCTTAAGCACACACCTTTCCTGGGGAATTCAAGAATCATCTTGGGCAAACGACTTGGCTGGGGAACTCAAGAATCATCTTGGGCCAAACAACTCTTCTGAGATTTCAGGAATCATCCTGAGTAAACACCCTGTCGGGGAACACCTGCAAAACAAGAACAGTAATGACCTAGCTCATGCTTCATATGCATATGTTTGACAATGGCGCAATGCTCCACATGGTGGAAATGCTACGCATTTCTAGGGTAAATGCTATGCAATCATGCAAGATGCTATGACCCCATCAGCAGAATAAATGCTGAAGGGAAAAGCCTCCTGTCAAGGAGAAAGAACCACTCTGGTGGAGGAAGGACTCATCCTGCCGAGGAGAAGCAGTCACACCAATCTCAATTGGACTCCTCCTGGGGAAACGAACTTCAATCGACTGCTGCAGGGGAGTAAAGTTCTTCGAGAACCTGTACTCGCTCGACTAGGTAAACGAACCACAAACTGCTGAGGAAACGATATCAGTCGCAGAAATAAACTGCACGGCCTTCACGGCAAAACTTCCCTGGAGATAACGACTCCGATGAGGAAATACAGCATCAACTATTCAATGCTCTACTGGGGAGCACCAATCGTGGCTGAACAGCTCCTAAGGACTCGGCTCTCTTGGGGATCTGCAAACTCGGTTGGGGATGAAGGAATCATCCTGATTGCCGGGGAGAGCGCAACTCTGTGGGGAATCTCAATTCTCCTGGAGACTTCAGTCTGCACTATCGAGTGCCGCACACTTCGGTATATGACTCAGCTGGGGAGACGACGGTCCTTCAAGATGCCTCTGATTGGGGAGAGAATCTTCTCTGCCTGGGGAGACATATCAATGCTTACGATCTCATGTTCAAACTCGCTGGGGAGAGGCTGCTGAACTTTGCCGGAGGAGGAGGAATCATCCTGCTTGGGGACGCATACGGCGCACTGCAACAACACAAACAAACAGACAAGATACCCTTCTCAAAGGGACCTATCAAGGTTATCATCTTGTGACAATGTTCAAGTAATTCACTGCTTCAACAATCAGTGGCCTAGGCCAGTAAGTTTATGTATGCGCATTTTATCAAAAACATCGGCGTTCTTTTTCGCAAACAAAACAGATAAATGCTAAACAAGCAAACAGAATTGCTGAATAGTATACATTTTATTGATAACGAACCCCTGAATGGGCAAAAGTGTTTTACAACAGATGCAAGCTCCTGGAATGAGGAAGCTGCGCAAACATAAAAACATAAATATACATCAGTATATACACAAATGTCGGCAATGAGGCGTAGACAAACACCATGAGTTGATCCCTCTATGACCCACTCGACTTCGATACTTCTCCGACGCTTCAGCTTCAGAAGAGATTGATTCAGATAGACGGCCCTCAGGTCTTCCAAACCACTAAACAATGAATGTCCATACGCGGAACGCAATCATTTGCTTTTTCAAATCCCTAACTTTTGCCTGAATCGCCCTTTCGGGTTTTTGATTCACCGGGATACTCTTTTTTGCCAAAGTCGCCCTTCCGGGTTTTCGACTTTGCGGGTGTACATTCTTTTCTTTTATATCCCTAATTTTTGCCCGAACCTTTTTTCCTTTTTTATGGTTCGCCGGGATGCCCCATTTTTGCCTGGATATTCTTTTTCTTTCCAGCGGGTCATTTTTAAGCAAAGTATTTTTTAACTGCGTCCGCGTTCACCGGGGATGCAAAATCTTCGCCATCCATCATGGATAACAACAAGGCTCCTCCCGAGAAGACCTTGCTAATGACGTACGGACCTTCGTAATTGGGAGTCCACTTGCCCCGGTGATATGAGTGTGGAGGAAGAATCTTCTTCAGGACGAGATCACCCGTCTGAAAGCTTCTAGGACGCACCTTCTTATCATAAGCTTTCTTCATTCGGCTTTGGTATAGACGGCCATATGCAATCGATGCTAACCTCTTCTCGTCCATCAGGATGAGTTGGTTTAATTGGTTCTTAATCCATTCTGCCTCATCGAGTTTCACATCAACCAAAACTCGCAAAGAAGGAATCTCAACTTCTAGCGGTAGGACAACTTCCATACCGTACACCAGTGAGAAAGGAGTTGCCCCGGTTGATGTACGTACCGTTGTACGATAACCATGCAGTGCAAATGGCAGCATCTCGTGCCAATCCTTGTAGGTCACAACCATCTTCTGTACAATCTTCTTGATGTTATTATTGGCCGCTTCAACGGCGCCATTCATCTTCGGCCGGTAAGGAGATGAGTTGTGGTGTTCAATCTTGAAACTCTGGCACAACTCCTTCATCATCTTGTTATTCAGATTCGAACCATTATCAGTAATGATCCGCTCGGGAATTCCATAACGACAGATGATGTCCCTCTTTATGAATTTAGCCACCACCTGCTTGGTCACATTAGCATATGAGGCTGCCTCCACCCACTTGGTGAAGTAGTCGATGGCTACTAGGATGAAGCGATGACCGTTAGATGCAGTGGGCTCGATCTTGCCTATCATGTCGATGCCCCACATGGAGAACGACCATGGGGAGGACATGCCATTTAACGGGCACGGCGGCACATGAATCTTATAAGCATAAACCTGGCATTTATGACATCTCTTCGCGAATTTAAAGCAATCCGATTCCATCGTCAGCCAGTAATATCCTGCCCCCAGGATCTTTCTCGTCATAGCGTGCCCGCCGGCGTGCGTACCAAATGTGCCTTCATGGACTTCTTCCATGAGCATACTCGCTTCTTTCTCATCTATACATCTGAGTAGCACGAGACCGTGATTTCTTTTATACAAAACTCCATCAGGATTGAGATAAAAATTTCCAGACAACCTCCTCAGAGTCTTCTTATCCTGGGTTGACGCTCCCGCAGGATACTCCTTAGTCATAAGGAAGGTCTGGATATCATGGAACCATGGTTTGCCATCGGAGGCTTCCTCGATCGCGAAGACGAATGCAGGTCTATCAAGACGAGAAAGGACAATCCTTGGAGCTTCATTCCAAAAATTGACTTTATACATCGAAGCCAACGTGGCTAAGGCATCAGCCATTTGATTCTCAGCTCTGGGCACATGATGGAGTTCCACTCGATCAAAGAACGGAAGCAGCCTTCTGGCATAATTCATGTACGGCACCAAATTCGATTCGCGAGTCTCCCACTCCCCTTTAATCTGGTTAATCACAAGTGCCGAGTCACCATATACATCTAGGTTCTTGATTCTCAAATCAATTGCCTCTTCTAGACCCATAATGCATGCTTCGTACTCCGCTTCATTATTGGTGACCGGAAACGTCAGTCTCGCAGTGAACGGGATGTGGGATCCATGGGGAGTCGTGATGATCGCCCCAATGCCACTTCCGTAAGAATTAACCGCCCCGTCAAATATCAATTTCCATTGGGATTTCCTATCTGGCCCCTCGTCGGGAAGCGGTTCATCACAGTCTTTCACCTTGAGAAACATGATATCCTCATCAGGGAATTCAAATTTCATCGGCTGATAATCCTCGATCGGCTGTTCGGCAAGGTACTCAGACAATACACTTCCCTTGATGGCCTTCTGGGAAACTTACTGAATATCATATTCCGTCAACACCATTTGCCATCTGGCAATCCTGCCCGAAAGCGCTTGCTTCTCGAAGACGTACTTGATCGGATCTGTTGCACCCTAAAATTTGACCAACATTTCTTTACCTAGCTTGTGTTTCATCTTATTCACATTAGCATTATCATTTGCATGTGTGCAGGAGATCAAGAGGTATGATTACCAATCAAGAGCTACACAAGACTTTGAAGCTAGCCAAGAAGGTTATTCAAGTGTTCAAGGGTTGATATCTTTGTCAGAGAAGTTAAAAGATCCTCAGAGAGAGTGGTTGAAACCAAGGGTGTGTGCCTCCTAACTTGAGAGTTGTGGGGAGTCCTCAGATGATTCTGAAGCCATGAATGTGGACTTGAAGCCTTGAGAGAGCTTATGAGATGTCTTGAAAGCCATCATGAATCCTAGAGAGGTCATTGTGCAAGATTAAGAAACCTCAGCCATGAGTGGTGTAATTAGGGTTTGACTGGGTCAACCCTAGGTCAACTGATGATTTGGAGAGGGTTGAGACCTAATTCAAGAGCCATGTGGTCATGGATTGATACATTGAGATGCTATAAGGATGATTCCAAGTATCCTAACATCTCATGCATCTCATCTAAGGAGATTTTCAAGTCAGATACAAGTGCTGCAATGAGCCAAACACAAGCTGGTATATGAGATGGCTTGAAATCAAAAACTCATGACATGAGAATCTCAAATTCTCATTGGATGATTCCAGAAAGTTCTGGATGGTTTAGAACCATCCTATATATTGATTAGAAGCTGCTCAGATGCGAGGTTGGTGAGAGATTAGAGAGGAGAGTGAGATTGCCATTTCATTTTCTTCCATTGCAAGTTGAAATCAATTTCTATATTCTGCATCATTTCCATTAATTCTTTCAATCCTAACACCTTCCATTGATCATACTGAGTGTGTGCATACCAAATTGAGAGCAAGATCATGAAGAATTAAGAAGTTAGCATTTGGATTTTGGAAGCTGCAAGTCACCATCGGATTTTGAGATTCAAGCATCCTCCATCAAAACTTTTGCAAACAGTAGCAAGATCTTGGTACAAGGAGTGATTCTGAAGAGATTGAGAGGTTGAAGTGAAGATTTGACCTATCTGGTATTCAAGAATTGACAGGTTTGCAACTTTTACTCTACACCCTAATTTAAGCATTGTTAGTTAGATTTGTTAGGTTAGAATGGTTAGAGACAAGTAGGAGATGGATTCTGGAGATTTTGAGGGCATTTGGTGAGGTTCAAGATAGTGACCCCATTTCTGTTTGGATCAAGAACGTGTTTGATATGGTGAATTAATGAGAGTTCTATAGCAAGTTTTAATCAGGGTCATGTGGTGATCATTCTGAGCCAATCAATTTCAAGAATGGTCAGAATTGAGATTTGAGCATAATTTGGATTCATTATCGGGTTTAGAGATTGAGTACATTTCAGTGAATTCTAAGGTGATGGTCATGATCAGCATGAAATTTAGAGTGTTCTAGGGTTTTAAATCTTGGATTTCGGGCAAGAATTGATGTGATATGATTGTGATGAAGAGAAGCGCGATACCTCTGTTTCCATGGCTTCTTCATTCCAAACCCTGGCTGAAGGAAGAAGATGATAAACTGGCCGTTGGATCATGCAAGGACTCGTTGACTGGGATCAGATCTAAAGGCCGAGATTTAATTTCACGTTTTGAAGAGGGAAGTCTGAAGACAACCAAACGCTGCGTATCATTAAAAGTGAGGTCATGGGCTTAAGTTGATTTTGATAGCCACACCCCCATCCACGGCCCAGTCATGATTTGCACTAGTTTTCTTTACTTATTGCACCATATTTTTTTCTTTTTCTTTATATTTCTGATTTGTTTTCTGATTAAATATATGGGCCTAGCGCGCATTACTGATGACACCCCCCATTTAAGCCCATCATCCATAACGTACTGCATATCATTGCTATCTGCACCAAATGTTTTCACATTTTATTTTCTTTTTCTTTATTTTTCTTTAAACTTTGAAAAATCATATTAAATAGAAAAATAATGATTTTGGCATGGGGATTTTTTCTCCTATTTCACATTTATGTCTAGAAAATTATGAAATCAAAACATTTGCATTTCATGCATTTTTAATATTTTTTGTATATTTTCTCTTTTAATAGCTTTTAATTCATTTTATGTTGATGCACTGTTTTGTAGAATTTTGTTTAGCTAGTTCCTTTTATATTTTTGCACCATTCTTTTTAGGATAGTTATATTAGGACTTTAGCTCCCCTCTGGATTTATTCCATAATTTTGTGATTAGTTTTTGATTATTTTTGATTAGATGACTTTAGGTTGTGTAGATTTAGGTCAATCCTTAACATGGGTCCACAATAACACTAGAATTGAGTTTTTAGGTCAAGTTAGATATTGGGACATATAGGGTATTAAGGGTAGTTATGTAGGATCCCCTAGAAATTATATTAGATTTTAATATAATAATATACTATGTTTAATTGATTTTTGTAATTGATTGTTGTTTGTGTTGCCCTGGTGGGCTTGTATTTTGTTTTGCTTTGCTTTGTGGGCTTGGTGGGCTTGGTCTTGCTTTGTGGAGCATGGGGGAGCATAGTGGAAGACTTGAAGATTGAAGAAGGAACTTGAGAGCTTGAATACTTGTTTGTTTTGTTGTTGTTTTAGGGTTAGGAATTAAGTAGAGCTTAGACTTAGTTAATTTCTTTCTTAAACATGGATGGTATCTTTCACCTCCATTCTTCCCTATGATTCAAGGTCCTTCCATGGTATTCACCTCCCTCCTTAGGAGGGATAAGTGATGGTACCTAGGAAGTAGAACTTTTGAGGGAACCATTCTTTTGATGTTGAACCCTTATAGGTCACCTTTGGTGGTCAATAAGCAGTTTAATATCCTAGCTTATCCAGTTGAGTGATTTCTTCTGGTTTGAGTATCTTGAAGATGTTGGGCTTGAGTTTGAAGATGAAGACTTCATTGAAGAGTATGGAAGAGGATGATTCCTTGAGCATTGCCATTGTAGCTGAAGCTTGAAGAGCAAGAAGAAACAAGTTGATACTTGAAGACCCAATGAAGATCCAATAAAGACTGAATGAAGAGCTAAGGCTTAAAGAATTGAAGGATAAAGTTGACACTTCCAGATGATTGAAGATTACTCTGAGAAGCTGAAGCTTGTAGGAAGAGGAGACCAAGTTGAGACTGGTAAAGTAAGAGAGCTGAAGCTTGAAGACTGATTTGATACTTATGAAGAGGATTCAATTGAGATTGAGTGTAGAGCTGAAGCTTGAAGAACAAAGGATAAGTTGATACTTGCTTTGAAGCATGGAGATCCTGAAGGAATCAAGTTGATACTGGTGGTTAAGAGTGAAGCCTGAAGGTGGAATTGACTAAGGAGCTGAAGCTTGAAGAAGAAGATTAAGTCGAAACTTATGTGGAAGGGTTGAAACCTGGAGAAACAAATTGATATTTGTCAAGAGTGATGGAGGTCTGAAGACTGAGTTGCTGTCAGAAGAGTTGAGGCTTGGAGTTGGAAGAGGGAGTGGTTGATCTGCTTTCTTGTCTGTTTTCTTTTCTGTATTGATATGCCTTGTTTGACTTGCTTGATGCATTAGAATAAGTCCATATCTAGACTGACTTTAATCTAGGAGCATGATTGCACTAGAGGTTGAGTTGCTCCCTCTGCTTGTATTGTTACTGTATGGCTTTGCTTGCGGGTATTCGGTAGAGACCTGCTCCCTTGCCCATGTGGTTTATTTTGCTTGATAGCATGTTATTTCCTCTGTATGATTGCAGTTTACTATTTTTGCTTGATAGCATGTTGCTTTACTTTTCTGTATGATTACTATTATTCATTCTGGCTTGAGGTTGAGATGAGCTTATGGAGGCTGCTGCCCCACACACATTTCCTCCCTCACTTGTATTGCATGCATTTTACAGTCGTTTACTATTTATTGTTTAAGCTGATGCTTTATCTGTTTCTGTGTATCATTGACATGATCCCTTAGGACTCTCATTTCCTTTGATAAGGGAGTGATGATAGAACTTTAGGTTGAAACCTATGCATGATAACTTCTAGGAGTTTCCTGTTTCAAACCTCAACCATAGGATGAATCCTTGGCATGACAACAGTAGGACTTGATAGTCTCCCCGTAGTTGAGCCTGTTCTCTTCTCATCTCAAAACAACTTAAGATACAGTAATCATGAATGATTTCTTTCGTACGTTACGAGCCTTAAGCTACCTGAGAAAGGATTGTTGGAGAGTTTCTTTTCAACAGTCTGGATGTGTAGTATGGCACCCTTTGGGTGACATGCGACGCATTCACTCTTAGGTCATAGTCTTTAGTGCGATTGAAATTGCAAACATCCATAAAAAACACTTCTTTCGTAAAAGACAGAAAACAAACTTCAAACCTTTTTGCCCCGTGGGCCCATAATTCAAGGAAAGCTTTTCTGAAGAAAAGAGTGTCGTTAAACTTCAGCGCCATTGCAAACAGGCTTTGTCCCTAACTACTGGAACTGCTGTTTAACCCTACTCGATAAAACAGATGAATCTGAATTCCCGTAATCCGTAATACCCCAAACTACGTAAGCTCTGATCTCTCATATCTGTTGAGAGTACGTAGGCACAATACTAACGTATTGGCGAGCCACCTTCCCCGTAACCCGTAGTTGGTCGAACTACGTTGACTCTGATTTCTCATTCTCTGATGAGAATACGTAGGCATAAAGTGCGACGCTTTGCCGAGTCATTTTCTTTTCTTTTCAGACCAGCCTTGATAGGTAGATAGATAAAACCAACCCGTCCAGTAAACACAACAAGCATGGATCCCGTCGAGTACGACGGACGTGAGGGGTGCAAATACCTTCCCCTTGCGTAACCGACTCCCGAACCCAGACAACGGTTGCGATGACCTTGTCTTACCTTTTTTCGTCAGGTTTTTCCGATCGTTTCCTTTCCCGCTCTGAGGGATAAATAACGAAAGGTGGCGACTCTTCTGTTTTGCCGGCACCTTATTTTCGCGGAAGCGCCAGCTGGCGACTCTGCTGGGGACTTGATAGTTTCCTGGGATCCAACGTCCCGTATGCGAGTCAGTTTGGGGATCCGACGTCCCCTGTGAGAGTCAATCCTAGCGCTTGTATGATTACTTATTGGGTTGTGTTTATTTATCGCATTTTTATTTCCCGCACTTTATTTTCAGTATGATATGATTATCTGTGCTGTTGTGGGAGGGGCAGTCTGATGAGTGAGAAGCCAGACCCAGGCTTGAGTGAACATAGCATTAGTTGTGGAAATTAGTGGGTGCGTGCTTGCTTGGCAGGCACTAGTGTCTCATGAAATCCACGCTCAGACGAGGTTCTCCCGGTTGGCTTCTCTTTCAACCCTTTGGGTTGAGACGGTTGTTGGTTTGGAGGATTGTCGACTCTGGAGACCGATCATTTGTGATTCAGCCGAGTGAGGCCGCTTCATGAGCGGGTGATGCCACACCTTCTGGGTATCGTATCACCCCTCTTGAATGTCTGTGACGCTGATGAACGCATAGGATGCCGAACTTGAGTCAGTTTAGGTCCATACTTGTGAGCATGGTTGGGTTTATTGCAGGAAACCTTGACCTTCAGATTACCTGGTTTTCTTGACAGTGAATCAGTTTTGTTGATACCAGAGGATTTCATCATCAGATATATGTTTGTTCTTGACAGAGCAAAGCTTTGGTCCTGTATCAGAGGACCTTATATTCAGATGAGTATTTGTTCTTGATAGGGCAGATTTTTGATTGGGATCAGAGGATCTTATCATCAGATGGGTGTTTGTTCTTGATAGAGCAGATTTATGATTGGGGTCTGAGGATCTCATCAGCAGATGTATGTCTGTTCTTAATAGAACATGTTTTGATCAGAGGGTCTCATTATCAGATGTTTGTTCTTGACAGAGCAGAGCTTTGGTCCTATATCAGAGGACCTTATATTCAGAGATATATATGTGTGTTCTTGACAGAGCAGATTTATGATTGGGGTCTGAGGATCTCATCAGCAGATGTATGGTTGTTCTTGACAGAGCAGAGTTTTGGTCCTGTGTCAGAGGTCCTTATTATCAGATGTGTGTTCTTGACAGAGCAGATTTTTTGGTCCTGTATCAGAGGTCCTTATTATCAGATGGTTGTTCTTGACATAGCAGATTTATGGTCCTATATGTGTGTGTTCTTGACAGAGCAGAGTTTTGGTCCTGTGTCAGAGGTCCTTATTATCAGATGTGTGTTCTTGACAGAGCAGATTTTTTGGTCCTGTATCAGAGGTCCTTATTATCAGATGGTTGTTCTTGACAGAGCAGATTTATGGTCCTATATGTGTGTGTTCTCGATAGAGCATATTTATGGTCCGACACCAGGGTTTTCTTCTTATCAGAAATAGTGGTTGTTCTTGACAGAGCGGCATCATGGTTTTGTTGATACAGAATCTCCACAGCACAGTTGCCTTGATCTCCTGCTGCATGATTGCATTTTACATTGCTTTGCATACTCATTTGCATTTCATTAACGTGTGTCTGTGTTGCAGGTACCGTTTTCCCCGATCCAGGATTTCTTGCCTCCTATTGTATTGTTATGGGTTCTCTGAGGAAGACCGTGGCTTACAAGTTCCCTGCCCCTGATGTGGTTCGGCTGACCGGTTTGATTGCTTTAGCAGATGATTCTGTGAGGGATGAGTTCAGAAAGTCTTACGGCAAATTGCTCAGTTTGGTTCGTAAACCTTCTGCGTTCGAGTTGAATGGGTTGCACGCTCTGCTGCAATTCTACGATCCTCCGTTGAGATGATTTACTTTCCAGGATTTTGTTCTCGCACCCACGCTGGAGGAATATGCTGATTTGCTAGGTGTGCCTATCAAGAGGCAAATGCCTTTTGTTCATATGGATGCTGAGTCTGATCTGGCTGGTTTAGCTCCTTCACTTCATCTGGATGCCTCCGAATTGGTATTGTCTAGTTGGAACAAGGTTCCCGGTTTCTCCTTGCAGTTCCTAGTGGGTAAAGCTCAGCAGTGCGCCAAGGACGGATGTTGGGTCGTGTTCAACTCCATTCTCGCTCTGTGCATATATGGCATCATTCTGTTCCCCAATATGCCCGATTTTGTAGACTTCGACGCCTTTCGCATCTTTGCATCAGGGAATCCAGTCCCTACCTTGATAGGAGATGTCTACCATTCCGTCCACTACAAAAACGAGAACAGAAGGGGAAAGAATGTCTCATGCTGTGTACCCTTGCTTTATAAATGGCTTGATAGTCATCTGCCCAAGAGGGGTCCCTTTGTTTCGTCTGCAGCCACGGCTGAGTGGTCCGAGCGTCTGATGAGTTTATCTGCAGAGGATATTGACTGGTTTGACAGAGATAGGTTGGGTACGGAGATTATCTTCAGCTGCAGCGGGTTTCCAAACGTGCCTTTGATAGGCAGGAAAGGCTGTATAAACTATAATCCGTCTTTGCTGGTCCGACAGTTCGCGTATGCTTTGAGAGCTCCGCCGAAGGATCAAGAGGTGCAGGAATCTCTGTACTTCACTGGTCTTCTAGAGGGGGATCTGTTATCTAGGCTTCAACGCGCATGGAATGGTATCAGTAAGAGGGGAAAGCCATTGTTGGGGAGAAGCAACAATCAAGCCTACCCTCCGTATGTGACTTGGATCAGAGCTAGAGCAGATGCTATAGGGATGTCGTTTCTTCCTGCCAAGCCAGAAAGCCCTCCAATGATTGAAGAGCCTATTACTGTGCCCATTCAGAAGCATAATCAGGTGTTAGCTGAGAGAGATGAATTGAAGCGGGCAAATGAGGAACTGGAGAAAGAATTGGCTCAGCTCCGAAGCGAGAGAAACGAAGTCGTTCATTCCTTCAAAAGGCAAACAGAGCCGGTGAACCGGCTGGGGACGGACCTGACTAAGCAGATAGCCGAGTGTGAACGCATGGGTCAAGACTTCAAAGCTGTCAACGACGTACTGGCTACGAAGAAGCAGCACTTGGACGAAGCGTATCGGAGGATATCTAAGTTCAACCAGCACTGGAAGGCCTCCCTAGCCACCAGGAAAGAGAGGGAGGATAAGCTGATGCTACAGATCTCCAAGCTGGAAGCCCAGGTGAAGGCTAGTGAGAAGAGGTTTGATGAGGAAACCGCTCGCAGATACGCCGCCAAAGGCCAGCTCAACAGGGCTCTTGCTAACCTGAAGGAGCACAAACTGACGTTTGAGTCCAAGAAACGGAAGCTAGAAGATTGTTTCGGCGAAGGAGCATGGGAAGATTCGGTCGAAGGTCTTCAGTACACCATTGTGCAGAGGGAATTACTCGTCGAAGGGTTACTCACTCTGCCTGATCATCCAGAAATGAAGGAGTTGCTAGAAGAGTATCGCGCCCGTGGCCGTACTTGACTATTTGTATTCCTTTTGTTTTGATCATTGTTGCATGCTGACCATCACCAGGCTTGTTGGCTGAGGTCACGCTATTGATTCATCTTGTACTCGCTGATGTTGTGTACTGCCTTGATGGGCTTTCTTTATATATGAGATTGTTATTTCTATGATTGGACTCGGACTTCTTCTTATTATCAGCACTGGCACTCAGGCACTAGGATCGGGGGAGATCTCCCTAACGCACAGACACACGTTTGCATTTGCATGAAACATTTGCATAACGAGCACTTTGTTGTTTTTCCTAACCCTTTTGTGTTTTCCAAGTTGTTTCAGGTGGTTCCAGGATTGATCAGAGACCTATTCACCGCTATCCGACCAGAGCAAATCAAACCAGAATCATGGAGCAAGTGCAAACTGATGTTCAGGAACTCCACGAAAGAATGGATCGCTTCATGGAGCTCATGTAAGCGGTCGCCAATGGCCAGGATCAGCTCAGAACCTTGGTTCAACCTCTGATTTCAAGGGTCGATAGCAATGGCGTACTCCATAGTGGGACTGTGCCTACTCCTCCACCAGTTGAAACTCCGTAGAATGGCGTCCCCGTGACCGGGGGAAACGGCAATGCCAACGGCAATGTGATGGCCAACATCGGACTCAATACGACGGACGTCGGTAACGGGAGTCTGGGAGCTAATGTCAATGTTGGGCTGGGCAACGGCAATGCCAGTGTTGGGAATCTGTTTGGGCCTCAGCCATGGCTAGAGGATCGTCAGGACGATGTGTTCTCTCAGAGAGGTGCTGAAGGGGAGCTGAATGCTGAAGCACGTCTAAGGTTCAAGGCACTTGAAGATAAGATGAGAGATATCGAGAACCAGAACACCCTGGGCGTTGATATGTCCAAGTTGGGATTAATTGCTGATTTCAAGGTGCCTCCTAAGTTCAAGGTGCCTGACTTTGAAAAATACAAGGGCACCACTTGCCCTCGCGTCCACCTGAGATCGTACTACAAAAAAATGTCTGCTCATTCTGAGGACGAGAAGTTGCTGATGCACTTCTTTCAAGACAGTCTTTCCGGGCCATCCCTCGAATGGTACATGAGTCTGGAGCCTACTAGTGTGCGCACGTGGAAGGACCTTGCTGAAGCATTTGTGCACCACTACCAATACAACAGCGACTTGGCCCCGAACCGAGTCCAGTTGCAGAATCTGTCGCAAAGGAACAATGAAGAGTTTAAGGAATACGCCCAGCGGTGGCGTGAGTTGGCAGCCAGGGTTCAGCCGCCGATGGTTGAACGTGAGCTTGTGCAGATGTTTGTAGCCACCCTCCCAGGGGTTTACTATGAGAAGTTGGTCAGCGGTATGTCCGGAACCTTCTCAGATCTCATTATCACGGGTGAGCATATCGAAAATGGGATCAAGCTCGGAAAAATTCAAGGTGATTCATCCTCAGCTGGAGGAGGCGAAAAGAAACCTTATAGTGGCAAAAGACGAGAAGGAGAAACGAGCGTTGTGTCCAACGCTCGAAGAAAGGGTAAAGGTCCTCACCAGCAGGTGGCCAGTATAACTATCCCGGCAGTTCAACAGCCGCAGCAGCAGCAGCAGCAACCGAATCAACAAGGGTACAGAAAGTATCAGAATCGGGCACCTTTGTCGAGCCGTCACCTCGAGACACCGCCCATGTCGTACGCGCAACTATTGAAGACTTTGCTTCAGCTACAGTTGATCCAGAAGAGGACCTTGGCTCCCTTGACAGGGGCACCTCCACCAGGTTACGACGCGAATGCCACTTGTGAGTTTCACTCAGGGGCACCAGGCCACACATTAGAGAACTGCAAAGCCTTCAAGCACAAGGTGCAGGATGGTGGATGCAAAGATCATCGACTTCTCGGATAATGTGCCAAATGTCACGAAGAATCCTATGCCGAATCATAGGGGAGGTGGAGTGAACGCCATTATCGAAGACGAGAATTCGGACTTGTTGACTGACGTCAGAGATCTGAAGACGCCGCTTAGCTTCGTTAAAGCTAAGTTGATGAAAAGAGGGTTCTTTCCAGGTTGCGGAGAGCTATGTATGGACTGTGCCACACGTTCTGATGGATGTGAACAGTTGGTAGAAGGAATTCAAAGTCTGATGACTGAAGGGATTTTACAGTTTAGCCGAAGGGCCGAACGTGGGTCAGGAGAGGAAGTGCTGAAGCAAGATGATGAGGTTGCCACCATCACCATCCCTCGCCAGACGATAACTATTTCTGCGCCCAGACCGCCTACGATTACCATCACCAGAGCTGGGTCGATACCCTTCGAAAGCACTAATGCTGTCCCGTGGCATTATGGGGCTGAAGTCTACTGCGACGGACAGAGGTTGGAGCTAGAACCGTTTGGGTCGACTGTGTAGAACCTTGCGGGAATCAGTGGTATTACTCGTAGCGGAAGAGTGTTTGCACCACCAGAGGTCGTGGCGGATAGAGCGGTCAGAGCTGATGCAACTGATAAGGGTAAAAGTAAAGTCGTTGAGGAGATCCCGTGTGGGGTAGAAAAAGACTTACTTTTTAAAGACGCCGAGGAGTTCATGCAGTTGATTAAAAAGAGTGACTACAAGATTGTGGATCATCTCCATCAGACGCCCTCGAAGATTTCCATTCTGAACTTGTTGCTGTGTTCTGAAGCGCACCGCAACGCGCTGCTGAAGGTGTTGAATGCCGCATATGTGCCGCAGGAAATATCGATAAATCAGCTAGAAGAGGTCGTAGCCCATGTGAATGCTGGAAATGGGTTAGGGTTCACTGACCTAGAGCTGACGCCGAAAGGGAGGAAC
Organism: Lathyrus sativus; assembly: GCA_963859935.3. Taxonomy (NCBI): domain Eukaryota; kingdom Viridiplantae; phylum Streptophyta; class Magnoliopsida; order Fabales; family Fabaceae; genus Lathyrus; species Lathyrus sativus. The sequence continues at coordinate 312,285,600 of OZ012739.1, forward strand.
CACAATAGCGCCCTGCACATCTCGATAGAGTGTAGGGGCACGATTATGTCGCACGTGTTGGTGGACACGGGTTCGTCACTTAATGTTCTTCCGAAGAAGGCATTAATGAAGTTAGATACTCGTGGAGTGATTTGCACACCCAGCGATCTGGTTGTGAAGGCGTTCGATGGAACCAAACGCCACGTTTTCGGGGAGGTGACCCTGCCAATCCAAGTTGGTCCGGAAACGTTCGACGCGGTCTTTTATATTATGGACATCATGCCTGCCTATAATTGTCTCTTGGGCCGGCCATGGATCCATGCTGCTGGTGCCGTGACCTCCACTTTGCACCAGAAACTCAAATATGCTGTCGGGGGTAGCATCGTAACCGTGTGTGGCGAGGAAGACATAATGGTGAGCCATTTGTCGTCCTTCAAGTATGTTGAGATGGATGGAGAAATCCATGAAACTCTATGCCAAGCGTTCGAAGCTGTCAAAGTGAAGGATGTAGCTCTTGTAGTCACTAAGAAGCCAGAGATGACTCTCTCCTCATTCAAGGATGCTCGGGCCGTTGTCCAAGCCAGATCTACCCCAGGCTGGGGGAGAATTTTGGAGATACCTAACAAGCAAGATAAGTTTGGGTTGGGATATTCTCCTAGAGCTGAAGCTTCTTCTTCTAGCAGTGCGTCTCGAGGTAAAGGGCCGATCCAGTTTACCAGTGGCAGAATGATTTTCGAAAGCATCAACACGGTGTCTGAAGACAGCGGAGATAGCGATTGTGACCTCGACTCTTGGATCCAGCCAAGCAAGCCAGGCGAGGGCCTCAACAATTGGTCCGTCAAGGATATCATCCAAATGACAAGCGAAGAGTAATGATTTACTTTTTTTCAATCATTGTACAACCCTATGTCCTACCCGGGGCATAGTGGTTTTATTGTCAGGGCCTTGTTGGATTATGTACATGCATTTTGTTAATAAATCAAAGGCGTTTCCTTCGTATTCAAATATTGTGATCTCTGTTATTCCTGTTTTATATTTGTTTTGAAAAACAACAAAATGGCAATGGGGTTTGTGCTAACCTGCACATCCTTGTTTTAAACTTAACTCTTGTTATTGCAGGATCCACATAACAGATGACATCGACTCTGGACCCTCTACGGCTCACTTCGACTTCGATTGCCCGATCTATCAAGCCTAAGAAGAGATTGATGAAGACGAAGACCTTCCTGAAGAGTTGGCCCGCTTGTTGAAACAAGAGGAGAAAGTTATTCTGCCTCATGAAGAGGAGATCGAGATCATGAATATGGGTTCTGAAGAACTCGTCAGAAATGTTAGGATAGGGGCTGCATTGCAGGTTGATGTCAAGCAAAGATTGGTCGAGATGCTAGGAAAGTATAGTGACGTCTTTGCTTGGTCATACGAAGATATGCCCGGACTTGATACTGACATCGTGGTCCACCACTTGCCGCTGCGAGAAGATTGTCCTCCTGTTAAGCAGAAGCTTAGGAGGACGAGACCAGATATGGCCGTTAAGATCAAAGAAGAAGTGCAAAAGCAGCTTGACGCTGGCTTCTTAGCGGTCACTACTTACCCTCCGTGGGTCGCCAACATAGTGCATGTACCGAAGAAGGACGGTAAGGTACGCATGTGCGTCGATTATCGGGATTTGAATAGGGCGAGCCCTAAAGATGATTTCCCGCTGCCTCATATTGATGTGTTGGTCGACAATACAGCTCAGTTCTCCGTGTTTTCATTCATGGATGGCTTCTCCGGTTACAATCAGATCAAGATGGCGCCGAAAGACATGGAGAAAACGACGTTTATCACTCCCTGGGGAACATTTTGCTATAAGGTAATGCCTTTTGGTCTGAAGAACGCAGGGGCCACTTACCAACGGGCTATGGTAACTTTGTTTCATGACATGATTCATCATGAGATTGAAGTCTATGTTGATGACATGATTGCGAAGTCCCAAACGGAGGAGGGGCATCTGGTCAATTTGCTGAAGCTTTTTGAGAGGCTTAGGAAGTTCAGGTTGAGGCTGAATCCTAACAAGTGTAGTTTTGGAGTACGGTCCGGAAAGTTACTGGGGTTTATCGTGAGTGAAAGAGGCATCGAGGTTGATCCTGCGAAGATAAAAGCGATACAAGAAATTCCAGTGCGGAAAACAGAAAAAGAAGTTCGTGGTTTCTTGGGCAGAATAAACTACATTGCGAGGTTTATTTCTCAGCTCACGGCCACGTGTGAACCGATGTTCAAACTATTAAAGAAAGATCAGGCGATTATCTGGAACGAGGATTGCCAGAAGGAATTCGATAAGATAAAGCAGTATCTTCAGGAACCTCCGATCTTGATACCCCCAGTGGCTGGATGGCCATTAATCATGTACTTGACAGTTCTTGAGAATAGTATGGGGTGTGTTCTCAGTCAGCACGACGAGACGGGCAAAAAAGAGCATGCCATTTACTATTTGAGTAAAAAGTTCACTGACTGTGAATCTCGTTACTCGATGATGGATAAGACGTGTTGTGCACTAGCCTGGGCTGCCAAACGTTTACGACAGTACATGCTCAATCACACCACTATGCTAATTTCGAAGATGGATCCGATCAAGTACGTCTTCGAGAAGCAGGCTCTTTCGGGCAGGATTGCCAGATGGCAAATGGTGTTGACGGAATATGACATTCAGTACGTTTCCCAGAAAGCCATTAAGGGAAGCGTATTGTCTGATTACCTTGCCGAATAGCCGATCGAGGATTACCAGCCAATGAAATTTGAATTCCCTGATGAGGATATCATGTTTCTCAAAGCGAAGGATTGCGATGAACCGTTGCCCGACGAGGGGCCAGATAGGAAATCCCAGTGGAAATTGATATTTGACGGGGCGGTTAATTCTTATGGAAGTGGTATCGGGGCGATCATCACGACTCCCCACGGATCCCATATCTCGTTCACTGCGAGACTGACGTTTCCAGTCACCAATAATGAAGCGGAGTACGAGGCATGCATCATGGGTCTAGAAGAGGCAATTGATTTGAGAATCAAGAACCTAGACGTATTTGGTGACTCGGCGCTTGTGATCAACCAGATTAAAGGGGAGTGGGAGACTCGTCAATCGAATTTGGTGCCGTACATGAACTATGCCAGAAGGCTGCTTCCGTTCTTTGATCTAGTGGAACTCCATCATGTGCCCAGGGCCGAAAATCAAATGGCTGATGCCTTAGCCACGTTGGCTTCGATGTATAAAGTCAACTTTTGGAATGAAGCTCCAAGAATTGTCCTTTCTCGTCTTGATAGACCTGCATTTGTCTTTGCGATCGAGGAAGCCTCCGACGGCAAGCCATGGTTCCATGACATCCAGACTTTCCTTATGACTAAAGAGTATCCTGCGGGTGCGTCAACCCAGGATAAGAAGACTCTGAGGAGGCTGTCTGGAAATTTTTATGTCAATCCTGATGGAGTTTTGTATAAAAGAAACCACGATCTCGTGCTACTCAGATGTGTAGATGAGAAAGAAGCGAGTATGCTCATGGAAGAAGTCCATGAAGGCACATTTGGTACGCACGCCGGCGGGCATGCTATGACGAGAAAGATCCTGAGAGCAGGATACTACTGGCTGACGATGGAGTCAGATTGCTTTAAATTCGCGAAGAGATGTCATAAATGCCAGATTTATGTTGATAAGCTTCATGTGCTGCCGTGCCCGTTAAATGTCATGTCCTCCCCGTGGCCGTTCTCCATGTGGGGCATCGACATGATAGGCAAGATCGAGCCCACTGCATATAATGGTCATCGCTTCATTCTAGTAGCTATCGACTACTTCACCAAGTGGGTGGAGGCAGCCTCATATGCTAATGTGACCAAGCAGGTGGTGGCCAAATTCATAAAGAGGGACATTATTTGTCGTTACGGAATTCCCGAGCGGATCATTATTGATAATGGTTCGAATCTGAATAACAAGATGATGAAGGAGCTGTGCCAGAGTTTCAAGATTGAACAACACAACTCATCTCCTTACCGGCCGAAGATGAATGGCGCCGTTGAAGCGGCCAATAAGAACATCAAGAAGATTGTTCAGAAGATGGTTGTGACCTACAAGGATTGGCACGAGATGCTGCCATTTGCATTGCACGGTTATCGTACAACGGTACGTACTTCAACCGGGGCAACTCCTTTCTCCTTGGTGTACGGTATGGAAGCAGTCCTACCGTTAGAAGTGGAGATCCCTTCTTTGCGAGTTTTGGTTGATCTGAAACTCGACGAGGCAGAATGGATTAAGAACTGACTGAACCAACTCAGCCTGATGGACGAGAAGAGGTTAGCATCGATTGCGCATGGTTGTTTATACCAAAGCCGAATGAAGAAAGCTTATGATAAGAAGGTGAGTCCTAGAAGCTTTCAGACGGGTGATCTCGTCCTGAAGAAGATTCTTCCTCCACACTCCGATCACCGGAGCAAGTGGACTCCCAATTACGAAGGTCCGTACGTCGTCAGCAAGGTTTTCTCGGGAGGAGCTTTGTTGTTATCCACGATGGATGGTGAATATTTTGCATCCCTGGTGAACGTGGACGCAGTTAAAAAATACTTTGCTTGAAAGCGACCCGCTGGACAGTAAAAAGAGAGTCCAGGCAAAAATGGGGCATCCCGGCGAACCATAAAAAAGGAAAAAAGGTTCGGGCAAAAATTAGGGATATAAATTGGAAAAATGTACACCCGCAAAGTCGAAAACCCGGATGGGCGACTTTGGCAAAAAAGGGTATCCCGGTGAACTGAAAACCCGCAAAGGGCGGTTCACGCAAAAGTTAGGGATTTGAAAAAGGAAATGACTGCGTTCTGCATGTGGACTTTCTTCATTTAGTGGTTTGGAAGACCTGAGGGCCGTTTATCTGAATCAATCTCTTCTGAAGCTGAAGCGTCGGAGAGGTATCGAAGTCGAGTGGGTCATAGAGGGATCAACTCATGGTGTTCGTCTACGCCTTGTTGCCGACATTTGTATATACTGATGTATATTTATGTTTTATTTTTGCGCGGCTTCCTCATTCCAGGAGCTTGCATCTGTTGTAAAACATTTTTACCCATTCAGGGATTCGTTATCAATAAAATGTATACTATTCATGAATAATGTTTGTCTGTTTAGCATTATCTATTTTGTTTGCGAAAAAGAACGCCGATGTTTTTGATAAAATGCGCATACATAAACTTACTGGCCTAGGCCACAGATTGTTGAAACAATGAATTACTCGAACATTGTCACAAGATAATAACCTTGATAGGTCCCTTTGAGAAGGGTATCTTTTCTGTTTGTTTGTGTTGTTACAGGTGTAGCATATTCCAGACAGTGCGCCGTGCGCATCCCCAAGCAGGATGATTCCTCCTTCTCCAGCAAAATTCAGCAGCCTCTCCCCGCAGAGTCTGAACACGAGATCGTGAGCATTGATATGTCTCCCCAGGCAGAGAAGATTCTCTCCCCAATCAGATACATCCTGAAGGAACGTCATCTCCTCAACTGAGTCATTCACCGAAGTGTGCAGCGATTGATAGTGCCAGACTGAAGTCTCCAACGGAATCGAGGTTCCCCACAGAGTCGTAATCTCCCCAGCAAGCAGAATGATTTCTTCTTCCCCAGCCGAGTTTGCAGATCCCCAAGAGAGCCGAGTCCTTGGAAGCCGTTCGGGACCATGATTGGTTTTCCCCAGTAGAATGTTGAATAGCTGATGTTGTGTTTCCCCGCCGGAGTCGTCGTCTCCAAGAAAGTTAGCCGCGAAGGCCGTGCAGTTTATTCCCGCGATTGACATTGCTTTCCCTCAGCAGGTCCAGGTTGTCATAGAGCTTCGTTCCCCTGCAGCAGTCAACTGAAGTTCACTTCCCCACAGCGCCCGATTGGGATTGGCGTGACCTTTTTCCCCTCAGCAGGATGATTCCTTCCCCCTATCAGAGTGGTTCTTTCTCCTTGACAGGAGGATTCTCCCTTCAGCATTTATTTTGCTGACAGGATTGCATCATTTTGCATGACTGCATAGCATTTATCATAAACGCGTAGCATTTCCACCGTGTGGAGCATTGCGCCATTGCCGAAGCATATGCATAATAAGCATGATCTAGGTTGTTACCGTTCTTGTTTCGCAGGTGTTCCGCCGCAGAATGGTTTGCTCAGGATGATTCTTGAATTCTCCCCAACGAAGTCGCTTGCTCAAGATGATTCTTGAATTCCCCAGCAAGGTCGTTTGCTTAAGATGATTCTTAAAAGCCCCAGTGCAGTCGCCAGAGTTGGTTGCTCAAGTTGATGCTTAGAGTCCCCATCAGAGTGTTTGCTCAGGATGATTCCTGAAATCTCCAGCATAGTTATCGGTTCAGGTTGATTCTTGAAGTCCCCGACGGAGTTATTTGTCCAAGATGATTCTTGAAGTCCTCAGCAGAGTTGATTCATCCAGAATGATTCCTGGATCCCCGAAGTAGAGTTACTTGATAGTTCTCCAGAATCCCCAGCGGAGATGTGTCATCCCCGACAGGTTCCTGAACAGCGAAGTTGAAACTTCCCTCGAAGACTTGATGATTGAAGTCCGACCGTGTTAACGAAGCAGTTCTCTCAGCTGATGCGGAGCGCCCGAGGGAAGAAGTTTGGATATCCCCAACTGGCTCATGATTGACCGAGAATTCTATTCCCGACTTACTGATGGAGTCCGGCTGATGCCCGAAAGTTTTCTTTGAATGCCCGACGGCATGATCGACCACGTATCACCGGTTACCGTGTGACCAATTCTCCAGCTAGTTGTCGTGCAACTAATATTTCAGTTTTCGAAGATTCGTTCCCATCAGAGTACCGTGTACTTGTGCAGTTGGAAAATTTCCGGGTTTATCGTTATTCAACCGTCTCGCACCTCGATTGGTTGAGAGCCGTTCGCTTCTCACCCAGACAGGTTCAAGCCGTTTGAATAGGGGCAACTGTTGCACCCTAAAATTTGACCAACATTTCTTTACCTAGCTTGTGTTTCATCTTATTCACATTAGCATTATCATTTGCATGTGTGCAGGAGATCAAGAGGTATGATTACCAATCAAGAGCTACACAAGACTTTGAAGCTAGCCAAGAAGGTTATTCAAGTGTTCAAGGGTTGATATCTTTGTCAGACAAGTTAAAAGATCCTCAGAGAGAGTGGTTGAAACCAAGGGTGTGTGCCTCCTAACTTGAGAGTTGTGGGGAGTCCTCAGATGATTCTGAAGCCATGAATGTGGACTTGAAGCCTTGAGAGAGCTTATGAGATGTCTTGAAAGCCATCATGAAGCCTAGAGAGGTCATTGTGCAAGATTAAGAAACCTCAGCCATGAGTGGTGTAATTAGGGTTTGACTGGGTCAACCCTAGGTCAACTGATGATTTGGAGAGGGTTGAGACCTAATTCAAGAGCCATGTGATCATGGATTGATGCATTGAGATGCTATAAGGATGATTCCAAGGTCAACTTATCATGATTGAAGAGTTTGAGAAGTTTTAGGCTAGGGTTTCTAGGGCTTGACAGTGTAAAATCCCCTAGTTTGACCCCTATCTTCAAGGCAATTTAGCTCAAGATGTGATTGTCATATCATCTTGCCCCCAACATGAATGTTGTAGTTCTTGTTCTTAGATTTAATTTGAGTACTAGAAGTCCTTGATAGGATTTTTAGAGCTCAAGTTATGACTTTGACAAGTTACAGGTCATCTGAGGCATGTGAATCTGGGGCCTTGAAAGTCACCCGACTTGCATCCAACTTTTGCCCTAGAAGGATGATTCCTATGAACTTTTGGTCAACATGAATGTTGTTCCTTATCTTCTTAGATTTCTCGAGAGTACTAGAAGTCCTTGATAGGATTTGTAGAACTCAACTTATGGCTTTGACAAGTCAAGGGCATTTTGGTCATTTGGAGATTATAGGTCATTTCAAGCATAAGGCCATAACTCCTATTTCCAAGCTTCAAATGGAAAAATCTTCAACATTAAACTTGCTTAAAATGATGTTTTAAGGCTAGTAAGGAGGTCATGAGATGTTGAAAAGGCTTGTAGCTCAAAATGGTAAAAATGACCTAAAATGGAGGCATAAGTTAAGTAAGTCAAAGTTGGAAATTGAAATTTTCAAGCTACACATCCAAACCATGGCATGTAATATACCATTTTGACTCTAGAAAACATTTTAGAAACAATGGTTCAGCCATATTTTTGATTTAAGGTCTAAATCATGGACTTGCTTTGGAAAATGGTTACTTGCATATTAAGGTACATATGCAAAACCTAAGGAAGGTCAACGCACAAGCTAGCAAAGTATCCTAACATCTCATGCATCTCATCTAAGGAGATTTTCAATTTAGATACAAGTGATGCAATGAGCCAAACACAAGCTGGTATATGAGATGGCTTGAAATCAAAAACTCATGACATGAGAATCTCAAATTCTCATTGGATGATTCCAGAAAGTTCTGGATGGTTTAGAACCATCCTATATATTGATTAGAAGCTGCTCAGATGCGAGGTTGGTGAGAGATTAGAGAGGAGAGTGAGATTTCCATTTCATTTTCTTCCATTGCAAGTTGAAATCAATTTCTATATTCTGCATCATTTCCATTGATTCTTTCAATCCTAACACCTTCCATTGATCATACTGAGTGTGTGCATACCAAATTGAGAGCAAGATCATGAAGAATTGAGAAGTTAGCATTTGGATTTTGGAAGCTGCAAGTCACCATCGGATTCTGAGATTCAAGCATCCTCCATCAAAACTTTTGCAAACAGTAGCAAGATCTTGGTACAAGGAGTGATTCTGAAGAGATTGAGAGGTTGAAGTGAAGATTTGACCTATCTGGTATTCAAGAATTGACAGGTTTGCAACTTTTACTCTACACCCTAATTTAAGCATTGTTAGTTAGATTTGTTAGGTTAGAATGGTTAGAGACAAGTAGGAGATGGATTCTGGAGATTTTGAGGGCATTTGGTGAGGTTCAAGATAGTGACCCCATTTCTGTTTGGATCAAGAACGTGTTTGATATGGTGAATTAATGAGAGTTCTATAGAAAGTTTTAATCAGGGTCATGTGGTGATCATTCTGAGCCAATCAATTTCAAGAATGGTCAGAATTGAGATTTGAGCATAATTTGGATTCATTATCGGGTTTAGAGATTGAGTACATTTCAGTGAATTCTAAGGTGATGGTCATGATCAGGATGAAATTTAGAGTGTTCTAGGGTTTTAAATCTTGGACTTCGGGCAAGAATTGATGTGATACGATTGTGATGAAGAGAAGCGCGATAGCTCTGTTTCCATGGCTTCTTCATTCCAAACCCTGGCTGAAGGAAGAAGATGATAAACTGGCCGTTGGATCATGCAAGGACTCGTTGACTGGGATCGGATCTAAAGGCCGAGATTTAATTTCACGTTTTGAAGAGGGAAGTCTGAAGACAACCAAACGCTGCGTATCATTAAAAGTGAGGTCATGGGCTTAAGTTGATTTTGATAGCCACACCCCCATCCACGGCCCAGTCATGATTTGCACTAGTTTTCTTTACTTATTGCACCGTATTTTTTTTCTTTTTCTTTATATTTCTGATTTGTTTTCTGATTAAATATATGGGCCTAGCGCGCATTACTGATGACACCCCCCATTTAAGCCCATCATCCATAACGTACTGCATATCATTGCTATCTGCACCAAATGTTTTCACATTTTATTTTCTTTTTCTTTATTTTTCTTTAAACTTTGAAAAATCATATTAAATAGAAAAATAATGATTTTGGCATGGGGATTTTTTCTCCTATTTCACATTTATGTCTAGAAAATTATGAAATCAAAACATTTGCATTTCATGCATTTTTAATATTTTTTGTATATTTTCTCTTTTAATAGCTTTTAATTCATTTTATGTTGATGCATAGTTTTGTAGAATTTTGTTTAGCTAGTTCCCTTTATATTTTTGCACCATTCTTTTTAGGATAGTTAGATTAGGACTTTAGCTCCCCTATGGATTTATTCCATAATTTTGTGATTAGTTTTTGATTAGTTTTGATTAGATGACTTTAGGTTGTGTAGATTTAGGTCAATCCTTAACATAGGTCCACAATAACACTAGAATTTTGAGTTTTTAGGTCAAGTTAGATATTGGGACATATAGGGTATTAAGGGTAGTTATGTAGGATCCCCTAGAAATTATATTAGATTTTAATATAATAGTATACTATGTTTAATTGATTTTTGTAATTGATTGTTGTTTGTGTTGCCCTGGTGGGCTTGTATTTTGTTTTGCTTTGCTTTGTGGGCTTGGTGGGCTTGGTCTTGCTTTGTGGAGCATGGGGGAGCATAGTGGAAGACTTGAAGATTGAAGAAGGAACTTGAGAGCTTGAAGACTTGTTTGTTTTGTTGTTGTTTTAGGGTTAGGAATTAAGTAGAGCTTAGACTTAGTTAATTTCTTTCTTAAACATGGATGGTATCTTTCACCTCCATTCTTCCCCATGATTCAAGGTCCTTCCATGGTATTCACCTCCCTCCTTAGGAGGGATAAATGATGGTACCTAGGAAGTAGAACTTTTGAGGGAACCATTCTTTTGATGTTGAACCCTTATAGGTCACCTTTGGTGGTCAATAAGCAGTTTAATATCCTAGCTTATCCAGTTGAGTGATTTCTTCTGGTTTGAGTATCTTGAAGATGTTGGGCTTGAGTTTGAAGATGAAGACTTCATTGAAGATTATGGAAGAGGATGATTCCTTGAGCATTGCCATTGTAGCTGAAGCTTGAAGAGCAAGAAGAAACAAGTTGATACTTGAAGACCCAATGAAGATCCAATAAAGACTGAATGAAGAGCTAAGGCTTAAAGAATTGAAGGATAAAGTTGACACTTCCAGATGATTGAAGATTACTCTGAGAAGCTGAAGCTTGTAGGAAGATGAGACCAAGTTGAGACTGGTAAAGTAAGAGAGCTGAAGCTTGAAGACTGATTTGATACTTATGAAGAGGATTCAATTGAGATTGAGTGTAGAGCTGAAGCTTGAAGAACAAAGGATAAGTTGATACTTGCTTTGAAGCATGGAGATCCTGAAGGAATCAAGTTGATACTGGTGGTTAAGAGTGAAGCCTGAAAGTGGAATTGACTAAGGAGCTGAAGCTTGAAGAAGAAGATTAAGTCGAAACGTATGTGGAAGGGTTGAAACCTGGAGAAACAAATTGATATTTGTCAAGAGTGATGGAGGTCTGAAGACTGAGTTGCTGTCAGAAGAGCTGAGGCTTGGAGTTGGAAGAGGGAGTGGTTGATCTGCTTTCTTGTCTGTTTTCTTTTCTGTATTGATATGCCTTGTTTGACTTGCTTGATGCATTAGAATAAGTCCATATCTAGACTGACTTTAATCTAGGAGCATGATTGCACTAGAGGTTGAGTTGTTCCCTCTGCTTGTATTGTTACTGTATGGCTTTGCTTGCGGGTATTCGGTAGAGCCCTGCTCCCTTACCCATGTGGTTTATTTTGCTTGATAGCATGTTATTTCCTCTGTATGATTGCAGTTTACTGTTTTTGCTTGATAGCATGTTGCTTTACTTTTCTGTATGATTACTGTTATTCATTCTGGCTTGAGGTTGAGATGAGCTTGTGGAGGCTGCTGCCCCACACACAGTTCCTCCCTCACTTGCATTGCATGCATTTTACAGTCGTTTACTATTTACTGTTTAAGCTGATGCTTTATCTGTTTCTGTGTATCATTGACATGATCCCTTAGGACTCTCATTTCCTTTGATAAGGGAGTGATGATAGAACTTTAGGTTGAAACCTATGCATGATAACTTCTAGGAGTTCCCTGTTTCAAACCTCAACCATAGGATGAATCCTTGGCATGACAACAGTAGGACTTGATAGTCTCCCCGTAGTTGAGCCTGTTCTCTTCTCATCTTAAAACAGCTTAAGATACAGTAATCATGAATGATTTCTTTCGTACGTTACGAGCCTTAAGCTACCTGAGAAAGGATTGTTGGAGAGTTTCTTTTCAACAGTCTAGATGTGTAGTATGGCACCCTTTGGGTGACATGCGACGCATTCACTCTTAGGTCATAGTCTTTAGTGCGATTGAAATTGCAAACATCCATAAAAAACACTTCTTTCGTAAAAGACAGAAAACAAACTTCAAACCTTTTTGCCCCGTGGGCCCATAATTCAAGGAAAGCTTTTCTGAAGAAAAGAGTGTCATTAAACTTCAGCGCCATTGCAAACAAGCATTGTCCCTAACTGCTGGAACTGCTGTTTAACCCTACTCGATAAAACAGATGAATCTGAATTCCCGTAATCCGTAATACCCCGAACTACGTAAGCTCTGATCTCTCATATCTGTTGAGAGTACGTAGGCACAATACTGACGTATTGGCGAGTCACCTTCCCCGTAACCCGTAGTTGGTCGAACTACATTGACTCTGATTTCTCATTCTCTGATGAGAATACGTAGGCATAAAGTGCGACGCTTTGCCGAGTCATTTTCTTTTCTTTTCAGACCAGCCTTGATAGGTAGATAGATAAAACCAACCCGTCCAGTAAACACAACAAGCATGGATCCCGTCGAGTACGACGGACGTGAGGGGTGCAAATACCTTCCCCTTGCGTAACCGACTCCCGAACCCAGACAACGGTTGCGATGACCTTGTCTTACCTTTTTTCGTCAGGTTTTTCCGATCGTTTCCTTTCCCGCTCTGAGGGATAAATAACGAAAGGTGGCGACTCTTCTGTTTTGCCGGCACCTTATTTTCGCGGAAGCGCCATGATCCATCTTCGAAATTAGCATGGTGGTGTGATTGAGCATGTACTGTCGTAAACGTTTGGCAGCCCAGGCTAGTGCACAACACGTTTTCTCCAGCATCGAGTAACGAGATTCACAATCCGTGAACTTTTTACTCAAGTAGTAAATGGCATGCTCCTTTCTGCCCGTCTCGTCGTGCTGACCGAGAACATACCCCATACTATTCTCAAGAAATGTCAAGTACATGATTAAGGGTCTTCCGGCCACTAGGGGTATCAAGATCGGAGGTTCCTGCAGATACTGTTTTATCTTATCAAATGCCTTCTGGAAATCCTCGTTCAAGATAATTGCCTGATCTTTTTTCAGTAGTTTGACCATCGGTTCACACGTGGCCGTGAGCTGAGAAATAAACCTTGCAATGTAGTTTATTCTGCCCAGGAAACCACGAACTTCTTTTTCTGTTTTTGGCGCTGGCATTTCTTGTATTGCTTTTATCTTCGCAGGATTAACCTCGATGCCTCTTTCACTCACGATAAACCCCAGTAGTTTTCCCGACCGTACTCCGAAAGTACACTTAATAGGATTCAGCCTTAACCTGAACTTCCTAAATCTCTCAAAAAGCTTCAGCAAATTGACCAGGTGTCCCTCCTCCGTTTGGGACTTTGCAATCATGTCATCAACATAGACTTCAATCTCATGATGAATCATGTCATGAAACAAAGTAACCATTGCTTGTTGGTAAGTGGCCCCTGCGTTCTTCAGACCGAAAGGCATTACCTTGTAGCAAAATGTTCCCCAATGAGTGATAAACGTAGTTTTCTCCATATCCCCCAGCGCCATCTTGATCTGATTGTAGCCGGAGAAGCCATCCATGAACGAAAATACGGAGAACTGGGCTGTATTGTCGACCAACACATCAATATGGGGAAGTGGGAAATCATCTTTAGGGCTCGCCCTATTCAAATCCCGATAATCGACGCACATTCGCACCTTACCGTCCTTCTTCGTTACAGGCACTATGTTGGCGACCCACGGAGGGTAAGTAGTGACCGCTAAGAAGCCAGCATCAAGCTGCTTCTGCACTTCTTCTTTGATCTTAACGGCCATATCTGGTCGCGTCCTCCTAAGCTTCTGCTTAACAGGAGGGCAATCTTCTCGCAGCGGCAAGTGATGGACCACGATGTCAGTATCAAGTCCGGGCATATCTTCGTATGACCAAGCAAAGACGTCACTATACTCTCTTAGCATCTTGACCAATATCTGCTTGACATCACTCTGCAACGCGACCCCTATCCTGACGTTCCTGACCAGTTCTTCAGAACCCAGATTCACAATCTCAATCTCTTCTTCGTGAGGCAGAATAACTTTCTCTTCTTGTTTCAACAAGCGGGCCAACTCTTCAGGAAGGTCTTCGTCTTCATCAATCTCTTCTTCGGCTTGATAGATCGGGCAATCAAAGTCGAAGTGAGTCGTAGAAGGTCTAGGGTCGATGTCATCTGCTATGTGGATCCTGCAATAACAAGGGTTAAGCTTAAAACAAGGATATGCAGGTTAGCACAAACCCCATTGCCATTTTATTGTTTTTCAAAACGAACATAAAACAGGAATAACACAGATCACAACATGTGAATGCGAAAAGAAACGCCTTTTGATTTATTGGTAAAATGCATGTACATAATCAAACAAGGCCCTGACAATAAAACCACTATGCCCCGGGTAGGACATAGGGTTGTACAACGATTGGAGAAAGTAAATCATTACTCTTTGCATGTCACTTGGATGATATCCCTGATGGACCAGTTGTTGAGGCTCTCGCCCGGTTTGCTTGGCTGGATCCAAGAGTCTAGGTCGCAATCGCTGTCTTCGCTGTCTTCAGACACTGCGTTGACACTTTCAAATATCACCCCGCCACTGGTAAACTGGATCGGCCCTTTACCTCGCGACGCACTGTGAGAAGAGGAGGCTTCAGCCGCCGGAGAGTATCCTAACCCAAACTTGTCCTGTTTGTTAGGTATTTCCAGAATTTGCCCCCAGCCTGGGGTAGATCCGGCTTGAACAACGGCCCGGGCTTCCTTGAAGGAAGAGAGAGTCATCTCTGGTTTCTCAGTGATTACAGGAGCCACGTTCTTGACTTTAACAGCTTTGAACGCCTGACATAGGGTTTCGTGGATTTCCCCATCCATCTCAACATATTTGAAGGACGACAAATGGCTCACCATTATGTCTTCCTCGCCGCAAACGGTTACGATGCTGCCTCCAACAGCGTACTTGAGTTTCTGGTGCAACGTGGAGGTCACGGCGCCAGCAGAATGAATCCATGGCCGGCCTAAGAGACAACTGTAGGCAGGCATGATGTCCATGATGTAGAAGGCTGCGTCAAAAGTTTCCGGCCCAACTTGGATTGGTAGCTGTCGCTTACGCGAAAATAAGGTGTCGGTACAACAGAAGATTCGCCACCTTTCGTTATTTATCCCTCAGAGCGGGAAAGGAAACGATCGGAAAAACCTAACGAAGAAGGGTAAGACAAGGTCGTCGCAACCATTGTCTGGGTTCGGGAGTCGGTTACGCAAGGGGAAGGTATTAGCACCCCTTACGTCTGTCGTACTCGACGGGATCCACGCTTGCTTGGGTTGTCTACGGGTGAAAAACAATCTATCTACGGCTGCTAAATCTAAATGGAAAGAAATTGACTCGATAGAGCGTCGCACTCTATGCCTACGTATTCTCATCAGAGAAAGTCAGAGTCAACGTAGTTCGGAAAACTACGGGTTAAGTTGCTCGGCAAGACGTCGCGTCTTGGGCCTACGTATTCTCGTCAGAGAAATCAGAGCATGACGTAGTTCAGGCTAACTACGGCTAGACAAGGGTGTTCTCGGTCACACGGGGGTAAGAGATTAAGTTGACGATACTAGCGTACGCATTCTAGCAGTTAGGTGGATGCTGCTCGACCATTGGAGACTTAGACGTACCTGTTTGCGGTAGAACGGACGTAGTATGTCGGGTTTCGAGGTATGGGAACCTACGGGAACTAGAACTACGGTATGGTCTCAAATGCACTCGGGCAAGAGAAAAGGATAACATCAGTCGTCAGCGGGAAAGTCTCGATCGCACAGCAGCGAGAGAACAAAAGGTTAGTTGTTAGTGTGCTCGCTAGGATATCGCATCCTATGCCTACATATTCTCATCAGAGAAAATCAGAGCAGCTGTAGTTCGGCTTACTTACGGGTAGAATGGAGACCACAACACAAATCTCATTTTATTAATATTCTGAAGAAATTACAATGATTGAGTACAAGAAAATAAACTCCTAAAAAATCCTATCCATCTATCATGGAAAATCTAATGAAAAATAGTCCCCTAACAAGTGGACATTTAAATCTACTTCTAAAAGAAAATATATCTAAAAAGAAAATATTAAAATACTATCCCTTTTTTATATCACTATATTTTCCATCTTCTATTTTTTCTATTACATATTCTTTTCTTATATTCTTTTTCTAAAAAAAATCTAAGCTAAGAAAATAAAAGAAAATAATGAAAAAAATCAAGAGAAAAACAAAGGGGGGTGCAAACTGCAGCTAGGGGTGCAGCCAGCAAAAACAATACAGCATTGGGGCCCAGCCCATCAGACCAAACAATAATCAAAACGGGGGAGGGGTGCTGGAAGAAAAACGGAGGTGCTGATAATACATCAGTATAGGGCCCAGCCCAATCAACCAAACCACAACAAAAAACAAAAAGCGGAGGGTGAAGGGAGTTGGAAGAAAAACGGGGGGGTGTACGGTCGAACCAACAACAGGCCCTAAGGCCCAATCCATTGCCACGTATCTCCTGATTCAGCAAAACCCTAGTCTTGACTTCTCAAACCTTCTGTGCACTGTTCATCTCGCCGTTCCAACCTCTCCTCTCTAAACGCTCCCTCTCGTTCAACCTTTAACCAACATGAAACCCTACCTTCTCCCAATTCCATCTAATCTTTTCAATTAAACAAACACACTGAACACTCGTAAATCACTCGAAGCTTCACTTGAAGATTGTTGAAGGATTAAGATCTAAAAACCTGGAGATCCAATGATGTTGATGAAGATCGTGAGGATGAGAAGATCTTGATGAAGATCTTGAGTTTCTGGAGGATAAATGAAGAACACATGAAGTTCTTGAAGATTTTGACGAAGGAAACTGGAGAACGTGATGATTGTTGGGACTTCTGGAAAGTTGCATGCGAAGATAATGACGAAGCTGAAGATTCGTCGTGGCTTCTGGAAAAAGCATGAACAAAGATGATGAACACTCTTCGCCGGAACAAGTCGTTGAAGGTTTGTGGATCGAAGAAAACCATCAGAAGGTTGAGGATCTAGCAAATTGTTATTAAGAACGAAGAAGGTTGAAGCTCTTGGATTAAGATCTTGAAGAAGATCCACGCAGATCTGGAGATTCCAGATGAATGCTGATGAACATTCAAAGCGTAACTGGGAAAACAGATGGATATTGGTGAACGGATGAAGGTCTCGAGCATGTGATGATGACGATGATCCAGGCCTTGAATGTGTTAGAGATTTCTGGAAATTCCAGATGAATCAATGAAGAACATTGTTGAACCTGGACGAATATCTTGAAGATCTTCTGGAAAACGGTTGAAGATTGATGGTGATTTCTGGAAACGGTTGTAAGAACATTGATGAACACGGTGGTTTTCTGGAGAATCATGAGGATAGGATGAAGAACACGGTGGTTTTCTGGAGAATCATGAGGATTCCGGCGACGGTTATTGATTCAGGCGACAGTTGCAGTTTGTTTCCGGTGAGGTATGCAGTTTCCGGCGAGGGTTGTTGTGACAACTGCTGTGAGAACCACCGTTGATCTTGCTGGTGATGTTCTCCGGCGTGTTTGCATGCACTCCGGTGAGGTCTCCGGTGAGGACTCGGCGAGTGGGACAGGTGGCGGTGAGGCGTCGTGCATGGGGGACGCGTGGGAGTGGTAGTGGAAGAGTGTGAAGGATGGACGCCACGTGGTGGTGGAGTGGCTGAACGTGAGAATCACACGTGGGAGAATGGAGAAGTGGGAAACGTGGCAAATAATGGAGAGAGAGAGAGGAGTGGGAAACGTGGAAGGAGAATGGGGGACTCAGAGGTGAAACGTGGCGCTAGAAGGGGAGTAAAACGTGGATGAGGTGGGACCCTGAAGTGCACACGTGTGGCTGCTTTTATAGAGGACATGTGGACTGGAGAACTTGGACTGGTAGACTGGGCCTCCAAAAATGGCTGGGCCCACGAAAATGGATTGAATTAACCACTAATGAACATTAAAAACTGCCTAATTAATACTGATGAAGATTAATGGACTCAGTTAATGATAAAATGGATTAAACGAGCCTAATGACATGGACTTAATAACAAAACGAGATTGGTTAATGAAATCAGTTAATACCCTAACTAATGATTAAGACTAAATCCTAATTAAAACTATACAATTAATTCTAATTAATCTACAAACTACTTGAAATCTATATTATTTAACACAAGAATTAATATCTAAAAAACTACTAAATCTATATTAAATTGCAAAAATCTACTTAAATCTAATAACACTATATTAAACTATATTATTCTAAAAAGAAATTCCATTTAATAAGATAAAAATCTATTAAAGAAAAATATATTAAAGCCTATTAAAAAGAAAGAAGCTATTAAACTATTTATTAAAACTCTATTAATTTCTATTAAAAACCTAGTAAAAAAAATATCCTATTAAAAATCATTTTCTAAAATTCTACTTAATACCTAAAAATATGATTTATTCTAAAAAGAAATTAAAACTAAAATCTATTATCTAAACAATTAATATCTATTAAAAAAATCTAACTAATACCTAGAAAAATCAATTAACTCCATTAAAAATTTTAGAAAATAAGGGGAAAAATCTAAAAAAGCGAGGAAGCCGATTAAATCGATTAGCGACTATATCGAAATAAACGGTAAAAATCCCGGACACCGAGATGTCCTCAAAAACAACAGCGAGAGCTGAAAACACCGGGACGAGTATCAGCTCAAAAAATACGTCCTCGCATTAGTCTGAAATGCCTGAAGCGCGATCAGAGGGCTGTAATCCCGACAAAGTCAATCTGACAGGAAAAATGCAATGTACGTGGTATGCAAATGCAAAATGAAATGAGTCGAAACCTGAGCCAAATTGCGATGAGTAGTTGGTCAAATTTTGGGGTTCAACAGTAGCGTCACCTCCCCGAAAACATGACGTTTGGTTCCATCGAATGCTTTCACAACCAGATCACTGGGTGTGCAAATCAGTCCTCGAGTATCTAACTTCATCAATGCTTTCTTCGGAAGAACATTGAGTGACGACCCTGTGTCCACCAACACGTGAGACATAATCGTTCCTCTACACTCTATCGAGATGTGCAGGGCGCTGTTGTGGTTTCTTCCCTTCGGCGTCAGCTCTAGGTCAGTGAACCCTAACCCGTTTCCAGCATTCACGTGGGCTACGAGCCCTTCCAACTGGTTGACTGATATTTCCTACGGTACATACGTGGCATTCAAAACCTTTAACAGCGCGTTGCGATGTGCCTCAAAACACAGCAACAAATTCAGAATGGAGATTTTCGAGGGCGTTTGATGGAGATGATCCACGATCTTGTAGTCACTCTTCTTAATCAACCTCATGAACTCTTCAGCGTCCTTAACAAGTAAGTCCTTCTCTACCCCACGAGGGGTTTCTTCAACGACTTTACTCTTTCCCTTATCGGTTACATCAGCTTTGTCTGCTTTGTCCGCCACAACCTCAGGTGGAGCAAACACTCTTCCGCTGTGCGTGATTCCGCCAATTCCCATTAGGTTATCCACAGATTGCCCCGAGGGTTCCAATTCTAACTTTTGCCCGTTGCAATAGACGTCTGCCCCATAATGCCATGGGACAGCATTGGTGCTTTCAAAAGGTATCGGCCCAGCTTTGGTGATGGTAATCGTGGGCGGTCGGGGTGCAGAAATAGTGATCGTCCGGCGAGGGATGGTGATGGTGGCGACCTCATCATCTTGCTTCAGCATTACCTCTCCAGATCCACATTCGGCCCTTCGGCTAAACTGCAAGATTCCTTCGGTCATCAGACTCCGGATCCCCTCTATCAACTGTTCACATCCATCAGGACTAGTCGCACAGCCCATACACAGTTCTCCACAGCCTGGAAAGAAACCCCTCTTCATCATCTTGGCTTTAACGAAGCTAAGCGGTGTCTTCAGATCCTTGACATCAGTCAACACATCCAAATTCTCGTCTTCAGTAATGGCATTCACCCCACCTCCCCTATGGTTCGGCATAGGGTTCTTTGTGACATTCGACACATTATCTGAGAAATTGATGATCTTAGCGTCCACCATATCCTGCACCTTGTGTTTGAAAGCTTTGCAGTTTTCTATCGTGTGGCCTGGTGCCCCCGAGTGAAACTCACAGGTTGCATTCGCATCATAACCTAGCGGAGGTGCCCCTGTCAAGGGAGCCAAGGTCCTCTTCTGGACTAGCTGTAACTGAAGCAGAGTTTGTAATAGCTGAGCATAAGACATGGGCGGCGTCTCGAGGTGACGACTTGACAGAGGTGCCCTGTTCTGATACTTTATGTACCCCTGCTGGTTCGGCTGCTGCTGCGGATGGGGTGGTTGGACAGCGGGGATGGTTATGCTGGCCACCTGCTGGTGCTGGCCCTTGCCTTTCCTTCGAGCGTTAGACACAGCGCTCGTCTCTCCTTCGCGTCTTTTGCCACCATACGGTTTCTTTCCTCCTCCAGCTGAGGATAGATAACCTTGAATTTTCCCCAGTTTGATCCCATTTTCAACGTGCTCGCCCGTGATGATGAGATCTGAGAAGCTTCCAGACATTCTGCTGACCAATTTCTCGTAATAGACCCCCGGAAGAGTGGCTACAAACATTTCAACAAGCTGGGCGTACTCTTTGAACCCTTCGTTGTTCCTTTGTGAAAAATTCTGCAGTTGGACCCGGTTCGGAGCCAAGTCACTGTTATATTGGTAATGGTGCACGAACTCCTCAACAAGATCCTTCCACGTGCGCACACTGGTAGGCTCCAAACTCATGTACCATTCCAGGGATGGCCCGGACAAGCTATCCTGAAAGAAGTGCATCGGCAACTTCTCGTCTTCAGAGTGAGCGGACATTTTCCGGTAGTATGATCTCAGGTGGACGCGAGGGCAAGTGGTGCTCTTGTACTTCTCAAAGTCGGGTACCTTGAATTTAGGAGGCACCTTGAAATCAGCAATCAATCCCAATTTAGTCATGTCGACCCCCATAGTGTTCAGGTTCTCGAAATTCCTCATTTTGTCCTTGAGTGCTTTAAACCTCAGACGTGCTTCAACAATCATCTCTCCTTCAGCACCTTTCTGTGAGAACAATTCGTCTTGACGGTCTTCTAACCACGGCTGAGGCCCATACAGATTTCCAACACCTGCGTTACCGTTGCCCAGTCCCACATTGACATTAGCTTCAAAATTCCCATTACCGACGCCAGTCGTATTACCATTGAGCCCCATGTTAGCGATCATATTGCCGTTACCACTACCGTTCCCCCCAGTCACGGGGATGCCATTCTGAGGAGTTTCAACAGGTGGAGGGGTTGGAACGCTCCCACCATGGAGTACACCATTGTTATCTACCCTTGAGATCAGGGGTTGGACCAATGTTCTGAGCTGGTATTGGCCGTTGGCGACCACTTGCATGAGCTCCATGAAGTGGTCCATCCTCTCTCGGAGTTCCTGAACGTCAGTCTGCACTTGCTCCATTGCTCTAGCTTGATTTTCTCTGGTCGGATAGCGGTGGATTGGTCTTTGATCAATCCTGGAACAACCTGAAATAACCTGCATACAAAAAGGGTTAGAAAAAATGACAAAGTGCCCGTTATGCAGATGCTTCATGCAAATGCAAACGTGTGTCTGTGTGTTAGGGAGATATCCCCCGATCCTAGTGCCTGAGTGCCAGTGCTGATAATAAGAGGTCCGAGTCCAGTCATGGAAATAACATCCCATATATAAAGAAAGCCCATCAAGGCGGTACACAACGTCACTGAGTACAGACAGAATCAATAGCATAACCTCAACCAACAAGCCTGGTGATGGTCAGCATACAACAATGATCGAAACAAAAGGATTACAAATATAGTCAAGCACGGCCACGGGCGCAGAACTCTTCTAACAGATTCCTCGTTTCTGGATGATCAGGCCGAGTGAGCAACCATTCGACGAGTAATTCCATTTGCCTAATAGTGTATTGAAGACCTTCAACTGAGTCCTCCCATGCTCCTTCGCCGAAACAATCTTCTAACTTCCGCTTCTTGGATTCAAACGTCAGTTTGCGCTCCTTCAGGTTAGCAAGAGCCTTGTTTAGCAGGCCTTCAGCGGCATATCTGCGAGCGGTTTCTTCATCAAACCTCTTCTCACTAGCCTTCACCTGGGCTTTCAGTTTGGAGATCTGCTGCCTCAACTTGTCCTCCTGTCCCTTGCCGTTGGCTAGAGTGGCCTTCCAATGCTGATTAAACTTGGCTATTCTTCGGTACGCTTCATCCAAGTGCTGCTTCTTAGTGGCTAGTACGTCATTGATATCTTTGAAGTCCCGGCCCAAGCGCTCACGCTCAACCATCTGCTTACTCAAATCCGTCCCTAACTGGTTCACCAGCTCTGTTTGCCTCTTGAAGGAATGGACGGCTTCGCTTCTCTCGCTTCTGAGTTGAGCCAATTCTTTCTCCAGTTCTTTGTTTGCCTTCTTCAGCTCATCTCTCTCAGCTAACACCTGGTTGTGCTGCTGAATAGGCACGGTGGTAGGCTCTTCAATCACTGGAGAGCTTTCTAGCTTGGCAGGAGGAAACTGCATCCCTATAATATCTGCTCTGGCTCTGATCCAGGTCACATACGAAGCGTAGGTTTGGCTATTACTTTTCCCTAGCACCGGCTTTCCCCGCTTACAGATACCATTCCAAGTGTGCTGAAGCTTAGATAACATATCTCCCTCTAGAAGACCAGTGAGGTACAGAGATTCCTGCACCTTTTCATCCTTCGGCGGAGCTCTCAGAGCATAAGCAAACTGTCGGACCAACAGAGATGGATTATAGTTGATACAACCCTTCCTGCCTATCAAAGGCACATTCGGAAACCCACTACAGCTGAAGATAATCTCAGTACCTAACCTATCTCTATCAAACCAGGCAATATCCGCCACTGACAGACTCATCAAGCGCTCAGACCACTCAGTTGTGGCTGCAGACGAAGCAAAGGGACCCTTCTTGGGTAGGTGACTATCAAGCCATCTATAGAGCAGGGGCACACAACACGAGACGTTCTTACCCCTTATGTTCTCGTTTTTGTAGTGGACGGAATGGTAAACATCTCCTATCAAGGTAGGGACTGGATTCCCTGATGCAAAGATGTGAAATGCGTCGAAGTCTACAAAGTCGGGCATATTAGGGAACAGAATGATGCCATATATGCACAGAGCAAGGATGGCGTTGAACATGATCCAACAACTGTCTTTGGCGCACTACTGAGCCTTTCCCACTAAGAACTGCAAGGAGAAACCGGGAACCCTGTTCCAACTAGACAAGACCAACTCGGAGGCATCCAGATGAAGTGCAGGAGCTAGACTAGCCAGATTAGGCTCAGCATCCATATGAACAAAAGGCATCTGACTCTTGATAGGCACACCTAACAAATCAGCATACTCTTCTAGTGTGGGTGCGAGAATAAAATCCTGGAAAGTAAAGCATCTCAAAGGAGGATCGTAGAACTGTAGCAAAGCGTGCAACCCATTCAACTCAAACACATTAGGTTTACGAACCAGGCTGAGCAGTTTCCCATAAGACTTTCTGAATTCACCTCTCACAAAATCATCTGCCAAAGCAATCAAACTAGTCAGCTGAACAACATCAGGAGTGGGGAGTTTGTAGGCCACAGTCTTCCTCAGAGGACCCATAGTAGCACAGTAGAAGGCAAGAAAACCTAGACCGGGGGAGACGGTACCTGCAACACAGACACACATTAATGAAATGCAAATGAGTATGCAAAACAATGCAAAATGCAATCATGCAGCAGGAGATCAAGAAGACTGTGTTGTTGAAGAGATGAAGGTGAAGATTCTGTATCAAAAAAACCATAATACTGCTCTGTCAAGAACAACCCTATCTCTGATGAGAAGAAAACCCTGATATCAGACCATAACCCTGCTCTGTCAAGAACATACATATCTGAAGACAAGGACCTCTGATACAGGACCACAAATCTGCTCTGTCAAGAACAAATACATCTCTGAAGATGAGGACCTCTGACACAGGACCATAACTCTGCTCTGTCAATAACACATATACATTTGATGCTGAGAACCTCTGATACCAACAAAACTGATTCACTATCAGAAAAACCAGGTAGTCTGAAGGTTAAGGCTTCCTGCAACAAACCCAACCCTGCTCACAGGTATGGACCTATACTGACACAAGTTCGACATCCTATGCGGTCATCAGCGTCACAGACATTCAAGAGGGGTGATACGATACCCAGAAGGTGTGGCATCACCGTCTCCTGAAGCGGCCTCACTCAGCTGAATTCCAAGTGATCGGTCCCCAGAGTCGACAATCCTCCAAACCAACAACCCCTCAGGCCCAAAGGGCCAGAAAAGAAATCAACCGGGAGAACCTCGTCTGAGCGTGGATTTCATGAGACACTAGTGCCTGCAAAGCAAGCACGCGCCCACTAATTTCCACAACTAATGCTAGGTACACTCAAGCCTGGGTCTGGCTTCTCACTCATCAGAATGCCCCTCCCACAACAACACAGATAATCATATCATACTGAAAGTAAAGTGCGGGAAATAAAATGCGATAAATGAACACAACCCAACAAGTAATCATACAAGCGCTAGGATTGACTCTCGCAGGGGACGTTGGATCCCCAAACTGACTCGCATAAGGGACGTTAGATCCCCAGGAAACTATCAAGTCCCCAGCAGAGTCGCCAGCTGTCGCTACTGCAAAAATAAGGTGCCGGCAAGACAGAAGAGTCGCCGCCTTTTGTTATTTATCCCTCAGAGCGGGAAAGGAAACGATCGGAAAAACCTGACGAAAAGGTATAAGACAAGGTCATCGCAACCATTGTCTGGATTCGGGAGTCAGTTACGCAAGGGGAAGGTATTAGCACCCCTCACGTCCATCGTACTCAATGGGATCCATGCTTGTTGTGTTTATCTGACGGGTTTGTTTAATCTATCTACCTATCAAGGCTGGTCTAAAAATAAAAGAAAATGACTCGGCAAAGCGTCGCGCTTTATACCTACGTATTCTCATCAGAGAATGAGAAATCAGAGTCAACGTAGTTCGACTAACTACGGGTTACGGGGAAGGTGGCTCGCCAATACATCAGTATTGTGCCTACGTACTCTCAACAGGTATGAGAGATCAGAGCTTACGTAGTTCGGGATAATACGGATTACAGGGATTCAGATTCAGCTGTTTTATCGAGTAGGGTTAACAAACAGTTCCAGCAGTTTAGTGTACGCAGCTCGACCCTTGGAGACTTAGGCGTTACCGTTTGCGGTAGAACTGGGAGTTAACGACACTCTTTTCTTCAGAAAAGCCTCCTTTGAATTATGGGCCCACGGGGCAAAAAGATTTGAAGTTTGTTTTCTGTCTTTTACGGAAGAACTGTTTTTTATGGATGTTTGTAACCAATGTCGCACTAGAGACTATGACCTGAGAGTGAATGTGTCGCATGTCACCCAAAGGGTGACATACTAAACATCCATACTGTTGAAAAGAAACTCTCCAACAACCGTTTCTCAGATAGCTTAAGGCTCGTAACGTACGACGTCAGTTAACCTTTATTACTGTATTTTAATTTGTTTTGAGATGAGAAGAGAGAGGGAACAAGTTCAACTAAGGGGAGACTATCAAGTCCTAATGTTGTCATGCCAAGGATTCATCCTATGGTTGAGGTTTGAAACAGGGAACTCCTAGAAGTTATCATGCATAGGTTTCAACCTAAAGTTCTAATCATCACTTCCTTATCAAAGGAAGTGAGATTCCTAGGGGATCATGTCAATGATAATCATAAGCAGATAAAGCATCAGCTTGAACAGTAAACAGTAAACAGTACAGGAAATAACTGAAAATAAAATGCATGCAATGCAAGTGAGGGAGGAAATGTGTGTGGGACATCAGCCTCCACAAGCTCATCTCAACCCCAAGCCATATATGAATAACTGCAATCATACAGAAGAAATAACATGCTATGCTATCAAGCAAAATATGAGTGACTGTAATCATATAGAGGAAATAACATGCTATCAAGCAAGATGCAATAACTGCAATCATACAGAGGAAGTGAAATAAAATGCCATCAAGCAAAATACAAACCACATAGGCAAGGGAGCTGGGCTCTACCAAATACCAGCAAGCAAAGCCATACAGTAAAAACACAAGCAGAGGGAGCAACTCAACCTCTAGTGCAATCATGCTCCTAGTTAAAGTCAATCTAGATATGAACTTATTCTAATGCATCAAGCAAATCAAACAAGTCACATCAATACAGTTGCACAGCAAGCAAACAGACAATCAAGAAAGCAAATCAACAGCTTCCCCAGCTTCACAGCAAAGCAACTCTGACATCAGTTCAGTCCTCAGTCTGTAGCTGCCCTTCAAGGCTATCATCTTCAATAGCAAGTATCAACTTGCTTCTTCAAGCTTTCAACACATCAAACATAAGTATCAACTTATCCCTATTCTTCAACTTCAAGCTTCAGCTCTTCAAAGTAAACTCCACCTTCAGGCTTCAATCGCAATTGCAAGTATCCACTTGTTCCTTTAGGGACTCAATGCATTAAACTCACAAGTATCAACTTGCTTCTTCCTCAAGCTTCAGCTTCTTCATTCAATCTTCAATGGATTCCCATCACAAGTATCAACTTGTTCTTCTTCTTCTTCAAGCTTCAGCTCTTTCTCCTTCACAAGTATCAACTTGCTCTTCCTGATCTTCAAGCTTCAGCTTCAATGGCAGTCTTCAAACACAGAGAAGTAGCAACCTCCATTCTCTTCAAAGCTTCTAACAAGGAACTCTATCCTCTAACAAGGGAGAAAGATTCAGCTAACAAGATCCAGGTTTGGATGAGAGGCAGCAGAGTGAAGACCAAAGGTCACCACTAAGCATCCTATCATCAAAGAAAGGGACCCTCAAAGGTTCTACCAACTTGTAAAGATCCACACATCCTACCAAAGGAGGGATGAGGCCTTTACAAGGGGACCTTACATCATAGGGAAGAATGGAAGTGATCAACATCTTCCATGTTTATGAAGGAAGAGAATCTATCTATAAGCTCTGCCTACAAACCCTAATCTTAACACCTAATCAACACTACACCAAAAGAAGGGAAATCTTCACATCCAAGCTTCCTCAAGCATTCCATGGTAGCCCAAGCTTGTCTTCAACATCATCCAAGAGCAAACAAAGCAAAACCCTAATCTAAGGGAACTAAAGAAATCAATCTAGTTGGATTAGCAAGTTAGGATCACCTAAAACCTAGTACTAAAGTTAGTCCTAACTAAAATACTAAAACCCATTGTAAAATCCTACAAAAATAACTATGAGAACCTAATTCAATCATGAAGCTACCATACAAAATCCAGAGGTTGAATCATCCACCAAGTCCTAGAAATAAATCCTAAATCATAAGGTACTAAGCATAAACCCTAAGAATGGAACACCTAAAGTTTCAACTTAAAACTACCACCTACATTCATCACAAAAATGTGAGAAAAATCTAAGGTGAACATGCTTAACTATTCTAGCTACACACAAAAAATCAAGGCAAGAATCATCACCAAATTCTCAAACCAAATTCATCAAAACAAGGTATCAACCATGATTATTTTAATATCAATTAATATTCAACAAATGCAAATAAAAATAAAAAATGAATGAATTATTAATATTTTTTGTCTAAAAAATTCTCTATTCAATCATGAATCAGGGAAAAAAAGAATGGAATTAATTGAGTTAGTCTTCTATTTTTTATGAATTATTTACTAAGTCACATGAAATGATGAAAATTAAAAGAAAATAAAAGAAATTGATATGAACGCGTGGTAAATAGCAAATAAAACCAATTCAATTCTTGGGTTGGGCCAGAAAGGGGGTGTTGATAGCAACCAATGTTAAGGCCCAGGCATTTGGATTCCTCTTGTTCAATTCAGTTCAAATGAATCAAAAAGAAAAAGTTTACACACGAAGACTCGAACCCATGCACCCTTGGTATATGCAGCGAAGAAGCAAAGCCTGGGATTTTCATTTATCAAAACGGGGCGTTTAAGGGGAGGGGGTATGTGGCACAACGTGAGCCCTTGGATGGACGCCTGGGTCAAAGTCTTCTTCATGAATGAACGCCCTGGATTATATCTTCTCCAATTCAAATGTGCAGATGGTGGGAAAATGCAGAATCCGGCGATGGCGGCCGGAGCTTCACCGGAAAAGTTCGTGGATCCCTAACTATCTCTATACTCCACCATTGGCCACAATTTCTGAATTAAAGTTGCTCTAAATTTCACCAGGATCCCAACCATACCACTATTTCATGCTAAAAACGCAAGGTTCGTAAAAACACAATCTCAACCGAAAATGGCATAAACCCTAAATTGTCTCTAATCTTCAAATCAATTATCCAGAATCCATCTATACCCTAAGGGGAACTTAACCACATGCTTCTAATCCATTAAAAGTGCGTAATCAGTGAGAAATTTCAAGAAGTTAGAACCTACCTTGAAGCTTGAATTGCAGTGGTTACACGCCTCAATTCTCTTCCAAACCTTGTAGAATTCTTCAAGGGTTAATGGTGAACGATTCTTGGTGATCAATTCCTGCTGAAACCCCTTGATTCTCCAAAACAAGTTTTCACTTTCAAGCTTTTTTCTTCACTTCACTCCAATGGCTTCTCAACAGAATTCTGCACTAGAAGCTTCTTAGCATGATCCAAAACCTATTTATGATATGTTCTGATGGGTTACAAGCCCAAACTAGGCCCAATTATGGATTTTGGATCTTCACTTTTTCCTCCAAATTTCAATATGGATATGTGCCTTCAAGCCTTGGTCATGCTCCACAATCCTTCCAAACCATTCACTTAAGCATTATGGAGTGTAATGAAGTGGTTTTCTCCCTTTGGTTTCAACATATGGAGTGTATAGGATATGTTTCTTACTTGTGAAGTAATCATCCAAATGGCTATGTTATGGACTTCAAATCAAAAATGTGGCAATGCCAGTCTTTCTAAAACATCAATTCCATTCAAAATGACCACAAATTTGACTTGAAAACATGTTAATCTCATTTATTTTGAATCTTCTCATTTTAATTCATTAAAATGGCTTTTATGTGAAGTTTCTTCAACCAATGCTTGATATAACCCATATCAATGGACACTTGATGTTTAGACAAGCTAAAAACATCATTTTGAACAACTTTCATGTTGAACACAATTGCATTTGAGGCTTGCAAGATGGTGTAATGGACTCATGATTCAAAATGGCATGTAATGCCCAAATACCCAAAATACCCTTGACTTGTCAAAGCCATAACTTGAGTTCTACAAATCCTATCAAGGACTTCTAGTACTCTCTAGAAAGCTAAGAGAATAAGGAACAACATTCATGTTAACCAAAAGTTCATAGGAATCATCCTTATAGGGCAAAAGTCCCATGCAAGTTGGGTAACTTTCAAGCTCCAAATTCACATTCCTCAGATGACTTGTAACTTGTCAAAGCCATAACTTGAATTCTACAAATCCTATCAAGGACTTATAGCACTCAAATTAAAGCTAAGACCATGCTCTACAACAATCATGTCGGGGCAAGATGAGATGACAATCACATCTTGAGCTAAATTGCCTTGAAGATAAGGGTCAAACTAGGGGATTTTATACTGTCAAGCCTTAGAAACCCTAGCTTGAAACTTCTCAAACTCTTCAATCATGATGATATAACCTTAGAATCATCCTTAGAACATCTTAATGTATCAATCCATGATCACATGGTTCTTGAATTAAGTCTCAACTTCCTTCAAATCATCAGTTGACCTAGGGTTGACCCAGTCAAACCCTAGTTGCACCAATCATGGCTGAGGCTTCTTATTCTTGCACGATGACCTGTCTAGGCCTCAAAGTGATCTTCAACACTTATCATGAGCTCTCTCAAGACCTCAAGTCTAACTTCATGACTTCAGAATCATCTGATGACTTCCCACAACTCTCAAGTTAGGAGACACACCCTCTTGGCTTCAACTACCCTCTCTGAGGATCTTTTACTTCTTTGCCAAGGATATCAACCCTTGAGCCCTTGAATAACCTTCTTAACTAGCTTCAAAGCCTTGTGTAGCTCTTGATTGGTAATCATACCTGTTGATCTCCTGCACACATGTCAATGAAATGCAAATGATAATGCTAATGTGAATGAAATGAAACATAAGCTAGGTAAAGAAGAGTTGAGCAAATTTTGGGGTGTAACATACTCCACCATCAAAAACTCTTCAAAATCGTTAGCAACAACAACCCATGCGACAACTTGTACAAACCATCATGCCTACATCTCACTCAAACTTCATACTACTTAACACAAACCAACTTGAAGCAATACATACTCTCTCTCTCTCTCCCTCCTTCTCTCTCTCTCTCTCTCTCTCTCTCTCTCTCTCTCTCATGGGGTACAACGATAAAAAACAAAGAGACTCCACCATCATTCTTGATATTCTTACACACAATGGAATTTCAAAAAGAAAAAACTAAACTCCACTGCTTTTCTTCACCCACTTTTATTTCCTCCATAGCTTAATTCTTCCATAAATCCTCTATTCTTTGCTCTAAAAAAAGCATACCACAACCTTACTTCACACAAATTTCACTTCACTACAATAAACACAACATCAAAACCATTTCCCCTTCACATACCTTTTCCATCAGACTATTCAAACAACCCCTACTAACCTCATCACTAACCCAACCTCTCTCTTCAATCCATCCTCTCCACCCTTAAACTCACAAACCTCGTCTTCCCTTTCTCATACTTCACCCCTAT
Organism: Lathyrus sativus; assembly: GCA_963859935.3. Lineage (NCBI taxonomy): Eukaryota > Viridiplantae > Streptophyta > Magnoliopsida > Fabales > Fabaceae > Lathyrus > Lathyrus sativus. The sequence continues at coordinate 312,316,418 of OZ012739.1, forward strand.
ATATTCCCTCCTTCATTCACACCCAACTCAAACAACATCTTACCACACTTATAACTTTTTCTCATTGTTCAAAACCTATAACACAACCTCACCCCCTCTTTCGAAACAACATGGCAACTTTATTGTTACACCATGATAACACCACAACACCTTAAGCCTGCAACTTTCCATGTACATCCATAACATAACATCACCAAAACACCACTTACAGTAGAAAATACTGAAGAAAACAACATCATTCCCACATAACAACTGTCACCTTCAAACTGCCGTCACGAACCTCCTAGCTCTATCACAGACTGAAACCACAACCAACTCTTTCTTCTTCCTCTAAACTTCATCAATGCACTACACGTTAGCTCCGCCGACAATGATTTTGTGATAGCACATGCAACCCTGCAAAACTGCAGCATGAGTTCTCTTCTACAATGACCACAATTTGCAACGACAACTTACCTCACCTCTCTTCAGCTTTTCCCAACCACTACTATAACCGAAAGTAGTTGTGATTTTTCTCACTTCCAACCGTCAATAGTTCTTGCAACAACTACATCTTCACAACTCACTTGGCGCTGGCAAGAATAGAAGAGGAGGGTTTCACGTTGCTAAAAATGGGAGAATATGAAGATGGAGATCGTGTTTCACGTTTTTAACAGGGTGCATGTTCCTTTTCTTTTCATTTGGGCAAGACTTAAGTTTGGTTGGAAAAAGAAGGTAACATGATTTTTTTTTGTTTATTATTTATTAAAACTTTTTTTACCATTATAATTAATCAAGTTAAGAGATTGGTTGGGCCAACTTGTCACTTTGTCTTCAGGCCCATTCAAGCTACTTCTCACACTCTACCCCACGGTTCATACCCTCCCTGGATGGTTTCTTCTTTGTTTTATCCAAGTTTCTTACTACTTGCACCACTTTACTCACTCTTTGCACCTCCCTTTTGTTTTTCTACTCATTTCTATTTTAATTTCATTTTGATTTGTTTTACACTTTTTTTATTTTATTTTAGAAATCTTTTCTTAATTAATATTTGAATTTTTTTCTAACTATGTTGGTTATAATTAATAGTAATTATGCAAATTAATTAGTTTATTTGATTTTAATTAAAAAAAGCTCAAAAATATTTTCTTAATTAGTTTTTGAATTAATCATACTAACGTTGATTTGATTTTAGAATATAATAGCTTAGGTTTTAATTTTGATCACTTCGATATTAATTCCTGTTAATTAGTTTTTTTAGCAACTTGGATTCCTAACTTTGTGGACTTGGTGACTTGTTAGCATGGATTCCTTTGCTAGGAGACCTGGTTCTATTTGTTTTATCTTATGATCTCGATTCTTATATTGACTATGTCGCCGCTCATTATCTTGTGCTCATCATCATTAATCTAACTCATGCATCTTTTGTTATGTCATTTTATTTCTCTTTTGTCCTATTGAAAAAAAACAACAAAAACATGATTCTCTGTTGGCGACCTAAGAGATTGATCTTCATGGACTTTGCATTCGACCATAAGTTTGACTTAGAATATTTTAGACAACTTTGGAACTATGTATTTTGACCTTAGCTTATCATGGACCATCCTTAGGGATTCAAGGTCTTAATCATCAAGAGTCTGGTATGTGGCACTACCCTTAAGCAAAAGGGAGACATGTAACCTCCGATTTTTATTTCCATTTCATAGCTTAGGACACTTTGCACATACACAACTTTCTCTTGGGCTACCTGACAATGAGACCCTTTATTTCTTGCATCTACTTCCCCTGTATTTCCATGTATCTCTCTCTCTCTCTCTCTCTCTCTCTCTCTCTCTCTCTCTCTCTCTCTCTCTCTCTCCCCATTTTGGTGTAATTTATTTACTTTCTTGCTCTTCTTTGGTTGTGGTTTTTGTGTGCTAGTTAGCTATCATTAAGAGCTAGGGCCGACCAAACTCTAAAGCACTCTTAATCCATATATCAAGCTCTACCTCGCTCTTGTAAGTCGATTGCCTTGTGCATCGCCATCGACTTTATCCTATACACTTTAGGACCTCTTTTCCACTTAGTTCAAATCCTAACTATTTTGAACAATCAATAAACGCTTGATCCAACATCAAGTGGCATTTTATCAAATCAAATAAAAAACACTTAATAACTATGAAACACTTTTCAATAAAATATGAAAAAGGAGCGGATTTTAGTCAACGTCTTCCCAAGAATGAGAATTCAAGATGTAGTTCTCGTGGTTCTAGCTCTCGTCATCCTAAAACCAACCAAACAAACTGTAGTCCCCCGAACTACGGACTCTTTGATTCTCCACTTTGTTCAAGTGAAGATACGTAGGCACAAGGGTCTCAATCCTTGGCGAACACCCTAATAAAATAAACCACCTAGTCCTTACACTCTTTCCTTCATAATAACTTGAGATACCTTACACTTTTAAGCCAACACTAACACACACATCTGACCTAACGGTTCCCGTTGAGTACAACGGACGTGAGGGATGCTAATACCTCCCCTTTGCGTAACCGACTCTCGAACTCAGATGATTGGTTGCGATTACCATTTCCCTTCCTTTATTTTAAGGGTTTTATTCGATATTATCCCTTTCCCCGTATGGGAATAAATAAAGATCAATGGCGACTCTGTTAAGTCTATCCCGCGAGCGTGCGATTACGCTTTATAAGGCCGCTCTCATTTTCTGAGGTGTGGCAAGGTGCGTGTCCCAAGTATACATATACGCGACCCTCTCATCATACTCCTACCGAGTTGGAGGGGCTGCTAGCTACTACTACTTTACAGCTACTGGCTACTGCTGCTATTGTGGATCTCTAGGTGCATCCAATCTAGGCATATAATAGCTCTCTATATAAGCATCATTCACAACATCGACAATGGTCTTATGAACCATGTCGGGCATTGGAACACCCGCCTGACTGCACGAGACATGATAAGTCCAGGAAGATCAAGAATGGTCGGAGTTTTGGTATCAAGCCAGTAAACACACGAGGCAATAACTCGGATCTCATTAGAAATGATCCTTGCTACATCAATCTGCCTCTCATGCATCATATAATAAAGTAGGCAAGCAATGTCAATAGGAATGGTGGAGGTGTGACTCCTGGGCCTTATGTTGTGAAAGACCAGGGTCATTATTACCTGAGCAGGGGTGTTCACATATCCTATTTTCAACTTCAGAGGTTTTCCAGAGGCGTTGAGCATAAAGGACCTGTCCAGATACACCAAAGCATCATTCACATGTTCCGAATTCCAATTCTTCCGAGCCACCCTCTGTTAGTAAGCACACTACTTAGCATCAGCTAAAGTCAGCAGGTTACCTAAATAGGTGTTAATGGCATCCCGAGTGAAAGAAACATGTCTCCCTTGCACATAAGTAGTGTAAGAATAGTGCATTCCATCCACCAAAATTGCATTAACATAAAACTCTCTCACTATCTCATAGTTAAGCCTAGTGGGATGAGTTAGAAATTTATGGCAGTTCCTGTTTTCAATTAAAGTGAGGCAACCTCGATGATTTCCTTGCGGGTTGATACAAAAAATTCTTTCCGACCAAATTCTTCGATAGGTCAACTCAAGGTATCGGGCTTCTTGCTCAGGACCTAGGAATCTGGTGGCGTCAAAAGCAACAGGCTCTTGCTTTTGTTGGGACGTTGAGCCAATGTTGGTTCTTGCTCGTTTCGGTTCCATCTGCAAAATAATTAGAGAAAATAGCACCAACAATCATCAAACACCATTTCAAAATTTCAGATAAATCCATATGCATCGTAATGTTCACTCACAACACGCAACCCAACAAGAAACAAAGTGAAACTGAAAAACTGCGTGCAGGGGGCGCACTTAGCCTACATAGAGTAGGCTAAGTGCGGTTGAAAAATCAGGACAACCACATAACTAATTCCAACATGTAATAGCATCTTATATCATCACAATAACAAGCAACAACCAGTTCAAAACATGCACAATAAAATTCTACATGAGAAATCTTAGCAAGCTCATGCTGTCTAACCTAGAAAGTTTTACACATCAGGACCATTTCCATTTCAGACTCAACTCAAGCACAACAACCGAATCAAAGCATGAATTTCACATAAATAACTAAAACCTGGACTTCCAGTTTCTTCACAAGCTATACAACAAACCATAATCTCATGATAATCTCTAATGCAGGAAAAAAAAGAAGGAGATAGGAAACCCAAGCTTGAAGAGATGGGACTGTAAGAGGGATTCAAACTTTGAAATGTTTCTCTCTTGGCAAGGTTGGCAGAAAATAAAAATGAGAGAATGTTGTGTTTTGTGAGAAAAGTGAAAGAGTGAGGAGAAAAAGAGGGGAAATGAGAGTAAGACCTCTCAAATTCTTACTTGAGCAGGCTAAGCTGGCTTACGAGCCCCAAATTTCAAACTGGGCCCTACTTCAACGCCCTTTTTTTCTTTGAAAAACTAACCGTGCTTAGCGGTGATAGTAAAACATGGCCAATGAATTTTGGCCCCATAATGGAATTTCCTGACTTTTATCAACCGATTTAATTCTACCTAACAGAAAAATAATAAATAGTTACAATGTTGGGGTGCCTCCTAACCAATGCTTTGTTTAATGTCGTTAGAGCTCGACGACTCGATGGCAAATTCACAGATTTCCAAGAGGAATTTTAGCCATCTCCCGATGAAACTCACCATCCAAAAATATCTTCAATCTTTGTCCCTTCCTATTCTAATTTTCTTCAAAAATAGAATCTTTCAACATGATTTCCTTTTCGCAACCATTGCATCTTCATCATTATCATCCATGCGAAAACCATCTTCCTTATCTTTGGAATATTTCATTCCTACAAAGAGGATGAAACATACTTATTTTCCTTGAACCCTTACCTTCATAATACCATCATCAACATTGATCTTCATTTTGGCGGTTTTCATAAAAGGTCAGCCAAGAATCAAAGGTGTATCTTCATCTTCCTCCATGTCCATCACCACAGAGCCAATTGGAAACAAAAATTTATCAACTTTTAACAACACATCTTCCGCTACACCGTGAGGATGGATTCTTAACTTATCAGCCAATTGCAATGTCATATTAGTTGATTTCATTTCAATGTTTCCAAGCCGTTGAACCACAGACAACGAAATCAAATTTATGCTAGAGCCCAAATCAATCAAAGCTTTGCAATGGTATTTGTTACCTATAATTATAGGTAATGCAACTCTTCTCGGATCGCCTTCTTTCCGCGGTAAATTCCTTTGAATGATTGCGCTACAACTACCATCAAGAAGGATGGTTTCTTGATCCGTAAATATTTTCTTTTTGGTAAGGATATCCTTCATGAATTTAGCATACATCGACATTTGTTCAAGTGCCTCGGAGAATGAAACATTGATTTGCAATTGAATAAATATATCCAAAAACCGAGGGTAGTGCCTCACGTTATCCTTTTTAGAAGGAGCATGAGGATAAGGCAAATTTTGGATTAGAGTATTAATCACATTCTCCTTCCCCTTTCTCCTCTTTTTTTTCCTTTTCTGTCTCCTCTTTAACTTTCTCTTTTTCAACTGATTCTCCTTCAACATTCTTTTCTACTTCACTCTCATCAATTTCTTTCTCTTTTTCAACTACAACTTCCTCTTCCCCAACTTCACCAATGCCCATATCAATTGCTCTACCACTTTGAGTAAAAGTAACATTACAAGTTTCTTTCAGATTCACTTGAGTATTCGCGAGAAAAGTCCCTTTATGTTGGTCAGCTAATTGTTTGGAAAATTGCCCAATTTGCGTCTTAAGATTCCTAATAGCCGCATCGGTACACTTTTGGTTCGCCATTGGCATTTGCATGAATTAGTTGAAAGTGTCTTCCATCTTTGAATTTTCACATTGAGGTTGTGGAGGTTGAGTGTAGTTTTGATTCAGATTTTGATGATTTGAAGTCCCAGTATCTTGTCTTCAACCTTGTTGATAACCTTGGTTATTTCGTCTTTGTTGCTAACCTTGGTTGCCTTGTTAAGGAGCTTGTCTTGGTTGGTAGGCTTGATTTTGATTTGGATTCCTCATATAATTCACTTCCTCTCTAACCGGAGGATAATAACCGGTATGATGGTCTCCTTTGCATAATTCATAACATGCAACTTGTTCATGCTTACTAGGAATCTCTTGCATCTCTTTTATTTGTTGTGGAAGCTTTGACATTTGCTGCGTTAGTAGTTCCACTTGTTGAGAGAGCAATTTGTTTTGAGTAAGAATTGCATCCTTAGTGCCCAATTCCACCATTCCTGGTTTCCTTTGTGATGTACCTCATTTATGTTAACCTTAACGATCATTGAGAGTCATTCTATCAATAATAACTATTGCTTCTTCCGCACTCTTCGACATTAAAGAACCACCTACGGTAGCATCCAATAGAGTTTTAGGTTGAGGTTGGAGTCCACGACGAAAGATATGGATTTGATAAGCTCATCAAAACCATGACCTTGACATTTTCTTGACATCGACTTGAACCGCTCCCAAGCTTCATAAAGGGATTCAGTTTCACCTTGAGAGAAAATTGCAATTGCCATCTTTACTTCCATGAACTTATTATGTGGAAATAATCTTTCAAGAAATTTTTCCTCCAAAATATTCCAATCGGTCATTGTTTGAGTCGGTTAATTAAGATACCATTCCTTTGCTTTTCCTACCAACGAGTGAGGAAATAGTCTCTTGAATAATTGTTCTTTTTAAGCTTCTGAAGATTCCGTTGCGCCAACAATCTCATAGAACTTTGTCAAGTGTGTGTAAGGATCTTCGTGATAGATCCCTATGAAGGGGTTTGCATAAACAAGTTAAAGTATCCATGTCTTCATCTCCGAGTTTCTTCCATTGTTTGCATTTCGAGCAAACTGAGTATTTCGTCTTGGACTATTTGTACAAGAACCTCTAGCAGGAGGTGGGGGTGGTGGTGGGGCTTCCATGATTGGCATAGAAATGGGAGTTGTTGGTTGATTACTGTTGTATCCCAAAATTTGCCCTACCTTTTTCTCCATCTGGCTTATGTCTCATTTCATTGCATTAGCATATCACATTGCATAAACTACCCCAATTTGTCCTACACGTGTATAATTTTCATTTGTCGAAATGTGTGTGGTATGATTGAAATTCAGCGGGTTCTGACTGAAAGTTGGTTAGGAGAAAGTTTGTTCATGATCAGGTCAGGGTTTACATGATTTTGAACGGTGTGTGTGTTTGAGGTTCTAAGTAATCGATTTTATGCCATTTCAAATCACTTATGCACAAACCAATTCATAAGGCTTTATGGTTGAGAATTGTCAGAATTCAATACATTTCTCAGCTAGGATTTTGGACATTGAACTGAGGCTCATATTTCAAATTCTAGCTCTCTAATTTCCAAGACAAACCATGGTGCAGGGAAATTTCATAGTTTGGTCTAATTTAGTCCATACTTCAAGATTTGTTCAGGAATAGTTAAGACCAAAAGTTTGGTCCATTTTCAATCCGATTCAAATTTAATTCAAATTTGGCTCAGGTTCAAAATTCGATTTATTTTGAAAGTCAAGGGCAAAAATTAAGGTTTGACTCAAGCATGAAATATGAATTCCAAATTCAATGTGAACTTAAAAAGAGTAATTCATTACAAAAAGTCATAACTAATTTGGAGGCCCATCTCTTTAGGCCCATTGGCAATATTGATGTTTATTACAAAATTTGTAAACACACTATAGCTGGAGGTTTTTGAACATGACAGAAGGTGAAATATAATTCTGAGAATCTCTCATAAAGTTTCTCATAAAAGTCACGTGAAGCCATCTCCGAGCAGGCCCACGTCGAATGGGGATCTACCACAAACCCAGAAGCCTCACGCATCGATTTCAACCGGTTTTCACAAAGAGTTTTGAGCAGCTACCTTCACACACCAACAAAGCCGCGACGTTTCGCAATGTCGTACAGAGCCTACCAACTCGCGTATCTGCAGCATTACAAATCATGAGTAACGAAAAAGGACCTGCAAAACTACAAACAGGGAATGATGAGATGAATTTGATTCTAGAGTAATACCTACCAAGGAGCAAAATATCTCTTCCTCCAAAACCCCATGGCATTTTGGGGAGTTGAAATCAAACCTGGAAAGCCTTTTACTCACCAATACGATGCTTCTAGAGGATGCCTCCACATTTCAATGGCCACTTTGGGGCTTGGCACTGCAATTACGAAAAGCACACTGCAATATAATGTGGGAAACAAAAGCCCTGTTTTTTTTCTTTGCGCTCTTTATCCTGGAAAAAACTGAGTCGTTGCAGTTGAATTTGGAGTTTGAAGAAGATAGTAATGTTGTTCTGTCCGTCATTGGACCTCAGAGTATTCATCTCTGCGGTTATTATCTTGCCCGTGGACACTATATCAATACTATGGATGAATCGGAATCATATGGAGAAGATATAGCTGATACTGAAACTGAGAGATCCGATCACGGTGATGAAGACGACTACGATGATAGTTTTATTGATGATGGCGGTGATACAATTTTCCTACAATCTCCTATTTCCAATGAAGAGGAACCTTCTGATAGCGGTCGAAAAAGTACAAAAAGAGGCCGAAGAAGGCTGAGGAAGAAGTACCAGTTGGTAGAGTCAGACGGCGATGACCTTCGTGAAGAAAAGAAAATTGTCAACGACAACATGCATGCTGAGTCTCGGGAAATTGATGACGAAGATAGTCTACCAATTTCATCTATCTGCAAGAATAAAGCCTCTGGAAGGGTCTTGGATCAAGAAATGGATGATAATGTTGATAAAGAAATAGTTGATGCTGGCAACAAAGATGGTCAAGATCCTGATGATAATACTATTGAAACAACGTTGAAAACTGACAATGTTGTTGTGGACAGTCAGACTCATAGCAGGGAAGCTGAACCTTCAGATCAATTGGTAGATCCCTGCCCTGTTCTGGATGTTGGGGATATTAAAAAGTCAAAAAAGAAAAAAAGAAACAAAGAGTTTCGGTAATGGCCATTCCACCGAATTAGACAGTGCTGTGCAAGATGAGCCAAAAATGAACATGGCTCAGGATCTTCTGGCAGGAAATGAACAGAATCAGCAGCAAGTTGTTAAGAAAGTTGAAACCACGGATAAAATACTACCTTCCTCACAGGTTGGTCAAGGACAGGATGAAAAACCAAAGAGAAAAAGGAAGGAACGGTCCAAGGATGAGACACTTCTTACTTCCGATGGTGCTTCTATCAGCAATGTTATTAACCTGCCTCAGGGAAATGAACACAATAGCCAGAACACAGTTAATGGGGATGTGAAGATTTCAGACACTGTTGCATTGCCTTCCACTGAAACGGATTCTCAAAAGGAAACAAAGAAGAGAAAGAAAGAGCATCCAAACAAAGCTTCACAGCCTGAAGGTGACAGTGGAAATGGTGAAGCCAACAAAGAGACAGTAAAGCATGATAGTATGATTGATAAGTTTTCTGAAAGGAAAGAGCAACAGCCAAAGGTTACAGTTGAAAACAATGTTGACAACGATGGAAAACAATCTGAAGACAAGAAAGTTAAGAAAAAGAAGAAAAGTAAAAGTCATGGCATTGAAGTTGTAAATTCTGACGTGCCTGTATCTATTGAGCCCAGTACTGAGATGATGAAAGAGGATGGAAATCACTTGGAGGATGCAAAACCTTCCCAAGTTAGAACATTGTCAGATGGACTAGTTATTCAAGAGCTAGAGACCGGGAAAGCAAATGAGAAAATCGTTGCATTAGGGAAAAAGATCAGCATCAATTACACTGGCAAGTTGAAGGAAATTGGAGTGGTGGTTGAGTCAAATGCTGGCGAAGCTCCTTTCAAATTTCGCCTTGGTTTCATGTTGCAGTTCCGAAGGCACATGAACAGAAAGGAAGCCCGCTGGATTTTCATACTTCCAGGATCATGATAAACCTGCAAAAAAAATTAAATATATCAGTAAAATTGTTGTGTTACCACAGTGAAAATCATGAGTAAAAACAGACAAATTCAAAAGCTACAAACAGACAAAGATTATGCTGTTTTCAATCCCACAACTTCAGCCCTTGCTCCCATTGCAAAAAGCATCTCACTTTCTTTCCCAAAGAGGAACAGACCCAAAGTTCCCACAATTTCTCCAAGTTAAACCCTAATCTCACATCATATATATTGGTTACTGCTCATTCAGAAAAAGAACGCTAACAACAAAAACAGCTGCTTTTCTCTCATAAACTCACCTCCATCACAAAGAATTGAAGAAAGAGGAGATTGAAGAAGGAGCTCACCTGTGTTCTGTATCAACCATCTGGTGGTATTGCTCCTACTCTGTAAGTACTCTGTTACCCTTTCTGCATTCATAGTCTTATTCTGTGTTTGTTTGGTTCGTCTTGTTTTCTGGCATTGAGTCTAACGAACTCTCACCATTTACAACTAACTTCAAACTCTACTCACCTCAACTCGTCTTCCAAACTCTCCAAACTTGTTTAAACTGAAGCCCAGAAAACCACATCTTTCACCATGAAATTTCCACTTCATTTCACTCAACCTGCTAAGCAATAGCAGCTTCTAAATCGTGAACCCCGTTCTCCAGATTTCAATATCGTATCCCTTGCACCATTTCCTTCCTCAAACATCACCTCCATTAATGAACAACAACATCAACCCCGAATGAAATCTTCGGTACACCGTTTGTACCGCATCCTCCAAACTCCATAACTGCAACCTGATACGCATCACAGGGGGGGTGATGGCATAACCAACAATTGCAAAACGCAGAGCGTGTATAAAAAATAGCAGAACACAAAGTCGCTCGCCCGGGGGAACCTTCACAAAAAATCTCTGAACCCTCAACAACCTCCCAAATCAACTCAGCCGCTGCCACCTTGTTCACATTCACCATCATCCTTGAGCACAATCTCCATTGATGAACAAAACCACCTTTTGACTTATTGAAACCCAGATTTCTTAACCAACTCATAACAAACCTTTACCAATCTTCTTCAACACAACCCACTCATCACCAAATTCAAACCCATAATGGAGAATAAAATAAGAGATAGTAAACCACAAATTACACGAATCTCAAAATGAAACACGAGAGCCAAACGCAAACCTGGAGTGAAATCGAAGCAAGAGAGGTTCGAATCAAAGTAAACTAAATCCGCGAAAGAGATTGCAAGGATGTTTGACCGTCTGATTTGTTCTTCATGACTCATTTTAAATTTGCCTTTAAACCGCTGATGTTGCTGTTGTTCCACCGTTGTTTTGTTTATTTTCGAAACTCGTTTTTTCTTCTTTTCATTTTAAGAGAAACTTGGTTTTGTCTTGATGTGGTTTGAGGATCTGACGTTAGTTATGGAAATATGAGATAGTTTTGCTTTTCCTTGAGGTCAACGGTTTAATTTTGGTGGAGACTGATAGACAATCCTGTGGTGCTAGACTTTTTGTTTATTTTGTTTTGGATCCACGACTTAAGATTGTTGTTGGGCTTTCTGGCCCGTTTGATGATTTTCAGCATCACTATTTCTTATTATTTGGAGATATGGGCTTTGTCTAAAGGCTCGTGTGATTCTTCATAATACTCCATCCATTTCCATCGAATCCCCCTCCCCTGTTTTTTTGTTTTATATTTTATTATTGACTTCTAAGTTTTATATACATATATATTCTTTAGATTACATTTTTACTTCTTTAAATAATTTTTTTTTATTAGAGTTATATATCAGAGTTTTTTTTTATGTATATATTATATTAACTATGTTTATATATTTTCTATTACAATTTTATATTTAGAACTTTATTTTTATTTTCTTTTTATAAGTTGAACATTGTATCTTTTTGTAGAAATTAAATTTCATTTCTTATTTGTTATTGGACATTTTTTTCCTTTTAGGTCGATGACGAAAGTTCCATAAATCGATTACTGAATCAATATATTGATAAGTATCGTTGGATCTGAGACCACCTCTTTTCTCTCTTCATTTCTTGTCCCGACTCGATTCAAAAACATTGCCAAACAATCTTCAAAATCAAATTATCTTTGTATTGAATTAAAAAGAGGGGATTAAGTGTAGACTTTCTTCCTCTCCGAGTGTTGGGATGCCCACTGTAGTGAGGATGGTTCCGACACTCGTCTTTCAATACGAAGACGCTTCCCATCCATTTTCAAATCTCATCTCCTTAAAATCATTTCTTTGTGTTGAGCTAAAAAGAGGATTGGGTGTAGACCCCTTCTTCTTCGAGCGTAGGGATGCCCACTGTAGTGAGGGTGGTCTCGATGCTCGTCTGTCAATACAAAGACGCTTCCACCCCTTTTGCTCTTAAAACCTCGGTCTCGTACTGAGTGCATTTTCAAACCCCTTCAATAAGGAATCGTTTCTCTTTGTATTGAATTAAAGAGAGAGGATTGGGTGTAGACCTCTTCCTCTCCGAATGTTGGGATGCCCACTGTAGTGAGGGTGGTCTCGATATTCGTCTTTCAATACGAAGACGCGCCTCTATCCACTACCTCTCCCTTTCACAACTTCCTTCCACAATTTTCACACCTAAAACCTCGGTCCTGTACCGAGTGCATTTTCAAATCATTTTCGTAACAAAAACTTGAATGGTCGTGGAGTGGTTAGGCGTAGGCCTTCTCCTATCCCGAGTGCGGACGTTTACCGTAGGGTTCTCTGTCGCAAAGCACTTACCATTCAAAACCAAAAACATTTAATAAGAGAACGAAGTTCCCTTTGCATTGAATTAAAGAGAGAGGATTGGGTGTAGACCTCTTCTTCTCCGAGCGTAGGGATGCCCACTGTAGTGAGGGTGGTTTTGACGCTCGTCTTTCAATACGAAGACGCCTCGTTCGCCACACCTTTTTATAACAAAAACTTTGAGATAACGAATTGGGTACTACCCGTAGGGGTTACTATCCGAGGACCTGTCTCGCCCCCTAAAAAACAATCCAATCAATCAAACGTGACTTCTTGCCTCGCGTGGCGAAAACTAATCAATCTTTCAAAAGGATATGTTACATCCGTTCTACCGCAAACAGGTAATGCCTAAGTCTCCAACGAGCGAGCAGCAAAACACCTAACTGCTAGAATGCGCACGATAACATCATCCATAAAAACATCAACACACCGGTTAACCGTAGGCCGAACTACGGCTGCTCTGATTTCTCATACCAGATGAGAATACGTAGGCACAAGACGGCAATGTCTTGGCGAGCACATTCCCCCCATATCTGTAGTTCCCCGAACTACGTCGACTCTGACTTTCTCATGTCTATTGAGAATACGTAGGCATAGGACTGCGAAGTCCTATCGAGTCCGTTCTTTCTCCACTCCCCTCTGTTATCTCTCTTTCCCCGTCTCTAATACCCTTTTCTTTTACCCTGTGGAACACTTCTTATAGCATAATGTTTAAGCAGATAAATTCACACATCGACAAACAAAAGGTTCCCATCGAGTACGATGGATGCGAGGGGTGTTAATACCTTCCCCTCGCATAACCGGCTTCCGAACCCGTTCTTGGTCGCGAGACCATCTTATCCATTTCTTTCTTAAGGTTTTCTCGATATTTTCCTTTCCCCTCATGGGATAAATAAAGTTCGGTGGCGACTCTTCTGTCTACCCTTTTCGCCTCCCCGTTGTTGCACGATGCATTTTTCGAGTAGCGACAGCTGGCGACTCTGCTGGGGAAATTCCTAGCGAGCCAAGCCTATTTTGTTTGTCGTGTTTGTGTCTTTACTTGTTTATTTATTTGTGCTTTATTTTCTAACTGTTGGGTTTATTTGATTTGGTTTGTGAGGATGAAGCTTTCGAGCATACACACTAAGTTAGGAGGTGGATTCTTTTTGATTTGCGAGACTTAGGACTCGTTGAGTTGGATTGAATCTCACCGCTCAGATGAGACTCCGTTGGAATAATTATGTCTTACGTGTAGTCGTAAGGGCGTTCTTATCTTCAACTTGAGAGTCCGCGATTCTGAGGACCTTTTGTAGAACCTTTATTCCGAAGGTTGCTGAAACATAACTTTGTGTTCATCCTTTTGAAAGGATTACCGTCTTACGAGTAGTCGTTATGATGGGAAACTTTTGAGGGTTAGTGCATGGGACTTTGTTTGAAAGGCCTTTGGAATACCCTTTTGTACACCAGTAGATTGCCCACTCGTGGGAGAAGATACCTTTTGATGATTGTCTTGCAGGATTTGTGACTTTGGTCTCGATGTGTGAATATTATCATATGCATTCATAAAACATTGCATTGCATATCATTTTGCATACCAAGAGACTTAAGAAGCTATGATTATCTCAGGTATTGGTGAACTCAATGGCTGATATAAGAAAGAGAAGCACAAATTCCATAAAGTTTAGGGAACCAAAGTTGGAATCAATTCAAGACCTTCTGATTGACGTGCCGAAAGTTATCAAGATCAACTTTCAGGGGAAACATGGGAAATTGCTTGATCTTCTCCACTCCAGAGTTGATACTTGGGCCTTGTATGCTATGGCTCAATTTTATGATGCGCCTCTCCGATGCTTCACTTTTCAAGACTACCAGTTGGCTCCCACCTTGGAAGAATATTCTCACATTTTGAACATTAAGATTAAGGATCAACCTGTCTATACTGGTTTGGAAGAAGAACCAAAGCCTGCTGTCATTGCTCTTGCTCTTCATATGACCAAAGAAGAAGTCAAGAAGGGTCTAACCAGTAAAGGGGGTGTTCAGGGTTTTCCATTGAAGTTTCTGCTAGAAAAGGCCGTTCAGTACAAGGTTGATGAAGATTGGGAAAAGTTCGGTATAAGTGTTGCTCTGATGATTTATGGGATTGTCCTCTTTCCAAATGTGGACAATTTCATAGACATCACTGCCATCGTTCTCTTCATGCAGAAGAATCCCATCCCTACACTCCTCGCCGATGTTTATCACTCTATTCATTGGAGGAGTGAAAAGAAGGCGGGAATGATCCAATGTTGCTCTCACCTACTATACAAGTGGTATGCTTCTCATTTGCCCAAGAAAGGACCGTTCGTGGAAAACAAGAATGAATTGAAATGGTCTCAACGCATCATGTCTCTGGAAGCTAGTGATATTGCTTGGTACTCTCATGAGTACTATGATGTGGAAATCATCTTTAGTTGTGGAGAATTCGGTAATGTACATTTGATCAGTAGGGCCGGTTGTATTAACTATAACCCAGTCATGGCATTACGTCAGTTGGGCTATGCTATGGAGGGCGAGCCCGAAGCAGAGAAGGTTCAGAGTTTCTTTTTGCTAGCCACATCAGAGGACCCTGCGTTTGTCAGGAAGATTGCTAAGGCTTGGGGCAAGATTCATACAAAGGGGAGGAAGGAGTTAAAAGCAAAGAATTGTGTGGCAAAGGAGCCATACAATCAGTGGTTACTAGCTAGAGTAGCTGAAAGGTCGTTGCCATTTCCCTTAGAGCCCTCTATGCAAGAAGCACCTCCTGCTCCCACTCATGTATCCATAGAAGAATATGAAAAACTGAAGCTAATAGTGGAGAGATTGACTAAGGAGAATCAGGACCTTCAGAATGAGGTCCACCAAGCAAATGTGGAAAGCGGTCAGTACAAAAGAAAGGTGGAGTTTGAACAGGATCAAGCGGCTGAGAGTAGCAAGAAACTAAAATTAGAAATGGATCTGAGAGTCAGGTACCAACAGGGTTACGAAGGGGCTGATGCATCATTAACAACCCTCCGACAACGCTTAAAGGACACCAAAGCTTCTTGTGATAGGGCATGGCACTTCTTCGAGGTAGCCTCTGCCGAAAAGAAGGAAATACGAGAGAATCTTGAGGCTGATATTGGGGATCTTGAAGAACGACTGAGAAACGCCTTGACCCTAGTGGAAAATGAACGAAGACTCAAAGAGGAGGCATTGAAAGATTCATATGTCACATCTGACCTATGGAATAACAAATGTCAAGAATTGGAAACTGCCCAGGAAACAACCCTTCTGTGGAGGAATCGTTTTGAGGCTTTGCAAAGAGATAGCGCGCAGTGGCTCGAGAAAGAGGCTCAGCTCAATGAGTTGTTGGACACCCATGTGGATTCTATTTGTTATTACCAGTCGACTCTAGATACGTGTCGTGCTAGGTACAATAATTTGGTGGAGCATTGCAACCTCATGATCCGTGATATCCCATGGAGGTTGGAAAGCGCCATTCAAGATTTGGAAGGAAATGATATCCCCCCTTCTGTTCACCACTTTATCCAGCTCTGCGACCAAATGGTTAAGAGGTTCATGTTCGAGACGAAGAAGCTTGAAGAGCGTCTCCAAAAGGAGAAATTCTAGTTTTTTTTTGTACTCTTGATTTTCAGTCATTTAGTGTTTTCCTTGTAATGAGAATTGTTATTCGGCATAGTCAACAAATGTTTGTATTGAATCTTCCCAAATTAATGAGAATTTGCTTTTGGTTTAATTGTGTTTTCTTTAATTATTTGTTCATTCGCGATTCTATAATACCGGTTATAATCATAGGTTTCGAAAGTCTCTTGAGCATTCGCATGAACTTGCGCATCATTTTGCATTCCCTGAAACTCGACCTCACACCGCTTGCCATTTCAGAGAGAAAGAGAGGGAAAGAGGAAGAGCAAGCTGACTTCTCAACACTCCTACAACACGCGGGGAAATCAGCAGAGAATTATGGATCAGGTTCAAGCCGAGCTTTTGGAGTTTCGTGAGAAGATGGCACAATTCATGGAGATGATGCAGGGGGTGGCCAATGGACAGGACCAGCTAAGGACATTGGTTCAACCTTTAATAGCTCAAGTGGATGGAAGTGGCGTTTTGCACGGTGGGGCTGCTGCTGTTCCCCCTCCTGTTAATGGTGGAACCTCGCAAGTCAACGGTGGCCCAACTGTAGTCAACCTTCCGGGCGGAAGAGAACAAACTGGAATCCCCATCCCAGTTGTGGCAGGCGCCATACCTACTAGCGTGAATCCTCAATGGGACCAAGATGAACAGGATGACATCTTCTCCATGAGAGACCTTGGGGGAGGGTTACGATCCGACACTAATAGAAGGTTTGACGAAATATAAGAAAAGATGAAGAGCATTCTGGAAAGCCAGAACACTATGGGACTTGACATGTCCAATCTGGGACTGATTTCGGGACTTAGGATTCCTCCAAAGTTCAAGGTACCAGATTTCGATAAATACAAAGGAACGACATGTCCAAAGGTGCATATCCGCTCCTATTTCCGAAGGATGTCGGCATACTCTGATGATGAGAAGTTGCTTATGCACTTCTTCCAAGATAGTCTGTCAGGGCCTTCTCTAGAGTGGTACATGGGTTTGGAACCTGCCAATATTCGGAGTTGGAAGAATTTAGCAGAGGCCTTTGTCCAGCATTACCAGTATAATAGTGACTTGGCACCAAATCGCGTGCAGTTGCAGAATCTATCCCAAAGGAGCAATGAGTGTTTTAAAGAATACGCCCAAAGGTGGCGAGAGCTTGCCGCTAGGGTTCAACCTCCCATGGTGGAAAGAGAACTAATCGATCTATTCGTGGCCACGTTGCCCGGAATCTACTACGAGAAGTTGGTGAGTAACATGTCAGGAAGCTTCTCGGACTTAATTATCACGGGCGAAAGAGTTGAAAACGGTATAAAATTGGGGAAAATTCAAGCAGCGGAAGGGACCTCATCTAGAGGTGGAAGAAAGTTTTTTGGTGCGAAGAAAAAGGATAATGAAACAAATGCAGTGTACGGCTTTAACAACCGAAAAAGATACTTGGATCAGCGTCAGCAGCGACCGTACTACCAGCAACCGTCACAAGTAGCGAGTATTGCCATCCCGGCGACACAGCCTCCACAGCAACAACCACGTCAACAACAGGAGCAGCGACCTCAACAACAGAATTATGCACCAAGACAGTTCCAGGATAGGAGAAGGGTGGCGGATAGACACTTTGACGCACCGCCAATGCCATACGCTCAGTTGCTACAACACTTAATTCAACTGCAGTTGGTCCAGAAAAGGACAATGGCACCTCTAACTGGCCAACCACCTCTTGGATATGACGCCAACGCTAGGTGCGAATTCCACTCTGGCGCCCCCGGCCACAGTATTGACAACTGTAAAGCCTTCAAACATAAGGTACAAGACCTTATTGATAGTAAAGCTATCAATTTCAATCAAGACGCTCCAAGCGTGGATCGAAATCCCATGCCTAACCATGGTAGGGGTGGTGGCGTAAATGCTATTGACAGTGAGGAAGGCCTAAACTTGGTGTCCAGAGTAGAGGATTTGAAGACGCCGTTAAGTTTCGTGAAGAGCAAGTTGTTAGAAGGAGGGGTATTCCCAGGCTGTGGAAAGGATTGCGAAGACTGTATGATTTGTCCAGAAAGATGTCGGATCCTGAGGAACCATATACAGCACATGATGGATAACGGTTTGTTGCAATTTGATAGAATCTGTGAGAAAAATGCTGAAGAGGTAGTCATCGAAGATAAGGATGAGGTGGCCACCATATCTATCCCATACAAAACAATTACAATTTCTGCGCCTCCGGCAAGGCCCACTATTATATTCACAAAGGCAGGACCCGTACCCTATGAAAGTTCTAAAGCAATTCCTTGGAACTACGGGGCCGAGGTCTACTACAATGGTCAAAAGCAGGAACTGAGAGGCTCACCGTTGGATTCTGTTGATAATTTGGTAGGAACTGGAGGAATGACTCGGAGCGGGAGAGTATTTGCACCTCCCGAAGTAAGTACAGAAAGGGCTGATAAAGGTAAGGGTAAGGTCATAGCGGAAGAGAATTCTCAGGCTAGAGAAAAGGAAGCTTTGCTGAAGGATGCGGAGGAATTCATGCGCTTGATAAGAAAAAGTGACTACAAAATTGTGGATCATTTACAACAAACTCCTTCAAAGATTTCTATCTTGTCATTGCTGTTATGTTCTGAGGCTCACAGGAATGCTTTGCTCAGAGTTTTGAATAATGCTTATGTACCTCAAGAGATATCCGTTAATCAGTTGGAAGGCGTGGTGGCCCATGTCAATGCAGGTAACGGGTTGGGGTTCACAGACCGCGACTTGACACCAAAAGGGAGGCACCACAACTTGGCTCTGCAAATTTCACTTGAATGCCGAGGAACAATGATGTCACATGTACTTGTTGATACAGGGTCGTCTTTGAATGTGTTGCCAAAAAAGGCATTGATGAAGATCGATCATCAGGGTCTATATTGTACGCCCAGTGATTTGGTTGTGCGGGCTTTCGATGGAACCCGAAGATCTGTCTTTGGGGAGATAACTCTGCCTATCCAAGTAGGCCCAGAGGTGTTTGAAACAGTTTTCTACATCATGGATATCCAGCCTGCTTATAGTTGTCTTTTGGGTCGGCCTTGGATACACTTAGCAGGCGCTGTAACATCGACTTTGCACCAGAAATTGAAATATATGGTGGATGGGAATATTGTGACCGTTTGCGGGGAAGAAGACATCATGGTGAGCCATCTGTCTTCATTCAAATATGTGGAAGTCGACGGCGAAATTCAAGAAACGATGTGCCGGGCTTTTGAGACTGTCCAAATCAAGGAGAAGGCGTCGGTCGAGGTCAAGGCTCCAGAAGTTGCCTTGTCATCATACAAGGAAGCACGGGCCGTGGTGGAATCCGGATCAACACAAGGATGGGGACAGGTGGTAAGCGTCCCAAACAAGCAAGATAAGTTCGGATTGGGATATAGCCCACATGGATCATCTTCACAAAGCACTCCACGTTACAAAGGTCCTGTCCAATTTACTAGCAGTGGAGTCATTTTCGATCAAATTAATGCCATATCAGATGAGGAAGGAGACAGCGACTGTGATATGGAGGCGTGGATCCAGCCATGCATCCCCGGCCAGGGCTTGAAGAATTGGAGCATGGAGGAAGTTATCACAGTGACTTATGAAGAGTAATTGATTTGTCTTGATTAATGTATTTCCATATGCTCTGCCCAAGGCATAATGGACTTTGTTTGTAGGGCCCTATCTTTATGCATGTGAACAATCTTTTTATCATCAATTAAAAGGCGTCTTTTCATTCAGAATTTTGAGATCTTTGTTGTTCTTGTTTTTATCTTTAACAATAAAATGGCAATGTGGTTTGTGTTTTTGTTTGCATATCATTTAAAAGCATAAAATCATCATCATCGCAGGTTACACATTTCAGATGCCACCGACCCAGACTCGTCTATGACTCAGTATGACTTTGACAATCCAATCTTTCAAGCCGAAGAAGAGATCGAAGAGGACGAAGACCTGCCTGAGGAGCTTGCCAGATTGTTAAGGCAAGAGGAGAAGGTCATCCTGCCTCATCAGGAGGAAGTTGAAGTTATCAACCTGGGAACAGAAGAAGATAAGAAGGAGGTCAGAATAGGGGCTACGCTGCAGAATAATGTCAAGCAACGATTGGTTGAGTTACTCCAAAAGTATAAGGATGTTTTTGCTTGGTCATATGAGGATATGCCAGGACTCGACACGGACATTGTGGTTCATCGTCTGCCTCTTCGTGAAGAGTGTCCTCCTGTCAAACAGAAATTGAGAAGAACAAGGCCATACATGGCAGTGAAGATCAAGGAAGAAGTTCAGAAACAGTTAGACGCCGGATTTCTTGCTGTGGCCAACTATCCTCCTTGGGTCGCGAACATCGTGCCCGTGCCTAAAAAGGACGGCAAAGTTAGGATGTGTGTTGATTATAGGGACTTGAATAGAGCAAGCCCAAAGGATGATTTCCCGCTTCCCCATATTGACGTGCTTGTTGATAACACCGCGCAATTCTCAGTGTTTTCCTTCATGGACGGCTTTTCCGGATACAATCAAATTAAGATGGCGCCGGAGGATATGGAGAAAACGACTTTTATCACACCTTGGGGAACCTTTTGCTATAAAGTAATGCCTTTCGGGTTGAAGAACGCAGGGGCAACTTATCAACGAGCAATGGTCACACTCTTTCACGACATGATGCATCACGAAATCGAAGTTTATGTCGACGATATGATTGCAAAGTCCCAAACGGAGGAGGGGCACTTGGTAAATCTTCTAAAGTTGTTTGAGAGGTTGAGGAAGTTCAAATTGAGGTTGAATCCGAGCAAATGTACTTTCGGCGTACGGTCAGGAAAGCTGTTGGGGTTCATCGTTAGTGAGAAAGGTATTGAGGTTGATCCCGTGAAGATCAGGGCAATTCAAGAAATGCCAGCACCAAAGACCGAGAAGCAGGTTCGTGGTTTCTTAGGTAGATTGAACTATATTGCAAGGTTCATATCTCACCTCACCGCCACTTGTGAGCCATTGTTCAAACTTCTGAAGAAGGACCAGGCGGTCGTTTGGAACGAGAATTGTCAAAAGGCGTTTGAGAAAATAAAGGAATACCTACAAGAACCCCCAATACTGATGCCCCCGGTGGCCGGGAGACCGTTGATAATGTACTTAACAGTTCTTGAAAATTCTATGGGTTGTGTTCTCGGTCAGCACGAAGAGACTGGAAGAAAGGAGCACGCAATTTATTACTTGAGTAAAAAGTTCACAGACTGTGAATCCAGATATTCAATGTTAGAAAAGACATGTTGCGCACTTGCTTGGGCCGCCAAGCGCCTAAGGCAGTATATGCTAAACCACACAACCATGTTGATTTCAAAGATGGACCCAATTAAGTACGTATTCGAAAAGCAGGCGCTATCAGGAAGGATCGCTAGGTGGCAGATGATTCTGACAGAATATGATATTCAATATGTATCTCAAAAAGCTATTAAAGGTAGTGTTCTGTCAGAATACCTTGCAGAGCAGCCAGTCGATGATTATCAGCCAATGAAGTTTGACTTTCCTGACGAAGACATTATGTACTTAAAAATGAAAGATTGCGATGAACCGTTGCCGGGCGAGGGACCGGAATTGGGTTCCCAGTGGAAATTAATCTTTGACGGCGCTGTTAACTCATACGGTAGTGGGATTGGGGCAATCATTACAACTCCCCATGGGTCCCATATACCATTCACCGCGAGGTTAACATTCCCATGTACCAACAACGAGGCCGAGTACGAAGCATGTATCATGGGTATTGAAGAAGCAATCGACTTGAGAATCAAGAACCTTGATATCTATGGAGATTCAGCCTTAGTGGTCAACCAAATCAAGGGAGAGTGGGAAACGCACCAGCCAAATCTGATCCCATACATGAACTACGCAAGGAGGTTGCTACCCTTTTTTGATCGAGTAGAGCTTCACCATGTGCCAAGAGCATAGAATCAGATGGCCGACGCTTTGGCTACTCTATCCTCGATGTACAAAGTTAACTTCTGGAACGATGCTCCAATAATTGTCATTTCACGGCTCGACAGACCAGCATTTGTGTTCGCAATAGAGAAAGCTCCTGATGGTAAACCATGGTTTTACGACATCCGGAACTTTCTTAAGAACCAAGAGTATCCGCCTGGGGAGTCTACCCAAGATAAGAAGACTTTGAGAAGATTGTCCGGCAATTTCTATCTGAATCCGGACGGTGCGCTCTATCGGAGAAACCATGACTTAGTGCTACTAAGATGCGTGGACGAAAAAGAGGCAAATTTGCTTATGGAAGAGGTCCACGAAGGTGCTTTCGGAACACATGCAGGTGGGCATGCCATGTCTCGGAAGTTGTTGAGGGCAGGATATTACTGGTTAACTATGGAGTCAGATTGCTTCAAGTACGCCAAGAAATGCCACAAATGTCAAATTTATGCCGACAAGATTCATGTACCGCCGTGTCCTTTGAATATCATGTTGTCGCCATGGCCTTTTTCCATGTGGGGGATTGATATGATTGGAAAAATCGAGCCGACTGCGTCCAATGGACACCGTTTTATCTTAGTGGCTATTGATTATTTCACCAAATGGGTCGAAGCGGCCTCTTATGCCAATGTCACCAAGCAGGTAGTGGCCCGATTCATCAAAAGAGATATCATCTGTCGATATGGGATACCCGAGAGGATCATTACTGACAATGGTTCTAATTTGAATAATAAGATGATGAAGGAACTGTGCCAGAGTTTCAAAATCGAGCATCACAATTCTTCTCCCTATCGCCCGAAAATGAATGGCGCCGTGGAAGCGGCCAACAAGAACATTAAGAAGATAGTACAGAAGATGGTGATAACTTATAAGGATTGGCACGAGATGTTGCCCTTTGCCTTACATGGATATCGCACTTCGGTGCGTACTTCAACTGGGGCAACTCCTTTCTCGTTGGTGTATGGCATGGAAGCTGTTCTGCCATTGGAGGTCGAGATCCCTTCTCTAAGAGTACTGGCAGATGTCAAACTAGATGAAGCAGAACGGGTAAAGAACAGGTTGAATCAACTCAGTTTGATGGATGAGAAAAGGTTGGCGTCCCTCGCGTACGGTCGTTTGTATCAGAAGAGAATGAAGAGCGCCTATGATAAAAAGATACGTCCTCGGAGCTTTCAGGCAGGCGACTTGGTGTTAAAGCGAATTCTCCCACCGCAGAATGATCACAGAGGCAAATGGACTCCTAACTATGAGGGTCCTTATGTGGTACGAAAGGTTTTCTCAGGAGGAGCCTTGCTACTTTCAACTATGGATGGTGAAGATTTTACATCCCCGGTGAACGCAGACGCGGTCAAAAAATATTTTGCTTAAGAAAGCTCGCTGGAAAGAAAAAGAGCATCCAGGCAAGAATGAGGCATCCCGGCGAACCATAAAAAGATAGGTTCGGGCAAAAATTAGGGATATAAGAAAAATGCAAACCCGCAAAGTTGAAAACCTGAAAGGGCAACTTTGGCAAAAATGGGTATCCTGGTGAATCGAAAACCCGCAAGGGCGGTTCAGGCAAAATTAGGGATTTTAAAGCAAATGACTGCGGCCTGCGCATTGATTATCACAAGCATAGTGGATTCTAGGGAGAACTCGAGGATCGACCATTCAAATCAATCTCTCCGGAAGTTAAAGTATCGGAAAGCGGCAAAGCCACGCGAGTCATGGATGAGTCGTCACATGGTGCTTGTCTGTACCACATTGCCGACATTTTTGTATATTTTCCTTGCAATTGTCTGTTTGCGCAGCTTTCTCTTTTCAGGAGTTGCATCCGATGTAAAGTTGCCTATTTTCAGGCCTTTTATCAATAAAATATACTATTTAGAAAAAGCTTTGTTCTGGTTTTAACTTTTACCGTATTGTTTGCAAGAAACGCCTGATATTTTTGATGAAAAAACCTTACATACATAAACTTGTGGGCCTTGCTAACTATTAATCGAGACGTTTGTTTTAAATAAGGTCATAATTGATAAACTTGGTGCCAGCTGTATAACACATTTGTCTAGTTGTTGTCACTTTCCCCAAGCAGAGGTTGATGATGATTCCTTCCTTATCTAATCCACAGCCAAGTTAGCAGAGTTAATTTTCTTCCCCAGAATGGAACTAACTGAAGGATCGTTCATCTCCATCCCCAGCAGAGAGAGTGTGGGATAATCCTCCCAATAAATCTTATTCAATAGAATAGTGGATCCAATCTCAGACAGAATGGAGCTATTCCTCAGCAATCTGTTATGTTTCCCCAGTAGAGCTATTCCGGCTAATCATTCACGGCTGATTTCCCCGGTAGAGTGGAGTTGTTGCTTCCGGCCAAGTTGCTTGATCCCTAGAAGAGTTGTAGGCTGATAGGCCATCCGGGATGTTTTCCGCAGCAGAATTTGATTTGGATCCCCAGCGAAGTGGATTTATTCTCAGCAGAGCAGTTTTACCCAGAAGTTTTTCTCGGAGGCCATCCAGGGCTTGTATTCCTCGGCATGAGTTTGTTTGCGCTAGGCGTACCTAGCTCTGACCCAACAAAGTTGGCTCTTTCTCTTTAGCATTTATTTTGCTAAATTGGTTCATTTGCATCTACATACATGCATAGCATCTACCCGAACGCGAAGCATTTCCATTGCACATGGAGCATTTCGTCATATTCAAACATGTGCATGTGAAACATAAGCCAGGTTGTTACCCCTTTTGTTTCAAGTAAACCTCGCAGACGATCAGCGTCTTTGCCCGTTGTGTTGTTTATACCCCAGCTCGTGCTGTTTCCCCAACAGAATTCTTTTGTGGTCGTCACCAATGGATGGTCTTAAATTCGTTTGAATCATGTTACTCACCTATTCAGCGAAGCCTTGGCGGCAATGTCAAGTGGTTTGATTCTTCAATGGCGCTGTTAAGAAGTTAGTTCTGACGGTGATGTCAGATGATTTAGTTTTGACGGCGATGTCAAGTGATTTGATTCTCCAACGACAATGTTGAAAATTTGTTTCTGGCGACGATTGTCAGAATGATTTGTTTTTTTCAGCGGCGATGTTGAAAATTTGTTTCTGGCGGCGATTGTCAGAATGATTTGTTTTTTCAGCGGCGAGGTTGAAAATTTGTTTCTGGCGGCGATTGTCAGAATGATTTGTTTTTTCAGCGGCGATGTTGAAAATTTGTTTCTGGCGGCGATTGTCAGAATGATTTGTTTTTTCAGCGGCGAGGTTGAAGGTTTGTTTCTGGCGGCGATTGTCAGAATGATTTGTTTTTTCAGCGGCGAGGTTGAATGTTTGTTTCTGGCGGCGATTGTCAGAATGACTTGTTTTTTCAGCGGCGAGGTTGAATGTTTCTTTCTGGCGGCGATTGTCAGAATGATTTGTTTTTTCAGCGGCGAGGTTGAATGTTTGTTTCTGGCGGCGATTGTCAGAATGATTTGTTTTTTCAGCGGCGAGGTTGAATGTTTGTTTCTGGCGGCAATGTCAGAACAATTTGTTTGTTCAGCGGCGAGGTTGAATGTTTGTTTCTGGCGGCGATGTCAGAGTGATTTGTTTGTTCAGCGGCGAGGTTGGATGTTTATTTTCGGCAGCGAGGTCGAGTGGTTTGATTCTTTAGCAGCGATTGCTAGATGTTTGTTCTTGGCGGCGATGTCAGGTAATTTGGTTCTTCCAACGGCGATGTTGGATTTTGTCTTAACGGCGGTGTCGGGGATCGTATCTTTGGATTCAATATCTATTTGTATTTAACAGAGGACTGACGGCGAAGTCAGAAGATTCTTTCAAGAATTGACGGCGAAGTCAAAACTGTTGGAAATGACGGCGAAGTCAGAAGATTATTTCAAGAATTGACGGCGAAGTCAAAACTGTTGGAAATGACGGCGAAGTCAGAAGATTGTTTTAAGAGATGACGGCGAAGTCAGAGGCTTTACCAAAGTTCTGTGAAAAATTGACGGCGAAGTCAGAAAATATTGTAAACCTGACGGCGATGTCAGAAATTCTTTTTACGGTTGGCAAATTTCAGGTCTCTTTGGTATTCAACCGCCTTTTACCATGATCGTCTGAAAGCTGTTCGCTTTTCATCCATTCAGGTCTAAGTCGCTTGAATAGGGGCAGCTGTTGTATCCCAAAATTTGCCCTACCTTTTTCTCCATCTGGCTTATGTCTCATTTCATTGCATTATCATATCACATTGCATAAACTACCCCAATTTGTCCTACACGTGTATAATTTTCATTTGTCGAAATGTGTGTGGTATGATTGAAATTCAGTGGGTTCTGACTGAAAGTTGGTTAGGAGAAAGTTTGTTCATGATCAGGTCATGGTTTACATGATTTTGAACGGTGTGTGTGTTTGAGCATACATCGGCATTTGTTCAAGTGCCTCGGAGAATGAAACATTGATTTGCAATTGAATAAATATATCCAAAAACCGAGGGTAGTGCCTCACGTTATCCTTTTTAGAAGGAGCATGAGGATAAGGCAAATTTTGGATTAGAGTATTAATCACATTCTCCTTCCCCTTTTTACTTTTTTTCCCATTTCTCCTCTTTTTTTTCCTTTTCTGTCTCCTCTTTAACTTTCTCTTTTTCAACTGATTCTCCTTCAACATTCTTTTCTACTTCACTCTCATCAATTTCTTTCTCTTTTTCAACTACAACTTCCTCTTCCCCAACTTCACCAATGCCCATATCAATTGCTCTACCACTTTGAGTAAAAGTAACATTACAAGTTTCTTTCAGATTCACTTGAGTATTCGCGAGAAAAGTCCCTTTATGTTGGTCAGCTAATTGTTTGGAAAATTGCCCAATTTGCGTCTTAAGATTCCTAATAGCCGCATCGGTACGCTTTTTGTTCGCCATTGGCATTTGCATGAATTAGTTGAAAGTGTCTTCCATCTTTGAATTTTCACATTGAGGTTGTGGAGGTTGAGTGTAGTTTTGATTCAGATTTTGATGATTTGAAGTCCCAGTATCTTGTCTCCAACCTTGTTGATAACCTTGGTTATTTCGTCTTTGTTGCTAACCTTGGTTGCCTTGTTAAGGAGCTTGTCTTGGTTGGTAGGCTTGATTTTGATTTGGATTCCTCATATAATCCACTTCCTCTCTAACCGGAGGATAATAACCAGTATGATGGTCTCCTTTGCATAATTCATAACATGCAACTTGTTCATGCTTACTAGGAATCTCTTGCATCTCTTTTATTTGTTGTGGAAGCTTTGACATTTGCTGCGTTAGTAGTTCCACTTGTTGAGAGAGCAATTTGTTTTGAGTAAGAATTGCATCCTTAGTGCCCAATTCCACCATTCCTGGTTTCCTTTGTGATGTACCTCATTTATGTTAACCTTAACGATCATTGAGAGTCATTCTATCAATAATAACAATTGCTTCTTCCACACTCTTCGACATTAAAGAACCACCTACGGTAGCATCCAATAGAGTTTTAGGTTGAGGTTGGAGTCCACGACGAAAGATATGGATTTGATAAGATCATCAAAACCATGACCTTGACATTTTCTTGACATCGACTTGAACCGCTCCCAAGCTTCATAAAGGGATTCATTTTCACCTTGAGAGAAAATTGCAATTGCCATCTTTACTTCCATGAACTTATTATGTGGAAATAATCTTTCAAGAAAATTTTCCTCCAAAATATTCCAATCGGTCATTGTTTGAGTCGGTTAATTAAGATACCATTCCTTTGCTTTTCCTACCAACGAGTGAGGAAATAGTCTCTTGAATAATTGTTCTTTTTAAGCTTCTGAAGATTCCGTTGCGCCAACAATCTCATAGAACTTTGTCAAGTGTGTGTAAGGATCTTCGTGATAGAGCCCTATGAAGGGGTTTGCATAAACAAGTTAAAGTATCCATGTCTTCATCTCCGAGTTTCTTCCATTGTTTGCATTTCGAGCAAACTGAGTATTTCGTCTTGGACTATTTGTACAAGAACCTCTAGCAGGAGGTGGGGGTGGTGATGGGGCTTCCATGATTGGCATAGAAATGGGAGTTGTTGGTTGATTACTGTTGTATCCCAAAATTTGCCCTACCTTTTTCTCCATCTGGCTTATGTCTCATTTCATTGCATTAGCATATCACATTGCATAAACTACCCCAATTTGTCCTACACGTGTATAATTTTCATTTGTCGAAATGTGTGTGGTATGATTGAAATTCAGCGGGTTCTGACTGAAAGTTGGTTAGGAGAAAGTTTGTTCATGATCAGGTCAGGGTTTACATGATTTTGAACGGTGTGTGTGTTTGAGGTTCTAAGTAATCGATTTTATGCCATTTCAAATCACTTATGCACAAACCAATTCATAAGGCTTTATGGTTGAGAATTGTCATAATTCAATACATTTCTCAGCTAGGATTTTGGACATTGAACTGAGGCTCATATTTCAAATTCTAGCTCTCTAATTTCCAAGACAAACCATGGTGCAGGGAAATTTCATAGTTTGGTCTAATTTAGTACATACTTCAAGATTTGTTCAGGAATAGTTAAGACCAAAAGTTTGGTCCATTTTCAATCCGATTCAAATTTAATTCAAATTTGGCTCAGGTTCAAAATTCGATTTATTTTGAAAGTCAAGGGCAAAAATTAAGGTTTGACTCAAGCATGAAATATGAATTCCAAATTCAATGTGAACTTAAAAAGAGTAATTCATTACAAAAAGTCATAACTAATTTGGAGGCCCATCTCTTTAGGCCCATTGGCAATATTGATGTTTATTACAAAATTTGTAAACACACTATAGCTGGAGGTTTTTGAACATGACAGAAGGTGAAATATAATTATGAGAATCTCTCATAAAGTTTCTCATAAAAGTCACGTGAAGCCATCTCCAAGCAGGCCCACGTCGAATGGGGATCTACCACAAACCCAGAAGCCTCACGCATCGATCTCAACCGGTTTTCACAAAGAGTTTTGAGCAGCTACCTTCACACACCAACAAAGCCGCGACGTTTCGCAATGTCGTACAGAGCCTACCAACTCGCGTATCTGCAGCATTACAAATCATGAGTAACGAAAAAGGACCTGCAAAACTACAAACAGGGAATGATGAGATGAATTTGATTCTAGAGTAATACCTACCAAGGAGCAAAATATCTCTTCCTCCAAAACCCCATGGCATTTTGGGGAGTTGAAATCAAACCTGGAAAGCCTTTTACTCACCAATACGATGCTTCTAGAGGACGCCTCCACATTTCAATGGCCACTTTGGGGCTTGGCACTGCAATTACGAAAAGCACACTGCAATATAATGTGGGAAACAAAAGCCCTGTTTTTTTTCTTTGCGCTCTTTATCCTGGAAAAAACTGAGTCGTTGCAGTTGAATTTGGAGTTTGAAGAAGATAGTAATGTTGTTCTCTCCGTCATTGGACCTCGGAGTATTCATCTCTGCGGTTATTATCTTGCCCGTGGACACTATATCAATACTATGGATGAATCGGAATCATATGGAGAAGATATAGCTGATACTGAAACTGAGAGATCCGATCACGGTGATGAAGACGACTACGATGATAGTTTTATTGATGATGGCGGTGATACAATTTTCCTACAATCTCCTATTTCCAATGAAGAGGAACCTTCTGATAGCGGTCGAAAAAGTACAAAAAGAGGCCGAAGAAGGCTGAGGAAGAAGTACCAGTTGGTAGAGTCAGACGGCGATGACCTTCGTGAAGAAAAGAAAATTGTCAACGACAACATGCATGCTGAGTCTCGGGAAATTGATGACGAAGATAGTCTACCAATTTCATCTATCTGCAAGAATAAAGCCTCTGGAAGGGTCTTGGATCAAGAAATGGATGATAATGTTGATAAAGAAACAGTTGATGCTGGCAACAAAGATGGTCAAGAACCTGATGATAATACTATTGAAACAACGTTGAAAACTGACAATGTTGTTGTGGACAGTCAGACTCATAGCAGGGAAGCTGAACCTTCAGATCAATTGGTAGATCCCTGCCCTGTTCTGGATGTTGGGGATATTAAAAAGTCAAAAAAGAAAAAAAGAAACAAAGAGTTCCGGTAATGGCCATTCCACCGAATTAGACAGTGCTGTGCAAGATGAGCCAAAAATGAACATGTCTCAGGATCTTCTGGCAGGAAATGAACAGAATCAGCAGCAAGCTGTTAAGAAAGTTGAAACCACGGATAAAATACTACCTTCCTCACAGGTTGGTCAAGGACAGGATGAAAAACCAAAGAGAAAAAGGAAGGAACGGTCCAAGGATGAGACACTTCTTACTTCCGGTGGTGCTTCTATCAGCAATGTTATTAACCTGCCTCAGGGAAATGAACACAATAGCCAGAACACAGTTAATGGGGATGTGAAGATTTCAGACACTGTTGCATTGCCTTCCACTGAAACGGATTCTCAAAAGGAAACAAAGAAGAGAAAGAAAGAGCATCCAAACAAAGCTTCACAGCCTGAAGGTGACAGTGGAAATGGTGAAGCCAACAAAGAGACAGTAAAGCATGATAGTCTGATTGATAAGTTTTCTGAAAGGAAAGAGCAACAGCCAAAGGTTACAGTTGAAAACAATGTTGACAACGATGGAAAACAATCTGAAGACAAGAAAGTTAAGAAAAAGAAGAAAAGTAAAAGTCATGGCATTGAAGTTGTAAATTCTGACGTGCCTGTATCTATTGAGCCCAGTACTGAGATGATGAAAGAGGATGGAAATCACTTGGAGGATGCAAAACCTTCCCAAGTTAGAACATTGTCAGATGGACTAGTTATTCAAGAGCTAGAGACCGGGAAAGCAAATGGGAAAATCGCTGCATTAGGGAAAAAGATCAGCATCAATTACACTGGCAAGTTGAAGGAAATTGGAGTGGTGGTTGAGTCAAATGCTGGCGAAGCTCCTTTCAAATTTCGCCTTGGTTTCATGTTGCAGTTCCGAAGGCACATGAACAGAAAGGAAGCCCGCTGGATTTTCATACTTCCAGGATCATGATAAACCTGCAAAAAAAATTAAATATATCAGTAAAATTGTTGTGTTACCACAGTGAAAATCATGAGTAAAAACAGACAAATTCAAAAGCTACAAACAGACAAAGATTATGCTGTTTTCAATCCCACAACTTCAGCCCTTGCTCCCATTGCAAAAAGCATCTCACTTTCTTTCCCAAAGAGGAACAGACCCAAAGTTCCCACAATTTCTCCAAGTTAAACCCTAATCTCACATCATATATATTGGTTACTGCTCATTCAGAAAAAGAACGCTAACAACAAAAACAGCTGCTTTTCTCTCATAAACTCACCTCCATCACAAAGAATTGAAGAAAGAGGAGATTGAAGAAGGAGCTCACCTGTGTTCTGTATCAACCATCTGGTGGTATTGCTCCTACTCTGTAAGTACTCTGTTACCCTTTCTGCATTCATAGTCTTATTCTGTGTTTGTTTGGTTCGTCTTGTTTTCTGGCATTGAGTCTAACGAACTCTCACCATTTACAACTAACTTCAAACTCTACTCACCTCAACTCGTCTTCCAAACTCTCCAAACTTGTTTAAACCGAAGCCCAGAAAACCACATCTTTCACCATGAAATTTCCACTTCATTTCACTCAACCTGCTAAACAATAGCAGCTTCTAAATCGTGAACCCCGTTCTCCAGATTTCAATATCGTATCCCTTGCACCATTTCCTTCCTCAAACATCACCTCCATTAATGAACAACAACATCAACCCCGAATGAAATCTTCGGTACACCGTTTGTACCGCATCCTCCAAACTCCATAACTGCAACCTGATACGCATCACAGGGGGGGTGATGGCATAACCAACAATTGCAAAACGCAGAGCGTGTATAAAAAATAGCAGAACACAAAGTCGCTCGCCCGGGGGAACCTTCACAAAAAATCTCTGAACCCTCAACAACCTCCCAAATCAACTCAGCCGCCGCCACCTTGTTCACATTCACCATCATCCTTGAGCACAATCTCCATTGATGAACAAAACCACCTTTTGACTTATTGAAACCCAGATTTCTTAACCAACTCATAACAAACCTTTACCAATCTTCTTCAACACAACCCACTCATCACCAAATTCAAACCCATAATGGAGAATAAAAGAAGAGATAGTAAACCACAAATTACACGAATCTCAAAATGAAACACGAGAGCCAAACGCAAACCTGGAGTGAAATCGAAGCAAGAGAGGTTCGAATCAAAGTAAACTAAATCCGCGAAAGAGATTGCAAGGATGTTTGACCGTCTGATTTGTTCTTCATGACTCATTTTAAATTTGCCTTTAAACCGCTGATGTTGCTGTTGTTCCACCGTTGTTTTGTTTATTTTTGAAACTCGTTTTTTCTTCTTTTCATTTTAAGAGAAACTTGGTTTTGTCTTGATGTGGTTTGAGGATCTGACGTTAGTTATGGAAATATGAGATAGTTTTGCTTTTCCTTGAGGTCAACGGTTTAATTTTGGTGGAGACTGATAGACAATCCTGTGGTGCTAGACTTTTTGTTTATTTTGTTTTGGATCCACGACTTAAGATTGTTGTTGGGCTTTCTGGCCCGTTTGATGATTTTCAGCATCACTATTTCTTATTATTTGGAGATATGGGCTTTGTTTAAAGGCTCGTGTGATTCTTCATAATACTCCATCCATTTCCATCGAATCCCCCTCCCCTGTTTTTTTGTTTTATATTTTATTATTGACTTCTAAGTTTTATATACATATATATTCTTTAGATTACATTTTTACTTCTTTAAATAATTTTTTTTTATTAGAGTTATATATCAGAGTTTTTTTTTTATGTATATATTATATTAACTATGTTTATATATTTTCTATTACAATTTTATATTTAGAACTTTATTTTTATTTTCTTTTTATAAGTTGAACATTGTATCTTTTTGTAGAAATTAAATTTCATTTCTTATTTGTTATTGGACATTTTTTTCCTTTTAGGTCGATGACGAAAGTTCCATAAATCGATTACTGAATCAATATATTGATAAGTATCGTTGGATCTGAGACCACCTCTTTTCTCTCTTCATTTCTTGTCCCGACTCGATTCAAAAACATTGCCAAACAATCTTCAAAATCAAATTATCTTTGTATTGAATTAAAAAGAGGGGATTAAGTGTAGACTTTCTTCCTCTCCGAGTGTTGGGATGCCCACTGTAGTGAGGGTGGTTCCGACACTCGTCTTTCAATACGAAGACGCTTCCCATCCATTTTCAAATCTCATCTCCTTAAAATCATTTCTTTGTGTTGAGCTAAAAAGAGGATTGGGTGTAGACCCCTTCTTCTTCGAGCGTAGGGATGCCCACTGTAGTGAGGGTGGTCTCGATGCTCGTCTGTCAATACAAAGACGCTTCCACCCCTTTTGCTCTTAAAACCTCGGTCTCGTACCGAGTGCATTTTCAAACCCCTTCAATAAGGAATCGTTTCTCTTTGTATTGAATTAAAGAGAGAGGATTGGGTGTAGGCTTTTGCACACTAAAATTTGCTCAACTTTATTCACTTGGTTTATGTTTCAATATCATTAGCATTTGCATATAGAGTCATGTACATAGCCTAACCATCTGCATAACATAAGCATAGCAAGTCATTCAACAGGGGATCAAGCATTATTCTCATCTCTAGAGGCCTATCCAGAGGTTATTATCCTAATTCAATCTCATTCAAGTCATCAGAAAAGAACTTGAGAGCAGAGAGTTCAGTAGATCAAGCCTTGAGTCTATTCACTATCTGAGGGCATCTAAGGGTCAACAAGGGGGTCGTGAATTGTGAATTGAAGGCATGGAGAGCATTTAGATATCATGAGAGGCTAGAAAGTTATTTGGAGAAAGAAGACAAGTTGTTGAGGTGACCACAAGAATTGCAGATGAAGGCAGTCAACTAGGGTTTCATATGGGTCAACCCTAGGTCAACCCTAGGTCAATTGATTGATTTAAAATCATTAAGGATTATTGGAGAAAGGTGGGGTTCATAATTTGACATGGAGAATAAGGATATGTGGTTGTGGTAAGAAGAATTCAAGAGAAATCAAGGAGAAGAGGAGTTTCTAAATTAGGGTTTCTATGTAAAATCCCCTAGTTTAGGTCAAATTTCCAGGCAAGATAAGTCAAAATGCAAGCTTCAAATGGATCCTTGGCCAACATGGAACTTGTAGAGGATCTCAATACCTTTAGTTTGAGTGGTGGAAGACATTAAGGGGATTTATAGAACTCAAGTTATGGTCCTTACAAGTTACAGGTCATCTGGGGTGTCTGAAATTTTGTCTGCAAAAGTGACTTGACTTCCAAGCTAGTTTTACCCCTCAAGGAGATTTCAAATGAATTTCTGGTCAACATAAGAATTGTTCCTCATTGTCTTAGCTTTCTAGAATGGTATAGTATGCCTTCATATGATGTGTGGAACTCAACTTATGGTCTTGGCAAGCAAAGGGTATTTTGGTCATTTGTGAATTACAGGTCATTTTAACCTATGTCCAAAACTCATACAAGGAGGCCTCAAATGGAAAAATTCCCAACATCAAAGTTGCTCAGAAGGTCATTTTAAGTCAAGGAAGGAAGTCATGGAAGTTGGGAAAGGCATGGAACTTAGGATTATAAAATGGACCAAATATAAAAGAAAAAGTCCATTTCTTAATCACCAAAATTGTGAATTTTTGATATGAGGGCAAAACTAAACATGTGACCCCTCATTTTGAAGGTAAATCATATTTTAAGACCAATGGCAATCTTAGTTTTTTGAGTTGAAGTCAAGAAATGGAGGATATCCTTAGTTGCTTATACATGAAGCAACACTTGCCAAACCAAGCTTTGGTCAAGGAATAGCACAAAAGACCATCCAAACACTCCCCATTTCTCATTTGAAGAGAAATTCAAGTGTCATTTGGAAGCTGCAGCAAGGTATTCATGAGCTGGTTTTGCAATTCATCTCTTTTCAAATTCTCATACCATGAGATGCCAATTTCTCCTTGGATCCTTCTAGCAAGTTCCAGAACCCTCAATCATCATCTACATAAGCATTGAAGCTGATCCAGAGCTTTTTTTGGGATTCATTAGTGAAAAATTCAGAACTGCATTTTCACATCTCTCTCTTACAACTCAGTTTCGATTTTCCTCAATTCTCCATCATTTCCTAAGATTTTTGATCCTATTCCACTCAATCATCATTGCTGAGAGTGCTCCAATCAAAATCTGAGGGAATCCTAGCATAAATCGTGTTTTTGAGTTGCTGCACATTCAACTGCAAACCAGATTCTGTTATGGTGATCCAAGCTGTTTGAAGGAGAATTATTGCAAACAGAAGCGAGATACTAATACATTGATTGATCCTGGAGTCTTACAAGCCGTGAATTGAAGAAAATCGCCTTCTGTTTTCATCATTTTTCCAGGTTGGTACTTTTCTGAAATTGACTCGAATTAGAGGAGATCTTAGTGAATTGTTAGGGTAGGCATACTCTAGATGACTAGAGGTTGGTTTCTGGATAGTTTGAGGGGATTTAATGAAGGTTAATGTGTGTGTGCAATTTCTGTTAGGAGCAAGAACTCCCTCGATAGTGAAGGATAATGTTGTTTCTTCAGTTAGTTTTGATCAGTGTAAAGAAAAGAACAAGTTTATACCATTAATTTTGAGAATTATGAGAGTCGGTTCTTGATCGTATTTTGGGGATAACCATCGGGTTTAGGGTTAGGTTGCGTTTCATCTATTTCTGAAGCCATGACCGAGTTGCTGATGGAATTTGGAGTGAGTTTGGTCTTGGCACCTTAGGGTTTCATCAAGAACTGAGGAAGTTCGTTTGAGGATCAGGGGGTGTTCTTGGAAGCATTCATCCATGGCGTTTGGCTCCAAGTCTGATTTCAAATGAAGAAGAAAGGTTCTAAACCCTTAGATCATGATAAATCATTGACCAAGACCCTGATCCAAAGGCTGTGCGTGATCCATAATGTGTGAGAGACTCCTTTGGATGAGCAAAACGCACCGTATCATTTAATCTGACCATTGGGCTTGAGTGGATTTTACTTTCAACACCCCTCTCAACCAGGCCCAACATGAGATCAACTGGAATTATTGCTATATACACCGTGCTGGAGTTTTTGGTTTTTGGTGAGATTCTGAAGCGAATTGGGCCTATGGATTTATCCTATTCGCACCCCACATTCCTCAGCCCAAATGAATATGAACTGCGCGCCTTTACTAGTTACACCCCTCTGGTTATTTATTTCCATTTTTCTTTTTTTATTTTCTTTATATTTTTTATGCATCTTATAAAATTCATAATAAATAGAAAAGTCATCATTTTTAACTCATTCTTTTTGCATATTTTTCTTTAGGATGTCTAGAAAATTATAAAAAATAAAAATTGCCTTTTATTTTTTATTTGATATTTTTCCCATATTTTCCAAATGAATAGCATTTTAAAAAAGTTTCATTTCATGCATGATTTTGTTAATTTTTGTTCTATTAGATACTTTCATATTTTTTGTTCATTCTTTTTAGGTTGTTTAGATTAGACATTGAACTTGTAGATTCAATTTAGTCCCCATTTTTAGAAATTAAATTTAGATGCTTAGTGTAAGTGTGAATAACATGGATAAAACTAGGGTTTTAGGTGATGACTTAGGAGACTTAATTCTTTTCCCTTAGGACTTAGGGTTTGATTAGTTTAGTTATGGGACTATAGGGGCTATGGATAGTTATTAGATCCCTTAGGAAAAGTCAGGATTCCCCTACTGCTATTACTGCATTGTATATCTGATTGACTGGTATGGTGTGCCCTCTAGGGATTATTGCTTGCTTGCTTGGGTATTGGGGTTGTCTGGGGCTTGGGAGAGCTGAAGATCTGAGGAGATGAAGACCATTGGAGATCCAGAGATTGAAGATTAACTGCCAGAGCTGAGGAGGAGGTTCTTGCTAGCAGCTGCTGAGGAGACTAGGGTTTAGGAGCTAGGCAGAGCTCTAGATTAGAAAGCTTGTTTCTCAAACATGGAATGCCTTGTCTGCATCCATCCTTTCTCTATGATTCAAAGTCTCTTTCAAATATCCACCTCCTTCCTTTGGAAGGATCAGTGAATGTATTTGGAAGATAGAACTTTTGAGAGAAACCTATCTGTATAATGTTAACAGTTAATGAGCCACCCTTGGTAGGCAATTTACTGTTTAACATTCCTCTCCTTTTGTTGATTGATGTTTATCCCTGAAGATTGGAGACATGAAGAAAAGATGAAAGACAGATGATCAAAGCCCTTGCCTGAAGGTCATGAAGATGGAGATTAATACTTGTTGAAGCCTGTAGCTGAATGGAGATTACTTGAAGTCAGATGTTGAGTCAGAGCCGCTGATGCTGTTGTATTTCATTGCTGATGTATTGTTTGGATTTCCTGGTTGTATTGTTTGCTGTTTACCCTGTTGGGTTGAAAGTGAAGCCTGTTCACTTTCGCCTATTGTTTTCTAGGTTCGAGGTTGAGTGGGACTCCCTTGCCTCGCTTGTACTGTTGCATCCATGCATTTTACCGCTTTATTATATCTGTTATTGTTTCTGTTTCTGCCTACCCCGTAGGATCTCTGTTTCTCTCTGTGCAAGAGAGGAGCATGATAGACACTAGGTCTTAACCCATGCATGATAACATTAGGTTAGTTTGATTCCCTTCGCAACCGTAGGTTAGAGTTCTGTCTCTTCTCTCTCAAAACAAACAGAAAAACACATAAAGATTTCAAACACAATAAAAGACACTTATTCCGTAAAAGAATGTGAACTCATCAAGACGTCATTTTTGTCCGCCGGGACTGCTAATCAAGAAACCCTTTTTCAGAAGGAGTAAAATCAACCAAGACAGACTTGTGTCGTACGTAGCCCGAACTACGTTTGCTCTGATCTTCCATGCTGTGTGGAAGTACGTAGGCATAGGATGCGATATCCTAGCGAGCAACCTTCCCCTCCTTTCCCGTAGGTAGGCGAACTACGTTGACTCTGATTTCTCGTTCCAGGCGGGAATACGTAGGCATAAAGTGCGATACTTTTCCGAGTCATTTTTATTTTTATTTTATTTTCTTTTTTAACCCTTGACCTATAGTTTAGATAGAATAACAATCCATACCCGAAAACAAGCATGGATCCCGTCGAGTACGACGGACGTGAGGGGTGCTAATACCTTCCCCTTGCGTAACCGACTCCCGAATCCAGGTTTTGGCTGCGACGACCATACCTTTCCCGTGTTGTGCGAGGTTTACTCTGAGCGTTTCCTTTCCCTCCGTTGGGATAAATAAAGCACGGTGGCGACTCTTCTGTTCAGCCGGCGCCGATTTTCGCAGTAGCGACATAGACCTCTTCCTCTCCGAATGTTGGGATGCCCACTGTAGTGAGGGTGGTCTCGATATTCGTCTTTCAATACGAAGACGCGCCTCTATCCACCACCTCTCCCTTTCACAACTTCCTTCCACAATTTTCACACCTAAAACCTCGGTCCTGTACCGAGTGCATTTTCAAATCATTTTCGTAACAAAAACTTGAATGGTCGTGGAGTGGTTAGGCGTAGGCCTTCTCCTATCCCGAGTGCGGACGTTTACCGTAGGGTTCTCTGTCGCAAAGCACTTACCATTCAAAACCAAAAACATTTAATAAGAGAACGAAGTTCCCTTTGCATTGAATTAAAGAGAGAGGATTGGGTGTAGACCTCTTCTTCTCCGAGCGTAGGGATGCCCACTGTAGTGAGGGTGGTTTTGACGCTCGTCTTTCAATACGAAGACGCCTCGTTCGCCACACCTTTTTATAACAAAAACTTTGAGATAACGAATTGGGTACTACCCGTAGGGGTTACTATCCGAGGACCTGTCTCGCCCCCTAAAAAACAATCCAATCAATCAAACGTGACTTCTTGCCTCGCGTGGCGAAAACTAATCAATCTTTCAAAAGGATATGTTACGTCCGTTCTACCGCAAACAGGTAATGCCTAAGTCTCCAACGAGCGAGCAGCAAAACACCTAACTTCTAGAATGCGCACGATAACATCATCCATAAAAACATCAACACACCGGTTAACCGTAGGCCGAACTACGGCTGCTCTGATTTCTCATACCAGATGAGAATACGTAGGCACAAGACGGCAATGTCTTGGCGAGCACATTCCCCCCATATCTGTAGTTCCCCGAACTACGTTGACTCCGACTTTCTCATGTCTATTGAGAATACGTAGGCATAGGACTGCGAAGTCCTACCGAGTCCGTTCTTTCTCCACTCCCCTCTGTTATCTCTCTTTCCCCGTCTCTAATACCCTTTTCTTTTACCCTGTGGAACACTTCTTATAGCATAATGTTTAAGCAGATAAATTCACACATCGACAAACAAAAGGTTCCCATCGAGTACGATGGATGCGAGGGGTGCTAATACCTTCCCCTCGCATAACCGGCTTCCGAACCCGTTCTTGGTCGCGAGACCATCTTATCCATTTCTTTCTTAAGGTTTTCTCGATATTTTCCTTTCCCCTCATGGGATAAATAAAGTTCGGTGGCGACTCTTCTGTCTACCCTTTTCGCCTCCCCGTCATTGCGCGATGCATTTTTCGAGTAGCGACAATTACTCCTAGAAGTTCCTTCACACTCTTTTCTTTCCTTAATTAGTTTTCTTCTTCTTCTTCTTCTTCTGGTCTTGCTATTAAGTTTATGCACAGTTTTGTCAATCATAGGATAAAAAAAGAAGTTGATTAATGAGCACACTTCCTCCCATAAACAAATATCTAAAAAGCTAACTAGGGATGGCAATGGGGCGGGGGCGGGTTTAACTATACCCGCACCCGCACCCTGTAGCACCCCAAAATTTGCCTCTTCGTTTTGGCAGCATCTGGCTTTTGTTTCTTTGCATTTCTGTATTTCTGCATTTGCATAGCATTCATCCTAGAGACAGGGGATCAAAGTTTTCCCGTGGCTCAGTTTT
Source organism: Lathyrus sativus (assembly GCA_963859935.3). NCBI lineage: Eukaryota > Viridiplantae > Streptophyta > Magnoliopsida > Fabales > Fabaceae > Lathyrus > Lathyrus sativus. The sequence continues at coordinate 312,356,556 of OZ012739.1, forward strand.
CATCTCAGTGCATGAACCTGAACAGCGAGCATCAGAGGCTCTGGCAGTTATTTTGCCCAGCGGTCGGGCAACCGATTTTTATTTTTTATTTTACAGGGTATTTTCAGCTCAAAAAGCAGCATTCAGGCCATCGCGAGCATTTTCATGGTTAGGACATTCAAAAGCAAGTTTCAGAAGTTGAACAGAGCTCCAAACAGTTGGAAACAGACAAACGGATAGATTTCCCTCCAAAAGGCGCCAAAATTCAAATTTTGGAGGTGTTAATCGATTAACACATATGGTTAATCGATTAACCAAGTCAAAATCAGGTCAAATCTGAAGTTTTGAAGGTGTTAACCGATTAACCTATATGTTTAATCGATAAACCAGTGCAGAATTTGCCTCTGCACGTGAGTTTTCAATGCAAACCACTTTGGGGTCCAACTTTGGTCATGTATGTCGCTTCCGCGAAAATAAGGTGCCGGCAAAACAGAAGAGTCGCCACCTTTCGTTATTTATCCCTCAGAGCGGGAAAGGAAACGATCGGAAAAACCTGACGAAAAAGGTATAAGACAAGGTCATCACAACCGTTGTCTGGGTTCGGGAGTCGGTTACGCAAGGGGAAGGTATTAGCACCCCTCGCGTCCGTCGTACTCGACGGGATCCACGCTTGTTGTGTTTACTGGACGAGTTGGTTTTATCTATCTACCTATCAAGGCTGGCTTAAAAAGAAAAGAAAATGACTCGGCAAAGCGTCGCGCTTTATGCCTATGTATTCTCATCAGAGAATGAGAAATCAGAGTCAACGTAGTTCGACCTACTACGGATTACGGGGAAGGTGGCTCGCCAATACGTCAGTATTGTGCCTACGTACTCTCAACAGGTATGAGAGATCAGAGCTTACGTAGTTCGGGATAATACGGCTTACGGGAATTCAGATTTATCTGTTTTATCGAGTAGGGTTAAACGGCAGTTCCAGCAGTTAGGGACAAAGCCTGTTTGCGGTAGAACTGAGGGTTAACGACACTCTTTTCTTCAGAAAAGCTTCCTTTGAATTATGGGCCCACGGGGTAAAAAGGTTTGAAGTTTGTTTTCTGTCTTTTATGGAAGAAGTGTTTTTTATTGTGTTTGCAATTTCAATCGCACTAAAGACTATGACCTGAGAGTGAATGCGTCGCATGTCACCCAAAGGGTGCCGTACTAAACATCCAGACTGTTGAAAAGAAGCTCTCCAACAATCCTTTCTCAGATAGCTTAAGGCTCGTAACGTACGAAAGAAATCATTCATGATTACTGTATCTTAAGCTGTTTTGAGATGAGAAGAGAAGGGGCTCAACTACGGGGAGACTATCAAGTCATACTGTTGTCATGCCAAGGATTCGTCCTATAGTTGAGGTTTGAAACAGGGAACTCCTAGAAGTTATCATGCATAGGTTTCAACCTAAAGTTCTAGTCATCACTTCCTTATCAAAGGAAGTGAGATTCCTAGGGGATCATGTCAATGATAAACAGAAACAGATAAAGCATCAACTTAAACAGTAAACAGATATACAGTAAAATGCATGCAATGCAAGTGAGGGAGGAAATGTGTGTGGGGCAGCAGCCTGCACAAGCTCATCTCAACCTCAAGCCAGATATGAATAACAGTAATCATACAGAAGAAATAACATGCTATCAAGCAAGATACAATAAACTGCAATCATACAGAAGAAATAACATTCTATCAAGCAAACACAAACCACATAGGCAAGGGAGCTGGGCTCTACCGAATACACACAAGCAAAGCCATACAGTAAAAATACAAGCAGAGGGAGCAACTCAACATCTAGTGCAATCATGCTCCTAACTTAAAGTCAGTCTAGATATGAACTTATTCTAATGCATCAAGCAAGTCAAACAAGGCACATCAACACAGAAAAGAAAACAGACAAGAAAGGAAACAGATCAACAGCTTCCACAGCTTCACAGCAAAGCTTCAGCTCCTCTGACAGCAACCCAGTCATCAGACTTCAATCACCCTTCAAGGCTATCATCCTCCATGACAAGCATCCATTTTCTTCCAAGGTTTCAATCCATCAAACATAAGTATCAACTTGTTCTCTCTTCCTCAAGCTTCAGCTCTTCAGTCAGTTCCACCTTCAGGCCTCACTCCTGACTACAAGTATCAACTTGATTCCTTCAGGCTCTCCAAGCATCAATGCAAGTGTCAACTTATCCTTTATTCCTCAAGCTTCAGCTCTTCAGTCAATCTCAATTGAATCCTCTTCATAAGCATCAACTTAGTCTTCAAGCTTCAGCTCTCTCTGCTTTACCAGTATCAACTTGGTCTTCTTCTCCTACAAGCTTCAGCTTCTCAGAGTAGTCTTCAATCACCTGGAAGTGTCAACTTCATCCTTCAATTCTTTTTCAAGCCTCAGCTCTTCACTCAATCTCCATTGGATCTTCTTCATAAGCATCAACTTGTTCCTCTTGCTCTTCAAGCTTCAGCTGCAATGGCAATGCTCAAGGAATCATCCTCTTCCACACTCTTCAATGAAGTCCTCATCTTCAAACTCAAGTCCAACATCTTTCAAGATACCCAAACCAGAAGACCATTGATTGAACAGAATGAGTGGAAATGATAAACAGCTTATTGACAACCAAAGGAAGCCTGTAAGGATTCATCATTATGAGAGACTGGTTCCCTCAAAGTTCTACTTCCCAGATAAAGCCACTCATCCCTCCAAAGGAGGGATGTGAATATCTTAGAAGGACTTTTAGTCATTGGGAGGAATGGAAGCACAAGATGCTTGGTCATTTAACTTGACTATTTCAGAACATTTGATAAGAACACTCTATAAAAGAAACTCTGAGTCTCTCAGATCATTTGTCTTTTATCAAACTCTGAATCTTATATCTGCAAGACATTCTGACCCTAAATGGTTATAAGAACAAACAAGATCTAACTCTGAAGATTACTCAAGACAAAAGGGAAGTTTCTATTCCTTTTTCATATTTAACTCAGGGGGAGATTCATCATCTCAGGGGGAGTTATAATTCTTTATGTTCAGTTAAATAAAATTTCTGATACTTTTTGTCATCATCAAAAAGGGGGAGATTGTTAGAATACAAATTGGTTCTTAATAATAACTCTTTGTTTTGATGATAACTGTTAGGAAATTTTATATTTAAGAATTATATACTCTAAAATTTGTTTGAGAGTTTCACTGCAGATTGAATTGAAATTAACTCTCTAGAAGCAAATATGTTGTATACAAGAAGTTATCCTGACTCTGAAGCGCCAGCCAGATGCATCTTACAGAAGAATCTGATTGCTCTTTACAGAAGATCCTGAGCGTAGTCTCCAGAAGGATCTGAAGCAAGAAGCTCCAGAACATTCTGAGTCAGAAGCATCTGAAGCCAGTCAGAAGCATCTGAAGCTGAAGCATCTGAAGCAAAGAAGAATATTGATTGAAGAGTTTCTCAAAGCATAATTCTACAGAAGTTTCTGAAAGTACCAACGCTGCCAAGTACTGAAGTTCTGTGTCAAATATGCTCTGATGATCAACACGCTGAAAGCACACATGCTGCAGAAGACTCTGATACAGCAAAGTTCTGAATATCATTAGAAGACTCTGATCCATTCAGACTCTGAAGAACTTGCTGAAAACTGAAGAAGAAATATTCAAGAATATATCCGTTGGAGTAAATCAACGTCTCTTTCCTCATTTGTGCTAGACACATTTACACAGACAAAAAGGATTTTTCTGTGCTATCTACTTCTAGGAAAGGTCACTTGATGTGAAGACAAAAAGGCTCAGACCTTTTTGGGACTCTCTTTTCAACGCTCAGCATCCTTGGATTAGCTGCCTATAAAAGGAGAACTCCACCATATTCTTCAGTTACACAATTTGCTGAAAAGAAATCATATTATTCTAAGCTCTCATTATTTCATATTCTTCTTAGAATTTCTTGTACTTAAACTTAAGAGAAAAATCACTGTTGTGATAAAAGCTTTATAGAAGCATTAATACTCTTGTATTTAATTTACAATGATTGTAAAGGTTTTTCCTTAAGAGGATTCAGTTGGAATCAGTAGCTCTTGAGAAGACTAAGAACAGTTGTTCTTAGGTGTTACTATTGTAATCAGTTTGATTTAATAGTGGATTAAGTCCTTGTTGAGAAAGGCAAATCACTCTAGGAAGGGTGGAATGGAGTAGTTGTTTAAACGAACCAGGATAAAAATAATTGTGTGATTATTTTTTAAGTCTTAATCTTTCATACTTATTCAACCCCCCTTCTAAGTATTATCTCACCTTCAGTTGGTATCAGAGCCTGGTTCTGAGTGTGCTACCACTTAATAGTGTCAGTAAAGATCCAGAGAGAAATACTTTGATATATATTTATTTGTTACCATGGCTGATAATTTAATGTCCAATATTAACAATAAATATGAAGAAAGGGATATGATCAGCACCAAACCCCCAATGTTTGATGGGGAGAAATTTGACTACTGGAAAGACAGAATTGAGAGTTTTTTCCCAGGATATGATGCTGACCTATGGGATCTTGTCATAGATGGATATGTCCATCCCACAAATGGGAATGGCAAAAAGATTGACAGAAAACCTATGACAGATGCTCAGAAGAAAGATTTCAGAAATCACCACAAAGCCAGGACTATATTATTGAATGCAATTTCACATACAGAGTATGAGAAAATTACAAACAGGGAGACTGCTTTTGATATGTTTGAATCCCTAAAAATGACTCATGAGGGAAATTCTCAAGTTAAGGAGACAAAAGCTCTGGCTCTGATCCAGAAGTATGAGGCCTTCAAAATGGAAGACTCTGAATCTGTTGAAGCCATGTTCTCCAGATTTCAGATACTCACTGCTGGGCTGAAAGTTCTGGACAAGGGATACTCTACATCAGATCACGTAAAGAAAATCATCAGAAGTCTGCCTACCAGATGGAGACCAATGGTGACTGCCTTAAAGATGGCCAAAGATCTGAACAAGATCTCTCTAGAAGAACTCATCAGCTCACTGAGGAGCCATGAGATTGAGCTTGAGGAAGATGAACCTCAGAAGAAAGAAAAAGGTAAATCTGTTGCATTAAAATCTAACAAAACTGCTAAAGCTTTGCAGGTCATTCAAGAAAGCTCTGAAGAATCTTCTTCTTCTGAAGAAGATGAGTTATCCATGCTGTCCAGAAGGATCAACAGACTCTGGAAGCACAAGGGAAAGAAGTTCAACAACTTCAGAAGATCTGATAATAGAAAGGAATCTTCTGGACACAGAAGATCTTCAAGAAAGAAGTTGTGTGCTATGAGTGCAAAGAACCTGGGCACTACAAGAATGATTGCCCCAAACTTCAGAAAGAAAAACCCAAGAAGAAGTTTAACAAAAAGAAGAAGGTTCTGATGGCAACATGGGATGACTCAGATGAATGTGAATCATCTTCTGAATCAGAAGAAGAATGTGCCAATGTTGCACTGATGGCCAGCACAGAGGATCAAGAGGAAGGTACCTCAGGATATGAATCAGAATCTGAATCTGATGATGACGCAGAAGAGGTAATGGCTAAACTTACCAAAGAAGAACTCATAAAAGTTTTAACAGAATTTCTTAAAAGTTATAACAATATCAAACTCAAATACAAGAAGCTGAAAAACAATCTTGAATCTGAGATTGATCTTCTGAAAACAGAACTTGTTGAGCAAAAAGAAATAAATCTGAAAATCAAAAATGACTTTGAAATAACTCAACAAGAATCTGAATCTGAGACTAAGTCATGTGAAAATATTTTAGAAAAATATGACTCTAGCTTTCAGAGATTTCTTACTAAAAGCATAGACAGAAGCAAGATGGCTTCTATGATCTATGGTGTTAGTGGAAACAACAGAAGAGGTATTGGATATGAATCTTCATCTGGAAGCAATCCAAAACCTGTTGACAAACTTTTTATCAAGAAGACACCTCTGTATTCTCAATTCAAATTTGGTCACTTGAATGACATTAAACACACAAGCTCTGAGAAGAATACTTATGTGTTTAAACCCAAGGCAAGTCAGAATAAACATTATGTTGGAAAACAGAAGTTTAGACAAACCTACAAACCAACTAACCCCAAAGGACCCAAGAAGATCTGGGTACCTAAAAACAAAATAATTCCTGTTGCAGATGTTCTTAGCAGCAAGGTCAGGACACCAATCATGGTACCTGGACTCTGGATGCTCGCGACACATGACAGGAGAATAGTCTATGTTCCAAAGCCTGGAACTTAGATCTGGAGGTGATGTGAAGTTTGGAGGGAACCAGAAGGGCAAGATCATTGGATCTGGCACTATTGGAAATGGTAAACTTCCCTCTATTACTAATGTTTTACTTGTTGAAGGGTTAAAGCATAACTTATTGTCCATAAGTTAATTAAGTGACAATGGTTATGATATTACCTTTAATCAAAAATGTTGTAAAGCTATTAGTCAAAAGGATGGCTCTATCCTATTTAGTGGTAAGAGGAAAAACAACATTTATAAAATAAATCTTTCAGAACTTAAAGTTCAAAATGTTAAATGCCTCTTGTCTGTTAATGAAGAGCAATGGGTCTGGCACAGAAGATTGGGCCATATTAATATGAGACGTATATCTCAGATTAATAAACTTAATCTTGTCAGAGGACTCCCTAATCTGAAGTTCACTTCAGATGCTCTTTGTGAAGCATGCCAGAAAGGGAAGTTTTCAAAAACATCTTTCAAATCAAAAAATGTTGTTTCTACTTCTAAACCTCTAGAACTACTTCATATTGATCTGGTTGGACCAGTGAAAACTGCATCCATCAGAGGCAAGAAGTATGGATTAGTCATTGTTGATGACTTTAGCAGATGGACATGGGTAAAGTTCTTAAAACACAAGGATGAGTCACATTCTGTGTTCTTTGACTTCTGCAAGCAAGTCCAGAATGAAAAGAATTTCAAAATTATAAAAGTCAGAAGTGATCATGGTGGTGAATTTGAAAATAAATATTTTGAAAAATATTTTTCTGAAAATGGCATTGCTCATGATTTTTCCTGTCCTAGAACTCCACAACAGAATGGGGTTGTAGAGAGGAAAAACAGAACTTTGCAAGAAATGGCCAGAACCATGATCAATGAGACAAATCTGGCAAAACATTTTTGGGCAGAAGCAATCAATACAGCCTGTTACATTCATAACAGAGTGTCTGTTAGACCTCTTCTGAAGAAGACTCCTTATGAACCGTGGAAGAACAAAAAGCCCAACATTTCTTATTTTCATCCTTTTGGATGTATTTGCTATATGTTAAACACTAAGGAAAATCTGAGCAAGTTTGATTCCAAAGCACAGAAGTGTTTCATGCTTGGATATTCTGAACGCTCTAAAGGCTACAGAGTATACAACACTTAGACACAGATTGTGGAAGAATCCATTCATGTCAGATTTGATGATAAGCTTGGCTCTGAAAAGCCAAAGCAGGTTGATAACTCTGCAGATAGGGAAGTAGTCTTTATTGACTCTGAAGTTCCAGAAGCAGACAAAATTCAAATGAAGGAACCAGAAGCAACTCCAGATGCTACTCCCTTAACTTCTCAGATGAATAATCTAAACATTTCTGAAGAGTCAACTATCAGAGGATCATCATCCAGAATTAAAGCTTCTCATCCAGAGGATGTCATTATTGGAAAGAAGGATGATCCCATCAGAACAAGATCCTTTCTAAGATCATCTGAAGCATCACTATTTGGACTAGTGTCAGAAATCGAACCATCTTCTGTAGAAGAAGCTCTGCAAGACAATGATTGGATTATTGCCATGCAAGAAGAGCTAAATCAATTCAGCAGAAATGATGTATGGGATCTAGTTCAAAGACCTCAAGGATTCAATATAATTGGTACAAAATGGGTCTTCAGAAATAAGCTAAATGAGAAAGGAGAAGTTGAGAGGAATAAGGCAAGGCTGGTTGCTCAAGGGTACACTCAGCAAGAGGGTATTGATTACACTGAGACATATGCTCCAGTGGCAAGGTTAGAATCTATACGCCTTCTTATTTCCTTTGCTGCACAAAATAACATCACTTTGTATCAGATGGATGTTAAAAGTGCCTTTCTTAATGGTATTATAGAAGAGGAAGTTTATGTCCACCAACCTCCTGGTTTTGAAAATGAAAAATTTCCAGATCATGTTTTCAAATTAAAGAAATCTCTATATGGATTAAAACAAGCTCCCAGAGCTTGGTATGAGAGATTGAGTAATTTTCTTCTGGAGAAGAATTTCATCAGAGGCAAAGTGGATACAACACTATTCTGTAAAACAATTAAGAAAGATCTTCTAATTTGCCAAATTTATGTAGATGATATTATTTTTGGATCAACAAATATTATGCTTGGAAAGGAGTTTGCTACATGTATGCAGGCAGAATTTGAAATGAGCATGATGGGAGAACTCAGATTCTTTCTAGGAATCCAAGTTAATCAAGCTCCAGAGTGCACCTTGTTGCACCCCAAAATTTGCTCAACCTTATTCACTTGGTTTATGTTTCAATGTCATTAGCATTTGCATATAGAGTCATGTACATAGACTAACCATCTGCATAGCATAAGCATAGCAAGTCATTCAACAGGGGACCAATCATCATTCTCATTTCTAGAAGCCTATCAAGAGGTTATTATCCCAATTCAATCTCATTCAAGTCATCAGGAAAGAATTTGAAAGCAAAGAGTTCAGCAGATCAAGCCTTGAGTCCATCTCCTAGCTGAGGGCATCTGAGGGTCAACAAGAGGGTTGTGAGCTGTGAGTTGAAGGCATGGAGAGTATCTAGACATTATGAGAGACTTAGAAAGTCATTTAAAGAAGGAGACAAGTCATTGATGAGAGCACAAGGGCTATAGCTGAAGGCAGTCAGCTAGGGTTTCATCTGGGTCAACCCTAGGTCAACCTTAGGTCAATTGACTGATTTAAGGGGCATTCAAGTCTAGTGGAGAGATGTGGGGTTCATCATTGGACATATAAAGAAGGATATGGAGATATGCCAAGAAGAATTCAAGAGAAATCAAGGAGAAGAGGAGTTTCTAAATTAGGGTTTCTGTGTAAAATCCCCTAGTTTAGGTCAAATTTCCAAGCAAGATAACTCAAAATGCAAGCTTCAAATGGATCCTTGGCCAACATGAAACTTGTAGAGGATCTCAAGACCTTTAATTTGTAGAACTCAAGTTATGGTCCTTGCAAGTTACAGGTCATCTGAGGTATCTGAAATTTTGTCTGTGAAAGTGACTTGACTTCCAAGCTAGTTTTACCCCTCAAGGATATTTCAAATGAATTCTTGGTCAACATAAGAATTGTTCCTCATTGTCTTAGCTTTCTAGAATGGTATAGCATGCCCTCATATGATGTGTGGAACTCAACTTATGGTCTTGGCAAGCAAAGGGTATTTTGGTCATTTGTGAATTACAGGTCATTTTAACCTATGTCCAAAACTCATACAAGGAGGCCTCAAATGGAAAAACTTACAACATCAAACTTGCTCCAAATGTGATTTTAAGTCTAGGAAGAAGGTCACAAATTGTTGGAAAAGCTCATAACATGAAGTTGCATGATTGGTCCAAATTTGAACTAAAATGGCTTATAACTTAAAGAAAGGCAAAGTGAAAAATGGTTTGGGAGATTTATAAGTCCAACTGGAGACTTCCAATATATGATTTTGGGTCCAAAACACATTATAAGAACAATGGTTCAAGTACTTTTTTGAGCTTAGTGAAAAAAATCAAAGTTATCCATGGTTACTTGTATTTGAAGAAACATAACCAAAATCAATCAAAGTTGGAAGGCAAGGGAAGTTGCAAGATGGATCTAGAAGGTTCATGTGAGCACTATATATTCATGAAATCAGAATTGAGCAAGGGTTGGATTCATTTTTCACCAAAAGTCTCACAAATTCTCTCCATTCTTTCTCATTGCATTTTCACCCCAATTTCTCAAATTCTTCACCAATCACCATCAAAATCAATTTCATCATACTGATTCATCATCATAGATCAGAATTCAACCAAGAACAGGGTGTGATCAATCCATTTTCGAGCACCATAATCATCAACATCAAAATTGCAATTTCCATTGGACAGCAAGATCCAGTGCAAGACTCCTCAAGGTGTTGCATACAGAATCAAGTAGTACAATTGTAGATCAAGATTGAAGCATTAGAAGCCTCAGATCCACGAGTTCCATCATCATCCACAAGCTTTTGCACCAGGTTCAATTTCTCTCCCACAGCTTGATACAGTTAGTTTAGCATAGTTTTATTAGTTTAGAGGTGATCTAGGTTGTTAGTAGATCAATTAGGATGAGTTTGGTGATGTTTAGTGATAGTTTGTGACAGGTTGTTAGAACTGTTTGGATCAAGAACTCGTAGGATTTTGCATGATAATCTTAGGTTGTTAGCACAGAATGATCTACGTGAAGCATAGGAGAGATTAGTATAGGTTTGGTTGAGGTTCTTGAGGATAGGTTGCAGAGCATTTCCATGGTGACCAGAAATTGTTGCGCTCGGGTTGAGTGATTTGCTGAGTTTCAAAACCAACTAATGCCATAGGCTTGTAGAGGGAGAAATTCTGATTGAGTTTCATGTTTGTATCGTGTTGATCCATGGACTGTGGAGGGAGAACAGATTGGTGGAATTGTATGCGTGCATGGAGTTTCATGGTGGAAACCCTAGTTCTCACAGATTCAAGGTTGAAGATGAAATCGTGGCTGTCCATTTCGTGTTGGACCTTTGACCTCCAAGCCAATCCTGTGGCTCTCATTTAAAGCTGATTTTGGGAGGGAAGAAAGGTGCCCTAAACGCACCGTTTCATTTAATGAAACGGGCGGGCCTAAGTGTTAGTGATATCCACACCCCCAGTAATGAGCCCATTGTGAATCTGAACGTGCTATACTTACTTTTCTCACCCCCTGCTTGTTTTGTTATTTTTAATGATTCTGAAGTGGTTTTCGGCCTAATTCAATCTTGCTACGTGCACCCCCGTTTGCTGGCCCATCCTGATTATGAACTGAGCGTGTCTTCTATTCTAACCCCCCCTCTCTCATTTTAATTCAATTTAATTTTTTAATTCACTTTAATTTTTTACCAACTTTAAAAATTCATAATAAATAGATAAAAACTCATTTTTAATTCATTCTTTTTACACTATTTTCATTAGAATGTCTAGAAAATTGTCATTAAATAAAATTGCATTTTTATTTTTATTTGATATTTTTTCCATATTTTCTAAATAAATAGCATTTTAAATAGCTTCACTTCATGCATGATTTTATTAATTTTTGTTCTATTAGATGCTTTCATATTCTTTGTTCATTCTTTTTAGGTTGCTTAGATGAGATATTGAACTTGTAGAAATAATTTAGTTCCCATTTTTAGAAATTAATTTTAGGTGCTTAATGTAGGCTTGAACAACATGAATAAATTAGGGTTTTTAGGTGATGACTTAGGAGAATCAATTCATTTCCCTTAGGACTTAGGGTTTGAATAGTTTAGCTATGGGACTATAGGGGCTATGGGTAGTTATTAGATCCCCTTAGAGAAAAGTCAGGACTCCTCTACTGCTATTAATACTCTCTGTATGTCTGATTGACTGGTGTGGTGTGCCCTCTGGGGTTTATTGCTTGTTTGTGTGGGTATTGGGATTGTCTGGGGACCTGGGAGAGCTGAAGACTTGAGGAGATGAAGACCATTGGAGATCCAGAGATTGAAGATCAACTGCCAGAGTTGAAGAGAAGTTTCTTGCTAGCAGACGCTGAGGAACTAGGGTTTAGGAGCTAGGCAGAGCTCTAGGTTAGAAAGTTTGTTTCTCAAACATGGATTGCCTTGTCTGCATCCATTCTTCTCTGTGATTCAGAGTCTCTCTAAGACACTCACCCCCTTCCTTTGGAAGGCTTGGTGATAGTGTCTATGAGATAGAACTCTTGAGAGAAAGTGTCTTTTGTGTTAGAAGCAGTCTGTTCACCACCTTTGGTAGTCAACTGATTGCTTAACACCCAATTCACTCTTGTGACTAATCCCTCATCCTGGAGGTTTGAGCTTGAAGAAAAGCCATTGCAGATAGAAGACAGATGATCAAAGCCCTTGCCTGAAGGTCATGTAGATGGAGATTGATGCTTGTTGAAGCCTGTAGCTGAATGGAGATTACTTGAAGTCAGATGTTGAGTCAGACCTGCTGATGCTGTTTCTTTTGCTGTTGTATTTCATTGCTGATGTATTGATTGGTTTTCCGGACTGTATTGTTTGCTGTTTACCCTGTTGGGTTGAAAGTGAAGTCTGTTCACTTTTGCCTATTGTTTTCTAGGTTCGAGGTTGAGTGGGACTCCCTTGCCTCGCTTGTACTGTTGCATCCATGCATTTTACTGTTTTACTGTATATATCTGGTATTGTTTCTGTTTTTGCCTATCCCGTAGGATCTCTGTTTCTCTCTGCGCAAGAGAGGAGCATGATAGACACTAGGTCTTAACCCATGCATGATAACATTAGGTTAGTTTGATTCCCTTCGCAACCGTAGGTTAGAGTTCTGTCTCTTCTTTCTCAAAACAAACAGAAAAAACACATAAAAAATTCAAACACAATAAAAGACACTTCTTTCGTAAAAGAAGGTGAACTCATCAAAGCGTCATTTTTGTTCGCCGGGACTATTAATCAAGAAAACCTTTTCAGAAGGAATAAAATCAACCAAGACAAGCTTGTGTCGTACGTGGCCCGAACTACGTTTGCTCTGATCTTTCATGCCGTGTGAAAGTACGTAGGCATAGGATGCGATATCCTAGCGAGCAACCTTCCCCTCCTTTCCCGTAGGTAGGCGAACTACGTTGACTCTGATTTCTCGTTCCAGGCGGGAATACGTAGGCATAAAGTGCGATACTTTGCCGAGTCATTTTTATTTTTTTATTTTTCATTTTATTTTCTTTTAACTCCAGACCTTTAGCGTAGATAGAATAACAATCCATACCCGAAAACAAGCGTGGATCCCGTCGAGTACGACGGACGTGAGGGGTGCTAATACCTTCCCCTTGCGTAACCGACTCCCGAATCCAGGTTTTGGTTGCGACGACCATACCTTTCCCGTGTTGTGCGAGGTTTACTCTGAGCGTTTCCTTTCCCTCCCGTGGGATAAATAACGCACGGTGGCGACTCTTCTGTTCAGCCGGCGCCGATTTTCGCAGTAGCTCCAGCTGGCGACTCTGCTGGGGATCCAACGTCCCCTGGCTGCTAAGGACTGCGATGGTTCTTATGCATTTGGGATCCAACGTCCCTTGAGAGAGTCAATCCTAACGCTTGTTTTCCCGTCGAGGATTTTGTATGGAGTTATTTTATATTTCTAACCTTCTATTTTTCAGCTTTATATATTGATTATTATTGCTGTATCTGGGGTGTGACGGGTGTTCTGATATTGAGTGAGAAGCCGGACCTGGGCTTGAGTGCACCTAGAATTAGAGTAGAAATTAGTGGGTGCCCGCTTGCTTTGCTTGCTTTGGTGTCCCATGAAATCTACACTCAGACGAGGTTCCTCTGGTTGGCCTCCTGCCCCTTCCTTTGGTTGGCGTGGGTTGCTGGTTAGTTGGATTGTCGACTCTGGGGACCGATCATTTGGAAGTTGGCTAAGTGAGGCCTCTTCAGGAATTGATGATGCCACTCCTTCTGGGAATCGTATCATCAACCCTGAAAGTCTGTGACGCCGACGACCGCATAGGATGCCGTACCTTGTGCCAGTTATAGGGCCACCCACCTGTGAGGGGATTCAGGGTTATGCAGGTAACTAGACCTTCAGACCACCGGTTTGTTTCTTGATCAGGATCCTGGATATTTATGGAGGGTTCTAAGGTCTGTCAGAGACCAGGTGGAGATGTGTTCTAAGGTCTGTCAGAGACCAGATGGAGATGTGTTCTAAGGTCTGTCAGAGACCAGTTGGTGTGTTCCGAGGTCTGCCAGAGACTATTTGAGATGTGTTTTGAGGTCTATCAGAGACCAGTGGGAGAAATGGTTTGAGGTCTGCCAGAGACCATTCAGGTTATGATTATGGGGTCTATCAGAGACCAATATTGGAGTTTTGTTTTAGGTCTATCTGAGACCAGGGTTTGAGGGCCTCTGTATGGTCCATCTGAGACCTTTCTTGATTGGGTTCAAGCTATTCAGCTACAGCTTTGGTCCCTGTTGCATGTTACTTGCATTGCATCACTGCATATCCATTACCATTTGCATTTCACTAACGTGTGTCTGTGCTGCAGGTGCATTTGCATTTCCCTAGTTCTAGTGCCCAGACTTCTGAGTGTTTGATCATGACTAGCTTAAGGAGAACGGTTGCTTACAAATTGCCTACGCCTGATATTGTTCCTCTACTTGGGTTGATCTCTCTTGCTGATGAGGGTGTTCGTAGGAGTTTCCGGATGAGCTATGGTAGACTACTGAGATTAGTGTGCAAACCTACAGAGGTAGAGTTAGATGGGCTGTATGCTTTGATGCAATTCTACGACCCTGCTTTGAGGTGCTTTACGTTCTCTGATTTTATTATGGGACCAACCCTGGAGGAATACGCTGAGTATGTTGAGCTGCCCGTGCAGAACCAGGTTCCATTCATTCATTATGACGCCAAGCCCAAGCCGGAGGACTTGGCAAAAGCTTTGCATATTGATGCTTCTGAACTGGTGACTACTGTTTCCCGTGGAGTTCCAGGCTTCTCACTCCAGTTCTTAGTTGGTAAAGCCCAAGAGTATGCCAAGAGCGGGTGCTGGATTGCTTTCAATGCTGTGTTGGCTTTGTGCATTTATGGCATAGTATTGTTCCCCAATATACCGGATTTTGTGGACTTTGATGCTTTCTACTTGTTTGCCTCTGGTAATCCTGTACCTACCTTACTCGGAGATCTCTACCACTCACTGCATTACAAGAATGAGAAGGGAAGAGGGAAGAATGTTCATCTGTGTGTACCCTTGTTGAGTAGGTGGTTTGAGAGTCACCTTCCTAAGAGAAGATCTGTTGCAGAGACTACAGTCCCAGCTGGTTGGCCAGAGCGCCTGATGAGGCTATCGTCGGAAGATATGGAGTGGTTTGATCAAGACCTGTTGGGATCTGAGCTCATCTTCAGTTGTTCTGGGTACCCTAATGTGTCGTTGATAGGAAGAAAAGGGTGTATCAATTACAACCCTTCTCTATTCATTCGCCAGTTCGGATACGCACTGAAGAATCCACCTCAGGAGGAAGAAGTACAGGAATCTCTGTACTTCACTGGTGACGTGAAAGGGGAGTTACTAGCCAAGCTGCAGCATGCCTGGACGCGTATTAACCGCAAAGGGAAACCACTGTTAGGTAAGAACGATTGCCAGGCCTATGCACCTTATAGAGTTTGGATTCAGGAGAGGGCTAGTCAGTTGAGGATGCCGTTTCCAGATGCACCAATTCTTGTTCCCGTCCCGGCAGAAGAGCCAACTACTGTTTCTAGGGAGGCCTACGAGCAAGTTGTGAAGGAAAAAGAAGCCTTGATGAAGGTCAACGAAGGGTTAGAGCAAGAGCTAGCTCAAGTACGCAGTGAGAAAAACAAGGCTGTATATGCTTTCCAACAACAAATCGAGCTGATAAACAGGTTAGGGGCTGAGTTGACTGAGGAAAAGAAAAAGCGTGAACGTCTGGGGCAAGAGTTCAGAAGCTCCCATGACATGCTGGAAGCCAAAAAGAAAGCGCTCGACGCAGCACACCGAGAGATATCTTCTTGCAATAAGACTTGGAATGCTACACTCACCAATAACAAGAAGAGGGAAGATAAGTTGAAGCAGCAAATCTCCGACCTCGAAGAGAAGTTGAAGTCTAGCATCAAGAAGTGTGAGGAGGAAGTGATGACCCGGTATAGTGTCCAGCATGCACTGAACAAGGCAATCAAGTCCAGAGATGAAGCAGTGTCTCAGAAGCGAAAGTTAGAAGATTGCTTCGGAGAAGCAACATGGGAAGAAACTGCTGAAGACGTACGCCGTGTTCTTAAGAAGAGAAACCAACTCGTTGAGGGGCTGCTTGATCGACCAAGCCATCCGAAGACCAAGAAGTTGATAGAGGAGTACCAGACTTTTGGGAGGATTTGATCATTTCATGTAGTAACTTGTATGCTTTATTTGCATAGTGCTGACCATCACCAGGATTGTTGGTTGAGGTCATGCCTTCTTTGTACTCTCAGTGATATTGTACCCTGGGCTTATTGATTCTCCCTGCAATATATGAGGCATTCTATGATTCAGATCCGATATTCCTATTGTCAACACTGTCACTGCACCGGCACCTTCACACTAGAACTGGGGGAATGAACTTCCCTAATGCACAGACACATTGCATTGCATTCATATTCATATTGCATTACAGGTAATCTTTGAATAGTGTCTTATTTCTCGCTTTTACCAGGTACTTAACAGGATTGCAGATCAGCATCCGCACCGCTATTCTACACGCTCCAATTGTCGAAAAATCATGGACCAAATGCAGAACGAGATGCAAGATGTGCGCGAGAAGCTCGCTCTCTTCATGCAGACCATGGAAGCTATAGCAAAAGGGCAGGAGAATTTGCAGGCCATGGTCCAGCCTCTGTTGGCCCGAAACGCTGGTCATGGTAATGAAGATCATCAGTCTGTACGGGTCGATACTGCTCATGGAGACGGTACTCCCACGCCAGTGGCTCCACCCGTAGTCAATATACCTGCTGCTAATATCAACAACGCTACCGCTGCTGTGAATGGTAACGTCGGAGTGGGGAATGAGACTGCTGTCCATAATGTTGGGCTGGGTGATGTCAATTTGGGAGATAATCTAGGAGGCAACGGCTTTGTCAATACTGGGTTCGGATTCAACGATCAGGGATTCGATAACACTGGGAAGTATGGCTTTAATGCTCAAGGCTTTGGGCAAGATGGTTATGGTATGGTCAATCAGGGTTACGGAGGCTTTGGAAACGGAAACGGTACTGGATTTATGGCTTTTGGTCCTGCTGGAGGTGTTCAAGGGTACGGCAACAGAGGCCGAGGTCCGGGGATGAATCAGGTCAGAGCTGGACGTAATAATGGATATGATGGGTATGGAGCTGGAAATGGTATGTGGCAAGAAGATCAGCAGGAGGACGCCTTCTCCGGAGGAGGTTTTGAAGGGCCGATGGATGATTCCCAAAAGATTAGAATGCTGGAGGAGCAGATGAAGGGAGTCTTAAATCAAAGTGCTGTGGGATTGGACGTGGCAACAATGGGTTTGGTACCTGGCTTGAGGGTGCCAATTAAATTCAAAGCTCCTGCGTTCGACAAATACAAAGGAGACACATGTCCGAAAGTGCATGTACGAGCTTATTACAGAAAGATGTCTGCATACTCCACTGATGAAAGAATGCTAATGCATTTCTTTCAGGATAGTCTGTCGGGCCCTTCCCTAGAGTGGTACATGGGGTTGGAGCCAACTGATATCAAGACATGGAAGCAATTGGCGGAGGCGTTCGTAGCTCACTACAAGTATAACAGCGACCTGGCGCCCAATCGGGTCCAGTTGGCCGGGCTTTCGCAGAAGAAGGGGGAGAGTTTTAAAGAGTACGCGCAAAGGTGGCGCGATATGGCTGCCAGGGTCCGTCCTCCGGTGGAAGATAAGGAAATGAATGACATGTTTGTCGGCACATTCACAGGGCTGTTTCATGATATGCTGTTTCATACGTCTCTGGCTAGTTTTTCAGACCTGATTCTGATGGGGGAAAAGATTGAACGTAATATTAAGCAAGGAAAGTTCCAAGTCGAGGAATCAACTGCATCTGGCAGTAATAGGAAAGCTTATGGTGGACGCCGTCAGGGCGAGGCAAGTGCAGTATTTGGAGGCCGAGGCCGAGGCCGAGGCAGGGGACGAGGTCAATATCGTCAGCCGCAGCAGGTGTCGAGTGTTACTATTCCCTATCAGCAACAACCACTCCAGCAACAACAACCGGTTCAGCAGCAGCCAATGCCACAGCAGCAGCAGCCTCAGCAGGGGGCACAGCAGGCTCAACGAAGATTCCAGGGTAGTAAACCGAGAAGAGTGTTTGAGAAGCCTCCCTCGACATATGCTGATTTATTGCAGACATTGTTGGGATTAAACCTGGTAGAGAAAAGAACTCTGGCGCCGATAACGGGAGCTCCCCCGTTTGGTTATGATGCAAGCAGGCACTGTGAGTTTCATTCTGGAGCCCCGGGTCACGATATAGAAGGTTGCCATGTTTTTAAGCACGTTGTGCAGGATCTTTTGGACAACAAGACTATCAATTTCGGAACGGCAGGTCCGAATATAGTCCAGAAACCCATGCCTAATCATGGGGCAAACGCCATTCTGACTGAGGAGGGCCTGAATCTTATTATGAATGTTGAAGATTTAAAGACGCCGCTGAGCGAGATAAAGAGCCGACTGTTGCAAGGAGGTGTTTACCCAGGATGTAACGAGTATTGCTTAGACTGTTGGACCCTAGCTGGGGGGTGTGAGGATTTGAAGAAAGGCATTCAGGCTTTAATTGATGAGGGCATATTGCAGTTTGATCGAGCGGCAACTGACGAGCCTGCGGGGGCAGCAGTGGATAATCAGAGTGATGTGGCCACGGTAACGATACCTCGGAAGACGATCACTATTGCAGCACCAGCTCAGCGACCACCGATCACCATAACTAAGGCCGGGCCAATCCCGTACGAGAACACGAAAGCAGTCCCATGGTCATATGGATTAGAGGTGTATTGTGATGGGATAAAGATTGATGTTAACAAGCAGCCTGCGGAGATTGTGGATAATGTTGTTGGCTCAGGAGGCATGACGAGGAGTGGCAGGATCTTTATATCTCCTGAAGTGGAGGCTGAAAGACTAGCGAAAGGAAAAGGGAAAGCGGTTGAAAATGTTCCAGCGCAAGCAAGTGAAAAAGAAGCAACATCGAAGGATGTAGAAGAGTTCATGCGCTTAATTCGAAAAAGTGATTATAAGATTGTGGAGCATCTGCAGCAGACACCGTCTAAAATATCTATCTTGTCATTGCTCTTGTGTTCGGAAGCTCACAGAAATGCTTTGCTGAAAGTCCTGGACACTTCTTTTGTACCTCAAGACGTCTCCGTGAATCAGCTGGAAGGAGTGCTGGCACATGTGAATGCAGGCCACAGCTTGGGCTTTACCGATTTTGACTTGACTCCGAAAGGGAGAGATCATAATATGGCATTACACGTATCTGTTGAGTGTAGAGGATCAGTAATGTCACACGTATTGGTTGACACCGGGTCATCTCTGAATGTGTTACCCAAGAAGGCGATGATGAAGCTGGATGTTCGAGGGATTTTGTGTACACCCAGTGATTTGGTAGTCAGAGCATTTGACGGCACGCGGAGAACAGTCTTCGGATCGATTACCTTGCCTCTGCAAGTGGGGCCGGAAGTGTTTGCAACTGAGTTTTATATCATGGATATACAGCCTGCGTACAGCTGCTTGCTTGGAAGACCCTGGATTCATGGGGCAGGGGCCGTCACGTCCACCCTGCATCAGAAGTTAAAATATATGGTTGGGGACAGCGTAGTCACCGTGTGCGGAGAAGAGGACATCCTGGTCAGCCATCTATCGTCGTTTAAATATGTGGAAGTCGACGGAGAGATCCACGAGACGCCCTGCCAGGCATTCGAAGGTTTGCGCATCAAGGACAAAGGTCCCGGGCCGAGCAAAGTGCCAGAGATAGCTGTCTCATCGTATAAGGAAGCTCAAGCTCTAGTAGAAGCAGGAGAAGCCAAGGGCTGGGGCAAAGTGCTGGACATTCCTGTGAAGATGGACTGGTTCGGGCTGGGGTACCAACCGTCGTCATCAACTCCTTCCGTGGGGGCCCCCCGTTTCAGAAAGCCAATTATCATCTCTGCCAGTGGAGTATGTCATGAAACTGTCAATGCTGCTTCAGAGTCCGATGAAGGAGACAGCGACTGTGATATGGATGCCTGGATTCAGCCAAGCACGCCAGGACAAGGACTGTGCAACTGGTCTATTCAGGAGCTTGTTCCTGTGACTTTTAAACAGTAATGCTTTGCTTTATTAATTGTTGAATACTCTGATGTCTTGCCCGGGGCATCAGGATTTGCTTAGGGCTGTGTTGTTATAAACATTGCGTGTTAATCATTAAATAAATGGCGTTTTTTCATGTGCAAATACTGTAATCCCTGTCTTTCTTGTTTTATATTTTTCAATAAAATGGCAACGTGGTTATTCGCTTTATACGCATTTTGAAGCACTTAACCATTCCTTTTGCAGGATAACATTTTCAGATGACATCCTTGAACCACCTATGACTCGTCCCGACTTTGAGCACCCGGTGTTTCAGGCTGAAGAAGAGGTTGTCGAAGATAGCGACGTTCCTGAAGAACTGTCTTGGTTAGTGAAGCAAGAGGAAAGAGCCATTCTGCCTCACGACGAGGTCATCGAAATTATCAATTTGGGGTCGGAAGGGGTTGAGAAGAATATTCGTATTGGAGCCGCACTGCAGAGTGATATCAAGCGAAGACTGGTTGAAATGCTCCGAGAGTATAATGATGTATTCGCTTGGTCATATGAAGATATGCCAGGGCTCGATACAGATATGGTCGTGCATCGCCTGCCACTGAAAGAAGATTGCCCGCCGGTCAAACAAAAGCTTCGCAGAACTCGACCAGATATGGCAATGAAGATCAAAGAGGAGGTTCAGAAACAGTGGGACGCTGGTTTCCTGGCTGTGACGAAGTATCCTTCATGGGTTGCCAACATCGTACCAGTGCCAAAGAAAGATGGCAAGGTTCGAATGTGCGTGGATTATCGAGATTTGAATAAAGCAAGCCCAAAAGATGATTTTCCACTTCCTCACATTGACGTGTTAGTTGATAATACTGCCCAGTACTCCGTATTCTCCTTCATGGATGGCTTTTCAGGCTATAATCAGATCAAAATGGCGCCAGAGGATATGGAGAATACTACTTTCATAACGCCTTGGGGAACATTTTGTTACAAAGTGATGCCCTTTGGTTTGAAAAATGCTGGGGCAACATATTAGCGTGCGATGACGACTCTTTTCCATGACATGATGCATAAAGAGATCGAAGTTTATGTTGACGATATGATTGCCAAATCCCAGACGGAGGAAGAGCATCTGGTGAATCTGCTGAAGTTGTTTAAAAGGCTTAGGAAGTTCAGGCTGAGGCTGAACCCTAATAAATGCACCTTCGGGGTGAGATCGGGTAAACTGCTGGGGTTTATCGTAAGTGAAAGAGGAATAGAGGTCGATCCTGCTAAAATAAAAGCTATTCAAGAAATGCCGACGCCTAAAACAGAGAAAGAGGTGCGCGGGTTTTTAGGGAGATTGAACTACATTGCCCGGTTCATATCTCACCTAACTGCCACGTGTGAACCGTTATTCAAGCTGTTGAAGAAAGATCAAGCTGTGACGTGGAACGAAAATTGTCAAAAGGCGTTCGATAAAATAAAGAAGTATCTGCAGGAGCCTCCTATTTTGATACCCCCGGTGGCGGGGAGACCCTTGATAATGTATTTGACGGTTCTTGAGGGAAGCATGGGTTGTGTTCTCGGTCAACACGACGAGACAGGGAGAAAGGAGCATGCAATCTATTACTTGAGTAAGAAATTTACAGACTGTGAATCTCGATACTCAATGCTGGAGAAAACTTGTTGCGCGCTAGCCTGGGCCGCCAAGCGTTTGAGGCAGTACATGCTGAATCATACAACCATGCTCATCTCGAAGATGGATCCTATCAAATATGTATTCGAAAAGCAGGCGTTGTTAGGAAGAATTGCCCGGTGGCAGATGGTCTTGACTGAATATGATATTCAATACGTCTCGCAAAAGGCTATAAAGGGGAGTGTGCTGTCTGAGTATCTGGCGGAGCAGCCTATTGAAGATTACCAATCGATGAGGTTTGATTTTCCTGACGAGGATATCATGTACCTAAAGATGAAAGATTGTGAAGAACCATTTCCAGACGAGGGACCAGAGTTGGGGTCCAAGTGGAAGATGATATTTGACGGAGCCGTGAATGCTTACGGTAGCGGGATAGGGGCAATCATCACTACGCCACACGGGTCGCACATCCCGTTTACTGCCCGATTGACCTTCGCCGTTACCAACAATGAGGCCGAATACGAAGCTTGTATAATGGGGCTTGAAGAAGCCATTGATTTGCGAATCAAACATCTAGATGTATACGGAGACTCAGCTCTGGTGGTGAATCAGATCAAAGGGGAATGGGAGACACGGCAGCCTAATTTGATACATTACATGAATTATGCAAGGAGATTGTTGCCTTTCTTCGACAAGGTTGAATTGCATCACGTACCGAGGGCAGAAAATCAAATGGCTGACGCCCTTGCCACTTTATCTTCCATGTACAAGGTCAACTTCTAGAACGAAGCTCCCCAAATCACTATCTCTCGGTTGGACAGGCCAGCTTATGTATTTGCTATTGATGAAGCATCCGATGACAAACCGTGGTATTTCGATATCCTTAATTTCCTGAAGAATAAAGAGTATCCGGCTGGGGCATCCAGTCAAGATCAGAAGACTCTCAGGAGATTAGCGGGTAATTTCTATTTGAACCCGGATGGCGTCTTATACAGAAGGAACCACGATTTGGTGTTGTTGCGTTGTGTAGACGAGAAAGAGGCAAAGCTTCTCATGGAGGAAATTCACGAAGGTACCTTTGGTACGCATGCTGGTGGGCATGCTATGACGAGAAAGCTGCTGAGGGCAGGTTATTTTTGGCTGACGATGGAAACTGATTGTTTCAAGTTCGCGAGGAAGTGCCACAAGTGCCAAATCTATGCTGACAAAATACACGTGCCTCCGAGTCCTCTAAATGTGATGTCATCTCCATGGCCATTCTCGATGTGGGGAATCGATATGATTGGGAAGATCGAGCCGACGGCTTCTAACGGGCATCGGTTCATCCTAGTAGCAATCGATTATTTCACCAAGTGGGTGGAAGCGGCGTCTTACGCGAATGTAACGAAGCAAGTGGTGGCCAGATTCATCAAGAGAGATATCATTTGCCGATATGGGATTCCCGAGCGGATAATCACGGATAATGGTTCAAATCTGAACAACAAAATGATGAAGGAGCTCTGTCAGAATTTCAAGATCGAACATCACAACTCCTCCCCTTACCGACCCAAGATGAATGGCGCTGTTGAGGCGGCCAATAAGAATATCAAGAAGATCGTCCAGAAGATGGTGGTGACCTATAAGGATTGGCATGAAATGCTACCTTTTGCTTTGCACGGTTATCGTACGACGGTACGCACATCAACCGGGGCAACCCCGTTCTCGTTGGTATACGGAATGGAAGCGGTATTACCATTGGAAGTTGAGATCCCTTCTCTGAGGGTATTGCGAGACGTTCAGCTGGACGAGGCAGAATGGGTAACGAATAGATTGAACCAACTGAGCTTGATGGATGAGAAGAGGCTAGCTTCTCTAGCATACGGTCGTTTGTACCAGAGCCGAATGAAGAAAGCGTACGACAAGAAGATACAGCCGCGAAGCTTTCAGACGGGCGACCTTGTGCTGAAAAGGATTCTCCCGCCGCAAGCAGATCACAGGGGCAAGTGGACCCCCAACTACGAAGGGCCATACGTTGTCAGAAAAGTCTTTTCAGGAGGAGCTTTATTGTTGTCCACCATGGACGGAGAAGACTTTGTGTCACCTGTGAATTCGGACGCAGTTAAAAAATACTTTGCTTAAAATAGACCCGCTGGACAGAAAAAGAGAGTCCAGGCAAAAATGGGGCATCCTGGCGAACCAAAAACAGAATGAAAGGTTCGGGCAAAAGTTAGGGACAAAATTGAAAAAATGTACACCCGCGAAGTTGAAAACCTACACTGGGCGGCTTCGGCAAAAAAGGGTATCCCGGTGA
This sequence comes from Lathyrus sativus, assembly GCA_963859935.3. Lineage (NCBI taxonomy): Eukaryota > Viridiplantae > Streptophyta > Magnoliopsida > Fabales > Fabaceae > Lathyrus > Lathyrus sativus. Next base: position 312,380,456 of record OZ012739.1, read on the forward strand.
ACTGAAAACCCGTAAAGGGCGGTTCACGCAAAAGTTAGGGATTTGAAAAGCAAATGACTGCGGTCCGAATTTGATTACAATGAGCATCAATGCGGGAGAATATATTTGAGGAGCCGGTTATCAGATACAATCTCTTCAGAAGTGAGGATACCGGGAAAGCATTAGAGTCGGGCGAGTCATGGGAGGATCAATTCGTGGTGTTCATCTGCATCCCGTTGCCGACATGTGTACAAATTTAAGTTGTCAAAATATTCATGCTTCTTGTACATACTTATGTATTTGCTTTGCGTAGCTTCCTCTTTTCAGGAGTTACATCTCATGTATAAAACTCCGCCCATTCAGGGGCCCGATCAATAAAATATGTTACTCAGTACTTGATGCCGGTTCTTTACTGTCTTGTGCATGATTAACGCCTAAGTTTGATGAAACTAGCATGAGTATAACATCACTGGCCCTTGCCGACAATTGTTAAAGCTTTGAATTAGCTGAGTGTAACGTCACTAACCTGAATTGATTTGATTGCATAGGCTTGTCGTGTCTTGTTTGTGTTGTTGCAGGTTTCGTAACCATACGAAGAAGGTGATCAAAAGATTGCGATAACGAAAGACTCAGTCTTCACGCAGGTCATGCGTGTTCTTCCTGAAGAAGGATAGAATTTCCCAGCTAGCCGTAGCTTATCCAAAGGACGTGCTCCAGAAAAGTTATTCGTCCTCAATAGAGTTTGGCGATTCCAAGATCGTAAGGCTGTATTCAGACAGGTTCATCTTTCCCCGCAGGGTCATGCACTCTCCCCCAGTGGAGTCAGTTAATTTTCCCCAAGAGAATCATCCCATCCCCAGCGGAATTCTCTTTGCAAGTGTTTTCATTCCTTCCAGTGGAACTCGAAGATCAAGACTCTCCAAAGCAGAGTTGGTTGTGGGTCCTGGCATTTATTTTGTCAGGGATACTGTGTAATATCAGTTCACTCGCCAGCAGAAGTTCAATCATACCAGGCACATCTGATATTCCCCAGCAAGGTTATTTTCCCCAGCAGGGGGTTACCTCAACAGGATGTTTGGTTTGAGTTCCCAATTTCCCAGCAGGGTTGACGTCACCCTTCCAGCATTTATTTTGCTGGAATAATTCTGTAGCATCTGGCTATCCCCGGCGGAGTCGGCATTATCTTTAGCATTTATTTTGCTGAAGCAGTTTCTGTACTTTAGCAGTTCAGGTGGAGAGAACTCTCGCTCAAATGAATTACCAAATGTTCAAGATCTCGGCATGAGATATTCAATGATAATGTCAGTTTCGGCTGTATTCCCCACAGAGTTACCAGGATAAGTTTCTCTTCATTCCCAGGCAGAATTAGTTGTCATCAGGGGTTCCATGAATCAGAATTTCAGAGGCCAGCGCCGGTTATCAGAGCAGGCGTCCGATAGTTTGGTTTCCAGACATCCTCAGTAGAGTCCGCCTCAAAGTCGCTGTCACGTTGGTGCTGAGGAGTTTGTGGGTGTGGATCGTTGGAGAACTAAGTCCTGACGCGGACAATTTACTCCTAGATTGACGGGATTTCTTCAAAAGTGGGCGTCCTAACGTGGACAGGTTTATTTCCCCGGATTGGTGAGGTGTGTTAGTCCTAGCGTGGGCAGATTTGGGTTCTCGAAGTTAGTGGAATGGGAAGTCATGACGTTGACAAAAGTGATTACTCTTTGTGTTGGTGTCCTGACGCGGACAGATCAGACCAGTGTGTGAGTCCTTACGTGGACAAGTCTTATTTCCTCAGCAGGTCGGAGACGCCTGTGTCCTGACGTGGACAGATCAAGACGAGATCAGTGTCCTTACGTGGACAAATCAAAGAAATTATTATTCCTAACATGGAGAAGTGGGTCCTAACGTGGACGATGTAGTCCTTACGCGGACATATCAGAAGAGGATTCCTTACGTGGAAAGAGGTGATTCCTGACGTGGAAAGAGTGGAGTCCTTACGTGGACAGATTAAGATGGCATTCCTTACGTGGAAAAATGTAGTCCTGACGCGGACAAATCGGAAGGAATTGGTTGCCTTATGTGGAAACGTTATGTTTCCTTGCGTGGAAAACGGATAGTTTCCTTACGTGGAAATGACAGCATTCCTGACGTGAAACGAGGGGAGTCCTTACGTGGACAGATTAAGATTGTGTACCTAACGTGGAAAGATGGAGATTCCTTACGTGGAAAGATTGAGTCCTCACGCGGGCATATCAAGATTGATTCCTGACGTGGAAAGAAAGATCGATATAGTATTCCTCACGTGGAAAAATTGGGGTCCTTACGTGGACAGATGCAAGAAAAGTTGATTCCTGACGTGGAAGAATGATGTACTCCTTACGTGAAAAGTTGAGTCCTGACGTGGACAGGTTCAGAACCAAAGTTGAATTCCTTACGTGGAAAGATCGGAGTCCTGACGCGGACATGTCAAGTGGTATTGGAGTCCTTACGTGGACAGATTGATATAGTTCTCCTTATGTGGAAAGAAGATTGCTTCCTGACGTGGAAAGATGAAAGGGTTAGTCCTGACGTGGACAGATACAGAAGAAATGATTCCTAATGTGGACAGGTGTTACTCCTAACGTGGAAGAGTTTTATTCCTAACGTGGACGATTCAGTTTATGGAAATGCAGACGAATTATCCCCAGCGGAGTTGCCGAGATTTTTCTGGGTTAACAGCAAGTGGAGTCCTAACGTGGACAGGTTTTAGTTGAGATTTCTCCGTATTGATGACAGACAGAGTCCTAACGTGGACAAGCAAGCAATCTGTCATGACAGAATCCTTTTCAGAACGATGAAGACAATCCCCAGCACGGGCGCACGAGATCAGTGGGTTGCCATAACAGTCAGATTCAGCTGATGAATGTCGTTCCCCAAGCAGTGGTGTAGTTCATTTCCGCGGTTGGCAAATTTCTGGTTTCACTAGTATTCAATCGTCTCGTACCGCGAATGTCTGAAGGCTCCGGGCTCTTCACCCAATCGGGTCCAAGCCGCTTGAATAGGGGCAGCTGTTGCACCCCAAAATTTGCTCAACCTTATTCACTTGGTTTATGTTTCAATGTCATTAGCATTTGCATATAGAGTCATGTACATAGACTAACCATCTGCATAGCATAAGCATAGCAAGTCATTCAACAGGGGACCAATCATCATTCTCATTTCTAGAAGCCTATCAAGAGGTTATTATCCCAATTCAATCTCATTCAAGTCATCAGGAAAGAATTTGAAAGCAAAGAGTTCAGCAGATCAAGCCTTGAGTCCATCTCCTAGCTGAGGGCATCTGAGGGTCAACAAGAGGGTTGTGAGCTGTGAGTTGAAGGCATGGAGAGTATCTAGACATTATGAGAGACTTATAAAGTCATTTAAAGAAGGAGACAAGTCATTGATGAGAGCACAAGGGCTATAGCTGAAGGCAGTCAGCTAGGGTTTCATCTGGGTCAACCCTAGGTCAACCTTAGGTCAATTGACTGATTTAAGGGGCATTCAAGTCTAGTGGAGAGATGTGGGGTTCATCATTGGACATATAAAGAAGGATATGGAGATATTCCAAGAATAATTCAAGAGAAATCAAGGAGAAGAGGAGTTTCTAAATTAGGGTTTCTGTGTAAAATCCCCTAGTTTAGGTCAAATTTCCAAGCAAGATAACTCAAAATGCAAGCTTCAAATGGATCCTTGGCCAACATGAAACTTGTAGAGGATCTCAAGACCTTTAATTTGAGTGGTGGAAGACATCAAGGAGATTTATAGAACTCAAGTTATGGTCCTTGCAAGTTACAGGTCATCTGAGGTATCTGAAATTTTGTCTGTGAAAGTGACTTGACTTCCAAGCTAGTTTTACCCCTCAAGGAGATTTCAAATGAATTCTTGGTCAACATAATAATTGTTCCTCATTGTCTTAGATTTCTAGAATGGTATAGCATGCCCTCATATGATGTGTGGAACTCAACTTATGGTCTTGGCAAGCAAAGGGTATTTTGGTCATTTGTGAATTACAGGTCATTTTAACCTATGTCCAAAACTCATACAAGGAGGCCTCAAATGGAAAAACTTACAACATAAAACTTGCTCCAAATGTTATTTTAAGTCTAGGAAGAAGGTTACAAATTGTTGGAAAAGCTCATAACATGAAGTTGCATGATTGGTCCAAATTTGAACTAAAATGGCTTATAACTTAAAGAAAGGCAAAGTGAAAAATGGTTTGGGAGATTTATAAGTCCAAATGGAGACTTCCAATATATGATTTTGGGTCCAAAACACATTCTAAGAACAATGGTTCAAGTACTTTTTTGAGCTTAGTGAAAAAAATCAAAGTTATCCATGGTTACTTGTATTTGAAGAAACATAACCAAAATCAATCAAAGTTGGAAGGCAAGGGAAGTTGCAAGATGGATCTAGAAGGTTCATGTGAGCACTATATATTCATGAAATCAGAATTGAGCAAGGGTTGGATTCATTTTTCACCAAAAGTATCACAAATTCTCTCCATTCTTTCTCATTGCATTTTCACCCCAATTTCTCAAATTCTTCACCAATCACCATCAAAATCAATTTCATCATACTGATTCATCATCATAGATCAGAATTCAACCAAGAACAGGGTGTGATCAATCCATTTTCGAGCACCATAATCATCAACATCAAAATTGCAATTTCCATTGGACAGCAAGATCCAGTGCAAGACTCCTCAAGGTGTTGCATACAGAATCAAGTAGTGCAATTGTAGATCAAGATTGAAGCATTAGAAGCCTCAGATCCACGAGTTCCATCATCATCCACAAGCTTTTGCACCAGGTTCAATTTCTCTCCCACAGCTTGATACAGTTAGTTTAGCATAGTTTTATTAGTTTAGAGGTGATCTAGGTTGTTAGTAGATCAATTAGGATGAGTTTGGTGATGTTTAGTGATAGTTTGTGACAGGTTGTTAGAACTGTTTGGATCAAGAACTCGTAGGATTTTGCATGATAATCTTAGGTTGTTAGCACAGAATGATCTACGTGAAGCATAGGAGAGATTAGTATAGGTTTGGTTGAGGTTCTTGAGGATAGGTTGCAGAGCATTTCCATGGTGACCAGAAATTGTTGCGCTCGGGTTGAGTGATTTGCTGAGTTTCAAAACCAACTAATGCCATAGGCTTGTAGAGGGAGAAATTCTGATTGAGTTTCATGTTTGTATTGTGTTGATCCATGGACTGTGGAGGGAGAACAGATTGGTGGAATTGTATGCGTGCATGGAGTTTCATGGTGGAAACCCTAGTTCTCACAGATTCAAGGTTGAAGATGAAATCGTGGCTGTCCATTTCGTGTTGGACCTTTGACCTCCAAGCCAATCCTGTGGCTCTCATTTAAAGCTGATTTTGGGAGGGAAGAGAGGTGCCCTAAACGCACCGTTTCATTTAATGAAACGGGCGGGCCTAAGTGTTAGTGATATCCACACCCCCAGTAATGAGCCCATTGTGAATCTGAACGTGCTATACTTACTTTTCTCACCCCCTGCTTGTTTTGTTATTTTTAATGATTCTGAAGTGGTTCTGGGCCTAATTCAATCTTGCTACGTGCACCCCCGTTTGCTGGCCCATCCTGATTATGAACTGAGCGTGTCTTCTATTCTAACCCCCCCTCTCTCATTTTAATTCAATTTAATTTTTTAATTCACTTTAATTTTTTACCAACTTTAAAAATTCATAATAAATAGATAAAAACTCATTTTTAATTCATTCTTTTTACACTATTTTCATTAGAATGTCTAGAAAATTGTCATTAAATAAAATTGCATTTTTATTTTTATTTGATATTTTTTCCATATTTTCTAAATAAATAGCATTTTAAATAGCTTCACTTCATGCATGATTTTATTAATTTTTGTTCTATTAGATGCTTTCATATTCTTTGTTCATTCTTTTTAGGTTGCTTAGATGAGATATTGAACTTGTAGAAATAATTTAGTTCCCATTTTTAGAAATTAATTTTAGGTGCTTAATGTAGGCTTGAACAACATGAATAAATTAGGGTTTTTAGGTGATGACTTAGGAGAATCAATTCATTTCCCTTAGGACTTAGGGTTTGAATAGTTTAGCTATGGGACTATAGGGGCTATGGGTAGTTATTAGATCCCCTTAGAGAAAAGTCAGGACTCCTCTACTGCTATTAATACTCTCTGTATGTCTGATTGACTGGTGTGGTGTGCCCTCTGGGGTTTATTGCTTGTTTGTGTGGGTATTGGGATTGTCTGGGGACCTGGGAGAGCTGAAGACTTGAGGAGATGAAGACCATTGGAGATCCAGAGATTGAAGATCAACTGCCAGAGTTGAAGAGAAGTTTCTTGCTAGCAGACGCTGAGGAACTAGGGTTTAGGAGCTAGGCAGAGCTCTAGGTTAGAAAGTTTGTTTCTCAAACATGGATTGCCTTGTCTGCATCCATTCTTCTCTGTGATTCAGAGTCTCTCTAAGACACTCACCCCCTTCCTTTGGAAGGCTTGGTGATAGTGTCTATGAGATAGAACTCTTGAGAGAAAGTGTCTTTTGTGTTAGAAGCAGTCTGTTCACCACCTTTGGTAGTCAACTGATTGCTTAACACCCAATTCACTCTTGTGACTAATCCCTCATCCTGGAGGTTTGAGCTTGAAGAAAAGCCATTGCAGATAGAAGACAGATGATCAAAGCCCTTGCCTGAAGGTCATGTAGATGGAGATTGATGCTTGTTGAAGCCTGTAGCTGAATGGAGATTACTTGAAGTCAGATGTTGAGTCAGACCTGCTGATGCTGTTTCTTTTGCTGTTGTATTTCATTGCTGATGTATTGATTGGTTTTCCGGACTGTATTGTTTGCTGTTTACCCTGTTGGGTTGAAAGTGAAGTCTGTTCACTTTTGCCTATTGTTTTCTAGGTTCGAGGTTGAGTGGGACTCCCTTGCCTCGCTTGTACTGTTGCATCCATGCATTTTACTGTTTTAATGTATATATCTGGTATTGTTTCTGTTTTTGCCTATCCCGTAGGATCTCTGTTTCTCTCTGCGCAAGAGAGGAGCATGATAGACACTAGGTCTTAACCCATGCATGATAACATTAGGTTAGTTTGATTCCCTTCGCAACCGTAGGTTAGAGTTCTGTCTCTTCTTTCTCAAAACAAACAGAAAAAACACATAAAAAATTCAAACACAATAAAAGACACTTCTTTCGTAAAAGAAGGTGAACTCATCAAAGCGTCATTTTTGTTCGCCGGGACTGTTAATCAAGAAAACCTTTTCAGAAGGAATAAAATCAACCAAGACAAGCTTGTGTCGTACGTGGCCCGAACTACGTTTGCTCTGATCTTTCATGCCGTGTGAAAGTACGTAGGCATAGGATGCGATATCCTAGCGAGCAACCTTCCCCTCCTTTCCCGTAGGTAGGCGAACTACGTTGACTCTGATTTCTCGTTCCAGGCGGGAATACGTAGGCATAAAGTGCGATACTTTGCCGAGTCATTTTTATTTTTTTATTTTTCATTTTATTTTCTTTTAACTCCAGACCTTTAGCGTAGATAGAATAACAATCCATACCCGAAAACAAGCGTGGATCCCGTCGAGTACGACGGACGTGAGGGGTGCTAATACCTTCCCCTTGCGTAACCGACTCCCGAATCCAGGTTTTGGTTGCGACGACCATACCTTTCCCGTGTTGTGCGAGGTTTACTCTGAGCGTTTCCTTTCCCTCCCGTGGGATAAATAACGCACGGTGGCGACTCTTCTGTTCAGCCGGCGCCGATTTTCGCAGTAGCTCCACACCTACATACATCAGACAAAGTATGTTAAAGAACTTCTGAAGAAATTCAACATGTCTGACAGCAAGCTGACAATGACTCCAATGCATCCTACTAGCTCACTTGGCAAAGAAGAGGTAAGTAAGAAAGTAGACCAGAAGCTCTACAGAGGTATGATTGGCTCTCTTCTTTATCTTACTGCTTCTAGACCTGACATATTGTTCAGTGTTTGTCTGTGTGCTAGATTCCAATCAGATCCTAGAGAATCACACTTGACAGCTGTCAAGAGGATTCTAAGGTATCTGAAAGGTACTTCTAATGTGGGTTTGTGTTACAGAAAATCTGATGATTTCAAATTAGTTGGATTCTGTGATGCTGACTACGCTGGAGACAGAGTGGAAAGAAAAAGTACTTCTGGAAGTTGTCAATTTCTAGGAAGAAATTTAATCTCCTGGTACAGCAAGAAGCAACCCACAATTGCACTTTCAACCACAGAGGCTGAATACATTGCTGCTGCTGGATGTAGCACGCAGATGCTCTGGATGAAGAGTCAACTAGAAGATTATCAAATTTTTTAGAGTAACATTTCTATCTTTTGTGATAATACTTCTGCTATATGTTTGTCCAAGAATCCCATTTTACATTCTAAGGCAAAACATATAGAAATTAAGCATCATTTCATCAGAGACTATGTTCAGAAGGGAATCATAAATTTAGCCTTTGTTGATACAGATCATCAATGGGCAGATATTTTTACAAAACCCCTTGTTGAAGATAGATTCAATTTTATTCTGAAAAATATTGGTATGGATTTTTGTCCAGAATGATATTTATCAAAAGCAAATTGTTACAGATGCAAAAATGCTTAAATGCTCTGAAGTATTTCTTCTGTTTATTTATTCTATTCTGATCAATTTTTCTGATGTGAAACTCTGAACTAATCATCTTTAGAAGATCTGAACGTTGGCTAACGTTTCATTTCTTAAGAGAATTCAGAACAGCATGCAAGTAAACACGTGTCACACAAAATCTGAAAAGGTGGCGTGTACATAACTGAAGAGACGTTTGAGGTGAAGTTTGAATAGTAAGAATCTTGGTTTTCCCCCCAAATTGTCAAAAGCATTTAATGTTTTGAAATGATTTTTATTCTCTTCATTTAATGCTTGTTCAAACGTGCGTTTTTCTGACTGTTGATGTGCCTAAGTGTTTTAGTATAAATACTTGTCTTGTATTCACTTTCACACTTTTCACTCTCTCAGAATTTACATGCGTTTTCATCTCCTATTTTCTCTGCATAAAAACCCAAAACCTAAGTGTTTGAAAAAGCATTCTTCAATGGCGTCTTCTTCATCAACAACTGCTCAGTTCCAATCTACTATGGCTGTTGTGACTTCAGAAAACTTGGGTGTTGCTCCATATTCTCCTCCCAAAAGAACACTTCTAACGCCTGTTGATAAACTAGAAGTTCTGTGTGAATGTATGGTTGAGTTTGATTCTCTGGCAGATAATGGGTTTGAGTTTCGTTCCATAATTAGAGCTCAAGGATGGGTTAAGTACTTTGATAGGCTTTTTGGACCAGTTTACCCTCTCCTTGTGAAAGAATTCTGGATTCATGCATCAGTTTATCCCAAGTTCATCTTATCTTCTGTGCTGGGAAAAGAGATTATTATCATAGAGGATCTGATAAGAAGACTGATAGGTTATGAAGAAACAGATGGTGTTTCCCACTTGCCAGCTGGGCGTGTGGACATGGATGAGGTTTATGAAGAAGTTATGACTGTTGGTCAAGCTTCTAACAAATTCAAAGATCTGAAGCCTGATTACAAGATCTGGGCCAAGATCTTCATGGGATGCATCCACCACAGGAAGTCAACCAATTCTCCAGACTATGTCAATAATGAACAGATCTATTTCATGTATTGCCTTAGTCAGAGCACCAAGGTAGATCTTCCATACATTCTGTTCATGCATCTGTGGAACCATATCAATGCATCTAGAGAATCTGCGAAAGAGAAAGGCCAGAAGATCAGGACTTGGATCCTCTTTGGAAGGTTGATCTCAGATCTTCTCACTGAAAATGGTTTAGTGACTGCTCTGTACGCTGCTGGAGTTACAGAGGAATTAGAGTTTATAATGGGAAAACCTCTGAATGCTAAAAGTCTTCTGAGACTCAAAATCGTTGATGAACTCACTACAACTCCCAAGAAGCTGAATATGTCTGAATTGAATAAGAGGGTTCCTGTAGCTGACTTTCCTCTATTCTTTGCTGAAGAACCCAGACATATAGTGCTTATGTATATAGAAGAATGCAAGAAGGAAGGAATACATGTTCCTGCCAATGTGTTTCAGCTTGTTAAACAACCACTACCAGATGCAGGAGAAGAAGAAGCACCACTTCAGAGGAAAAGGACTCAGCCTGTAGAAGAATCTGAACCTGTCCAAAAGAAGGTCAAGATTGCTGAGAAGCCCAAGAAGCTCTTGAAGAGAAAAGATTCTGAAGAAGCTGTCTCTGTACCTGCCAAGAGGATTAAAGTAAAAGGTACTAAATCATCTGTCACTTCTGCAAATCTTGTTATTAATGATTCAAATATTAAGTCTGTTCCAAAACCACCTGTTACACAAACCACTTCTGTTACTGCCCCCAGTTCTGTTTCACCTCAAAAACAATCAACTGTTTATGTATCAAAACCATCTCAACCCAAAATACACATCAAACATTTTGTTCCACGTCCACAACCATCAGAACCACAACCATCAGAACCACAACCATCTGAAAACCAAAAATCTGATCAACAACAAACCTCTGAACATCCAGAGAACCAACCAAAAGAAGTTCAACCCGAAAAAGCCTCTGACAATCCACCATCCAATAGTCCATCTTCTGAACCTATTGCACCTGTTACTTCTGAACCTACAAAAGTAACCTCTGCTCCTGTTTCATCAGAACCACCATCAAAACAATCTGATATTCCTTCAGAACCTACTCACATCCCTAAGACAGAAGTTCTTGATGTCACTCCACTAAAAACAGTGTTTCAAGTATCTTCTACCTCTTGTACACCTACAACATCCTCCAACCCATCAGAATCAGAAATCCACCCAGATTTTCTAATTTCTCCATCTGACAAATACCCTGAACCTGAACCTGAATCAACCATACCTTCTAAAACTCCCATTCCAGATCCTATGCCTCCACCTGCACCATCATCTGAGATATTAGTCCCCCATTTCAATCCAACATCTTCTATATCTTGTGCCCAAGTTTCTTCTCTTTATCATAATCTATCTTATGGTTTCAAACTGAAAGATTTTTATGATAGAGTTGAACCTTCTGAACCCATCAACCCTCTGAAACCAAAACTCAGACAGGCTCTTTCATCTGTGATTCTATCATATATTCAATCAATGACCAATGTGGGCTCTTTAGCAACAATTTCTGCCACATCTGGTAAAGCTGTTGTTTCAGCTCTGCAACCTGCATCTGATAACACAGTTGCCTCTGCTGAATCACCACAATCTGCTTTCCAACCATACTCAAATGAACCTTTTGATGATGTTTACCCTCGCTCAAAACCAAAACCTCATTTGCTTAATGCTTTAAATAGATCCTTACCTCAAAAACCAGAAATTCCTTTCTTTCCATATTATCCCCCTCCTCTGATTTCCATCCAAAAATCACTTTTTCCACCAACTCCCAAACCTAAACATATAACTCTAGAAACCTTGCTTAAACCACAACCCAGACTTAATATTGATCATTTATTTCAAACTTTTTTGCAAGAAATACAGATGTCTTTAGGTACTGTTCAGAAGAAATGCTCTGAAACAATGGATGCTAATGAATCTGACATCATCTGGAAAGGATTCGTCAATAGATTCAACACTGTAGCTTCAAATCTGAAGAACGTCTGTTCTGATGATGCAAAGCTCAAAGCTGAAAGGACTCTATTCTGGACTGTCAACAAAACTAAACCTCTGCTTCGTTTAGATGCTCCTCCACCTCCAACAGAATCTACTGCCAATGCATTGACTATGACTCTGGTAGAACCCTCTTCAGGATCTACAGAACCAATGGAAATTGACTCTGTTCAGGCTGCAGAACCTCCACCTTCTTCATTTGAGATAAAGACAGAACATCCAGACTTTGGAGACAAGATTGCTGCTCTGGAGGCTGGACAGTCAGAGATAAAATCCTGGATGGCTAAGCAGGATAAGAAGTCTGAGGATATGACAAAATGGATGTAAAAGCAAGATGAGAAGAATGAAACTATGACTAAGTGGATGTCCAAGCAAGAGCAATCCTCCTCTGAGATTACAGATCTATTGAAGATGCTTTTGTCCAAACACTCTTAGATTTTTTTCATTCTAATGTTTTTGCATCTGTTGTTTGCATCTGAACTTTATTGCTACATCTTCTGATGATTACCTATGTACTCTTGCTATGTTATTTTGAATGAATCAGTTTTCTCCATTGAATTATCTTATTTATTGTTCCTTTTATTTGTCTTTTTAAAAGTTTTACTTTTTGCTTATGACAAAAAAGGGGGAGAAAATATAGATCTGAACTGTTTAATATAACTTCACCAGAATGAATCTTCAGACATATCTATTCTATCTAATATTTAACTTGACTATTTCAGAACATTTGATAAGAACACTCTATAAAAGAAACTCTGAGTCTCTAAGATCATTTGTCTTTTATCAAACTCTGAATCTTATATCTGCAAGACATTCTGACCCTAAATGGTTATAAGAACAAACAAGATCTAACTCTGAAGATTACTCAAGACAAAAGGGAAGTTTCTATTCCTTTTTCATATTTAACTCAGGGGGAGATTCATCATCTCAGGGGGAGTTATAATTCTTTATGTTCAGTTAAATAAAATTTTTGATACTTTTTGTCATCATCAAAAAGGGGGAGATTGTTAGAACACAGATTGGTTCTTAATAATAACTCTTTGTTTTGATGATAACTGTTAGGAAATTTTATATTTAAGAATTATATACTCTAAAATTTGTTTGAGAGTTTCACTGCAGATTGAATTGAAATTAACTCTCTAGAAGCAAATCTGTTGTATACAAGAAGTTATCCTGACTCTGAAGCGCCAGCCAGATGCATCTTACAGAAGAATCTGATTGCTCTTTACAGAAGATCCTGAGCGTAGTCTCCAGAAGGATCTGAAGCAAGAAGCTCCAGAACATTCTGAGTCAGAAGCATCTGAAGCCAGTCAGAAGCATCTGAAGCTGAAGCATCTGAAGCAAAGAAGAATATTGATTGAAGAGTTTCTCAAAGCATAATTCTACAGAAGTTTCTGAAAGTACCGACGCTGCCAAGTACTGAAGTTCTGTGTCAAATATGCTCTGATGATCAACACACTGAAAGCACACATGCTGCAGAAGACCCTGATACAGCAAAGTTCTGAATATCATTAGAAGACTCTGATCCATTCAGACTCTGAAGAACTTGCTGAAAACTGAAGAAGAAATATTCAAGAATATATCCGTTGGAGTAAATCAACGTCTCTTTCCTCATTTGTGCTAGACACATTTACACAGACAAAAAGGATTTTTATGTGCTATCTACTTCTAGGAAAGGTCACTTGATGTGAAGACAAAAAGGCTCAGACCTTTTTGGGACTCTCTTTTCAACGCTCAGCATCCTTGGATCAGCTGCCTATAAAAGGAGAACTCCACCACATTCTTCAGTTACACAATTTGCTGAAAAGAAATCATATTATTCTAAGCTCTCATTATTTCATATTCTTCTTAGAATTTCTTGTACTTAAACTTAAGAGAAAAATCACTGTTGTGATAAAAGCTTTATAGAAGCATTAATACTCTTGTATTTAATTTACATTGATTGCAAAGGTTTTTCCTTAAGAGGATTCAGTTGGAATCAGTAGCTCTTGAGAAGACTAAGAACAGTTGTTCTTAGGTGTTACTATTGTAATTAGTTTGAATTAATAGTGGATTCAGTCCTTGTTGAGAAAGGAAAATCACTCTAGGAAGGGTGGACTGGAGTAGTTGTTTAAACGAACCAGGATAAAAATAATTGTGTGATTATTTTTTAAGTCTTAATCTTTCATAATTATTCAACCCCCCTTATAAGTATTATCTCACCTTCAGTCTTCAATCACCTGGAAGTGTCAACTTCATCGTTCAATTCTTTTTCAAGCCTCAGCTCTTCACTCAATCTCCATTGGATCTTCTTCATAAGCATCAACTTGTTCCTCTTGCTCTTCAAGCTTCAGCTGCAATGGCAATGCTCAAGGAATCATCCTCTTACACACTCTTCAATGAAGTCCTCATCTTCAAACTCAAGTCCAACATCTTTCAAGATACCCAAACCAGAAGACCATTGATTGAACAGAATGAGTGGAAATGATAAACAACTTATTGACAACCAAAGGAAGCCTGTAAGGGTTCATCATTATGAGAGACTGGTTCCCTCAAAGTTCTACTTCCCAGATAAAGCCACTCATCCCTCCAAAGGAGGGATGTGAATATCTTAGAAGGACTTTTAGTCATTGGGAGGAATGGAAGCACAAGATGCTTTCCATATTTGTGAAAGAAGTCATTCTAATCCTAAGGCTCTCCCTATGTCTCCTACCTCCTAAATCTTCATCAGACACCTTCAGGCACAAGCAACTCCAAGCTCCAAGCAACTTCAAGCAACTTTAAGCATCCTCACCTTGTCTTTAACTTGTCTTCAATCTCAACCAAAGGCAAACAAAGCAAAAACCCTAATCTAAGGGGACTAAAGAAGTTAATCTAGTTGAGTTAGTAAGTTAGGATCACCTAAAACCTAGTACTAAAGTTAGTCCTAACTAAAATACTAAAACCAATTGTAAAATTCTACAAAAATAACTATGGGAACCTAGGTCAATCATGACTCTACCATATTAATTCCAGAGATCAAATCATCAAATAAGACCTAGAAATAAATTCTACACCATAAGGTACTAAACCTAAACCCTAAAAGGAAGCACCTAAAGCTCAATCTATAAAACACACATATTTTCATCACAAAAATGTGAGAAAAATGCTATGGGAGCATACATGTCTAAACTAATCACCCACAAAAAATCAGGATCAAAATCATCACCACATGATCACACAAAATTCCACAAAATTAAGTATCAAACATAACTATTTTAATATCAATTAAAATGTAAAATTCCCATAAAATCAGAAAATGCATGGAATAAAAATATTTTTTTTTCTAAAATATACTAGACTCAATCATGAATATAATGAAAAAAGAATGGGATTAATTGGATCATTTTTCAATTTTATATGATTTTATCAAGAACCATGAATAAAATGAAGAAAATAAAGAAAATCCAATTAAAAAGATAAATGCACGGTGTGGATAGTAATGAAAATCAGTTCACATAATGGATTGGGCCATCAGGGGGGTGCAGGTATCAACCAATTCACTAAGCCCAGCATCAGCAACTAAATGAAACGATGCGTTTCATTAACTCAGATCCTTCACAAACTGAAATTAAAACGTGGCCGTTGGATCACTCCTCTAGTCAAAGGTCTCAGCCCCATCCAATGGCTCTAGAGTCATCTTCTACCTTTTGAACCTCTGAACTTCGCGCGCAGCTTCGGCCACCACCGGTGGTGCTCCGGTCATCGTCCCCAACCCTAACTCTCTCTAGGATCCTCCATTGCAAGTGGTCTACACATGAAACTTGTCCCAAATTTCCTCACGAATTCATTCATGCCCTTTATTCTCTTTGAAACCTCAAGATTCGCCATAACCAATTCTCAACCGAAAATGGTAATATCCTTAATTGGTCACTAATTCTCAAATTAATGGTCTGAAATCATTCCTACACCGTTCTACAATGCATCTAACACCCTAATTCGTATTGATTCTACCTAATTCACGCTGGAGGAAGAAGTTTACTAACCTGAAAATCTTTGATGAACAGATGCACTAAACCTTCAAATCAAGCTCTCCAACCTTCCAGACACGATCAATAGATCCTTTCCTTGCTTCTGTATGCAATAGAACTGGTTGAAAACTCCTGAATCTTGAAACCCGATGGTGAGTTGCAGGTGGAAAAATCTGAGTTCAAGAACACCAATCAGCCACGAATTCCTCTTGATTATGATCTGGAATCAATCCCTAGCATCCATGGAAGAAGTTGCAATCAAGAAAAAGGAGGGAAAGTGAAGAAATTGGTGAAACCGAATTCAGTTGCAAGCTATGAAATCTCAATCTCAATCTATGCTCTCTCCTTCAATTATCACCAACCTTTCATCTGAACCTCTTCTACTCAATATATAGAACATGTGTGGATGATCTAGAACCCTCTAGATCCTTCTAATGAGAGTTTCAATCTCTCATGACATGAGAATTTCAACCATATGCCATGATATGCATAATTCTGTTTGCAGCTTGAAACCAATCTCATTCTCTTCCAATTTCTCCCCTAGTGACATTTTGAAAGTGTTTTTCTTGCAAGGGGCCTTGGTTATGCCTTGATTCTAGGTTTCGCAAATGTTACTTATGATGTAAGTAACTACTTTTCAAAGCAAGTCCACCAATTGAATTTCAATTCAAAAATGTGGCTAAACCAATGTTCTTAAAATGTTTTTTA
This sequence comes from Lathyrus sativus, assembly GCA_963859935.3. NCBI lineage: Eukaryota > Viridiplantae > Streptophyta > Magnoliopsida > Fabales > Fabaceae > Lathyrus > Lathyrus sativus. The sequence goes on from OZ012739.1 coordinate 312,396,811, forward strand.
GAGTCAAAATGATATATTATATGCCATGGTTTGGATGTGTAGGTCAAAAATATCAATTTTCAACTTTGGTTCATTTAACTTATACCCTTATTTTAGGTCATTTTTGCAACTTTGAGCTATAAGCATTTCCATCATCTCATGACCTCTTTACTAGCCTTAAAACATCATTTTGAACATGATTGATGTTGAACATTTTCCCATTTGAAGCTTGGAAATAGGAGTTATGGGCTTATGCTTGAAATGACCTGTAATCTCCAAATGACCAAACTACCCTTGACTTGTCAAAGCCATAACTTGAGTTCTACAAATCCTATCAAGGACTTCTAGTACTATATAGAAAGCTAAGAGAATAAGGAACAACATTCATGTTTACCAAAAGTTTATAGTAATTATCCTTCTTGGGCAAACGTTTGATGCAAGTTGGGTAAATTTCAAGCCCCCAAATCCACAGACCTCAGATGACCTGTAACTTGTCAAAGTCATAACTTGAGTTCTACAAATCCTATCAAGGACTTCTAGTACTCAAATTAAATCTAAGATCAAGCTCTAAAACATTCATGTTGGGGGTAAGATGAGATGACAATCACATCTTGAGCTAAATTGCCTTGAAGATAGGGGTCAAACTAGGGGATTTTACACTGTCAAGCCTTAGAAACCCTAGCCTGAAACTTCTCAAACTCTTCAATCATGATGAGTTGATCTTGGAATCATCCTTATAACATCTCAATGTATCAATCCATGATCACATGGCCTTTTGGACTAGGTCTCAACCTTGTTCAAATCATCAGTTGACCTAGGGTTGACCCAGTCAAACCCTAATTACACCACTCATGGCCGAGTCTTCTTAAACTTGCATAATGATCTGTCTAGGCTTCAAAGTGATCTTCAACACTTCTCATGAGCTCTCTCAAGACCTCAAGTCTAACTTCATGGCTTCAGAATCATCTGATGACTTTCCACAACTCTCAAGCTAGGAGGCACACACTCTTGGTTTCAACCATTCTCTCTGAGGATCTTTTGACTTCTCTGACAAGGATATCAACCCTTGAGCACTTGAGTAACCTTCTTAGCTAGCTTCAAGGTCTTGCATAACCCTTGATTGGTAATCATACCTCTTGATCTCCTGCATACATGTCAATGAAATGCAAATGATAATGCTAATGTGAATGAAATGAAACATAAGCTAGGTAAAGAAATGTTGGGCAAATTTTGGGGTGCAACAGCTGCCCCTATTCAATCGGCTTGGACTTGAATGGGTGAGAAGCGAACGACTCTCAACCAATCAAGGTGCGAGACGGTTGAATACCGACAAACCCGGAAATTTGCCAACTATACAAGTACACGGTACTCTGATGGGAACAAATCTTCGAAAACTGAAATATTAGCTGCACGACAACTAGCTGGGGAATTGGTCACACGGTAACCGGTGATACACGGTCGATCATGCCGTCAGGAATCAAGATTCTTCGGGACACATCAGGTTCACAATCAATTTAATCATTCCATCAGGCATTCAAAGAAATTTTTGGGCGTCAGCCGCACTTCGTCAGTAAGACGGGAATGGAATTCTCGGTCAATCATGAACCAATTTGGGATATCCAAACTTCTGCCATCAGGCACTCCACATCAGCTGGGAGAACTGCTTCGTTAATACGGTTGGACTTCAATCATCAAGTCTTCGAGGGAAGTTTCAACTTCGCTGTTCAGAAACCTGCTGGGGATGACACACCTCCGCTGGGGATTCTGGAGAACTATCAAGTAACTCTGCTTCGAGGATCCAGAAATCATTATGGGTGAGTCACCTCTGCTGAGGGCATCAAGAATCATCTTGGACAAATAACTCCGTGGGGACTTCAAGAATCATCCTGAGCCCATAACTCTGCTGGAGATTTCAGGAATCATCCTGAGCAAACACTCTGTCGGGGACTCTAAGCATCAACTTGAGCAACCAACTCTGGCGACTTCACTGGGGATTTCAAGAATCATCTTGAGCAAACGACTTTGCTGGGGAGAATTCAAGAATCATCTTGATCAAACCGTTCTGCTAGGGGAATCCAAGAATCATCTTGAGCAAGCGGCTTTGCGGAGGAACACCTGCAAAACAAGAACAATAACGACCTAGCTCATGTTTCATATGCTTATGCTTTGACAACGACGCAATGCTCTGCACGGTGGAAATGCTACGCGTTTATGATAAATGCTATGCAATCATGCAAAATGTTGCGATCCCGTCAGCAAAATAAATGCTGAAGGGAGAATCCTCCTGTCAAGGAGAGAGAAACACTCTGGTGAACGAAGGAATCATCCTGCCACGGAGAAGAAGTCACGCCAATCTCAATCGGACTCCGCATGGGGAAGCAAACTTCAGTCGACTGCTGCAGGGGAACGAAGCTCTACGAGAACCCAGACCTGCTGAGGAAAGCGATGTCAATCGCAGAAATAAACTGCCCGGCATTCGCAGCCAAACCTTCCTGGAGGTAACGACTCCGGCGGGGGAAATACAGCATCAACTATTCAACACTCTACTGGGGAAAACCAATCATGGCCTGAACTGCTTTCCAAGGACTCGGCTCCCTTGGGGAACTGCAAACTCGGCTAGGGAAGAAGGAATCATCCTGCTTGGGGGAGAGTACGACTCTGTGGGGAATCTCGATTCCGCTGGAGACTTCAGTCTTGAACTATCGAGTGCTGCACACTTCAGTATGTGACTCAGCTAGGGAGATGACGACCCTTCGGGATACATATGATTGGGGAGAGAATCTTATCTGCTTGGGGAGACATATCAATGCTTTACAATCTCATGTTCAGACTCTGCGGGGAGAGGCTGCTGAACTTGCTGGAGAAGAAGGAATCATCCTGCTTGGGGATGCACGCGACGTACTACCTGGAATGTTGTACCTGTATCAACACAAACAAACAGACAAGATACCCTTCTCACAGGGACCTATCAAGGTTATCATCTTGCGACAATGTTCAAGTAATTCATTGTTTCAACAATCAGTGGCCTAGGCCAGTAAGTTTATGTATGCGCATTTTATCAAAAACATTGGCGTTCTTTTTCGCAAACAAACAGGTAAATGCTAAACAAACAAACAGAATTGCTGAATAGTATACATTTTATTGATAACGAACCCCTGAATGGGTAAAAATGTTTTACAACAGATGCAAGCTCCTGGAATGAGGAAGCTGCGCAAAAATAAAAACATAAATATACATCAGTATATACACATGTCGGCAACGAGGCATAGACGAACACCATGAGTTGATCCCTCTATGACCCACTCGACTTCGATACTTCTCCGACGCTTCAGCTTCAGAAGAGATTGATTCAGATAAACGGCCCTCAGGTCTTCCAAACCACTAAACAATGAAAGTCCACACGCGGAACGCAGTCATTTGCTTTTTCAAATCCCTAACTTTTGCCTGAATCGCCCTTCCGGGTTTTCGATTCACCGGGATACCCTTTTTTGCCGAAGTCGCCCATCCGGGTTTTCGACTTTGCGGGTGTACATTTTTTCTTTTATATCCCTAATTTTTTCCCGAACCTTTTTCCTTTTTTATGGTTCGCCAGGATGCCCCATTTTGGCCTGGATATTCTTTTTCTTTCCAGCGGGTCATTCTTTAAGCAAAGTATTTTTTAACTGCGTCCGCGTTCACCGGGGATGCAAAATCTTCGCCATCCATTGTGGATAACAACAAGGCTCCTCCCGAGAAGACCTTGCTGACGACGTACAGACCTTCGTAATTAGGAGTCCACTTGCCCCGGTGATCGGAGTGTGGAGGAAGAATCTTCTTCAGGACGAGATCACCCGTCTGAAAGCTTCTAGGACGCACCTTCTTATCATAAGCTTTCTTCATTCGGCTTTGGTATAAACGACCATACGCAATCGATGCTAATATCTTCTCGTCCATCAGGCTGAGTTGGTTTAGTCGGTTCTTAATCCATTCTGCCTCGTCGAGTTTCACATCAACCAAAACTCACAAAGAAGGGATCTCCACTTCTAACGGTAAGACAGCTTCCATACCGTACACTAAGGAGAAAGGAGTTGCCCCGGTTGACGTACGTACCGTTGTACAATAACCGTGCAGTGCAAATGGCAGCATCTCGTGCCAATCTTTATAGGTCACAACCATCTTCTGAAAAATCTTCTTTATGTTCTTATTGGCCGCTTCAACGGCGCCGTTCATCTTCGGCCGATAAGGAGATGAGTTGTGGTGTTCGATCTTGAAACTCTGGCACAACTCCTTCATCATCTTGTTATTCAGATTCGAACCATTATCAGTAATGATCCGTTCGGGAACTCCGTAACGACAGATGATGTCCCTCTTTATGAATTTAGCCACCACCTGCTTGGTCACATTAGCGTATGAGGCTGCCTCCACCCACTTGGTGAAGTAGTCGATAGCTACTCGAACCATTATCAGTAATGATCCATCGTCAGCCAGTAATACCCTGCTCTCAGGATCTTTCTCGTCATAGCGTACCCGCCGGCGTGCGTACCAAATGTGCCTTCATGGACTTCTTCCATGAGCATACTCGCCTCTTTCTCATCTACACATCTGAGTAGCACGAGATCATGGTTTCTTTTATACAAAACTCCATCAGGATTGAGATAAAAATTTCCAGACAGCCTCCTCAGAGTCTTCTTATCCTGAGTTGATGCTCCTGCAGGATACTCCTTAGTCATAAGGAAGGTCTGGATATCATGGAACCATGGCTTGCCGTCGGAGGCTTCCTCGATCGCAAAGACGAATGCAGGTCTATCAAGACGAGAAAGGACAATTCTCGGAGCTTCATTCCAAAAATTGACTTTATACATTGAGGCCAACGTGGCTAAGGCATCAGCCATCTGGTTTTCGGCTCTGGGCACATGGTGGAGTTCCACTCGATCAAAGAACGGAAGCAGCCTTCTGGCATAGTTCATGTACGGCACCAAATTCGATTGATGAGTCTCCCACTCCCCTTTAATCTGGTTGATCACAAGCGCTGAGTCACCGTATACGTCTAGGTTCTTGATTCTCAAATCAATTGCCTCTTCTAGACCCATGATGCACGCCTCGTACTCTGCTTCGTTATTGGTGACCGGAAACGTCAGTCTCGCAGTGAACGGGATGTGGGATCCGTGGGGAGTCGTGATGATCGCCCCAATGCCACTTCCATAAGAATTAACCGCCCCGCCAAATATCAATTTCCACTGGGATTTCCTATCTGGAGCCTCGTCGGGCAACGGTTCGTCACAATCTTTCGCTTTGAGAAACATGATATCCTCATCAGGGAATTCAAATTTCATCGGCTGGTAATCTTCGATCGGCTGTTCGGCAAGGTATTCAGACAATACGCTTCCCTTGATGGCCTTCTGGGAAACGTACTGAATGTTATATTCCGTCAACACCATTTGCCATCTGGCAATCCTGCCCGAAAGCGCTTACTTCTCGAAGACGTACTTGATCGGATCCATCTTCGAAATTAGCATGGTGGTGTGATTGAGCATGTACTGTCGTAAACGTTTGGCAGCCCAGGCGAGTGCACAACACGTCTTCTCCAGCATCGAGTAACGAGATTCACAGTCTGTGAAATTTTTACTCAAATAGTAAATGGCATGCTCCTTTCTGCCCGTCTCGTCGTGCTGACCGAGAACACACCCCATACTATTCTCCAGAACTGTCAAGTACATGATTAGGGGCCGTCCAGCCACTGGGGGTATCAAGATCGGAGGTTCCTGCAGATACTGCTTTATCTTATCGAATGCCTTTTGGCAATCCTCGTTCCAGATAATCGCCTGATCTTTTTTCAGCAGCTTGAACATCGGTTCACACGTGGCCGTGAGCTGAGAAATAAACCTTGCAATGTAGTTAATTCGGCCCAGGAAACCACGAACTTCTTTTTCTGTTTTTGGCACTGGCATTTCTTGTATCGCTTTTATTTTCGCAGGATCAACCTCGATGCCTCTTTCACTCACGATAAACCCCAGTAGCTTTCCGGACCGTACTCCGAAAGTACACTTGTTAGGATTCAGCCTCAACCTGAACTTCCTAAGCCTCTCAAAAAGCTTCAGCAAATTGACTAGATGTCCTTCCTCCGTTTGGGACTTCGCAATCATGTCATCAACATAGACTTCAATCTCATGATGAATCATGTCATGAAACAAAGTAACCATTGCTCGTTGGTAAGTGGCCCCTGCGTTCTTCAGACTGAAAGGCATTACCTTATAGCAAAATGTTCCCCAAGGTGTGATAAACGTAGTTTTCTCCATGTCCTCCAGCGCCATCTTGATCTGGTTGTAGCCGGAGAAGCAATCCATGAACGAAAACACGGAGAACTGAGTTGTATTGTCGACCAACACATCAATATGAGGCAGCGGGAAATCATCTTTAGGGCTCGCCCTATTCAAATCCCGATAATCGACGCACATTCGTACCTTACCGTCCTTCTTCGGTACAGGCACTATGTTGGCGACCCGCGGAGGGTAGGTAGTGACCGCTAAGAAGCCAACATCAAGCTGCTTTTGTACTTCTTCTATGATCTTAACGGCCATATCTGGTCGCGTCCTCCTAAGCTTCTGCTTAACGGGAGGACAATCTTCTCGCAGCGGCAAGTGATGGACCACGATGTCCATATCAAGCCCGGGCATATCTTCGTATGACCAAGCAAAGACGTCACTATACTCTCGAAGCATCTTGACCAATCTCTGCTTGACATCACTATGCAATGCGGCCCCTATCCTGACGTTCCTGACAAGTTCTTCAGAACCCAGATTCACAATCTCGATCTCCTCTTCATGAGGCAGAATAACTTTCTCTTCTTGTTTCAACAAGCGGGCCAACTCTTCGGGAAGTTCTTCGTCTTCATCAATCTCTTCTTCGGCTTGATAGATCGGGCAATCGAAGTCGAAGTGAGTCGTAGAAGGTCCAGAGTCGATGTCATCTGTTATGTGGATCCTGCAATAACAAGGGTTAAGCTTAAAACAAGGATATGCAGGTTAACACAAACCTCATTGCCATTTTATTGTTTTTCAAAACAAATATAAAACAGGAATAACAGAGATCACAACATTTGAATACGAAGAAAAACTCCTTTTGATTTATTGATAAAATGCATGTACATAATCAAACAAGGCCCTGACAATAAAACCACTATGCCCCGGGTAGGACATAGGGTTGTACAATGATTGGAAAAAGTAAATCATTACTCTTCACTTGTCATCTGGATGGTATCCTTGACGGACCAGTTGTTGAGGCTCTCGCCTGACTTGCTTGGCTGGATCCAAGAGTCTAAGTCACAGTCGTTATCTCCGCTGTCTTCAGACACTGCATTGACGCTTTCAAATATCACCCCGTCGCTAGTAAACTGGATCGGCCCTTTACCTCGTGACGCACTGCTAGAAGAGGAGGCTTCAGCTCCAGGAGAGTATCCCAACCCAAACTTGTCTTGCTTGTTAGGTATCTCCAAAATTCGCCCCCAGCCTGGGGTAGATCCGGCTTGAACAACAGCCCGGGCTTCCTTGAAGGAAGAGAGAGTCATCTCTGGCTTTTCAGTGACTACAGGAGCTACGTCCTTGACTTTAACAGCTTCGAACGCTTGGCATAGGGTTTCGTGGATTTCCCCATCCATCTCGACATACTTGAAGGACGACAAATGGCTCACCATTATGTCTTCCTCGTCACATACGGTCACGATGCTACCTCCGACAGCATACTTGAGCTTCTGGTGCAACGTGGAGGTCACGACACCTGCGGAGTGGATCCACGGCCGGCCCAAGAGACAGCTGTAGGCAGGCATGATGTCCATAATGTAAAAGACCGCGTCGAATGTTTCCGGCCCGACTTGGATTGGCAACGTCACCTCCCCGAAAACACGGCGTTTAGTTCCATCGAACGCCTTCACGACCAGATCACTGGGTGTGTAAATCACTCCGCGAGTATCTAACTTCATTAATGCCTTCTTCGGAAGAACATTGAGTGACGACCCCGTGTCCACCAACACGTGGGACATAATCGTTCCCCTACACTCTATCGAGATGTGCAGAGCGCTATTGTGGTTCCTCCCCTTCGGCGTCAGCTCTAGGTCAGTGAAACCTAACCCATTTCCAGCATTTACGTGAGCTACGACCTCCTCCAACTGGTTTACCGATATTTCCTGCGGTACATATGCGGCGTTCAACACCTTCAGCAGTGCGTTGCGGTGTGCTTCTGAACACAACAACAAGTTCAGGATGGAAATTTTCGAGGGCGTTTGATGGAGATGATCCACGATCTTGTAGTCACTCTTTTTAATCAACCTCATAAATTCCTCGGCGTCTTTAACGAGTAAGTCTTTTTCTACCCTGCAAGGGATCTCTTCAACGACTTTACTCTTCCCTTTATCAGTTGCATCAGCTTTGTCCGCCTTGTCTGCCACGACCTCAGGTGGTGCAAACACTCTCCCGCTGCGAGTAATTCCGCTAACGCCCGCAAGGTTCTCCACAGACGATCCAAACGGTTCTAGTTCCAACTTCTGTCCGTTGCAGTAGACCTCAGCCCCATAATGCCATGGGACAGCATTGGTGCTTTCGAAGGGTATTGGCCCAGCTTTGGTGATGGTAATCGTGGGCGGTCTGGGTGTAGAAATAGTTATCGTCTGGCGAGGAATGGTGATGGTGGCAACCTCATCATCTTGCTTCAGCATTACCTCTCCCGATCCCCATTCGGCCCTCCAGCTAAACTGTAGGATCCCTTCAGTCATCAGACTTTGAATCCCCTCTATCAGCTGTTCACATCCATCAGGACTTGTCGCACAACCCATGCATAGTTCTCCACAACCTGGAAAGAAACCCCTTTTCATCAACTTATCTTTAACGAAGCTAAGCGGTGTCTTCAGATCTCTGACGTTAATCAACACATCCAAATTCTCGTCTTCAATAATGGCGTTTACTCCACCTCCCCTATGATTCAACATAGGGTTCTTCGTGACGTTTGGCACATTATCTGAGAAGTTGATGATCTTAGCATCCACCATGTCCTGCACCTTATGCTTGAAGGCTTTGTAATTCTCTATTGTGTGGCCTGGTGCCCCTGAGTGAAACTCACAAGTTGCATTCGCGTCATAACCTGGCGGAGGCGCCCCTGTCAAGGGAGCCAAGGTTCTCTTCTGGATCAACTGTAGCTGAAGCAAAGTCTGCAATAGTTGCGCGTACGACATGGGCGGTGTCTCGAGGTGACGGCTCGACAGAGGTGCCCTGTTCTGATACTTTCTGTAACCTTGTTGATTCGGTTGCTGCTGCTGCTGCTGCTGTGGTTGTGGGACTGTCAGGATAGTTATGATGGCCACCTGTTGGTGAGGGCCTTTACCCTTCCTTCGAGCGTTGGTCACGACGCTCGTTTCTCCTTCCCGTCTTTTGCCACCATAAGGTTTCTTGCCTCCTACAGCTGAGGACAGATCACCTTGAATTTTCCCCAGTTTGATCCCATTTTCAATGTGCTCACCCGTGATAATGAGATCTGAGAAGGTTCCAGACATACCGCTGACCAATTTCTCATAATAAACCCCTGGGAGGGTGGCTACGAACATCTGCACAAGCTCACGTTCAACCATCGGCGGCTGAACCCTGGCTGCCAATTCACGCCACCGTTGGGCGTATTCCTTGAACCCTTCGTTGTTCCTTTGCGACAGATTCTGCAGTTGGACTCGGTTCGGGGCCAAGTCACGGTTATATTGGTAGTGGTGCACAAATGCTTCAGCAAGGTCCTTCCACGTGCGCACACTGGTAGGTTCCAGACTCATGTACCATTCGAGGGATGGTCCGGACAGACTGTCCTGAAAGAAGTGCATCAGCAACTTCTCGTCCTTAGAATGAGCTGACATTTTCCGGTAATATGATCTCAGGTGGACGCGAGGGCAAGTGGTGCCCTTGTACTTTTCAAATTCAGGTACCTTGAACTTGGGAGGCACCTTAAAATCAGCAATCAGTCCCAACTTGGACATATCAACACCCAGGGTGTTCTGGTTCTCGATATTCTTCATCTTATCCTCGAGTGCCTTGAACCTAAGTCGTACTTCAGCAGTCAGCTCCCCTTCAGCACCTCTCTGAGAGAACACATTGTCCTGACGGTCTTCTAACCACGGCTGAGGCCCGAACAGATTCCCGACACCTGCATTGTCGTTGCCCAGCCCAACATTGACGTTAGCTTCAAGACTCCCATTACTGACGCCCGTCGTATTACCGTTGAGTCCCATGTTAGCTATCACATTGTCGTTGGCACTGTCATTCCCCCCGGTCACGGGGACGCCATTCTGTGGAGTTTCAACTGGTGGAGGGGTAGGCACGGTCCCACCATGGAGTACGCCATTGCTATCGACCCTTGAAATCAAAGGCTGAACCAAGGTTCTGAGCTGATCCTGGCCATTGGCGACCGCTTGCATGAGCTCCATGAAGCGGTCCATTCTTTCGCGGAGTTCTTGAACATCAGTTTGTACTTGCTCCATGATTCTGGTTTGATTTGCTCTAGTCGGATAGCGGTGGATGGGTCTCCGATCAATCCTGGAACAACCTGAAAACACAAAAGGGTTAGGAAAAACGACAAAGTGCTCGTTATGCAAATGCTTCATGCAAATGCAAACGTGTGTCTGTGCGTTAGGGAGATTTCCCCTGATCCTAGTGCCTGAGTGCCAGTGCTGATAATAAGAAGTCCGAGTCCAGTCATGGAAATAACATCTCATATATATGTAGAAAGCCCATCAAGGCGGTACACAACGTCAGCGAGTACAAGATGAATCAATAGCGTGACCTCGACCAACAAGCCTGGTGATGGTCAGCATACAACAATGATCAACACAAAAGGATTACAAATATAGTCAAGCACGGCCACGGGCGCGAAACTCTTCTAACAACCCCTTCGTTTCTGGATGATCAGGCCGAGTGAGCAACCCTTCGACGAGTAACTCCCTCTGCATAATGGTGTATTGAAGACCTTCGACCGAATCTTCCCATGCTCCTTCGCCGAAACAATCTCCTAGCTTCCGCTTCTTGTACTCAAACGTCAGTTTACGCTCCTTCAGGTTAGCAAGAGCCCTGTTGAGCTGGCCTTCAGCGGCATATCTGCGAGCGGTTTCTTCATCAAACCTCTTCTTACTAGCCTTCACCTGGGCCTTCAGCTTGGAGATATGTTGCATCAGCTTATCCTCCCGTTCTTTCCTGTTGGCTAGGGAGGCCTTCCAGTGCTGGTTAAACTTGGATATCCTCTGATACGCTTCGTCCAAGTGCTGCTTCTTCGTGGCCAGTACATCGTTGACAGCTTTGAAGTCTCGACCCATGCGCTCGCGCTCAGCTATCTGCTTAGTCAAATCTGTACCTAGCTGGTTCACCAGCTCTGTCTGCCTCTTGAAGGAATGAACGACTTCGTTTCTCTCGCTTCTGAGTTGAGCCAATTCTTTCTCCAATTCTTCATTTGCCCTCTTCAATTCATCTCTTTCAGCTAACACCCGATTATGCCGCTGAATGGGCACAGTGGTAGGCTCTTCAATCACTGGAGGGCTTTCTGGCTTGGCAGGAGGAAACGGCATCCCTATAGCATCTGCTCTGGCTCTGATCCACGTCACGTACGGAGCGTAGGCTTGACTATTACTTTTCCCCAGCAATGGTTTTCCCCGCTTACAGATACCATTCCAAGCGTGCTGAAGCTTAGATAACATATCCCCTTCTAGAAGACCAGTGAGGTACAGAGATTCCTGTACCTCTTCATCCTTCGGCGGAGCTCTCAAAGCATAAGCAAACTGCCGGACCAGCAAAGACGGATTATAGTTTATACAGCCCTTCCTGCCTATCAAAGGCACGTTCGGAAACCCGCTGCAGCTGAAGATAATCTCGGTACCCAACCTGTCTCTATCAAACCAGGCAATATCCTCTGCTGACAGACTCATCAAACGCTCGGACTACTCAGCCGTGGCTGCAGATGAAGCAAAGGGATCCTTCTTAGGCAGATGACTATCAAGCCATTTATAAAGCAAGGGCACACAGCACGAGACATTCTTACCCCTTCTGTTCTCGTTTTTGTAGTGGATGGAATGGTAGACATCTCCTATCAAGGTAGGGACTGGATTCCTTGAAGCGAAGATATGAAATGCGTCGAAGTCCACAAAGTCGGGCATATTGGGGAACAGAATGATGCCATATATGCACAGCGCGAGGATGGCGTTGAACACGACCCAACATCTGTCTTTGGCGCACTGCTGAGCTTTTCCCACTAATAACTGCAAGGAGAAACCGGGAACCTTGTTCCAACTAGACAATACCAACTCGGAGGCATCCAGATGAAGTGACGGAGCTAGACTAGTCAGATTAGGCTCAGCATCCTTATGAACAAAAGGCATCTGCCTCTTGATAGGCACACCTAACAAATCAGCATATTCCTCTAGCGTGGGTGCGAGAACAAAGTCCTGGAAAGTAAAGCATCTCAACGGAGGGTCGTAGAACTGCAGCAGAGCGTGCAACCCATTCAACTCAAACACAGAGGGTTTACGAACCAAACTGAGCAATTTACCGTAAGACTTTCTGAGTTCATCTCTCACAGAATCATCTGCTAAAGCTATCAAACCAGTCAGCTGAACAACATCAGGAGCAGGGAGCTTGTAAGCCACGGTCTTCCTCAGAGAACCCATAACAATACAATAGGAGGCAAGAAATCCTGGATCGGGGAAAACGGTACCTACAACACAGACACACGTTAATAAAATGCAAATGAGTATGCAAAGCAATGTAAAATGCAATCATGCAGCAGGAGATCAAGGCAACTGTGCTGTGGAGATTCTGTATCAACAAAACCATGATGCTGCTCTGTCAAGAACAACCACTATCTCTGATAAGAAGAAAACCCCGTATCGGACCACAAATCTGCTCTGCCAATAACACACATCTGATAATAAGGACCTCTGATACAGGGCCAAAACTCTGCTCTGTCAAGAACAAACATCTGATAATAAGGACCTCTGATACAGGACCAAAACTCTGCTCTGTCAAGAACAAACATCTGATATTAAGGACCTCTGATACAGGACCAAAACTCTGCTCTGTCAAGAACAAACATACATCTGATAATAAGGACCTCTGATACATGACCAAAACTCTGCTCTGTCAAGAACAAACATATGATATTAAGGACCTCTGATACATGACCAAAACTCTGCTCTGTCAAGAACAAACATACATCTGATAATAAGGACCTCTGATACAGGACCAAAACTCTGCTCTGTCAAGAACAAACATACATCTGCTGATGAGACCCTCTGATCCCAATCACAAACCTGCTCTGTCAAGAACAAATACATCTGATGATGAGAACCTCCGGTACCAACAAAACTGATTCACTATTAAGAAAACCAGGTAGTCTGAAGGTTAAAGTTTCCTGCAACAAACCCAACCCTGCTCACAGGTATGGACCTAAACTGACTCAAGTTCGGCATCCTATGCGGTCATCAGCGTCACAGACATTCAAGAGGGGTGATACGATACCCATAAGGTGTGGCATCACCAGCTCATGAAGCGGCCTCACTCGGCTGAATCCCAAATGATCGGTCCCCAGAGTCGACAATCCTCCAAACCAACAACCCCTTCAACCCAAAGGGTTGAAAAAGAAGTCAACCGGGAGAACCTCGCCTGAGCGTGGATTTCATGAGACACTAGTGCCTGCCAAGCAAGCACGCGCCCACTAATTTCCACAACTAATGTTATGTTCACTCAGGCCTGGGTCTGGCCTCTCACTCATCGGAATGCCCCTCCCACAACAGCACAAATAATCATATCATACTGGAAATAAAATGCGAGAAATAAAAATGCGAGAAATAAAAATGCGATAAATAAACACAACCCAACAAGTAATCATACAAGCGCTAGGATTGACTCTCGCAGGGGACGTTGGATCCCTAAACTGACTCGCATACGGGACGTTGGATCCCAGGAAACTATGAAGTCCCCATCAGAGTCGCCAGTTGTCGCTTCCGCGAAAATAAGGTGCCGGCAAAACAGAAGAGTCGCCACCTTTCGTTATTTATCCCTCAGAGCGGGAAAGGAAACAATCGGAAAAACCTGACGAAAAAGGTATAAGACAAGGTCATCGCAACCGTTGTCTGGGTTCGGGAGTCGGTTACGCAAGGGGAAGGTATTAGCACCCCTCGCGTCCGTCGTACTCGACGGGATCCACGCTTGTTGTGTTTACTGGACGAGTTAGTTTTATCTATCTACCTATCAAGGCTGGCTTAAAAAGAAAATAAAATGACTCGGCAAAGAGTTGCACTTTATGCCTACGTATTCTCATCAGAGAATGAGAAATCAGAGTCAACGTAGTTCGACCTACTACGGATTACGGGGAAGGTGGCTCGCCAATACGTCAGTATTGTGCCTATGTACTCTCAACAGGTATGAGAGATCAGAGCTTACGTAGTTCGGGATAATACGACTTACGGGAATTCAGATTCATCTGTTTTATCAAGTAGGGTTAAACGGTAGTTCCAGCAGTTAGGGACAAAGCCTGTTTGCGGTAGAACTGAGGGTTAACGACACTCTTTTCTTCAGAAAAGCTTCCTTTGAATTATGGGCCCACGGGGCAAAAAGGTTTGAAGTTTGTTTTCTGTCTTTTACGGAAGAAGTGTTTTTTATTGTGTTTGCAATTTCAATCGCACTAAAGACTATGACCTGAGAGTAAATGTGTCACATGTCACCCAAAGGGTGTCGTACTAAACATCCAGACTGTTGAAAAGAAGCTCTCCAACAATCCTTTCTCAGATAGATTAAGGCTCGTAACATACGAAAGAAATCATTCATGATTACTGTATCTTAAGCTGTTTTGAGATGAGAAGAGAATGGGCTCAACTACGGGGAGACTATCAAGTCCTACTGTTGTCATGCCAAGGATTCGTCCTATAGTTGAGGTTTGAAACAGGGAACTCCTAGAAGTTGTTATGCATAGGTTTCAACCTAAAGTTCTAGTCATCACTTCCTTATCAAAGGAAATGAGATTCCTAGGGGATCATGTCAATGATAAACAGAAACAGATAAAGCATCAGCTTAAACAGTAAACAGATATACAGTAAAATGCATGCAATGCAAGTAAGGGAGGAAATGTGTGTGGGGCAGCAGCCTCCACAAGCTCATCTTAACCTCAAGCCAGATATGAATAACAGTAATCATACAGAAGAAATAACATGCTATCAAGCAAGATACAATAAACTGCAATCATACAGAAGAAATAACATGCTATCAAGCAAACACAAACCACATAGGCAAGGGAGCTGGGCTCTACCGAATACCCGCAAGCAAAGCCATACAGTAAAAATACAAGCAGAGGGAGCAACTCAACCTCTAGTGCAATCATGCTCCTAGCTTAAAGTCAGTCTAGATATGAACTTATTCTAATGCATCAAGCAAGTCAAACAAGGCACATCAACACAGAAAAGAAAACAGACAAGAAAGGAAACAGATCAACAGCTTCACAGCAAAGCTTCAGCTCCTCTGACAGCAACCCAGTCATCAGACTTCAATCACCCTTGAAGGATATCATCCTCCATGACAAGCATCCATTTGCTTCCAAGGTTTCAATCCATCAAACATAAGTATCAACTTGTTCTCTCTTCCTCAAGCTTCAGCTCTTAAGTCAGTTCCACCTTCAGGCTTCACTCCTGACTACAAGTATCAACTTAATTCCTTCAGGCTCTCCAAGCATCAATGCAAGTGTCAACTTATCCTTTATTCCTCAAGCTTCAGCTCTTCAGTCAATCTCAATTGAATCCTCTTCATAAGCATCAACTTAGTCTTCAAGCTTCAGCTCTCTCTGCTTTACCAGTATCAACTTGGTCTTCTTCTCCTACAAGCTTCAGCTTCTCAGAGTAGTCTTCAATCACCTGGAAGTGTCAACTTCATCCTTTAATTCTTTTTCAAGCCTCATCTCTTCACTCAATCTCCATTGGATCTTCTTCATAAGCATCAACTTGTTCCTCTTCCTCTTCAAGCTTCAGTTGCAATGGCAATGCTCAAGGAATCATCATCTTCCACACTCTTCAATGAAGTCCTCATCTTCAAACTCAAGTCCAACATCTTTCAAGATACCCAAACCAGAAGACCATTGATTGAACAGAATGAGTGGAAATGATAAACAGCTTATTGACAACCAAAGGAAGCCTGTAAGGGTTCATCATTATGAGAGACTGGTTCCCTCAAAGTTCTACTTCCCAGATAAATCCACTCATCCCTCCAAAGGAGGGATGTGAATATCTTATAAGGACTTTTAGTCATTGGGAGGAATGGAAGCACAAGATGCTTTCCATATTTGTGAAAGAAGTCATTCTAATCCTAAGGCTCTCCCTATGTCTCCTACCTCCTAAATCTTCATCAGACACCTTCAGGCACAAGCAACTCCAAGCTCCAAGCAACTTCAAGCAACTTCAAGCATCTTCACCTTGTCTTCAACTTATCTTCAATCTCAACCAAAGGCAAACAAATCAAAAACCCTAATCTAAGGGGACTAAAGAAGTTAATCTAGTTGAGTTAGTAAGTTAGGATCACCTAAAACCTAGTACTAAAGTTAGTCCTAACTAAAATACTAAAACCAATTGTAAAATCCTACAAAAATAACTATGGGAACCTAGGTCAATCATGACTCTACCATATTAATTCCAGAGATCAAATCATCAAATAAGACCTAGAAATAAATTCTACACCATAAGGTACTAAACCTAAACCCTAAAAGGAAGCATCTAAAGCTCAATCTAGAAAACACACCTATTTTCATCACAAAAATGTGATAAAAATGCTATGGGAGCATACATGTCTAAACTAATCACCCACAAAAAATCAGGATCAAAATCATCACCACATGATCACACAAAATTCCACAAAATTAAGTATCAAACATAACTATTTTAATATCAATTAAAATGTAAAATTCCCATAAAATCAGAAAATACATGGAATAAAAATATTTTTTTTTATAAAAAAATACTAGACTCAATCATGAATATAATGCAAAAAGAATGGGATTAATTGGATCATTTTTCAATTTTATATGATTTTATCAAGAACCATGAATAAAATGAAGAAAATAAAGAAAATCCAATTAAAAAGATAAATGCACGGTGTGGATAGTAATGAAAATCAGTTCACATAATTGATTGGGCCATCAGGGGGGTGCAGGTATCAACCAATTCACTAAGCCCAGCATCAGCAACTAAATGAAACGATGCGTTTCATTAACTCAGATCCTTCACAAACTGAAATTAAAACGTGGCCGTTGGATCACTCCTCTAGTCAAAGGTCTCAGCCCCATCCAATGGCTCTAGAGTCATCTTCTACCTTTTGAACCTCTAAACTTCGCGCGCAGCTCCGGCTACCACCGGTGGTGCTCCGGTCATCGTCCCCAACCCTAACTCTCTCTAGGATCCTCCATTGCAAGTGGTCTACACATGAAACTTGTCCCAAATTTCCTCACGAATTCATTCATGCCCTTTATTCTCTCTGAAACCTCAATATTCTCCATAACCAATTCTCAACCGAAAATGGTAATATCCTTAATTGGTCACTAATTCTCAAATTAATGGTCTGAAATCATTCCTACACCGTTCTACAATGCATCTAACACCCTAATTCGTATTGATTCTACCTAATTCATGCTGGAGGAAGAAGTTTACTAACCTGAAAATCTTTGATGAACAGATGCACTAAACCTTCAAATCAAGCTCTCCAACCTTCCAGACACGATCAATAGATCCTTTCCTTGCTTCTGTATGCAATAAAACTGGTTGAAAACTTCTGAATCTTGAAACCCGATGGTGAGTTGCAGGTGGAAAAATCTGAGTTCAAGAACACCAATCAGCCACGAATTCCTCTTGATTATGATCTGGAATCAATCCCTAGCATCCATGGAAGAAGTTGCAATCAAGAAAATGGAGGGAAAGTGAAGAAATTAGTGAAACCAAATTCAGTTGCAAGCTATGAAATCTCAATCTCAATCTATGCTCTCTCCTTCAATTATCACCAACCTTTCATCTGAACCTCTTCTACTCAATATATAGAACATGTGTGGATGATCTAGAACCCTCTAGATCCTTCTAATGAGAGTTTCAATCTCTCATGACATGAGAATTTCAACCATATGCCATGATATGCATAATTCTGTTTGCAGCTTGAAACCAATCTCATTCTCTTCCAATTTCTCCCCTAGTGACATTTTGAAAGTGTTTTGCTTGCAAGGGGCCTTGGTTATGCCTTGATTCTAGGTTTTGCAAATGTTACTTATGATGTAAGTAACTACTTTTCAAAGCAAGTCCACCAATTGAATTTCAATTCAAAAATGTGGCTAAACCAATGTTCTTAAAATGTTTTTTAGAGTCAAAATGATATATTACATGCCATGGTTTGGATGTGTAGGTCAAAAATATCAATTTTCAACTTTGGTTCATTTAACTTATACCCTTATTTTAGGTCATTTTTGCAACTTTGAGCTATAAGAATTTCCATCATATCATGACCTCTTTACTAGACTTAAAACATCATTTTGAACAAGATTGATGTTGAACATTTTCCCATTTGAAGCTTGGAAATAGGAGTTATGGCCTTATGCTTGAAATGACCTGTAATCTCCAAATGACCAAACTACCCTTGACTTGTCAAAGCCATAACTTGAGTTCTACAAATCCTATCAAGGACTTCTAGTACTCTATAGAAATCTAAGAGAATAAGGAATAACATTCATGTTGACCAAAAGTTCATAGTAATTATCCTTCTTGGGAAAAAGTTTGATGCAAGTTGGGTAACTTTCAAGCCCCCAAATCCACAGACCTCAGATGACCTGTAACTTGTCAAAGTCATAACTTGAGTTCTACAAATACTATCAAAGACTTCTAGTACTCAAATTAAAGCTAAGATAAAGCTCTACAACATTCATGTTGGGGGTAAGATGAGATGACAATCACATCTTGAGCTAAATTGCCTTGAAGATAGGGGTCAAACTAGGGGATTTTACACTATCAAGCCTTAGAAACCCTAGCCTGAAACTTCTCAAACTCTTCAATCATGATGAGTTAATCTTGGAATCATCCTTATAACATCTCAATGTATCAATCCATGATCACATGGCCTTTTGGACTAGGTCTGAACCTTGTTCAAATCATCAGTTGACCTAGGGTTGACCCAGTCAAACCCTAATTACACCACTCATGGTTGAGTCTTCTTAAACTTGCATAATGACCTGTCTAGGCTTCAAATTGATCTTCAACACTTCTCATGAGCTCTATCAAGACCTCAAGTCTAACTTCATGGCTTCAGAATCATCTGATGACTTCCCACAACTCTCAAGCTAGGAGGCACACACTCTTGGTTTCAACCATTCTCTCTGAGGATCTTTTGACTTCTCTGACAAGGATATCAACCCTTGAGCACTTGAGTAACCTTCTTAGATAGCTTCAAGGTCTTGCATAACCCTTGATTGGTAATCATACCTCTTGATCTCCTGCATACATGCCAATGAAATGCAAATGATAATGCTAATGTGAATGAAATGAAACATAAGCTAGGTAAAGAAATGTTGGGCAAATTTTGGGGTCCAACAATGTGCAAGTATGATTTTCACTTTGGGAAGGATCTAGAACCTATTTGAAATTTGGTTAATTTCATTTTCCCTCCAAATGCCCATTCCTCATTCCAATCCAAATTTTCCAAACCATATTCCAAACCTTACATTTGGATCCAAGCCTAAGTGATATTTAAGTGATCCACTCCAAACCTCACACATCTAATCACTCATACTTCACTCTTATTTTCAAAATTGATCTCATTCTCTCTCATTTCTCTCTCAATTTTCCAATCTCCAAAACCCTCACCAAAGCTCTTCTCATTGAGATCACTGATTCTTCATTGAAATCCTTGATTTCTAAGAGCTAAACCTTCATCTATTCTCTCCATTGAATCAATTTCTTCATCTAGTTTTCGTGCAAAATTAGATATGAACTTGGAAGTGATTTTAGAAGTGATTATTTGGCTTAATTTGGTTGAATCTTAAAGGATCTTCATTGCTACTACAAGAATTGGTGTGGATCTTGAAGTATTCCAGACTTCTAGCATTGGATCTATTCAATTACAGTTGAATCAACACTAACCGGAGCAAATCTCCGCTCCGAAGGTTGGATCCGAATCTGTTTTTAGCTTATTTGCATAATCATGTGGATTTTCATATTTGATTAACTTTTGGTTAATTTGATCTGATTGATCCATGATTTGGTTGTGTTAATCTGTTCATATACTATTTGAATCATGATTTGCTGGTTTAATTTCGTGATTAAGTGATTATGCGATCATGTGGTTGATCAGAAAAGTGCTTATTTGCTGAAAATGTTGTTCTGTGGCTGTTTTTCTGCTGTTGGCACAGTGTTAATCGGTTAACACATATGGTTAACCGATTAACCATTTCAAATATTCAAAATTTTCCAAATTTTTCAAGGTGTTAATCGGTTAATGCCTGGTGTTAACCGATTAACATGTGCAAATTTCCAGATTTTTAGCCATTTTTAAGTGGTTAATCGGTTAACCTCTAGCGTTAACCGATTAACACTGTGCCAGTGGGTCTGTTTTGCTGATTTTCTTGCATGTTTGAGTACTGTTTCGCATCGAATCATAGTAGTTCAATATGATTCATTAGAAGTGAAATGTTTTGGAATATACGTTGCTGCTTTGGTTGTTTAATCGAGACTTCGTCGACTTGTGTTTGTTTTCCACTTGGATGCACACTTATGTGTTGTTATTCATAGTGATGATTTTCTTGCATTTGCATTTCCTCTTGTGTTTTGCATCTTTATTTCTTGCATTAATAAAGGTCGAGATGTGCTTGTGGTGGTGTTTACCCCATACTTTGTTCCTCCCTTTGCTTGTGTGTTGCATTCCATGTTTGCATCCTTATTTTCATTCTCACTTGTGGTTTCTTTCTTCTTCCTTTGTCTTCCTTTTCCATGCTCCCCATAGGATCTCTAATCTCTTTTGAGGTTGGGATAGACATTAGGATTCAAACCATGCATGCTAGCATTAGGGTAGATGTTCCCCTTTGATCCAAACCTTAGGACCATTTTGCTTGACAACGTTAGGGCCGAGTATCCCTTAGACCTTTCGTGCATCTTCTTCTTCTCACCTTCAAACAATTTCAAAATATTTGATAAATACGATGAACGTTGTGCACTACGAGCCTTAAGCTACTTGGGAAATGGTGATTGTGGGGCTTCCTCTCAATGGCCTAGAGTGTTTAGTGTACACCCTTTGGGTGATATGCGACGCATTCGCTCCTAGGTCATAGTCTTTAGTGCAACGTGAATCACAAACCGAATTAATTCATTTCACAAAAAAATTCAAAAACAAATGATCAAACTTTTTTTTGTCCTTTGGGACTCGTAATAATGGAAACCTTTTTCATAAAAAAGAGTGCTGTCAAGCTTTGGTTCTACCGCAAACAGGCATCGTCCTTAACTGCTAGAACGAAGGCTTAACCCTACTCGGGTAAAACGTGTTGAACCAATCGGTGTTCTCGTTATCCCAAACTACGTTTGCTCTAATTTCTCGTACCAGACGAGGATACGTAGGCACTAGACGCGACGTCTTAGCAAGAAACCTTCCCTTTTTTCGCCCGTAGTTAGCCGAACTACGTTGACTCTGACTTTCCCATTGCACGAGGGAATACATAGTTACAGAGTGGCGATGCTTTGCCGAGTCTCTTTTCTTTTCTTTTGTCCTGTGAGCCCGTAGCGTAGCTAGATAAACACACCCTTAGATAAATAACAAGCGTGGATCCTGTCGAGTACGACGGACGTGAGGGGTGCTCATACCTTCCCCTTGCGTAAGCGACTCCCGAATCCAGAACTTGGTTGCGATGACCTCGTCTTTTCCCTTTATGTTAGGTTTTTCCGATCGTTTCCTTTTCCTCTCTCTGGGATAAATAACGAAATGTGGCGACTCTTCTATTTTCTATCGGGTGTTTTTCGCAGTTGCGACAGCTGGCGACTCTGCTGGGGAGAGCGATGGTTCCCTATGCGAGTCAATCCTAGCGCTTGGTTGTTTATCTTCGGGTATTGTATATATGTGCTTTATTTTTACTTTCTCGCATTTATTTTCAGCATTATATGTGATTATTGATGTGCTGTAGGGGAGGGAATATTCCATTGAGTGATAAGCCAGACACAGGCTTGAGTACAAACCTAGGATTAGTAGTGGAGACTAGTGGGGAGCCTGTTTGCTTAGCAGACATAGTTCCCCACAAAATCCGCGCTCAGACGAGATTCTCTTTGATGATTTTCCTTCCGATCCTTAGGATCTGTCGGGACCTTGGATTTGAGAGTTGTCGACTTTGGGGACCGATCATTTGTGATTCAGCTAAGCGAGGCCTCTTCGGGGAATTATGATGCCAAACCAAAAATGGTGAACGTATCATCGTTTCTTAAAAGTCTGTGATGCTGATGAACGCATAGAATGTCAAACCTTATCAGTGGATAGGTCCATACATGTGAGAGGGATTAGGTTATGCAGGAAACCTGGACTTTCAGATTACCCAGTTTTCTTTGCAGTGTGAATCTATATTCTTGATATCAGAGGTTCCTATTATCAGAGTTATGCTATGTTCTTGCTAAAGCATAGCGCTGGTTCTTCTCGATCTACAACACAACAATCTTGATCCCCTGTTTACATTTGCATGTGCATTTTCATCTGCATTTTCATTAACATGTATTTATGTTGTAGGTGCATATTGCTTCCCCGATTCTAGTAATCTTGTTCCTTATTTTCGACATGGAACCCTTGAAGAGGACATTGGCCTACCGATTTCCGGCTCCAGATATCAGTCCTTTGTTAAGTTTGATTGCTAAGGCCGATAAGAAGGTGATGGAAGACTTCAGGCAATGTTATGGAAGACTTTTGAGATGCATTTGTAAACCTTCAGCGTATGAGATCAGTGGTATCTACACTCTTCTATAGTTTTATGACGCCCAGCTGAGGTGTTTTGTATTCCCTGATTATGTTCTGGCTCCTACTCTGGAAGAGTATTCTGCATTGTTAGATGTGCCTATTCTGGATCAGATGTCGTTCTTCCATACTGACGCTAAGCCTAATCTGGCTAAGCTCGCTGCTATTCTGCATCTGGATGCTTCAGAGTTGGAGGGAAAGATGATCAAAAGGCTTGGGATGTTCGGTTTTCCTTTGCCCCTTCTAGTGGAGAAAGCTCAACAGTGTGCCAAGGACGGGTGTTGGATCTTATTTAGCGCCATTCTAGCTCTCTGTGTCTACGGTATTATATTATTCCCTAATCTTCCATATTTCGTGGATACAGATGCTTTCTACTTATTGGCCTCAGGGAACCCAATACCTACACTGCTCGGTGACGTTTATCACTCGGTTCACTACAAGAATGAGAACCGAAGGGGGGAAATGTTTCCTGTTGTGTTCCCTTGTTGTACAGGTGGTTTTCCAGTCATATGCCCAAAACAAGTCCTTTTGTTACTTCTGCAG
This sequence comes from Lathyrus sativus, assembly GCA_963859935.3. Lineage (NCBI taxonomy): Eukaryota > Viridiplantae > Streptophyta > Magnoliopsida > Fabales > Fabaceae > Lathyrus > Lathyrus sativus. The sequence continues at coordinate 312,420,309 of OZ012739.1, forward strand.
GTACATCAGAGTGGTCTGAGCATCTGATGGGTTTGTCAACTGAGAACGTCACTTGGTTTGATAGGAATATACTTGGTACATAAATCATCTATCGCTGCAGCGGATTTCCTAACGTCCCTTTGGTCGGAAGGAAGGGGTGCATCAACTACAATCCGTCATTGTTAGTTAGGCAGTTTGGATATGCATTGAGGGATCCTCCCAAGGAAGAAGGTGTATAGGAATATCTGTACCTCACCGGGATGTTGGACAATGATACACTGGCCAAACTTGAGCACGCTTGGAACAATATTCATAGGAGAGGAAAATCATTGTTGGGGAAAAGTAATAGCTGATCCTATGATCCCTACTTGAGCTGGATTCAGGATAGAGCAAAGAGATTACTGATGCCGTTTCCCTCAGTTGCGCCTTTATATCCCCTCATGATTGAGGAGCCAACCACAGTGGACATACAGAAGCACAACCAGTTGTGGTTTGAGAAAGAAGAACTTCGGAAGGCTAATGAGAAGTTGGAAGAAGAGAGTACTCAGCTTCGGGACGAGAAGAATGAAGTAACTTATTATTTGAAGAGGCAGACTGAGCTCGTGAACAGATTGGGCATGGATTTGACCAAGCAAATTAGTTCTCGAGAGCGTTTGGGTTTGGATTTCAAAGTTGTTGGTGATGTTCTCGCCTCCAAGAAGAAAGAATTAGACAAAGCTTATCTGGAGATTTCAAAGTTCAACGAGCAGTGGAATGCAACTCTCACCAACAACAAAGCACGTGAAGACGAGTTGAAGCAACAGATTTCCAAGCTGAAGGCTCAGCTTAGAGCGAAAGATGAGAGGATTTCAGATGAAGCCTCGCTCATACGACACAACGATTGTAAGCTGCACGAAGCACTTGCAACCTTGGAGGATTTCAGAGCCAGGGCTGATTCGAAGAGGTGCAAGCTTGAAGAAGTCTTTAGTGAAGGTGCTTGGGAAGACTACGTTGAGGATTTGCAGCGCACTATTAGCCAGTGAGAGCTACTCATCCAAGGGTTGCTCACTAGACCAGACCATCATGAGACGCATGGGTTGTTAGAGGAGTTTCGGGCCTGGCGTCGCACGTGATGTTTACTTCTTTGTAGCTTATTGTTGATGTTGTATGGATCATCACCAGGCTTGTTGGTTGAGGTCATTCTGTTTATACTCAGTGTTATGCCTGTATGCTGCCTGTTTGGGCTGTTCATTTGTATATATGAGGTTTTTCTCTATGCTTGCGGGTTCTCCATTGTCGACCTGTTATTCTCGGAACTAGAATCGGGGGGGGGGGGGGGGGGAATTTCCCTGTTGTATATATACATGTTTTCATTTTGCATTTTCATTTGCATCGCATGTGTTCTCAGTGGCTTCTGTTCCTAACCCTGCTTGGTTTTCTTTAGTTCAGGATTGAGGAAGTTGAGGAGTTTAGTTTCTACAGGTATCCAACTCGAGGGAATCAGCGAAAAGTAATGGATCAGGTTCAAGCTGAGTTGCAGGAAGTCAGGGCTCGCATGGCTCAATTCATGGAGTTGATGCAGACTGTTGCTAGTGGTCAAGAACAATTAAGAACTTTGGTCCAGCCGTTGATAGCATGGGTTGACGAAGAGGGCGTTTTGCATGGAGGAGCTGGTGTTATTCCTCCACAGATCGGTGGATCTATCCCACAGGGTATCCCTACTATTGTCATACCGCCGGGAGGAGGAGCTGCGAATGAGAATGGTAACGTTGTTGGTAATGGAAGTGTGTGCACTATGCACGGGGCTGCTGGCCCTCATTGGGAAGATAACCAGGATGATGTGTTTTCCATGAGAGATATGGAGGGCGGTTTACCGACTGAAGCTGACCGAAGGTTTAAACTGTTCGAGGAGAAGATGAAATCTTTTGAGAATCAGAACTCTTTGGGCCTTGGTATGTCTGATCTTGGTTTAGTTCCTAGAGTCAAAATTCTGCCCAAATTCAAGGTACCCGATTTTGACAAATACAAAGGGACGACTTGTCCAAGATTGCATATTCGTGTGTATTTCAGGAAGATGTCTGCCTACTCCAACGATGAAAAGCTGCTGATGCATTTTTTTCCAAAACAGTCTGGCAGGGGCGTCTTTGGAGTGGTATATGGGACTTGAGAGAACCCATATCCGCAGCTGGAGAGAATTGGCCGAAGCTTTTGTGTGTCACTATCAGTATAATAATGATCTAGCACCCAACCGGGTACAATTGCAGAGCTTGTCGTAGAAGAGTACTGAGAGCTTCAAGGAATACGCCCAGAGGTAGCGTGATTTAGCTGCAAGAGTATAACCCCCTATGGTTGAAAGGGAGTTGATCGATCTGTTCATGGCTTTGCTACCTGGTGTGTACTTTGAGAAGTTGATAGGCTGCATGTCGGCAGGATTTTTTGATTTGGTAATTGCTGGTGAGAGAATCGAAAGTGGGATTAAGTATGAAAAGATTCCAAATGGTGGTGGGTCTTCTTCGGGAGGAACAAAGAAACCATATTCAACAAACCCTAAGAGAAGGGAAGGGGACACAAACTGACCGGTAAATTAGAAAGTGTACTAATTATTCCGATGTAGTAATAATATGGGTTTTTCCTAGTATCGATCTCTGAGGATTGCGTGTAAATTTTAAGTACAAATGTTCTTTCAATTAAATAAAATAACCTTAGGTTTTGTTTGGGGTTTTCAAGAGGAAAAAGCATAATGATAAAATCATTTTAACAATTAAGAGAATTAAGAGAAAACATGCTAGGGGAAGTGTATGAATTGCGTATAGCGAACCCTGGAGTAAACCAATAAGACTTCCCATAAGACCTTAATTTTTATTTCCTCTCAAAAGTGTTTTTCTTAAATTCCTTAACTGAAAAACCTTTGATATTCTTCCTTGACCCTAATTCCTTAGCAGTCAAGGAAAGACATCAAGCAATAGTTCTGACAAAGGGTTTTTACAATCATTACAGGATATCCCTATTCTTAGGCAATACTCATTGTAATATGTTATACAAAGTAATCGATCGATTTTTCAGGCCAAATCCCTAATCGTAAATCGTTCCCAATTTATGCGATCTTTAAAAGTTTAAACGAATTGCATAACAAAAATATTAAGGAATGAAACAAAATCTCATTAAGAAATGCAACAGAGGTTCATTACAACACAATTCAGGGACACTCCCCTAACAATGGGGTTTTTAGCTATTCATAGTATTCGATAAAAGCAACATGACAAATAGAAACATTACAAGATTTAGGGAGTAAATTCGATCTTCAATTTCTTCCGAGCATGAAAATCTCCTTGTCCTCCCAATTCTCCAGAGCTTCAATCTTCCGTTGTATTTTCTTTGTATAATCCAAAGTCCTTTCTCTTTTGTCAAAACACGTATCAAATAGTCTCAATTCAAACTCAGTACCAGGGAAATTCCCAAAATACCCTCAGCGATCACAAGTGTAAAAAATACAAGAAAAATAGGAGATGGAGCGTTTTGGCCAACACGGGCCGTGTTGGCTTCCTGACGTATTATGCACGCGAGTTTTCCAAGTCCCAGGTGTGCTGACACGGGCGGCCGTGTCAGATCCCTGGTTTCCACTAAAACTTGTCTTTCTGGGCACTTTCTGACACGGGCCGTGTCAGGCTCCTGGTCCACTTCAAAGTTCTTCCATATTCTTGCTGTTTTCCCCGGTTTTCGCTCTGATTCTCATTTATTGTATTCCTGAACCTAGAAATAGTGAAAACATCAAACCAACGTGTAAAATGCAATAAAAACAAATAAAATGCGACAAGATATAACCAATGATTAACAGAAACAAATGGTAAAATCACGTGTCAAAACCACTGATCACAAACGCTATTTCTCACAAGGGTTAAGGTAAAGCTCAGTCCCGTCATCATCAACAAGTTGCTACGGTAAATATCCCGGCCACAGCTCCGCAACAAGTCAATGCTCCGCAACCTTATGCTGTTAGGCGCAGAATGCCTGATAGACAGTTCGTGAATCCACCGGTGCCGTATTCTCAGTTGTTATAACATCTGCTGCAGTTACAGTTGGTTCAGAAGAGGACTCTGGCTCCTCTCACTGGTACATCACCTCCTAGATACGATGCAAATGCTCATTGCGATTTTCACTCAGGCGCCCCAAGCCATGATATTGACCATTGCAAAGCTTTCAAGCACAAAGTCCAAGATCTGCTTGATTCCAAAGCCATTAACTTCACCAACGATGGGCCCAATGTGACTCAAAACCCGATACTGAATCATGGGGCGGCAGGAGCCAATGCCATTATTGATGGGGAGAAGCTAAATCTGGTAACTGATGTTGGGGATTTGAAGACTTCGCTGGGGTTTGTGAAGGCTAGTCTGTTGAAGAAGGGGGTGTTTCCAAGTTGTTCTTTTGACTGCTCAGAGTGTGAAGTACATCCAGAGGGTTGCGATCTTTTGAGAAAGGGTATTCAGAGAATGATGGATGAGGGATATTTGCAATTTGATAGAGTTGTGAAAGAAGATGATGAGAATAAAGTGAGTAATGATGGAAGCGAAGTTGCTACGATCTCCATTCCATACCGGACGATCAATATTTTAGCGCCTGCTAGGCCAACTCTAGTTATCATTATTGTGCCTGGACCTGTGCCATACGAGAGCACTAGAGCTATCCCATGGAATTATGGGGGAGAGGTGTTCTGTAATGGGCAAAAGCAGGAATGGATAGCGTTTACAAATGGAAGTTCATCGGTTGAGAATATCGTTGGGGTCGGAGGTATCACTAGAAGTGGTAAGGTTTTTTCACCACCGAAGGGTAATGCTGATAAGAATGACAAAGGTAAAAGAAAGGCCGTAATTGAAGAGGATATCCAACCATAGGTCGGTGCTGATGATCTTTCGAAGGATGCAGAGGAATTCATGAGACTCATTCGAAAAAGTGACTACAAGATTGTGGACCACTTAAATAAGACTCCTTCAAAGATTTCAATCCTGTCATTATTGTTGTTTTTGGAGGCACACCGCAATGCATTATTGAAGATCTTGAATGCAACGTACGTACCCCAGGAGATCTCTGTTAACCAGTTGGAGGGGGTGGTGGCTCATGTAAACGCCGGTAATGGTCTCGGTTTTACTGATTTGGATCTGACTCCTGCCCGGAGGAACCATAACCGTGCTTTGCACATATCTTTGGAATGTAGAGGTTCTCTAATGTCGCATGTTCTGGTTGATACAGGATCATCCCTCAATGTGATTCCAAAGAAGGCGTTAATGAAGTTGGACATTCAAGGTTTGATATGCACGCCAAGTGATTTGGTCGTGAGGGATTTCGATGGATATAAGAGGTCAGTGTTTGGGGAGATCACGTTGCATATCCAGATAGGACCAGAGATCTTTGATGCAACTTTCTACATTATGGATATCCAACCAGCATATAGCTGTTTTCTTGGCCGACCTTGGATACATGCTGCAGGGGAAATCACCTCAACTTTGCATCAAAAGTTAAAATATATGGTGGAAGGGAAGATAGTCAGGGTATGCGGTGAAGAGGATATTATGGTTAGCCATTTGTCATCCTTCAAGTACGTGGAAGTGGATGGGGAGATCCACGAAACACTCTTCCAAGCGTTTGAAACAATTCAGATTCAGGGGAAGTCTCCTGTAGAAGCCAAAGGCCCAGAGGTCTCGATGTCATCACTCAAGGAATCTCGTGCTATCGTAGAATCCAGTTCATCTCAGAAGTGGGGCCAAGTTCTTAATGTTCCCGTCAAGCAGGACAAGTTTGGCCTGGGATACAAACCCTCCAGTTCTTCTCAGAGCACTTCGAAGTACAGGGGACCTGTGCAATTCACCAGCAGTGGTGTGATTTTTGACAGGATTAATGTCGTTGGAGATGATGAAGGTGACCGTGATTGCGATATGGATGCTTGGATTCGTCCATGTACTTCTGGCCAGAAGCTGTGCAACTGGACTACCGAAGAAGTCATTCATGTCACTACTACAGAGTCTTTTCTAGCAGATGCCATCGATTCAGGTTCGGCTATGACTTCGTATGACTTTGATAATCTCGTTTATCAAGCTGAAGAAGAGACTGAAGAAGACTGTGAACTACCTGAAGAGTTAGCCAGGCTTTTCAAGCAGGAGGGAAGGGTTATTGTACCTCATCAGGAGGATATTGAGGTTATCAATCTGGGCACCGAGGATGATAAGAAAGAGGTTAAAGTAGGGGCTGCATTGGAAGACAGTGTCAAGAGAAGATTGGTTGAGATGCTCCGTGAGTATAAGGATATCTTCGCTTGGTCTTATCAAGACATGCCCGGGCTGGATACAGATATTGTGGTACACCGGTTACCTCTCAGAGAAGAATGCCCGCCAGTCAAGCAGAAGTTGAGACGAACAAGGCCTGACATGGCAGTCAAGATCAAAGAAGAGGTTCAGAAGCAGTTGAATGTTGGGTTTCTTGCTGTCACGAATTACCCTCCGTGGGTTGCTAATATCGTTCCTGTTCCTAAGAAATATGGAAAGGTTCGGATGTGCGTCGATTATCGAGATTTGAATAAAGCGAGCCCAAAAGACGATTTCCCGCTCCCCTATATCGATGTGTTAGTTGATAACACCGCTCAGTATTCTGTGTTTTCATTCATGGATGGCTTCTCTAGGTATAACCAAATCAAGATGGCCCCAGAAGACATGGAGAAAACTACTTTCATCACGCCATGGGGGATGTTTTGCTACAAAGTGATGTCCTTTGGATTGAAAAATGCAGGGGTAACTTACCAGCGGGCGATGGTCACTTTGTTTCATGATATGATTCATCATGAGGTTGAAGTCTATGTGGATGACATGATTGCAAAGTCACAGACAGAGGAAGGACATCTGGTTGATCTTCTGAAATTGTTCGAAAGGTTGAGGAAGTTCAAGCTGAGGCTGAATCCTAACAAGTGCACCTTCGGGGTGAGATCTGGAAAGCTACTGGGTTTCATTGTCAGTGAAAAGGGTATTGAGGTAGATCCTGCCAAAATAAAAGCTATACAAGATATGCCTGAGCCGAGAACGGAAAAAGAGGTTCATGGTTTTCTGGGGAGATTAAAATACATTGCAAGGTTTATATCTCATCTTACAGCCACTTGTAAACCAATATTCAAATTGCTAAGAAAAGATCAAACGGTCAGGTGGAATGAAAACTACCAAAAAGCGTTCAAAAGAATAAAAGAATATTTGCAGGAACCTCCAATACTCATGCCTCTAGTTGCAGAGAGACCACTGATCATGTACCTCACGGTTCTTGAGAATTCAATGGGATGTGTGCTCGGTCAACAAGATGAGTCGGGTAGGAAAGAGCATGACATCTACTACCTGAGTAAGAAGTTCACTGATTATGAGTCAAGATACTCGATGCTGGAAAAAACATGTTGTGCACTCGCTTGGGCCGCTAAGCGTTTGAGACAGTACATGTTAAACCACACAACCCTGTTGATTTCGAAGATGGATCCAATCAAGTACGTCTTTGAAAAGCAAGAACTCTCTGGAAGGATTGCCTGATGGAAAATGGTTTTAACGGAGTATGATATTCAGTATGTTTCCCAGAAAGCCATTAAGGGAAGCGTTCTGTCGAAATATCTCGCGGAACAACCAATTGAGGATTATCAGCTGATGAAGTTTGATTTTCCAAATGAAGACGTCATGTTTTTGAAGATGAAAGACTTTGATGAGCCTTTACCTGACGAGGGTCCTAAGACTAGATCTCAGTGGAAGCTGGTTTTCGACGGAGCGATTAATTTGTATGGCAATGGGATTGGAGCTATCATCACTACTCCTCATGGTTCTCATATACCGTTCACTGCTTGATTAAATTTCGCTTGCACCAATAATGAAGTCAGTACGAAGCGTGCATATTGGGTTTAGAAGAGGCCATTAATATGAGGATAAAGAATCTGGATGTATACGGTGACTCAACGTTAGTCGTTAACCAAATCAAAAAAGAGTGGGAAACTCGTTAGGCCAACCTGGTACCTTACATGGATTATGCAAGGAGACTGTTGTCGTTCTTTGATAGAGTCGAGTTCCATCATGTGCCAAGATTCGAGAATCAGATGGCAGATGCCTTGGCCACGCTATCTTCGATGTACAAAGTGAATTTTTGGAATGGAACTCCAGCCATCACCATTATGCGTCTTGATAGACCTGCTTTTGTGTTTGCAATTGAGAAAGCATCGGATGGAAAGCCTTGGTATTTTGATATCAAGAATTTTCTCAAGACCCACGAGTACCCATCCGGGGCATCCAGCAAAGATAAGAGGACCTTGAGGAGGTTAGCCGGTAACTTTTATCTGAACAAAGATGATGTGCTCTATAGGAGAAACTTTGACATGGTCTTGTTGCGCTGTGTTGATGAACTTGAAGCAAACCTGTTGATGGAGGAAGTCCACGAGGGTTCTTACGGTACTCATGCCAATGGATATGCAATGGCTAGAAAATTGTTGAGAGCTGGGTACTATTGGATGACTATGGAATCTGATTGCTTCAAATATACCAGAAAATGCCATAAATTCTAGATTTATGCGGATAAAGTGCATGTGCCACCGGCTCCTCTGAATGTGTTAACGTCTCCTTGGCCTTTTTCTATGTGGGGAATCGATGTGATCGGAAAGATTGAGCTGATTGCTTCTAATGGACATCACTTAATTCTGGTTGCGATTGATTACTTTACGAAGTGGGTAGAAGCAGCGTCCTACGCCAATGTCACGAAACAGGTGGTCGCCCGATTCATAAAGAAGGACATCATTTGTCATTATGGAATTCCTGAGAGAATCATTACTGATAATGGTTCGAATTTGAATAACAAAATGATGAAGGAACTGTGTCAAGGTCTCAAGATTGAGCATCATAATTCTTCTCCATATCTTCCGAAGATGAATGGCGTTGTTGAGGCAGCTAACAAGAATATCAAGAAGATTGTGCAGAAAATGGTAGTAACCTACAAAGACTGGCACAAGATGTTGCCCTTTGCTCTTCATGATTATCGTACTTCGGTGCGTACATCAACTGGGGCAACTCCTTTCACACTGGTGTATGGCACAGAAGCGGTCCTGCCATTGGAAGTTGAGATTCCTTCTTTAAGGGTATTATCGGATGTAAAGCTTGATGAAGCTGAGTGGGTGCGAACCAGGTTGAATCAGCTGAGCTTGATTGATGAGAAGAGATTGGCGGCTATTGCTCATGGCCGGGTGTACCAGCGTAGGATGAAGAAAGCCTTTGATTAGAAACTGCGTCATCGGTGCTTCCAGACAGGTAATTTGGTGTTGAAAAGGATCCTTCCTCCTCAGACATATCACAGGGGAAAATGGACTCCTAATTATGAAGGTCCGTATATGGTAAGAAAGGTTTTCTCTAGCAGAGCCTTATTACTATCTACCATGGATGGTGAAGATTTGTCGTCTCCTGTGAACGCAGACGTGGTTAAAAAATACTTTGCTTAAAGAGACCCAATGGACAGAAAAAGAAAAGTCCAGGCAAAAATGGGGCATCCCGGCGAACCATAAAAAGAGAAGGTTCGGGACAAAATTAGGGACAAAAAAAGAAATATGTAAACCCGCAAAGTTGAAAACCTGAAAAGGCGACTTTGGCAAAAAATGGGTATCCCGGTGGATTGAAAACTCGAAAGGGCGATCCAGGCAAAAGTTAGGGATTTGAAAGCAAATGATTGCGGTCTGCGTTCAATCTGTGAGCTTAAGAGAAGTTATCCCAAAGGAAAGGAATCAGTCAAGTTAGTCTTTTCAGAAGGAAAAACACGGGGCACATTAAAGACATACAAGTCATAGCCGAATCGACACATGGTGGTTGTCTGCTTCCACGTTGCCAACATTTGTATATATTCTTTTACTTTTTCGCAATTGCCTCTTTTCAGGAATTGCATCCGAATTGTAACTTGCCTATTAACAGGCCTTTTATCAATAAAGTATTCACTTCAGTCAAAGAGCTTTCCTTTTCTTGTTTTACTTTTACTGTTTTGTTTGCAAAAACGCCCGATATTTTGATAAAGATTGCAGGTGAAAACAGGAGGCTTTACAGAGCGTAACGAAAGCAAATGATTTTTCTCCTGTGGTAAATGTCATGAATGGTAACTGAGGTAACCATTTCGCATGCGTGTATTCTCTTGTTTTATTGCAGGATGGCAGCTCTCCAGCAGATGTGTTCCTCCACGGCATTGAAATTATAATACATATTTGTTTCTCCCCTAGCAGAGATTTTGTCTTACCCGCAGAGTCTCACTATCAGATCAGGTATCGCCAGCGGAGGTGTGTGAGGAATCTCCAGCGGAGTAGGGTTTTGACTCCCTGCAAATGCTAACCCCCGACAGGGTGGGTTAGTTCTCAGCATATTATTCTCCAGCAGAGGCAGCGTCTTCGACGCCCTCTCCCCAACGGAGTTGACTTTCTGGTGTTCGCCGGTAGTATCGGTATTCGGGGTTTCTTCCCCAAGTAGAGTTCAATGATGATTCCCTCAATGTGACAGATGTTTAGGCGAAGCATGATCCATTTCTCGATAGCGTGGATCTCAGTAAGAGTATTTGATATTTTCTAGCAGGGATGGATTTCTTTCCAAGCAGAGTGGAGTTATTTCCCAACAGTTGGCTTTCCTTCCCGGTAAGGTCGTATTCTGAACAGTTCCCCCCGGGATAATGTGTTTATTCCCCAAAGTGTTAGAAGGCTGTTCCGGGTGTTTCCCCAGCCTATGCATTTGATCCCCATAAGAGTTGTTTCCGGGGAAGCCATCCAGGGCATTTTCTTCAGCAGAGTTTGATTCCCAGCGGAGTGTTGTTGTTATCTTTAGAATGGTTGTATCTGAGAAGGTGCTTTACAAGGAGGTCCTCCAGGGCTTGTATGTTCCCCAATATGAGTCCGATCATACTCGGCACGTCCTATTTCTCCCCAGCAGGATTGGTAGTTTCTCTCCAGCATTTATGTTGTTAGGGTGGTTCCTTTGCATTTGCATTTTTGCATAGCATCCTCCCAAATGCATAGCATTTCCATTTCGTATGGAGCATTACGCCATTGTCAAACATATGCATCTGAAGCATAAGCTAGGTTTGGTATCTTTAAGATCGAATATCTTCTCAGCAGAGACTGTTTGATTCAAGGAATTTTCATGTTATCCGCGTCAGGATGGATCTTTGGGTTGGTTATTTTATCAGATTCTTCCCAGCTGAGTCGTTTGGTTAAACTTCTTCGCTCTCCCCAGGTGAGTCACTTGCGAGTGTTGTCTTCCCTGGTCAAGCCTGTTGTTCTTTTCCCCCAACAAAGTTGTTCGGCTTCCTCTGCAGGGTCCTTATTCCAACTTTTGGTTGGTCGTCTTTGCTTTATTTCAACTTTTGGTTGATGACCCAGTGGCGTTCCTTATTCCAACTTTTGGTTGGTCGTCTTTGCTTTATTTCAACTTTTGGTTGGTGACCCAGTGGCGTTCCTTATTCCAACTTTTAGTTGGCCGTCTTTGCTTTATTTCAACTTTTGGTTGGTGATCCAGTGGCATTTGTTATTCCGACTTTTGGTGGTTAATCCTTATTTTCCTCAGCAAAGTCGGGGATTCCAACTCTTGGTTGGTATTCCTCAGCGTAGCTCAAATTATTGTGTTTGGTGTTCTAACTTTTGGTTGGCCTAGAAGGTGATCCCAACTGTTGGTTGGTAATCTCTAGTTTCCCCTCGTAGAGTCTTTGTTCCAACTCTTGGTTGGCAATCTTTTTTATTCTAACTCTTGGTTAGTAGCTTTTATTCTAACTCTGGGTTAGTAGGTGTTATTCTAACTCTTGGTTAGTAGCTTTGGTTCCGACTTTTGGTCGATGAGGATTTCCCCAGCAATCCTAACTCTTGGTTAGTAGTTTTGGTTCTGACTTTTGGTCGATGAGGATTTCCCCAGTAATCCTAACTCTTGGTTAGTAGCTCTTGTTCCGATTTTTGGACAATGGTGATCTTTTCATAGCGATCCAAACTGTTGGTTAGTAGCTTTTTTTCCCAACTCTTGGTTGGGTGTTATCCCCTGCAGTTGTTATCCCAACTCTTGGTTGGTGGATGGGTTGTCGTTCCAAATTTTGGTTGGCAGTCCTCCTCTATTCCTCAGCGGAGTCGTAATCCCAATTTTTGGTTGGTGAGGTTTGGTTGATGTTTTCCAACTTTTGGTTGGTAGTCTTTGATTCCCCAGTAGGGTCATAATGTCCGGTTTGGTCGTCTTGTTAACGTTATTCCAACTCTTGGTTGGTAACCTTTGTTTTCTGGTCGTTGATTCCGATGTTTGGTCAGTATACCTCCCCAGAGAAGTCGTCTCGCCATGGAAATTTCGGTTGATGTTGTGTTGGTTGGTAGTGTGTGATTTTATCCCCAGAGAGTATCCCTTATCCCATCTTTTGGATGGTATTGTCCGATTACTGTCTGGTGATGGATGTTTATCCTGTGCAGAGTCATCTAGTTAGTCTAGTCTACTCTTTCCCAGTGAAGTTGCCATAAAGTTGTTTGGTTACTCTTTTGTTCCCCAGCAGGGTTGTGTTCCAACTTTTGGTTGGTATTCTGTGATCGTTGTCTCAACTTTTGGTTGGTATTCTTTGTCATTGTCCCAACTTTTGGTTGGTATCCAGAGTTTGTTATCTCAACTTTTGGTTGGTATTCTTTGATCGTTGTCCCAACTTTTGGTTGGTATTCAGGGTTTGTTATTCCAACTCTTGGTTGGTATTCCTTGGTTCATCTGAGCTCTTGGTTGGTATCCTTTGATCGTTATTCTCCACCTCTTGGTTGGCATCTTTTGGATGAAGTTCAGATTGTCTTGGATTGTTATCCCCAACGTGTCGTATTCCTACTCTTGGTTGGTATTCGCTGTTTTGCATTCCCGCTGGGTGCAAATTTCCGGGTTCTTTTGTATTCAATTACCTTATACCTTGAATATTTGAAAGCGGATGCTTTTCCTCCCTTCAGGTCCAAGTTGTTTGAATAGGGGCAGTTGTAGCACCCCCAAAATTTGCCTCTTTGTTTTGGCAGCATCTGGCTTTTATTTCTTTGCATTTCCGCATTTCTGCATTTGCATAGCATTCGTCCTGGAGACAGGGGATCAAGGTTTTCCCGTGGCTCAGTTTTCATCTAAGTGCATGAACCTGAACAACGAGCATCGGAGGCTCTGGCATTTATATTGCCCAGCGGTCGGGCAACCGATTTTTATTTTATATTTTGTAGGGTATTTTCAGCTCAGAAAGCAGCATTCAGGCCATCACAAGCATTTTCATGGTTAGGATATTAAAAAGCAAGTTTCAGAAGTTGAACAGAGCTCCAAACAGTTGGAAACAGACAAACGGGCAAATTTCCCTCCAAAAGGCGCCAAAATTCAAATTTTGGAGGTGTTAATCAATTAACACATATGGTTAATCGATTAACCAAGTCAAAATCAGGTCAAATCTGAAGTTTTGAAGGTGTTAACCGATTAACCTATATGGTTAATCGATTAACCAATGCAGATTTTGCCTCTGCACGTGAATTTTCAATGCAAACCACTTCGGGGTCCAACTTTGGTCATGTGCAAGTATGATTTTCACTTTGGGAAGGATCTTGAACCTATTCGAAATTTGGTTAATTTTATTTTCCCTCCAAATTCCCATTCGTCATTCCAATCCAAATTTTCCAAACCATATTTCAAACATTACATTTGGATCAAAGCCTAAGTGATATTTAAGTGATCCACTCCAAACCTCACACATCTAATCACTCATAATTCACTCTCATTTTCATAATTGATCTCATTCTCTCTCAATTTTCCAATCTTCAAAACCCTCAACAAAGCTCTTCTCATTGAGATCATTGATTCTTCATTGGAATCCTTGATTTATAAGAGCTAAACCTTCATCCATTATCTCCATTGAATCAATTTCTTCATCTAATTTTCGTGCAAAATTGGATCTGAACTTGGAAGTGATTTTGGAAGTGATTATTTGGCTTAATTTGGTTTAATCTTGAAGGATCTTCATTGCTACTACAAGAATTGGTGTGGATCTTGAAGTATTTCGGACGTCTAGCATTGGATCTATTCAATTACAGTTGAATCAACACTAACCGGAGCAAATCTCCGCTCCGAAGGTTGGATCCGAATCTGTTTTTAGCTTATTTGCATAATCATGTGGATTTTCATATTTGATTAACTTTTGCTTAATTTGATCCTATTGATCCATGATTTGGTTGTGTTAATCTGTTCATATACTGTTTGAATCATGATTTGCTGGTTTAATTTCGTGATTAAGTGATTATGCGATCATCTGGTTGATCGAATAAGTGCTTATTTGCTGAAAATGTTGTTCTGTGGTTGTTTTTCTGCTGTTGGCACAATGTTAATCGGTTAACACATATGGTTAACCGATTAACCATTTCAAATATTCAAAATTTTCCAAAATTTTCAAGGTGTTAATCGATTAACGTCTGGTGTTAACAGATTAACATGTGCAAATTTCCAGATTTTTAGCCATTTTTAAGTGGTTAATCGGTTAACCTCTGGCGTTAACCGATTAACACTGTGCCAGTGGGTCTGTTTTGCTGATTTTCTTGCATGTTTGAGTACCGTTTCACATCGAATCATCTTAGTTCAATATGATGCATTAGAAGTGAAATGTTTTGGGATATACGTTGCTGTTTTGGTTGTTTAATCGAGACTTCGTCGACTTGTGTTTGTTTTCCACTTGGATGCACACTTATGTGTTGTTATTCATAGTGATGATGTTCTTGCATTTGCATTTCCTCTTGTGTTTTGCATCTTTATTTCTTGCATTAATAAAGGTCGAGATGTGCTTGTGGTGGTGTTTACCCCACACTTTATTCCTCCCTTTGCTTGTGTGTTGCATTCCATGTTTGCATCCTTATTTGCATTCTCACTTGTGGTTTCTTTCTTCTTCCTTTGTCTTCCTTTGCCATGCTCCCCATAGGATCTCTAATCTCTTTTGAGGTTGGGATAGACATTAGGACTCAAACCATGCATGCTAACATTAGGGTAGATGTTCCCTTTTGATCCAAACCTTAGGACCATTTTGCATGACAACGTTAGGGCCGAGTATCCCTTAGACCTTCCGTGCGTCTTCTTCTTCTCACCTTCAAACAATTTCAAAATATTTAATAAATACGATGAACGTTGTGCGCTACGAGCCTTAAGCTACTTGGGAAATGGTGATTGAGGGGCTTCCTCTCAATGGCCTAGAGTGTTTAGTGTACACCCTTTCGGTGATATACGACGCATTCGCTCCTAGGTCATAGTCTTTAGTGCAACGTGATGAATTAATTCACTTCACTAAAAAATTCAAAAACAAATGATCAAACTTCTTTTTGTCCTTTGGGACTCGTAATA
The DNA here is from genome assembly GCA_963859935.3 of Lathyrus sativus. Lineage (NCBI taxonomy): Eukaryota > Viridiplantae > Streptophyta > Magnoliopsida > Fabales > Fabaceae > Lathyrus > Lathyrus sativus. The sequence continues at coordinate 312,435,635 of OZ012739.1, forward strand.
GTGGAAACCTTTTTCATAAAAAAGAGTGTTGTTAAGATTTGGTTCTACCGCAAACAGGCATCGTCCCTAACTGCTAGAACGAAGGCTTAACCCTACGCGGGTAAAATGTGTTGAACCAACCGGTGTTCTCATTAGCCCGAACTACGTTTGCTCTGATTTCTCGTACCAGATAAGGATATGTAGGCACAAGACGCGATGTCTTGGCGAGCAACCTTCCCCTTTTTCGCCCGTAGTTAGCCGAACTACATTGACTCTGACTTTCCCATTGCACGAGGGAATACCTAGGCACAGAGCGGCGATGCTCTGCCGAGTCTCTTTTCTTTTCTTTTGTCCTGTGAGCCCGTAGCGTAGCTAGATAAACACACCCTTAGATAGACAACAAGCGTGGATCCCGTCGAGTACAACGGACGTGAGGGGTGCTCATACCTTCCCCTTGCATAACCGACTCCCGAATCCAGGACTTGGTTGCAATGACCTCGTCTTTTCCCTTTTCGTTAGGTTTTTCTTATCGTTTCCTTTCCCTCTCTCTGGGATAAATAACGAAAGGTGGCGACTCTTCTGTTTTCCGCCGGGTGTTTTTCGCAGTTGCGACACACCCGCCTTCATGTAACACACCCTCCCCCGCCCCCAAACCCAATTGGGGGTAAATATTTACTGCCCAGACCCGCCCCTAGTGGAGAGCGGGTGCACCCGCACCCGTCCCGCCTCGCCCCCACCCGCAAAAAATTATTATTTTTTAATTGCAATAAAAATTAATAATTTAATTAAAAAATTAATTATTTTAATAAATTAATTATTTATTTAATTAAAATTTTAATTAGTAAATGAATATTAACTTAATTAATTTAATTATTTTAATTTCAATAAGGGTATTAATAATTTAATGAAAAATATAATTAATAAATGAATATTAAAATAAATAAAATAAAAGAATTAAACTAAAATGTATTATTCGGGGGCGGGGCGGGGGCGGGTGCGGGCGGGTCTTAGTGTCTCCCCGCACCCGCACTCGTATTTAAGAATCAGGTTTCCGCCGTACCCGCACCCAATTAAATCAGATTTTCCCCGTTAATTTTGGGGCGGGCCAGAGTGGGTGCTGACGGGCCCGAGTTTTATTGCCATCCCTAAAGCTAACCAAGCAAATTAAAATACACTAGGAATATGAACTGAGATAAGAGACAACAATACAAAACTTAAAACAAGATAAACTATTGCAATGCTTGCAATATCAAACAACAATCCCCGACAACAACACCATTTTGTTGAAAGTGTTTTAGGTGGGTATTTGTTTTATCGTCTCCACAAGGATTATCGTGATATCACTGTCGTTCTATAATTTATAGTGTCTTAAGTGAGGGTTTTGAATTGGTTTTGTTTGGTAACATTAATTTTACAAGAGTTTTGTAGCAAAGGGTAAAGTGTAGAAAGATGTTTGTTTTAAAAGCATGTCAAGATTAGGTTTCATTAACCCCTTTCATACATATCCTATTAATCTAGCATGTGAACTTGGTTATAATCAATATAATCACATATTCTCTCAATACCATTTATCTCTAAAGCAATATCGTGAATATTATCGTACTAGTTATTAGATGATGTCTCATGCTAACAATCAACACAATAATCTTAAAACTTGACAGAAGTGAATATCAACTCACAAATCTATGTCTAGAATTTGTTCATTGATAAATAAATAACTTAGGTCAAGGTTTGTAAAATACCTTACAATAGTGTTTCAAATCAAATATATATCAATAAAAGCAAAGATATTAATCATACATTGATCATCAACTTTGTTCACCTACCAAATATTAAAAGAAATACATATTCTCAAGGTTAACTACCTCTAATCTTGACACAAAAGGGAGTTTAGCTATCCATCACCATGGTAGCTTGAACAACAAGTAAGAAAGAAAGCTCTACTAGCATCAAAATTCAAAGATTGAAGATTGATGCTCCAAAGTTTTGATTTTTACTCCTTTTGAAGTTTTTGAGTTTCTTGACGTAAAACATATTAGAATCTGAAAAATGGGATTGTATCTCAAAATATCTTCCAAAGTTCCTTTTATACAAGTGCCTAAAAGTGCCATCGTGCTAAACCCATGGAGTGCTCGCTTAGCGCGGTTAGGAAAACAACAGGAAAAATTCCAAAAAGCGCGCTAAACACGGTGGAGCAAGCTGAGTGAACTTTGCCTGCCTTAGCTACTGACTTGGTCTTCAAACTGCGTTGGAAAATGGGCAAAGCGTGACTCACGCTGTATATCAGGCTGAGCGAGCTTTGGCATGAAAATTTCTCAAAAACATCTTCTACACTTGCTTTTATCTTCTAAAGGCCCCATGCATCCATTCAAGTGATAAAATCTACAAAAATTCACCAATTTGATCACACAAAAAGCTATTTACAAGAATAAGATTAAATTTACTTATTCATACTAAAACTATGGTTTTATTACTACTTCACCATGAAATCAGTTGAAAAGGGCCACAAAATACTATCAATTATATACACAATTTGGGTCTTAGCATGTAACTCATCTATAAATCATCGTCATTGCTAGATAATATAATCCCGATTCAGAGTCTCCTTGAGGCGTATCTGGTATGAGGATATGGAAGTTCCAGTCATAAAGAAGTTCCACAAACTCGTGGTTCTCCACTCCCTAGAGAGTGAAGAATATTCACTAGTGAGCTTGAGAGTATCGTTTACGAATGCATCCTCTAGGTTAACCATGACGATACAAGTTTATCATAACTGGTAGTGTTATTTTTAAGTTACCAACCTATATTGAAAAAAGGGAACTTATCATTTATGTTTTTTTTGTTTGCAAAATTGGGGAAGTTTCAGAAATTTCACTAATGGGTTATATCTAGAAGCAAAATATGATTGCAATTAAGGTCAAATCGAAGTTGCAAGTGCTCTCTTCATAAGATATCTTTCAATAACAAGATCTCTTGAAGAATGTAATAGAAAACTCAGATATGTTCTTAATGCTATCTTAAATTCATGTTTTTTTTGTTAATCAAATTTGCAATTGCGATTCAAAAGTTTGGGAAAGTGAATAGATTTTAGAAAAAAAATTAGTTTAGAAACAAATTTTGATTGCGGCTTTAAAACAAATTTGAATTTTCTAGGTTTAGGAAAAAAGATTAAGAACACTAATAAAAATCCAGAAAATATTTTAGTAACAATTTTCCATCGCTAAACCAATCACAAAAATTCTCTAAGTCACGTCACGCTAGTGCCACATTTATGAGCTAACTTTGACTAACAAATATAATGGATGAAAAAGACTAACGCAATCCATTTTGCAGAGTTAAGAGATTAAAGTGCTCTTTAAAAGTAAAGGAGCAAATTGGATCATGCGTCAAAGATAAGAGACGAAAAAGGTATCTTATCTTTTTTACTTGGTTGTTACTATATATGGATGACATTTTAATTGTTGTTAATCATTTACACGATGTAATTGAACTGAAACTATTTATGAAAAAAAGTTTGACAAGAAGGATTTAGGTGTTGTGAAAAATATTCTTGGGATGAGCTTGTATTAAAAGTACTATAAACAAACAATTTTAACTAGAATAACATATAATTTTGGGGGGAAATACTTTACTTACTATTTACTTTTCTCTATACGGTTTAGTTTTGTTAGTTGAATGATATTTTATATTTTTTTAAATGTGTTTTCTCTTAGTTATATAATTCTCAAAACCAATCACCAAACTTATTATTCTTTACAATAACATTAACTATTGTATTAAGTCTTAACCTGAGAGATGATAAGTAGTGGGAACCAACCATAAATCATGTTTTCTTCTAACATTCAATCCAAAAGATTCATTCATGTCAAGTTCATCTGCCTTAGCCCCATTCGGTATCTTCCAATCAAAATAGAAAAGCAAACTGGCAAGAGAAATTTCCAAGTTAGCAATACCAAATGTTATACCAGGACACATCCTTCTTCCGGCACCAAATGGTATAAATTGAAAATCCACACCTTTGTAGTCAACTTCACTATCAATAAACCTTTCTGGACTAAACTTCATAGGTTCGTTCCAGTATTTTGAATCTCTGCTTACTGACCAAGCATTAACAATTACCTTGCTTTTGGCAGGTATTTCATATCCATTGATTTCACATTTTTCACTACATTGTCTTGGAAGTAATAATGAAACTGGTGCATGTAGACGCAATGTTTCTTTGATAACTGATTTCAAGTATTCTAGCTTATGAAGACTTTTTTCATCTACGTATCCTTTTTTATTGTAGACTTTTCTTATTTCAGCTTGTGCTTTCTTCATTGTATTTGAATTTTTAATTAGTTCTGACATTGCCCATTCTAGAGTTGTAAATGTGGTGTCACTTCCAGCACTGAAGATATCCTGAAAGAGATAAAACAACTTATTGTAATACATATCAAATATGTATTTTTTATAAACATAATAATGTTTGTTATTGAGTTACTACTTTGAATTTGAGAATAAAAAATTTAACTAACTTTTCATATTAAATACCATAATTATCAAAATACTTTTATTTGATTTGAGTTTTTTCAGATTACAAAATATGGAAATGAGTCGGGTCATAGAGACACTAGTAGTACCTATTCTAATTCGGCCTCGTTTATATTGGTTTGATATTATTATTTTGTTTTAATAATTTGATATACTAGTTGCATGGACGATGCTTGATATTTTGGTTTGTATTTTATTGTTTGAAATATTTGAATGTATGTTTGTAATGTTATGGGATTTTTACTTTATTATTCGTAATGTAATTTGATATTGGAGAAATGAACTATTTCTTTTATAAAATTAATTCTACTCCAAGAATGATGACATGACGGGGATACCCAAACACGTTTAGCACTTATGGCGGAGAAATGAACTTGCAGAGAATTATTTGTTAAGGTTTTAGCTATTTGTGAGATTTTGACGCCATTTCACTTGAATGGTTGTGGAAAGGTAGAATTGATATTCTAAAATTCATTATTTTCCTTCATGTTTTAGTATGAGATGAACAATAAAATTTCTCAAAATTTGACTCCCTCTCCGAATGAGTACAAGTATTCATGGATTTGCGAGGAAACATTAAGGACTATCTTGATCTTATCGAATAACTCATATCCTAAGAACATTTTCCATGCGGGAGTAAGAGTAAGGCTTTTAATAGTGGGAAGTAGAGATACCTTTTGAGACCTAGCAAATATGCACAACCTATAACATGTCAACCATAACAATTCACATGGTGTTCTTCAAGAGCATGACGTTTCAAATTCCTTACATATATTTTGAGTTCTTCCACCACTTGTTATTAGCTATCTCTTTACTTGCATATGAACTATATTACTTGTCTTAAATCCCTCAACTTAACAAGCGTGCATCTAAATCCACGATGTTGATCGCACAAGAAAGGTAGTAGATGCTTAGTTTTCTAAAAAATAGGCTGTTTTGTAATTTGGTAGTTGTATTTCGTAGTTTTTTGTTTGTAAATTTTCCTTCATGGGTAATGGTGATTTGGTAAAGAAGTCACTACTTTAGCCTTAGATTATTTTGGAATGGTGGTTTTAGCTATTTGTGATACTTTTGCACCATTTCACTTGAATGGTGGTAGAAAGTTAGAGTTGATATTGTCAAATTCATTATATTCCTTCATGTTTTTAGTCTGAGATAGACAATAAAATTTCTCAAAACTTGACCATCTCCGAATGAGGACAAGTATACATAGATTTGTTAGAAGACGTTAAGGACTATCTTGATATTCTTGAATAACTCATACCCCAAGAACATTTTCTGTGTGGGTGTAAGAGGGAGACTTTTAATAGTGGGAAATGGGAATTCCTTTTGAGACTTAGCAAATATGCACAACCTATAACATTTCTACCACAACAATTTATGATGTGGTCTTCAAGGACACGAGGTTTCAAAATTCTTTCATATATGAGTGGTCTTCAACCACTTGTTACTATCCCTTTATTTCACTTGCATAAGAACTCTTTGACTTATCTTAAATACTTCGAGTTATCAAGAATGCATCTATATCCACAACCTATAACATTTCTACCATAACAATTTATGATGTGGTCTTTAAGGGCATGAGGTTTCAAACTCCTTTCATATATGAGTGGTCTTCAACCACTTGCTACTATCCCTTTATTTCACTTGTATAAGAACTCTTTGACTTATCTTAAATACTTCAAGTTAGCTCTAGAAAGTATACCTAATGTGGTTCAGGCTCTCTTTATGGACTAGGTCTTGAATGATACTAAATAAAAATACTCACTGAGTTTGAGGAGATTTAGGCATATAGGGAGAGATGAAAGGTGATGGTTAGAGGTGAAAATACAGGTCCATTCTGTTGCCCATGCCCATTTTACCCGCACTTGTTTTGCGGATGAACTAAAGTTTTAGGCCCGCATCCTCTAATATGGTCGCCCCGCCACGTTTTTTATGGGTAGGTGCATTAACATAAAGGTTTTCAATTTTTAGGCATAAAAGGTGCAATACTCGCAGCCCTGCCCCGCCTCGTCCTCATTTTTACGGGGAGGACCAAGGTTTTAGGTCCACACCCTCAACTATGTCCGTCCTGCCCCCGTATTTTTACTACTTTTACGGGGTGAGGCTAAACGGGCGCGCATGGCTATTTACCACCTTTAACGATGGTACTCAGGTTTTAAAACACCATAAATGTCACAAGGGAGAAAGTGAAGGTCGTAGTAGGTCTGACTAGTCAGATGTCCATGAAGACTGAGGAGGCTGAGGAATCTAAAAAGGAGAAAGATGCCCCATCTAGAAGAGGTAAGAGGCCTCAATGATATGAAGAAGAATGAGGATTCTCTCTAGATAGCTGAAGAAAAAGATTTTTAGGTAGATAGTTAGAAAATAATAAGGTGGATATCGAAGACAAAATACACAGGCTTTAAGGAGGTTCTACCGTGTTAGAGATGTACTCAGTGAAAAGTAGGCAAAAGTTGATTGTGAAGATTGACCAACTTGAGGGTGACATTGATCAGTTTGGTTTCTATTTGTTCTAAAATGTTGTTACTCAGGTCAAAATGTTGAACCATAAGGTTCATTTGAACAAAAAAAATGATGAATTGGATGAGATGATTTGTTAATGGAAATGGGTTATTTTGGAGGGCTTATAAGAATAATAAGGCGAGTATTTAGATCTTTTTTAATGTATTTTTTATAATGTCTTGATGTTTAAGGTTAGCACTTGGAGGACTTTTGTAATGAATATCTTGTATTTATTTTACGTTTTTATCATCGTAAAATAACATGAGGGATGCATAGTGGGGTTGTATCAGGCTGATCATTGAGAGATGAGTGGTGCTCAGTTACTTATTGAACTTTCACTCCAATGAGTTGATGCTAGTGAGAGACTCTTCTAACACCATAAGCAAGACCTTGAAGTGAGAGAGGGATCTCCAATTTGTCATCGTCATGGGTCTGATTGTACCTTGAGGACTTTTTGTCTTTTTCTTCCTGACTTTCGCCACACTGCTTTCCCCGTGTTGAGTAGAATAGAAAAAATAACGTAGATATCCGAAAGGGCCTTTCCTTCCACCCATAAACAATTTTAGTTCTTATTTCATATAGTATTTTGATGACATCATTCAAATGAACGTAGTCGTCAGTGTTGTGGTTACTGCACCTACACCTGTGTGACTTTTAGCACTTAATCTTTTTTATCGTATGACATACTAGAAATGGCTTGAGGAATTGGGTGTCTTCTTCTTTAAATTAATACTTATACATTCTTTGAAGATATTTGAGGGAGATTATATCCATAAAAATGAATAGACATACTATGAAGCACAAATATTTCGAACACGACCCGACACTGACACGACAACGTCAATATTAATTTAAAAACGTAAATAAATTAATGTAATCACAAATTTCAATGCCGGTGTTTGACACCGGCACCGACACATTTTTTCCTAAAATATGTGATGTATAGTTCACACATGATAATAAGAAGAAAATTATTAATATTTTAAGATAGTTCACACATGATAATAAGAAGAAAATTATTAATATTTTAAGAGTGATTAAAAATCTAACATAACCGCATTGAATAAAAATAGATATTTATCAACATATAAGTGAAAATATTCATAAACTTAATACCCTAAAAATTAAAATTGATGTGTTCAATTAACCCGCATGTACTTGAGTTTTATTCTAAAGTGACGATGTTATTCTAAAAGTTTCTATAAATGCAATCTATTACTAACAAACCCAATTATTTAAAGACTTTAAATTGTAACATAGTACTAACCAAAATTGTTGCTTTGATAACAGTGTCTGTCAAAGGATGTTCCAGATCACCATGCTTTTGCAGCTTCAAAAGAACATCAACAAGATCCTCCCCAGTTTCTTCCTCATCCCTTCTTTCCAAATTCTTTTCTCTATGACTTCTTACAACATTCTCTAGTATCTCATCCATTTCACTATGAAGCTTCTCAATCTTTTTCCTTAATCCAGTAAGAACTTGAAGAATTCCAATTGAAGGAAACAAATCAGCAACAGAAAACCCTCCAGCCATCTTTGACACATCCTTCATAAGTTTCCTATACTTTTCTTTCCCTTCAATTTCTGCACCAAAAGCTGTTCTTGAAGTTAATCCATAAGCCAGTGAATCAATCTTCTCACTAAGATTTATAGATGACCCTTCACTCAAAATTATATCTTTAACAAATTTTGCTAGTTCCTCTTCCCTTTGCAATCTAAAAGAGTCAACTCGATTTTGCGATAGTAGCTCCATGGTACAAATCTTTCTCATCTGTCTCCAGTAGGATCCATGTGGAGAAAAAGTCATTCCTTTATATCCATAAGTGATTATTTCTGCTGCAAGAAGTGGAGGCCTGTTTGCAAAGTTGAGATCATGTGTTTTCATGACCTCTTTTGCCATTTCTTGAGATGAAATCACTATGCAAGAAAGCTCACCAAGTTGCATATGCATGAGTGGTCCATATTGGTGTGCTAGCTTTGCTAGGGATTGATGAGGTAAGGCTCCAAGCTGGTGGATGTTCCCTATGAGTGGAAGCTTTCTTGGTCCTGGTGGTAATTTGGAGTTTGTTTTCTTAGCTTTTGATCTCAAGATCAAGATATGTTTGATTAGCATGAACAAGAGGAAACCAAGGATAGATGATATGAGAACATGAAGGTCAAAACCCATGCTTGCTTTGGAAATGAACTCAACTCAAGTTGGTTTAAGGCTTTTGTGACTCTATATATAGAGAGAAAACTTTGTGAGCCACACTTTTTTTAATTCTTGAATGTGTGACATACTGTTATAATAATTTCTTAATGTTACAAAAATATATTTAAATGTGTTTTTAATTTAAGTTTTTTTTTTTAATTTTTAAATTTAATCTATAATAACTACAATGATAAGAGGCACTTGATCATGGGTTTTTAGATAAATTAAAAAAATATATATTTGTTTATAATTCAAGAATTATTCCCTCGTCTATTTTTATGTCAAATACTTATATCGTATAGAGCACAAATTAAGAATAAGACGAGTGTATTTTAAGTAGTAAAATAAAATTAATTAATAAAATATAAAAATTGATTAAATAAGTAATAAAGCTGATTAATAAACGTCTTATATTATAGATAATTCTTTGTAATAAAAAAAGTTGGTTAATGAAAAGTAAAAAATTGATTAATAAAATTATGAAGTTGTTTAATAAAAGTTTAAATATTAAAAATAATTTTGAATAATAAATAAAATTGATTAATAAAAAATTTAAAATGTTAGTTAACGAAGTTATAAAGTTGGTTAATCACATAATTTTTTATTAATATTTTTTAATTTAAAAATTATAAATAATAAAATGATAAATTTTTATATTTAAAAAATTTTAAATTTTTTTTACTGTTGATCATATTAATGAAGAGTAAAATACAATATAAGTGTTTGTTTGTGGTATAGGAATATCATTTTTGTTTATGATTTTACGTGCACATAGCATATTTTTGAATAGGAGCATGGAAGGATAGAGATGATAATGCTATTTATGAGCACAATAGTACTAATACTAATATCTTTTTACGAATATTTATGAAAACTATTATTTAAATATTAAAAAAATTATAATTAACTAAAATTTATTTATCCTCATTTTATGAATATACAAAATTAGTTTCAAATTTAATATAATAATAATAAAATAAATTACATTCATTTTATTTCTTCTTCTTCTACATAATAATAATAATAATAATAATAATAATAATAATAATAATAATAATAATAATAATAATAATAATAATAATAATAATTTTAAATTCAACAATATATAGTAATATTTAAGTAATTTTAACAATTATTAATGAATGTGAATACTCACGGGTACAGACACCATCAAATTCATATTTGTATCCGGGAACTAATGTGTAATATATGGATGTCAATTTGATCCATCTCCACTAAGCACCCACAAAATTACTTACAATGGGTAGGATAAAACCTCACAAAAATGAATATGGGCACGGATTCGGATAATTATCCACTTAAATAAGCGGGGATGGGTGCGAGAATGATTCTTTATATATATTTATATATTTTAATTTATATTATTATATAAAAATAAATGTTTATAAAATTTAAAAAAAAAATATCAACTTTAAACTACTACATATTTAATATAAGTGATCATTTATTTCATAATTCAACAATAATTTTTTTTAAAAGTTTTTTAATGTTTTTAAAAACTTAAAATTTTATGATATTTTATACTTGATATATTTATTTTCATTAGAAATGCGGGTAACGGTTACGGGTACGTGCACTTATATACCCGTAGGATACGGAGACGAGTTACAATGTTATACTCAAGCAGATTTGGGATCGGGTACGGGGATTTTTTTTCAACTGCGGGTATGGGGACGAGTACTATAGTATCCTACCTAAACCCTACCCATTGTCATCCCTAGTGTAATAAACCATTAACTTTATTTGTGGATATATCCAATAAATTATTAAACTCACATTCGTGACAGGTTTTATCTACGGATACTCATCGATACGAGTTTTTTCTCATCACTACAACTAACTAATCATTTAAGAGATGAAGATGTATTTACAACGCCGAGCACTATCAATAAGTAATTTTTCATATACGCTAGCATGTGGTCGAACCTCTAATGAGACGTTTAAAAGATCTTTTGAGTTACAAATATTTAATTACGAGATTGACTGTCCTTATTTGAGCTGTAAAGCAATTAGTGGGAAAATTATGTTATCGTCAAGAAAATAACGGGTCTAATTATCTAAGAGTCAATTTATAAAATAATTTGGAATGTCTCTTTCCCTTTTCTTATTCTTTGTCTCTATATCTTTCTTAATCTTAAGTTTCCTCCATTTTATTTTTATTTTTTAATAAAGAAATAAGATAAGATTAAATGAGAGATAGAAAGTCAGGAGAGACATAAAGAGAAAAGTGAAGAAGAAAATTAATATCTGTTTTGAGTTGGTTAAAATCTCATTAAAACAATTCAACTAACAAGCTCAATCCAATGTAGAACACTTCATTCATTGACTCACACATGGACATTCACTTTTGGATATCACATAGAAGTACAAACTTCTCCAATGCTTCGAATGTTGGTCATATCTAACAATTTCCTACATTCTCAGTTAGAGAAACTAGGAAAAGTTTTAGTTGTTTCCTATACATAAGTGTCATCTCGAGTCATGCTTATGTGTTATTTTACACACGCTTTCAAAGTTCCATCCCATTCGAACATTGACTTGAGTGTTAGAGTCTAAACTTTGTAGATACCCTTGTTCATTGGAAAACCATAACCGATGTATAAGATGATTCTACGCAATGGTCATCTTCAACCTTTCAACTATTCATGATACTAATAGGGAAAATGACGCCATTTGTGGAAATATTCTTTTGATTTACATGAATTCATCATAGAATTTGTCAAATCTTCTCTATTGTGCTGCCACAACCGTTTCTTGTTACCGTTTTGACAACCTTAACTGTTTCGTAAACACTTTTATGTTATTTCCTCTAATATTCAATTTGAAAGCAACTTGCAATCGCAAAAAAAAAAAAATTAATGAGATTTGATCAACAATTTACATTCTTCAAGATAATTCTTCGTGATTTCTCTCTGATGTTAACGATAATCCTTTATATTATAAATATCTACATGCTACAATAGTGACACCTCAATTGATTGTTCAAGATTCTCAACTGATTCTAACATTCCACCACCATCTCCCTCATAATCCTTTTCAATTATTAGGACTAGAACATTCAAATTACTTTCAACAATTACAAGCTTCATTAGGAGCACCATGAGTAAACAAACTCATGTTCAACATTTTCAACAAGATACAATAGCAAAACGTGAGGCTTTTTTTGCATCAAAGACAAAGACCGCAATATTTTGACTCAAGTAACAACTTAGCTAGATGTGTTACAACGTATTCACTTGAGAGCAATCCCAAAGGATTCTCCCATTGATGTCAAGTCGAAGTCATCAAGAGCATAAGAGTTTCTAAAAAGGCATCTTAATCATCACCATGGTAACAACTTTCCTTCCCATGTCTCTTGGGGAAAAGATAACAACCTCACCCATCAAAAGATCACCATCCAAAGAGATCTTTCTCCCACCACTCTCAAAAGGGACATAAGCACAGTTCCTCCGAACATGCATATGCTCAACATCGACGAGATCTTGATGATCACGTCCAGCACATGGATACCATACTTACTAATCAACTAGCTATAAGTATAATAAAGTAAAATGTTTCTGCTCTAATACTTAAGGAGCGACCATTAACTGGTTCAAGACCTCGGAGGACAAATCCATAAGGTACTGGAGAGAATTGCATGAGGAGTTACTTCATAGTTCATAACCTGTAGACCTCATGTGAATACAATATTTATGGTCAACAACATCCAACAGAGGAAAAAAAGATGCTTTAGGAATACATTGACAGATTTATCAAAGAATCAGTGGAAGTGAAAGCAAATAATGACAAACTACAATGTTAGATTTTTGATAAAGGATTAAGTTCATACTGCATGTTTAGAGAAAAAAAATAGGATTTAATGAGTAAAAAAGTATGTGTGACTTTCTTGCTTGAGCCCAATCTTATATCAATTATAAATAGAAACTTATAGCCGAAGGTGTCGAGAGAAACAAGACATGTGAAAAGGAAAAGCATGTAGATAGTAAGCACCGTGAGGATGGAGATAAGAAGAGGCACAAGGGACCCTAATACAAATTCTCATAATACACTCATTAAACACGTCCAAGGAGAGAAAATTGCAGGAATATGCCAACACCGAGTTCAAGGATGTTGGGGTGAAATATCACCATGTCATGAAAGAGTTAACACGAATTGATAAATCAAAATACTACAGGTTTCATAAAATTTATGGATATGAAACTGTAGTGTTATAATTGCAAAGGATCTCGCCTAGGGCAATGTTTTCATACCGCCTAAGGGGAGGAAACGGGTGAATGTCTCCCAAAGGGAGGTATCGCCTCACCCCATGAAGTTTCATATTGCCCCATCATGGGAAACATGGGATCAGGCGTTTCTTGGATAGAGGGAAAGTCAAGGTCATTACTGACCCACGTCTCCCTCGGAAATAGGCGTTAAATGACCCACCATTGACTGGATGGGTAGAGACTCTTTCCAAGGAAACTCTAGGCCTATAAGGCCTATATAAATACATCTCCCTTCAAGGAGATGAGGGACATACTCGAAGTCATACACACTCTTCACAACTCAAAGGACATCGCTAATTACAGTCTTAGCACATACGACTAATCTAACCATCTCCATGCAATCAAGCATTGCCGACCATCAATAGGGTCTCTCACTTCACAACAGGTCCCTTAAACTAACTTAAAACACCACTGGACGGGGATTTTCTCTGCCGTGAGAAAACCCTCACCACCAAAATGTGTTATACACCTACTAAGGCATTTGAGTTTCCCTGTCCTTGTAGGGGGAATAGACACACATGTACTTTTTAACCAGTACAGTGGCACCCATTATGGGGCCTCGGTAAAACTAACATAGGCCACACTTATCTATCACCATCACCCTTCCCGATGTTATCCTTCTCTCATACATTTAGCCACCCTTAACTATGGTTGCTAGTAGAGCTTCATCCCATACGTCAGAAGGAACTAGTGGTAGCGGTGATGCCAAATCCATTTTGGAGATGCGCACCGCCATGGATGAGCTACGACACTATAATCGGATGTTAGAAGATGACGTTCACAACATCAGATAGTTCCAGTAGGACGTCAATCCCCCGAAAGAGGTGGAACTACTGGATCCCCAACTGTTCTGAAGACGAAATATGAGGGGTGCTTATTCCTAAAGGTTTCAAAACTCCCTCATTGACCTAGCTTGATGGATGCAACAATCCCTACAAGTATGTAGCCTCTATCAATACGTTGATGGTCATCATATGAGCACCAAACTCTATGAAATGCAAGCTATTATTAGGCACTTTCAAATATGCTACCCTCAGATGGTACATGAGTCTTCCCCGTGCTTCCATTAATAAATATCAGGAACTGGTAAGGAAGCTAGTACACCAATTTTCTTCTAGTTGCCACAAGAAGATGTCCACCGCCAACATGTTTAACATTCGCTAGGGTCTGTCAGAATCAATGAGGGGCTACCTCATCTGCTTCAATGAAGCAACTATCAGGGTCGTTCCTCCGAACCATGAAATGTTTTTGGGGACATTCTAAAATGGACTTAAGGTCAGAGACTTCAACAAGTCCCTCTCCCAAAATTCGGCCCTCACGTTGGCAGAGGTGGTCACTAGGGCGGAGTGCTACATCAAAGGCGAGGAAATCAACGCCGAAAAAGAAAGCTTGCAATGTCAAGTAGTATGTCCTCGACGCCGAAAGTTCAATCCTACAAGGAAAAACAATTACACCTTACTCATAAATGACAAGTCCACATTCAAAAGAGTAGGGAAGGTGACAAAAAGTTTCATGCCTTTGAGTACCCGTCAAGAGTAGATTTGGCGCGAGGTACTCCATCTACATAATATTCATGCACTGCCTGCTCCAAAGGCTGAAGTGATGGTACCTGTACCAGAAAGATGGTATAAATTCCATAGAGTCAAGGGACATTATACCAAGGATTGCAACCAAGTTAAGAAGGAAATAGAAAAACGGATACATGAGGGACACCTTAAGAAATATGTGAAGGGTGAATCCTCTAACCCAACAGAGAGACCTAGTTCACGCGAGCAAGAATATATCGGAAGCCTTGAGTCGAACAAAACCAAATAGACGTCTTAGGGTGAAGGAAATAAAGCGGTAAATCACACACTTAACACCATAGTGGGAGGATTCATCGGAGGTGGAGAAACCATCTCCTCCCGTAAAACCTATGCTCACCAAATCCTAAACGTAGAAAATCTCCCCGAGATAGAGACTGTGCATACACCTAGATATGGCAATGGGTATGGTTTGGGAAGGGTACTATAGTACCCGTTCTCATACCTGAGTTTTGAAAAATTCTCTGTACCCATTCTCATACTCCCGTGGGCACCAACATTTCTACATGTACCTGTACCCTCTAGGTACCTAATTACCCATACTCGTACCTATTACCCGCATTTCTAATAAAAATAAATTGATTAAATTAAAAAATATCATATTTTTTTAATATTTAACAACATTTAAAAAAAAACTCAAAGACTTTATTATTGAATTATAAAATAAACAAACAACATATTTATAAAAGGGTATTACACACCAAGAATTAACGCAACCATGTCATTCACGAATCTCACCAATCATTAACATATTTATAAGACAATCACAATCATCACCAATCATCAGTATAAATATATATGCAATGTACTCATCTCCTCATCATCAAATGCATGTGTTACCATCCTACTCACAATTAGAAGTTAGATTTATGTTACTGAACAATCTCATCACCAATATTTGGATATCAGAGTTATATTGCTGATTTAGTCCTATCACCAATCATCACCAATCTTTGTCTCTAATATACATGATGCAGGAAAATGTCATAACAATGTAATATGAAAGTCATCACCAATAGGTCATATATGAAGGACATTACTCACTATAATGCAACGCCATATGATAACATTCACCAACATACATATAACATATTAATACGCAATAATATATCATTGACACACATGATGCATGATTTATGCAACAACGATATACAAGGGTAACAACACCACTGGGTCCACCTCGAACCTTACACAATACCAATTAATGTAATCACAATAGTTTTCAATTCAAACTATACACCTCAATATCAACAACATATAATTATACCAACGGTCCACAACTCATACACATAATTATAATTCACAAACATATAATTATGTAAAACATCCCAAATATTATTAAACTCATCATAGTATTTTATATCAACATAAAACTCAAGGTCATATACCTTATCATCAATAATAGTCTCAACATTAACATCAATATCCCTCCTCATGGGGTAATCATTAATTCAATCAATCACAACAATCAAAACAAAATGCTTGCATAGTCATTAACCATCAATTAGCGTTACATAACAAGTAATTCCATATAATCATGTCCTTAAATACACTATTAAAATCTTAGGACCATACCATGAGATAATACTACATGTTAACTTTCAAACGCTTAAAACCACGCCTCAAACACAATCATGAAACTTAAGTTATGATAAAAAAATCGTATTTGAACAAAATCAGTCTAGTCATGATGGGTAAACCGTCACAAACATGACGACAATCAGCTCGTCCTACTCAATGATGGATGGACCATCACAAAGCTGACGCCCGTCAGGTTGTCCAACTCAATGACGGGTGGACTGTCACAAAGCCGACGCCCGTCATCGCTGAAGAATGTAGAATTATGCATTTTTCACCATAGAATGACTTTCGAACTTCTAATTTCAATTATGTAAAAACCAGAACACTCAGAATTAGACATAGAGTAATTATATAACAATTATAACATCATACAACATATATTACATATTCTAACATCATTTAATCATACAACATGTTTATCAAACCAAAACTCCATGAACATAAACATTCAAACTCAAATTTGCACATACACACCATACACGAAATTCATCAATGAAACAAAGAACTCATTTCATATGAATTACAACAAACATGATAAGTTTCACACACTCTCATTCGAAACTCCTAAAATACCAACAGTGAGGAAATATATAAGAAAAAACTAGAGGAAGGTGAATATCCCTCTCCACCCTTCATGAAATTGACACGCGTATTATTGTAATTCCCCTAACTTAATTTCCACCAGCAATTCAAAGTTTTGGTCATGGATTCTATTTCATATAGATCTCTTTAGATTTTCCTTGCCTCTTCCTCCCTTTTTGCCACTTTTTCCCAAAAGTCTGGTACTGACTTTTTACCTCTCCCCACTTTTCTATTTAAGTGATAAAAGACCTAATTCCTATTTATTTTTATTTAATCCCACCAGTTACCCTCAACTCTGGTTAATTCTCCCTTCACTCCCTTATTTTTATTAAACTCTATTTTCTCCCAAGACTCAATTGTATTATTATTTTGTAATGTTTTTAATTAATTAAAAACTAATAATTCTACAAAAATCCCACTAACTCCCAACAACACCAAAAGTACTCCCAACAACACCAAAAGTACTCACAACCCACAGATAAAATTATTTAAGTGCATAGAACATAATAACATAAATTAATTTAAAAACTGAGGGTGTTACACCTCGCTTGAGGGACCCAGTGTCTCATCAGTCGGGCTATACGTTATTATGCATATCGAACTTAGTCTAACTAAATTTTTGCCTGAAGGACTAAATGTATAATTGCATATCGAACTTAGTCTATCAAATGCCTCATTCTTGAGAGAATATATAGTGTTATAATTGCAAATGGCCTTGCCTAGGGCGATGCCTTCATACTGCCCAATGGGAGGCGGCAGGTGAATGTCGCCTAAAGGGAGGTATTACCTTACCTCATGAAGTTTTTTATTGCCCCGTCATGAGAAATGTGGGATAAGGCATTTCTTGGATAGTAGGAAAGTCAAGGTCATTACTGACTCACGTCTTCCTTGAGAATAAGTATTCAACGGTCCACCATTGACTGGGTGGACAGAGACCCTTTCTAAGGAAACCATAGGCCCATATGGTCTATATAAATAGCTCTCCTCTCAAGAAGATGAGGGACAAACTAGAAGTCATACACACTATCCATAACTTAAAAGGCATCATGCTCATTACAATATTAGCTCATACGACTGACCTAATTACCCGACTACAATCAAGCATCGTCGACCATCAATAGAGTCTCTCACCTCACGTGAACAGGTCCCTTAAACTACCTTAAAACACCACCGTAGGGGGATTCTCGCCACCGTGAGTAAGCTTTCACCATCAAAACATGTTATACACCTACTAAGGCTTCTGAGTCTCTCCTCCTTTGCAGGAGGAACATGCACACCTATACTTTTTGACTAGAAGAGAACCTAATGAGTTCATCCATTTGAAGAATGCATGAGAAAACTTCAACAAGATGATTCCAAACCTAGATATTACATCAACAATCAAGCAAGTCACGTGAAAGTCTCTCTGATGGCACACAAGAGATGAAGAAATTGTTCGAGCACACATATGTGCGTCACCTCCCTACCCCACGTGTTTGGGTGTAGGTGGAGGCTTCAACCGTAGTAGCACTTCATCTACATAAGAGGCATTTAATGTGCATGTTCCAATGCCAACTAGCTCCACTTAGCACCGCTACAAAAATCTCTCTTCCCGAGGAAAACTCATAATAAACAAGCTACCTTACTCGTACATATTATTATATGGTCTCACTAATTCCTACACAAACACACCTCAGTTTAAAGTTGATTACAAGGACTTTGGTGCAATAATTATGGGTTGAGTAAAGACCCATTAAGACCAACTCAACTTATACGACAAATTCAAAAATAACAATTCATTCACTAATGCAAAAGTGGACCTTCACTCTTGGACAACACATAGAAGCACTACCTCTTCCTTCATTTCGATTATTTATCACATTCAATGGTTGTCCACACTGTATGTCGGATAAATCCAAAAATGATTCTAACTATATCCTTTATATAAGTGTGACCTTGAGTTACACACACAAGTATTCTTTTACAAATACTTACAAAATTTCACATCATTCAACATTTTCATATATTTCTTTCTACCTCAAAAAATCACAACCACCGTATCAAATATTTCTATACGACGGTCATCTTCAACATTTTCATATATTCTTGATTTTAATATGGAATAATATTTTTGTGATAAAAGATTTTGACCCTACATAGAAACTAATTTAAAATTTTCTCTGTAAACTTTCTTGTTTGTATATTAAAATTTGAGATTAAAAAAAAAGACTTTATAAAGTTTTTTTTTGTCAAAACTAAATTTTATAAATTTTTAATCTGATTTAAAAAGTAATAGCTTAAAATTATTTTATTACTTTATACACTATGAATATCAAATTCTAACCAATTTTATAAATCCCTTTGTATAGTTTGAAAATTTCACATATTAATCCCTATACTTTTAAAAATAAACTACAAACCTACCTTCATAATTTTTCAAAATTTACCAATAAGTCCTTGAGTTTTAATTTTGTATAAAATGATCCCTACTTTTTATATACCTTTTGAAATTGGCCCTTACTTTTGAATTAAATTTCATAAGAATATTCTGACAATGTCTAAAAATGAATAATTTTTTATCCAACCCAAACAAAAAATAAAATAAATATGTAGACATGTAGCTGAAGTATTTAAATTATACTTATTAGTTAAAAAAAATTCAATTATCAAATCTAAACATACTAATCACTCATACTTAAATCAACTAAATTTTTTCATATACAGAAAAATAAAATTAAACTACTATTTCGCTCTCTAGCTAATAAATATTGACTAGATGATAAAAAAATTAATTAGTTTAAAAAATTATTTGTTTAGTTTACGTTACTATTATACTATTATACAAACCCACGTGTTCTATATTAAAATAATTATTTACAAAAATAGTAAAGCAAAACGTATCGTGCCCTTCAAGTAACTGACTTTTTGTGAAATTCTCAATAAAGCAAAATAAACAATTGCCACAAACTTTTTTCCTATTAAAAGGGTGGGTTAGATTCAAGGTTTAAAATCAGGATTATTACTTTTAGAAATATTATTCATACTGGTTCGTAGAAATTAAAGTTTTTGAAATAAATTGTAAATTTGTTTAATTTAAAATTTAAAAAAAAAAATCTGATTGATCGTGAAAAATTGTAGTTGGTTGAACTTATTTCTTTAAGAATGTTATATTTCTACTCTTTAAGTCTTGAAATAAAAATAAAGTCATGTATAAAAGTGATTTCTGAAAATAAAAAGTAGCTTTATATAATTTATTAAAATTTGAATCAAACATAAAAATATTCCATTTCTATAGCTATATTTTTTCTTATCTTAAAACAAACACACCCTAATACAATTGAATTGTAAATTTACAATTACCTAAAATTATAAATTTGTGACAAACTTTATTATTATTATTAGTGTTAATTTATAACATTTGCATCACTATATTAAGATATTGTTTATTAATTTTTGTATTTAATTTTATTATTATTATTATTATTAAAATATTTATTATAAATAAAAAAACTTAATCGAATTTAATTTTTTGTTTCAATGCAGTCGAGTTTAATTCTTTATTTTAATGTTTTTGTTCTTTGGTATCACTATGTTATTCTTTTGCATCAATTTTTTTTTATTTCAATAGTTTTGCTTTAATGACTTATTATTATCATTAAAATATTTATTATAAATTAAAATTGTCACATAAAAATCAAAATTTTACGCGGTTAGCATTGGATGATAAGTATGAGAAATTTAATAAAAATAATTAATTTATATATTTATATATCAAAATACATGTAAAAATGGGTGATTAGGCACATATTTTTTAAACAAATTTTTTATAAGTTGTTCTATAATTCTAAAACATTTATATTTTGTTCTCCTTACATAAAAAGAAAAAAATCAACAGGTGGTTAGGCACACATTTTTTAAACAAATCTTCTATAAATTGACTTATAATTCTAAAATATGTATATTTTGTTCTCCAATAAGAAAGAAAAAATCAACAATTATGAAGACACATGTCAATTGAAAAATAATAAAGATTTTATTATTTATGGTGTTGGTAGTGATATACATGTTAGAGAAAATGAATTGAATGAGTGGCGAAGCCAGAAATTTTTTGAAGTCTGAACAAAAATTTAAATACCGCAGATTCATATTGTATATAATATATAAATAGTTATTTATCAAAAGAAAATATTTTTAATTTAATTAGTCTTAACAAAATTTTAAAACTAACATAACCATATTCAACTTGAGGTTGATTTTAACATGGAACATCATTTCATGTAATTCATGATGATTCATGAAATTAACAACAAGTTAACAACAAAATTTTATTTGTTAACTACTGTAACTACAAGCTAAATTTATAAAACAAATTCTTAGTTAATATAAATTGAACCATATAATTTATATAAAGTGAACATAAATTGAAGTATTAGACCTCATGTAACATAAAGTGAAACAATCAATAACAACAATTCAGCACCATAATTCATAAACCACAATCTGCAACAACAACAATCATTATTACAGTTAACAAGTTAGTTAAGTTAGTTGCAGTTAGTTAAGCAACTAACAACAGTTTGTTACAGTTAGTTAATTCTCATTGTTTAGCTGGTATATATAACATGTAATGAACTCTTAATACTTGTACCAATAACTCTCCAATTATATGGAGTATTTCCTTCCATTTCTCCCTTACTGTTCTTCTTTACATTTCTATTTCTCCCTCCGGTCGACTCATACTGTGTTCATTTCTGCCTGTCTAATTTTGTATGCTTTGCGTCGATGCATGACCTGTTTCAGTCGATGCAAAGTGTTGTTTTCTGCATAATCTGAAATTTGGGTGAGCTCAGGTCGACCCTTCCCTATGTATAGGTCGACCGCTCGCGTGTTTTTGGTTAAATTTCTGTTATGTGAAACTGTCTAGGTGTTCGTTAAGTTGGTTAATTATTTTTGACTTACATATATAGTGAGTTAGCTTATTCTTCAAAAAATCAACAAGAAAAGTGAAAATAGACATTGATTTTATTCTCATCATCTTCATCCTCTTTCTTGCATTTTCTCAACAACTACACATAATCATTTTTGTTGTGCATTCTACATTTTAGAGGTGATAACGTCCAAACATAGGATTGATGTAATCAGGTTTAGGTTGAGAAATCAGTGGATTTTTATTGAATAAAACCATTAGGCTTTATCCTCAAAGAATCTTGGATTTTGGGTTTTTTTTGCACGAATTGGTCCATCACAGATTCAGCCGAGTGAAGGTAATCGAAGAACGGGTGGTTATGTCGGTTTAGTAGCGGTAATCAGAGGATTGTGAAAGGAAGATTCGGGTTCGAAGCGTTGGTGATTGAAATCAGCCGAGCAAGATTTGAAGATCATAGGGTTGTTCAAAGAGTGTGCCATAACTGGAGGTTTATTCATCGTGCTCGAAGGACTTGATTCAACTTGAATAAAGGGAAGAGAAGGAATAGGCTCTGCATCAACAATTGGGTTTGATTGTTTGAATTCTATTGCCTCTCTTGTAAACATTTGCCAACAGGTTATATATATACAGGTCTCAATTCTATTTTTAGAATTGAGGGTAGACGTACCCCGAGCGAGGACGACGAGGGAACTGTCTCAACAAATTGGTGTTCTCTCTTTATTTTTCAATAGCTTAATTTCTGAGTTTGTGTGCAAACAATTTAGTTGATCAAAGTTCTGATGTGTGTAGTGCTGAACCATTTTTAGAAGCCTATTACAATCCTTGATTGTAATTGAACATTAAAGCACTTCACTCACATATTGGAATTCACTTGTGGTGCCTTGCACACCAAGTGTTTGACTAATTGTGTGAACAACAAACACGCGTTCTGTCTTTTCTATTGGGTTATATTTTTCAAGCATTGGAAATAGTCCAACCTTATAGTGAATAAATTCTGGTTGATGTGTGTTCAAATTAGTGATTTTTAATCTCATTTTTATCGGATTCCATAGGCTTTGCGTATATCCGGTATTTTCGGTAAAGGTTCGTTTTAGACGAATATAGTTCCTCGGCAACTACCGTCTAAAACTTTTAAAACCAAATATTGGTAAATGCAAACTTTGTTTTTAACAAGTGATCTATTCAACCCCCCTTCTAGATTTGCGCCATCGTCTAACACCTATTCGGTTGTGTGTCAGGTTTCGTCAAGCTATGAGCGACTATAATCTCATCGACATCCCTTTGGAAGGACACTTATTTACTTGGATTAAAAGTCGCGGGACAAACCATGTTGTTGAAGAAAGGTTAGACAGAGATTTTAGTAACTCATGTTAGATGGAGTTGTTTCCAAATGTGAAGCTTGTCAACTTAATAGCTTCCCACTAAGACCATTGTCCTATACTGGTTCAGTGTGAACCAGCTTAACGACGTCGAAATAAACACTCCTTCAAATTTGAGAATAGTTGGTTGAAGGATGAGGAGATTGAAGAGGTGGTAAATCATGGTTGGCAACAAGGAAACAACAACGGTATAATGCAACATATATCTACTTGTGTGATCAAATTGTCGAATTGGAACAGAAGGAAAAATCAGAATTTGAAAGAGGAGATAGATGGTTATATGACAGCGATAGAATCCTATCACTTGGGGCATGAATCTAAATCGGTTTTTTGAAGCTCAAAGGGAGTATAATAAACTGCTGCTCTGTGACCTTAATACCAAAATTTTCCACAGGTCTGCTACTATTAGGAAAAACTTCCAAAAAATTGACATGTTATTTGATTACAGTTTTGTCGAAGTTCGAACACATGGAGGAATGTATGCTATAACCAAGAATTATTTTGAGAAGTTGTTTGCTGCTAAGATTGGTTTGTATGCTCCGGTTCTATACCTCGTCCAACCGACAATATCTAACTAAGATAATGTTAAGTTGGTTGCAAACATAACTAAGGAGGAATTATATTAAGCCCTTATTCATATACATCTTGACAAATATCTTGGTCCCGATGAATTTAATCCGGCGTTCTATCAAAAGCTTTGGGGAATGTGAGGTGAAAATATTTTGGAGGCTGGTGTTGAATCTTTATTGAATGCTTTTATACTGATAGCAACCACTCTAGAAGGAGTTCTCATCATTCCTGAGCACACTAGAGAAAACATAAAAAGAAACAAATATATATACAATATAAACAAATATACAAAGCTTAAAAATATAGAACCGTTGCAATGCATTTCAATATCTCCACACCAATCCCCGACAACGGTGCCATTTTGTTGAAGCGGTAAAGCAGCAAACAAAAAATATTAAGTACCCAGTTTTGTCGTCTCCACAGGGATTGATGCGATACGAACGCTGTTCAACGACCTCTACATTTGTAAGCCTATTATTCAAAAGTTTTGGTTTAAAAGGTTCAAGGAACCATAAATAAAAACAGAAAATATAAAGTAAAGACTGAAATATAAACGGAGCCTTGTTGGAATTGGATCTCATCAATTGATATCACATGCATTCTTCTGATCAAGTTAAACACAACACAATCATTCGTCTAATATCCTCATGTATCACCCACGATGGAGGTCATTTCTAACGCAACATCGAGAGAACAACCGTGTTGTCTCATTGGTGATGTCTCACCCAACAAAAACACAACACATAGCATTAAGAGCTGATACTCACGCAAATGCTAAGCCTAAACCTATGTCTAGCATTTAGGACCTAACAGGTAATCATCTTAGATCCATATCTGAAGAGTATATGTCTATCACGGTTCAAATCAAAGATAAACAGGTAAACAAAGATGACACCCATATTGGATAAACGATTGTTTTGCATAAAACACAATGATCAAAATACGTACATATGCTTAACCCTTTTTACATGTATTCATCTAATTTCCAAATGTTTGCGAACATAGTTCTTCATCACTATTATCACGCACCCGCCCAATATCGTATTGATCCTACTCATGCTATCCATGCTACTTAATCAACACAATACAATAGAAGATACAATGAATATCAACTTACAAAACCATGTCAAAACATTGTTCATTGATAGATGAAATTCTTAGATCAAAGATGTGAAAAGGTTTTGTCAAGACCCACAAATAAGCAACCAAAGATAATCAATCAATAGAGAATCCAAAATAGTTCACAAACATATATTAGATGAAATACATAAGGTATCAAAAGATTATATCCAAACCTCAACAAGAGATCAAAGATCTTACCTCCTCCCTCTTAGGGTTTTGTATTTCTCTCTCTAAAATAAACTTGAAAATGAAGAGAGATAAGTTCTGCTCTAGAAAATATTACATTCTGACCTAAAAAGCAATAAAAATACTTATATAGTACATTCAGGATCTATCATGTTCGCCTAGCGAACAACAAATTAGGCACCTGAGGTGCCTCTGAACAGTTAAATCGCCCCTGAGATATTTCCAAATATTCGCTGGGCGAGAAATTCTTCGCCTAGGGAAGCCTTCGCTGTGAACTTCGCCTAGCGAGTTTATGGCCCTGTCACCTCTGTCTCAAGTCTGGGAGTGTTCGCTGACTACTCGCTACCTCTTGTCCTAGCGAGTTCTTCGCTGCCTCCTTCGCCTAGCGAGCTTTGTGAAGTTTTTTGGCAAGCTTTGCTCGGAGCTTCGCACGGCGAGTTTTATGATGTTTTTCTACTGTCTTGGTTTCCTTGCCCAATTTCTTGTGTCTTAATATTCACTTGTTTTGTGTCTAGTTCTTGCACAATAACACACAAATCAAAGCAACCAAGGCATATATCAACAATGAAGCAAATCATCTAAAACTAGAGTGATTCTGATCACTTTTACCTACAAAAAGGGTGAAAGATGCCAATATTTGATAGAGAAATTAAGCAAAGTTTGGTATCTAACAGCTGGCACAAATTGGTTGGAGAGAGGTATTTTCTGTTGGGACTTAATGATACTAACTTATGCCTTATTCATAAGTGTGTTAAGCCTAACAATATGAAGGATCTTTGTCCTATCTCGTTGTGTAATGTGGTCTATAAACTGATTTTAAAACTCCTTTCTAATAGATTGAAGAATTTCTTGGCTAAATTATCTCGGAGGAAAAATTGACATTTGTGGAAGCAAGGTCTATTCTTGATAATGTTATGGTTGCCATGGAAATCATTCATACTCTAAAAAGGAAGACTAAATGGAACAGGGTTCACTTTACGCTTAAGATTGATATAAGCATGGCGTATGATAGAGTGGATTGAGGATTTCCGAAAGGTATGCTTCATAGATTGGGCTTTGCAGAAAGGTAGATCCATTGGATCATGATGTGTGTGACTTCAGTGCAACACTATGTTCTAGTTAACACGGATAGGGTGGGACCGATACAACCAGGAAGGGGTTTGGATAAGGAGATATACTGTCTCCTTATCTTTTTATCCTTATATTAGAAGGGCTATATGCGCTTGTCAAATGAGCGGTCTCTCAGGGAGATCTTCATCGATTCTAGATTTACAGGGGGCACCTAGTATGTCTCATCTACTTTTTGCTGACGGTTGTTTTTTGTTTTGCAGGGCTAATCTTTCCAAGGTGTCACATCCAATGGAGTTGCTTAACACCTATATAGGCACGTCAAGCCAAGAAATAAATTTGACCATGTCTAAAGTGTCCTTTAGTCGGAATATTAGTAGGCCGACTCATGATGATATTGCTAGAGTAATGGGAGTGTGCCATATGTTAGGTATAGGCTTGTACCTAGGTTTACTGTCAATGATTGGTAGAAGTAAAAAGGAGACTTTTGCTTTTATTAAGGACCGCATTTGGAAAAGAATTAATTCCCGGAGAGGTAAATTTTTGTTTAAAGCAAGGAAATAGGTGATAATAAAATCAGTTTTGCAATCGATATCATCTTATATTATGAGTGTTTTTATTATACCAGATGCGATGCTGGATGATATTGAGAAAATGTTGAACTCGTTATTGTGTGGAGGTGGTAATAATAATAAAGGGATTAGATGGTTGGTTTGGGATAAGTTAACTTGTGCGAAGAAGGAATGAGGTATGAGATTCAGAGACTTTAGGGCCTTTAATTTGGCTATGGTGGCTAAATAAGGTTGGTACATGCTGACAAAACCCCATTCTTTAGTTGCCAGAATCTTCAAAGCAATGTATTTTCATAGATCCTTTTTTCTTGTTTCATATTTTGGAAATAACCCCAGTTTTGTGTATAGGAGCCTTTGGATAGCTAAGTAAGTTTTGTCAATTGGTTGCAAGTGGAGTATAGATGACGGAAGTCATATTAAGGTGATGAATGAACCTTGGCTAAGAAGGAAAGGAGACAGGTGTTTGGACGGACCTCAAGGACAAGGTGTGTATGATCTTTATGTTAAAAACCTCATGTTTCCTAATGCTAAACAATGGGATGTGCAAGCAATAAATTCTTTGTTTGATCATAATGCAGCTGAAGATATATTTAAGGTTCCGTTGGTGGAAAATGTGGTATATGATGGTCTGATTTGGCAGGAGGAACAAAATGGAGTTTATAGTGTCAAGTCTGGATATAGATTGTGGAGAAACTCCCAAATGAATTATTTGAATAAAAGGGTGGATAGGAACTGGGGAAGTCTTTGGAATATTTCCGCGCCCCCTGGAGCAAAACACTTGTTATGGAGAATTTGTAGATGTTGTATGGCGTCTCGATCTAGACTCCGTCAACATTATGTCCAATGTCCTTCTATTTGTCAACTTTGCGAGATTGAAAATAAGAATGATTGACATATGTTTTTTTTGGATGTAGTACTATATCCCAATGTTGGCGAGCATCTCTTGTCGAACTTTGAGGTTAAGTTCATTAAGCTCCAAGCGAATTCGGTATATTAATGTGATTCCTTCATATATTAAACCTTTTTTAAGTAATGAAAGTTATTAAGTTTGTTTCCGTAAAAATAAAAACTAATTTAATCGAATTTAATTCTTTATTTTAATACAGTAGAGTTTAATTCTTTATTTCAATTATTTTGTTGTTTAATATTTCTCTGTTATTCTCTACATTAAATTTAATTTTTTATACAATCATTGGATAATTTAAACCAGAATAATATAACATTATTATTATTATTAATAATTATTAATATATCGTTGTCAATTTAATAGCGGCAATATATATATATATATATATATATATATATATATATATATATATATATATATATATATATATATATATATATATATATATATATATATATATATATATATATATATATGTATATATATATATATTAACTATTGTATAATAGATAAATAATACTATTTTTAATAGTAATAGTGAGATATTATATAATAATCATTATTATTGTTATTATTATTATTATTATTATTTATTTTTATTTTTATTATTAATTGAATATCATATTATTATTTATATTATTATTGTTATTAATAATGGCGGCGGAATATTATATAATAATAATAATAATAATAATAATAATAATAATAATAATAATAATAATAATAATAATAATAATAATAATAATAATAATAATAATAATAATAATTTTGAATAAAGTGTAAATTTAATAATTAATAAAAAAAACTAATTAAAATATACTATCAGTGTAAAATTATTTTATATTATCATTCAATTAGAATGAATCGTTTTGATAAATAGTTATAAATTTAAAAATTAAAAAAATTAAATTATAATTAAAATTTACTTGTAGAATTATTATCAAGATTACACAAATTATTATATTAAGATTAAGATAAGATTACACTTAATAGTGTTATTTTCTTCAATTTTGTCCCCTTCAATATTTAATTTTCTACCATTAATACCTGTTACCTCTATGATTGGCTTATTGAACTGCTACAACTACTGTAAGCCCCACTACTTAGTTCATTTAGCTTTTTGCTTTACTTTTTCTTGGTACATTTATATTATTAATTAATTCCTATCATTATATAGAATTATAAATTCTTATCATTAATCTTAGTGCTGCCTACCACAATTTCCACAAAGACCCAGTTAATTAGTACTAAACTAATTATATTATTATAGTTTTGACAAAAGGTAGAAGGTATGCCATGAATGGGAACCAACTTAGGATCGGCTAACTTTCCTATTTGGTATCTTGGTGGTACCTTTATAATAAACTAGAAGATAAATGCATGATTAAAGAATATTTAATTAAAAGTAAAATAAATAGTTAAGTAAACTATAGCACTAAAGTTATAAAGTTGCATGGGCATGAAAATTCAAAGTAAACTATAACACTAAAGTTATAAAGGTGTTTAGATTATGGTGAACCTCCCGAAAATCGAATAAACAACTTAAATGGGTATGTAAACAAATTTGTTGGTTCAAACTGCATGTCAACAGTTAATTTAAATCAGTCATTTATAGATTATAGAGGGCGTTTTGGATCAAATTTTCAAATTCTGTCATATCTTAATCCGAAGATATTTGTTAATTTTGTCTCATAATGATGTTATATTTAGCTATGCACGTCAGCATTTTTGTGATTTAGTTTTCTTCTTCCCTTTTGAAGAGTTTTCTTCTTCTCTTTTAAAGAATTGGCTGGTTTTTCCTTTTTCTTTTATTGTTTTGATTCTTAAGGTTGAGTTATACATAATATTTGAAATTTTTTTATATATTAAAATGTGTTGCCATGATCAGTCATTGAAACACAAAACCCTAACAATGACAAAAGAAATTATCTCGATCAATTAAGATTAAACCTTTTTCGATGACGGAGAGAATCAGAATGTGGTGACTTTTTTAATCAAAGAACGAACATTTGTTTTTTTTCTTTGTTTAAAATTAGGATGATTTGTTTACCAGGTAGTAAAGAGAAATTAAGAAGAGAGAAAAAGAAAAGAGAGAGAGAGAGAGAGAGGAAGAAGAGAGAAAGAGATGAGAAATAGAATAAACTAGATCGCCGATAGTTTATATTTCATATTTTAATTGCACGATAAGTTTTTGAATGTGAAAGACAAAAATAATTAGATAAAAATTTATTATGATAATAAATTTGAAAAAAGGAAATCAATTAAAGAATATTATTAAATACTTCTTTGTAAACTACATTTGATGTTGTACTAATATCTTCACATTCATCATTAGTCACCAATATCTTCAACCCTTTCTTGAAGTAACCTTTGATACGGCCATATATAGTTGTCCGTGAGAGAAAATTGGTTGTGGTAGATATACTCCAACATGTTTGAGCGATTACCTTTAACTTTTATTGATAGTCATTGCAAATGAAACAACCATAGGAAATTGGCGTCATTGAAATTTGAAAGAAATTCTTTTATCAGAAGGAGTCAATGATAACCTTAGGATATAAACTTTTTTACCAATATTGCTTTCTGATATGACCTTTGCTTCAACGACATATTTTCCCAATTTTGTAATTATAAACCTTGTTTCATTACACAAACCTAAAGATTGTTCAATATTTCTCAATAACATTACTGGTACTCTAACTTTCAATCTTATTTGTGATTTGGAAGTCCATAAGAAAAATATGTGTTTAAAAATTCAGGAGTGTGTATATCATCTAGGATGTCAATATTTGAGTTTCTGTAATGGGGAGAATCAAAACTCAAATATGTTGTTTCTTTTCCAATTATTAAATCAAGCATATAATTATTGATTGAATCAACAATTGTATTTTTTAGGAGCTAATATAGCCCTATCTTGAAAAAATGTTTGGTCAGTCATATTATGAAAAAGATTTGGATATGTGCTCTGAACAATAGCGACAAATGGATCACCAAAACATGGAATGAGCAAATCGTGTGGTGTATTGATTATGATGTCTGCATCATTAATTTCTCCAATAGTATCATCACCAATTCCCAAAATCCACTGAAAAAATACTTTTCTTTCTTCAATGTCAGACGTTGAACTTCGAGTTAGAAGTTTCATGTTTGTAGTTAATGTAAAAACTTTACAAAAAATTCAAAGATAGGAAGAATTTATAGTACCATGAACAACATCTTGTCTACTTCCTTTAGGTATTACAGGAAGGGTTAGCACGAGAATAATAGAACTGTTGCCATGAATAATGAGTTTGATGGGATTTTTGTTTCTAAATAGGTTTTAGATTTTGAAAAATCACGAAGAACAATAGCTATCGTCCCTATTTTATTGCGTCAGGCTCCTCCTTGACCAGGATTGCATCCCTCTAGGTTGCGTTTTCCTTTTTCTCGATTGTGCCTACTTCTGCTGGTGCGACTGCCATTGCTGCACATGTAACATACCTCACATCCCCCTTGAATGAATCATCTTTAACTTTAGAATGTGTCAATAAAACATGCCTAAGTTTTTTATTCATGTTAATGACTATGTGTGACTATTCTAGATTTCCTAAGCTAATGCTTATTTTTATGCTAAATTGCAACTATTGTTGACATTAGTGACTCAAAAATTTGGCATGATTATGTAACTAAAGCTTTCATTGGCATTATTATTAATCACGTAACAAAAGGAAATATGCCAAATGGTGTGTTTCATAATTTAACATGGACCTCGATGACATCTGGAACAAGTTGTTTTGATTTATTTTGAATAAATAAACAATTTTTTGTTAATTTGTCTAATGAATTGAGGGAGAAAAAAAATACTTAAATGACTCTAGGGATGTGTTAGTGGAAGAGAAGCTTGCTACATTTTTATTCATAATTGACCATAATGTTCGTCATGGAGTTGCTTCTATTTTCTTTCAGCATTAAAACAGAAACATTCTCACGCAATTTCAAGGAGGTATTAAGGGCTGTGTGTCGTTTGGGAAGAGGACTAATAAAGCAAGTGTCCATAGAGTTTCCTGAAAGAATTAAAAATAATTAAAAGTACTATTTATGGTTTAAGATATGCACATAATTCTTATTATTGCTATTATAGTTGTATATTTATTTCAACACAATTTGATTAATAATGCATTTTTGTTTTAAAATTTGTTTGATTATGGTTTACTTATTCATATTATTTGGGTTATGCCTTATAGAATTGAATATGTGCAATTGATGGTACACATATAAATGCATGGGCTCTTGCAGAAAAATAAATTGCATGTAGAGATAGAATGACAACAATCACACAAAATGTCATGTGTGCTTGTGATTTTAACATGAAGTTTACATATGTATATTTGGGACGAGAAGGAATTGCACGTGATTTTAAAAAAAAATTGGTCGAAATTACGAATCAAAATGCTAGATTTCTTTGGACACCTAAAGGTAAGTCATAATATCAACATAAAATTATGTTCGATGAAATTAACTAAAATGAGCTTACATATATTTTATTTGATGAAGGTTCATTTTATCTCGTTGATTATGGATATTGATCTTGACGGCTGAT
Organism: Lathyrus sativus; assembly: GCA_963859935.3. NCBI lineage: Eukaryota > Viridiplantae > Streptophyta > Magnoliopsida > Fabales > Fabaceae > Lathyrus > Lathyrus sativus. The sequence continues at coordinate 312,468,164 of OZ012739.1, forward strand.
TAGAATTTGAAGTGAGTCAAAGACTTTGTCGGTGACGTTGAGTTGCGAGGATGACGAGGGGATGTACCTACAAGGCACTCCGATGCTAAAGGAAGAATCGAGCGAAAAGAAGGCAAGTACAAAAAGTGTATGTATTAGTGTGATTTGGAATGATTTAGAATAGCTGACCCTCATAAGTGAGAGAGTTTTTATAATGCCCCCACTGCTTGGCCATTGGACCCTACTTTCGGGGTGAGATACTCGCTCCCAAAGAATAGGTAACTGCCAAAAGCTAGTCGTTGGAATGAGTAGATGTGCTCAAAACTAGTCGTTTCCCCGGGTAAGGGCGTGGTCACGGGCATAAATGTCGTGACCGTTTCTGGATGGTGAAATCGTGCGTGACGGAAAAGAATATGATGAGGGGCAGCTGATCCTGGGGGTCAACTGGCCAGCCTTCCTCGACAGAGGGACAGGGGAGAGAGAGCTTCACTTTTCCCTTAGTTGACAGGACTAAGGCTATTGGATCGTTCTGAGTGCGTAAGTGGATTGGGTCATGCCTAGCTATTTGGTCAGTCCAGAACAGGAGCCCTTTAAGTCGTTGCTCTTGAGCATAAGAGTGATGATTTAAGGGCAACCCATGGTCCGAGGAAGAGTGGGTGTGGTTGACGCCTATTTCTGAGATGAGGTCACTTCGTAGTGCTCGAAGGCGCCCATGTCCGGGGAATCTGGAACGTTTCCCTGAGTGCTCGACGGATGGGGATCCCAACGGTTGATGGTGAATTTCCTCCCTGCCTTGGTAGCCCCCAGATGTAGGTGTTGTTAACACTGAACTGGGTGAACAATTGCTGTGTTATTTACTACTTTTACTTACAGTTTAATTAGTTAGTACAGTAGTCAGTGTCACAGTGAATGTTATAACTTTGGCAATAACATCCATCATGTGCTTGCCAGAATTTTAATTGGCATCAGAGCAGGCACCCTGCCTGTTTATTCTGGGTGAGATCTAGGGAAATAAATTCTGGTACTATGGATAAAGATATAGGATTCACTAATAGACCTCCAATTCTGGATGGTTCGAATTATGATTATTGGAAACCTAGGATGATTGCATTTCTAAAATCCTTTGACATCAAGGCTTGGAGAACTGCACACTCTGGCTGGAAACGTCCTGTGAAGACAGACAAGGATGGAGTAGATGTGTTAATTCCTGAAGAGGAATGGAACAAAGAGCAAGAGGCCTTAGCTCTTGGGAATTCTAAAGCTTTGAATGCACTTCAATGGCATAGACAAAAACATCTTCAGACTGGTACACCACTGTGAACTAGCAAAGGATGTTTGGGACACTCTCAGAACTACTCATGAGGGAACTTCCAAGGTCAAAATGTCAAGACTTCAAATGCTGACCACCAAATTTGAAGGTCAGAGAATGAAGGAAGATGATACCATTCATGAGTTTTACATGAATGTTCTTGAACTTGTAAACACCTCAGGAGCCTTGGGAGAAAAGATGGCTGAAGAGAAGCTTGTAAGGAAGATTCTCAGATCCTTACCTAAGAGGTTTTCCATGAAGTCACAGCCATTGAAGAAGCTCAAGACATATGCAACATGAAAGTGGATGAACTAATAGGTTCTCTCCAAACATTTGAGATGGGCATGTGTGATCAACCAGTAGAGAAAAAGAGCAAAAGCATAGATCTTGCCTCAAACACTGCTGAAGATTCAGAAGTAGAGGGTGGTGAAAAAGAGGAGAATTTTTTAGAAGCAATAGCCTTGCTTGGAAGATAATTCAATAAACTGATTAAAAGGATAGATCATAAGTCAAAACCCCATGCCAAGAACACGTCTTCTGACAGCAGTAGAAAGAGTAAGTCTGACGAGAATTCTAACCAAGCCAAAGGAGTTCAATGCCATGAGTGTGAGAGATATGGACACATTAGAAAGGAATGTCCCACATACCTAAAAAGGAAGGGAAAAGGCCTAACTGTCACCTGGTCTGATGAAGATTCTGAAAGTGGATCAGAAAAAGAGTATGCCAGACATGTCACTGTTCTAAACAGTGTAAGCTCATCTGAAGATGACTCAAGTGAGGATGAACTGACTTTTGATGAGCTTGCAACTTCATACAAACAATTGTGTTTCAGAAGTACTGAGGTGTGAAAATAAGGAGAAAATCAGAAAGGGATCATTAAGAAGCTAGAGGTTGAGAAGAAGGTACATCTTGCAACAATAAACTCACTCAACAGTGAGGTCAGCTTGTTGAACTGCAAACTTGAGTAGATGACAAGATCAATTAGGATGCTAAATCATGGGACTGACACTCTTGAAAAAATTCTACAGAGTGGGTAGATAGCAGGAGACATATTTGGACTGGGGTTTATTGGTGAACAAAAACCCATCTTGGGGGTCAAGAGACCAGAATCTGAAAATTAGATGTCAAACCAGAAGTCACGACCAATATCACAACACCAGAGGAACAAGAACATGAAGCAGACAAGAGGAAAGTTCCAAAGGTGGAGGTTTCATTACTGTGGAAAATTTGGTCACCTAAAACCTTTTTTCTTCAAATTGCATGGATATCCTAGTCACACTCATCAAAGGACTCCTTCCAAGAAGCAACAATGGGTGGCAAAGGAGACTAGTCTGATAGCTCACACATCTCTAAGAGTGTCAGCTAAAGAAGACTGGTACTTTGATAGTGGCTGTTCTAAACACATGACTGGCATAAAGAATCTGCTGGTGGACATCAAACCTCATTCCACTAGTTATGTGACTTTTGGTGATGGAGCAAAAGGAGAGATCAAAGGGGTTGGAAAATTGGACTGCCCTGGAGTACCTAACCTAGACAATGTATTGCTAGTGAAAGGATTGACTGCCAACTTGATAAGCATTGGTCAGCTCTGTGATCAAAGACTTAGTCTGAAATTCACTGAAGAAGAATGTGTGGTCACAAATGGTGATAATGAAGAAGTAATGAAGGGGTCTAGATATAGAGGCAATTGTTACTTATGGGAGCCTAAGGACTCAAGCAAATCCACCACATGCTCTATGGCTAGAGAAGCAAAGGAGGTAAAGTTATGGCATCAAAAACTTGGGCACCCCCATCTAAGAGGAATGAAGAAGATCATCTCCAAGGAGGATGTAAGAGGAATTCCAAACCTGACTATTGAGGAAGGGAAGATATGTGGTGACTGTCAAGTAGGCAAGCAAACCAATACATCTCATCCAAGGGTTAGTCACCTGATTACCTCCAGAGTTCTGGAACTACTGCACATGGACTTGATGGGACCAATGCAAGTAGAAAGTCTTGGTGGTAAAAAGTATGCCTATGTAGTTGTGGATGACTACTCCAGATTCACCTAGATAAGCTTCATCAGGGAAAAATCAGATGTTTTTGAAGTCTTTAAGGAGTTGTACACCAGACTTCAAAGAGAAAAGGAATGTGGTGTAGTTAGGATCAGAAGTGATCATGGCAAGGAGTTTGAAAACTCCAAGTTTGATGAGTTCTGCTCATCTGAAGGGATCAGTCATGAGTTTTCTTCTCCTATTACTCCCTAGTAAAATGGAGTAGTGGAAAGGAAAAACATGACTATTCAAGAGTCTTCCAGAGCCATGCTACATGTAAAGAAGTTACCTATGCATTTTTAGGCAGAGGCTATGAACACAGCTTGCTATGTTCACAACAGAGTGACCTTGAGAAAAGGAACATCAACTACCTTGTATGAGATATGGAAAGGAAGGAAACCAACTGTGAAGTACTTTCATGTGTTTGGGAGCAAGTGTTACATCTTGACAAATCGTGAACAAAGGAGGAAAATGGATCCCAAAAGTGAAGAAGGCATCTTTCTGGGATACTCTACCAACAACAGAGCTTATAGAGTGTATAACTCCAGAACAAAATTCTTGATGGAATCCATTAATGTTATCATTGATGATCAGTATGAAGAAATCAATGTCATAGAGGATGTTGGAACACTGCTTGAGACATCAGTTGATGGTATAGTGAGTACTGAAGATACTCAAGCTATAACTCCAGGTTCTGAACCAGAAACCACTATCAGAGAACCTTCTATCAGAATCCTGAAAGATCATCCCAAAGATCTTATCATTGGAGACCTCAATAGTGGGGTAAGGACCAGAGCTAGAGAAGTAGTCTCAAATGCATGTTTTGTGTCTAAGATTGAACCCAACAATGTGAAGGAAGCCTTAACTGATGAATATTGGATCAAGGCCATGCAAGATGAATTGGAACAGTTTAAAAGACATGAGGTATGGGAACTAGTGCCAAGACCTGAAGGAACAAACATCATTGGCACCAAATGGATTTACAAGAACAAATAAGATGAACAAGGTATTGTAGTCAGAAACAAGGCTAGACTAGTGGCACAGGGGTACACTCAAGTAGAAGGAATTGATTTTGATGAAACCTTTGTACCAGTTCCAAGACTTGAGTCCATCAGGCTACTACTAGGAATTGCCTGCATCCTAAAATTTAAACTGTTCCAAATGGATGTGAAAAGTACATTTCTGAATGGATATCTAAATGAGGAAGTATATGTGGCACAACCCAAGGGATTTGAGGATCCTAACTTGATAGACCATGTATACAAGTTAAGAAAGGCACTCTATGGATTGAAGCAGGCACCTAGGGCTTGGTATGAAAGATTGACTGAATTTCTTATTACCCATGGATACAGGAAAGGAGGAATAGACAAGACTCTCTTTGTGAAAAATGAGGATGGAAAACTCATGATTGCACAAATATATGTGGATGACATAGTCTTTGGTGGAATGTCTGAGAAATTGGTTAAACAATTTGTCTATCAGATACAATCTGAGTTTGAGATGAGTCTATGTGGAGAACTAACTTACTTTCTTGGACTGCAAGTCAAGCAAATGGAGGAATCTATATCTCTCTCCCAAAGTAAGTATACCAAAAGCATAGTGAAAAAATTTGGATTGGATAAGGCTGGTCACAAAAGAACACCTGCACCTACTCATCTAAAGTTGTCAAAAGATGAAAGTGGTACAAGTGTGGATCAAAGCCTGTACAGAAGCATGATTGAAAGCTTGTTGTATCTAACAGCCAGCAGACTTGATATTGCATTTGCAGTTGGTGTATGTGTCAGGTATCAAGCAAACCCTAAGGTAAGTCACATAAATCAAGTCAAAAGGATTCTCAAGTATGTGAATGGAACCAGTGATTATGGTATACTGTACACACATGGGTGTGATCCTACATTATCTGGATATTATGATGCTGACTGGGCTGGAAGTGCTGATGATAGAAAAAGCACCTCTGGTGGATGCTTCTTCTTGGGGAATAATCTCATATCATGGTTTAGCAAAAAGCAAAACAGTGTCTCATTGTCCACTGTAGAAGCTGAATACATAGCAGCTGGTAGTAGCTGCTCTCAGCTGGTCTGGATGAAGCAAATGCTGACAGAATACAATGTCACGCAGGATGTCATGACACTATATTGTGACAATCTTAGTGCTATCAATATCTCCAAGAACCCAATTCAGCATAGCAGAATTGAGCATATTGATATAAGACATCACTACATAAGAGACCTAGTGGAAGATAAAATGGTCTCCTTGGAACATGTGCCCACAGAAGTACAGCTGGCAGACATTTTTACAAAGGCCCTTGATGCTGCTCAGTTTGAGAATTTAAGAGGCAAACTGGGTATCTGCATAAATGAAGACTCATAGCAATTAAGGGCACGTGAGAGCTTTAAAAATTCAATGTAGTCCACGGCCTTGACCACAAAAGCTCTCCTCTCCATGCAATCGTGCTACATCTCTGGGTATACTTGTTTTTTGTGTGCCTCTTCCCCTCTACAGAATTCTCAATCCGCACCAAGATGTCATCCTATCATAATGCCTCCTCTTCTAAGACCCCTCCCCAATCCTCAAAAGATGCCCCTTCTATTGCTGAAGCACCCAAGCGCAAGTATTCACCTCCCACTGCTGAAGAACTTAGGCGCATCAGCAACAGGGAAGACACGACTTACATGGAGAAATCAAATAATAAAATTGTCGATGATATACTCAAAAGAGGGCTGCCAATTCGAGGTATCACCATTCCCCTGGCTTGCAGGGATCCACCTCACAATTCTGAGATGCCAGAGGACGATCCTGATGACATCAATAAGGATATTTCACTGTCAGATTCAAATGACAGTGATTCCATATCCTCTGAGGAAGATGATTGATGTGTGATGTGACCACTGAGTGAGTGCAGGCAGAGGTGCTGTTGTTGTTTTGTGTTTACTAGTTAGCCTTCTGTAGGAATTGATTGACAATTTGTATTTGTGATGCTCTTTATGAGCAGTTTGTTTAATGTGCCCATAACAATTGTAATGTTACACTTTTTGATCTGTGCTAAGTCCTTAGTTGGATCTTAATTTGTGACTAAAAAGGGGGAGAGAGTATAATAGAGAACAACAAGTGCAACAGGTACAGAAAGATGGAAGAACAGGTGGGCTAGCATATGTGCTATTGTGTGCACATGGTATAATCATGCTTGCAGGTGCTGCTGAGGATTTATGTGATAACAACTGCCTTGTGCTGTTAGTAATATGCTGTTACAATTTGTATGTGAATTCCTATGGTGTATAGGAATGTTTGTTGCTAACCATGTGTGATCCTAGAAGGTGTTTAGGAGTTGTGTGTGTAGCAGAGAGTGTAGTGCAACTCTTCAGGGGGAGTAGCACAGGTGTGTATACTTCAGGATGTTATCCTGAAGGTCATAACATCCAGAGCAGACTGGATGAGTATATGTGACTGCAGAGTGTGCAGGTTAAGTGCTCAGCTGGTAAGGTACATCAGTTGAGGGGGAGTAACCCAGTGTGTTACTGAGTAAAGTGTGATATCTGTAGTGGTAACTAACAGATGGTTAACAAGGTGAAAGCTAACTGTGAGGACTCTGAGAGTGGTTTGAGCTAGTAACTTTCCTGCATGAAAAGGCACATGATAAGTCTTCTGCTGTGTGTAAACTCTGATATGTTAAACAGTGTGTTTTAGCCAAAAATTTGCCAAAGGGGGAGTTTATAAGTGCTCTTGACTGGCTGCATTTTGTGGCAAAACATTAGAGTTTGCATGTATGTCATACTAAATGTTAATACATACACAATGATGTGTGTGCAGGGTAAGTTAACTATAAGTTAAGCTGAATGTCATACAGAATGTCATGACACTGACTGTATGACATCCAGTGGGCAGGTTAGTTTTTCTGGTATCTAGAAATCAGGAAACAAATCAGGAGCTCAAGCTGAAAGACAGGAGACATTTGAGAAGCCCTAAAGCAAAACAAGTGCTCCTAGATCAAATGGCAAGCATGCAGAGAATTGAAGAATAGGGTTTGTTATGATTAAACCTAACGATGTGCACCAAGGCCCAAAGGACTGACTGCTCTATAAATATCAGAAGGAGCAATCCTAGAAATCAAGCTCTTACCAAAAGATCATATAGTGCAAATTACAGAGTCCTTGTGAGTGAAGAAGGTTGTTCTTCACGTGAGTATTGTGAGTGAAGAAAGTGTGTTCTTCACGTGTGAATTGAGTCTTAGGAATACTTGTTTACCAAGCAACTATCTGCTGCTTTGGGTCATTGTTAAGCCTCGGGAGCATGCCTCTCTTTTCGCTTCTTATACCCGAGATGCCTTCAAGACAGTGGGGGCTGAGGGAGATTTGAAGGTCTGTTTTCCTCAAGAGAACGATCGAATCTGCTCGGCATATGGGGAGAGGTTCCCCATGTATGAGTACGTCTTCAAAGATATAGGATTGAGGTTTCTTTTTACGGACTTTCAAATGGCAGTATTTGCACATCTAGATTTGGCGTCCTCGCAACTACATCCAAACTTGATTGCTTTCATACGGGCATTCGAGATGACATGTGAATTTTTGAAGATAGCCACTCTTCCCCTTTTCTTCACCGTCTTCCATCTTCATCGCCAGGTTGCTGGCAAGCAGTTCGGATGGCTCTCCCTGAAGTAGGGGAGGAAGTTATTCAAACCTTTCTCTGAGTTCATCAGGATGTTCAAGGAGAGGTTCTACATCATCAAGCTCGTGACGGAGAGGGCCACAAACTCCTCCTTTATCTGAGAGATTTCAACAGAAGAGAACAGGGAATCCCTTATTAACAAGGAGGGAAAGGTTCAGGGGCAAAGATTACTGAAGTTCCCCTTCTGATGGAGCGGGGACCATTTTACCCGAGGAATCGACGATTATCTTGCCACTCCTTACATGCTGGGGGATGATGATCAGGCCAACTATGCCAAGCTTGTGGCCTTTGTAGACGGTTTTCTCCCTACTCAGTGTGTGACCAGGAGCGGGGAAATTATTTATGAAGAAGACGGGGGACCCAAGGTGGAAACCCGATATATTAACACGAAAGAGCTCATCAAGTGCAACACTCGCGAGAAGGCTTTGGAACTTCCGGGTAGCTATTCACCCCCGTCGGGGTCAGGGACTTCAACCTCCAAAGTTGCAGTTGTCTGGACTTCCACGCTGCCGGTAACCTCCTGAGCCAAGTGCCCTCGAACGGGCGAGATCCTCGACCTGAATCATGACGGGGAGAAGAGCAATTTTGACCTGCCTCCATGCTTTCTCAACAGGAGTTTCTTTGAAGGCTCCTCCCTCGCGCTTCTTCAGGCAGAGTCTTTGTACCTCGAGAAGTTGGACCGTCCGAGCAAGAGAACGATGTTAGCCCAAGATGTTGCTGCCCTGATGAGGGTCTTGGGTATGGTAGTGGTCTACACCAAGGAGGGGGCTCTCCAAGAAATGGAGCTGAAAAAGGCACAGGTCGCGAACGCGACTCTGGAAGAAAAGATGAAGGCTGCAGAGGAGGCGGAAAAGAAGTTTGTCGAAGAGGCAGTGAAAAAATATAAGGATGAGTTGGTCAAGGTCACCAAGGAGAAGGACACCCTGGCCGCGCATAAGAAAGATGTAGAGGAGATCATCGCATCGCTGAGGTATACCATTACTTCTGCTGAGGATGAAAGCGATAAGGTGAAGAGTCTGAAGACTCGAGCTAAGCTTATCGCCCGTATTAATCAGGCTAAAGAGGACTGCGCAGGGACCGCCGAGGAAGCTTTTAACAATGCCGTGGGGCAGCTGAAGATAGCGAACCCCAGGGTCGAGTTATCTACCGAGGGGATTGGGTTTCTCTATAGCATGGTGGACGGCTGGATCGTAATCCCAGACTTCCTCAAATTTGGCGAGGAGCAGGGGCAACCTGCCCGCAACGAGGCTCAGCCTGTGGTTGACTAGTCTCCTTTTGTTGTATTTTCGGCATGTATGTTATAATCTTGTATTTTATCTTTTTGTATGAGGCGTGGTCCCCTTTTTATTGTAACAAGTACAATTGCGGCCCTCGTGGCCGTCTTATGTTAATATTTATTTTTGATTGTGTATGATTTGTTTTTGGTGTATGCTTTTACTTTGCTTAAATTTGCTAAGTGTCACATGTTGCTCGTTACTTGTGCCCGTTGTATGGGTCATTCAAGTGAACAATTTCATTAAGTCTCGTGGTTCACTCGACAAAGTGATGTTCGACAGTGGGGGGAACTAATCGAAAGTCCAGGGTTGTTTTTGGGCATGAGAGCAGAGCTTAGGTTGCGTTTGTGGCGTGAACTTCCCATTGCAAGCTGGGTATTCTGCCTTTCATGGTATGTTAGTGACAAAGAACTTGGTTGAGAAACCGCTATTGGGAAAAGGGTTTGTCCATTCTAGAGAAAAGCTTACCTTTAGTCATTTTAGTATGCAACGCTTGTACCGGGGCGTGCACTTCTGGTCGGTACATTATGCTTATCGTGTCGACGTAGCGCGCCGACGGTTATGGCCTTAACTATAATATTGTTTTAGGTTTTTGGTGTTCTATGGTCGAGCGAGTTCATCCATGTTAAGATGTTCTAGGTAGTAGGCCCCATTCTCTATTTTTGCTCGAACACAAAAGGGCCCTTACCAATTTGCGGCAAGTTTTCCTTCATGAGAATCTTTGTGCTTTCTCCTTAGGACGAGACTGCCCACTTGGAAGTATCACCGTATGACTTTTGTGTTGTGCCTAATTGCGATTTTTGTTTTAGTGAGGCCTCATGGAGGGCAGCTCCTGATCAGACCTCTTGGACGAGATCGGGCTACTCCCTTAGTGCCTCACTGTTGTTCTCCTCGTCTAGGGGAGCTTCAGTCCGCCTGGAGGGTACATGTATTTCGATAGGGATTAGCGCCTCAGTCCCGTATGCTAGACGGAAAGGGGTCTCCTTGCTCAAAGAGTGGGGCGTAGTACGGTAGGCCTAGAGCATGTTGTCCAGCTCCTCGATCCATTGTTTCTTGGTTTCTCTTGGCCTCCGTTTGAGACCTCGTAGGATTACAATGTTGGCTGCCTCGGCTTGCCCATTCGTCTATGGGTGTTTGATGGACGCAAAATTCTGTTTGGTGCCCAAATGGGCGATGAACTCTTGGAAATGTTTGTCCATGAACTGTATCCCGTTGTCTGTGACGATTTCCTGGGAGATGCCGAAGTGAGCAAGGATGTTTCGCTTGTAGAAGTGGAGAATATTGTGGGCCATTATTTTGGCCAGAGCCTCTGCTTCTATCCACTTTGTGAAGTAGTCTACGCCTATTATCAGGTATTTATTCTGATTTGACCCTACGACAAATGTTCCTAGGATGTCCAGACCCCATCATGCGAAGGGCCACGGGGAGGATATCGCTCTGAGCTCATTGGGCGGTGCCAAGTGCATGTCTCTGTGACGTTGGCATTTGTCATATTTCTTCACGTGCTCCTTTGTTTCGTGCTGCATGGTCGGCATGTAATATCCTGTTCGTAGGGCCTTCCTGGGGAGGGATCTTCCTTTAAGGTGCTGGGAGTTGATCCCTTTGTGAATCTTGCGCAGGACGTAGGTGACCATTTCTTCCTCAACGCAATTGAGGAGAGGAATGAAGAACTGAAATTCTGGTATGCAGATCACATGTGTTCCAAGAACATTGATCTCTGCTCAACAAGGATGAGGACAGACCATGGCCAATTTAAATTTCTTCAAATTGTCCCAATGTCATGACCAATGTCACGACCTCTGTTGTGACATCTGCAGTCTGTCATACTTTTTATCTAACCATTTAAAGTACAAAATTGTAAATGCAGAAAGATAAATACACAATAATTGTTCACCCAATTTAGTATCAACGACACCTACATTTGGGGGCTACCAAGCCAGGAAGGAAATTCATTATTAGTAGAATCAATTCAAAGTCAAACCTCCAGTTTTCACTTCTCACTTAATCTCTACCCAATGATACTTCAGCCTAGAAACACTCTAGTACCTGAGTATACCCACTCATTCCCCCTCAATCACAAAACAGTGATATCAAACAATTACAAAAACAGTATGAAGAGACACTTCATACACACCTTGATCTTGCTTCACAACTTTGATCAAGGAACTCACACACTCTTGCTTCACAGCTTCGAGTGAGACACAGCCTAAAATCTACCTAACCAAAACAATCATCCACTAGACACTTGCTTGGATTACAAGTATTCCTAAACAGACTTTACACGTGAAGACTAGCCTTCTTCATCTACAAATATGTCTACCTCAATGTATCAAAAGATACAAAGGGTGACTTACACACAAGGGACTCTCAACCCTACACCTTTATTTTACACTCTGGTTTTTCTTGATGTGAGTGCTTACTTTTCCCTTGCTTCTGTGTCTCCTTTTATAGCACTGCAGACTGGGCTTGGGTTGTGCAGAAGTAACAAATATTAGTTTTAACAAAATAAAACTAATTTCCACAATTCAAGGTGCTGTCCAATTAGGTCATGGCATGGTCAACATTGCCTTGAATCTCTCCTGAGATAACTCAGGAGTCATAACATGTTTCCTGATGTTGCACCCCAAAATTTGACCAACAATTATTTATCCATCAAGTGTTTGAAGGTTGATACCTTCACCAGAAAGTTCAGGAGATCCTCAGAAGAATTGGTTGAAACCAAAGTGGTGTGTCTCATAACTTGAGAGTTGTGGGAACTCCTCAGATGATTCTGAGACTTTAAGAATGAACTTGAAGCTTTGAGAAAGCCTATGAGATGTCTTGAAAGCCATCATGGATCCTAGAGAGGTCATTATGCAAGAATTCAGAAGATTCAACCATGAATGGTAGAATTAGGGTTTTGACTGGGTCAACCCTGGGATAACTGAAGATTTGGAGAAGGTTGAGACCCAATCCAAGGGCCATGAGATCATGAAATGATGCATAGGGATGTGATAAAGATGATTCCTAGACCAACTCATCATGATTGAGGGGTTTGAGAAGTTTTGAGTTAGGGTTTCTGAGGATTGTCAGTGAAGAAACCCTAGTTTGATCCTTGTCTTCCAGGCAGTTTTAGCTCGAGATGTGATTGATATCTCATCTTCCCCACAACATGAATGTTGTAGATCTTGTTCTTAGATTTAATTTGAGTGGTGGAAGTCCTTGATAGGAGTTTCAGAGCTCAAGTTATGGTTTTGACAAATTACAGGTCAACAGAGGTGTGTGAATCTGGGTCCTTGAAAGTCACCCAACTTGCAGACAACTTTTGCCCTAGTAGGATGATTCCTATGATTTCTTGGTCAACATTAATGTTGAAGAGCATCTTCTTAGCTTTCTAGAGAGTACTAGAAGTCCTTGATAGGATTTGTATAACTCAACTTATGGTTTGAACAAGACAGGGGTATTTTGGTCATTTGGTGATTATAGGTCATTTTAAGCAAAGGCCATATCTCCCATTTCCAAGCCTCAAATGAAAAAACTCAAAACATGAAAGTTGTTCAAAATGGGATTTTAAGCTTAGAAAAGTGGTCATTAGTTATTGAAAAGGCTTGTAGCAAGGATTTACAAGATTGGGTAAAAATGACCTAAAAATGGCTTATAAGTTAATTCAAGTCAAGTTGAAATTTGGTTTGGGAGATCTATGAATCCAAAATAGGTCATCCAATATACCATTTTGAATGTAAATAACATTCTAAAAACTTTAGTTTAAACAGAATTTTGATTTGAAGCTCAAAAATGAAGGTTGCTTTGAAAAGTTGTAACTTGTATCTTAAGGCATCCTTGGAAGGTTCTACACAAGGCAAGTTTGGCCTGATTTTTGCACATATGATCTCAATATCTCTTATAATGAGATTTTGACACAAGTTTACAAGGCCTAACTCATGAGATATGGTATGTTTAACTTGTCACCAAAGGAGAAAATCCAAGCTTTTCTAGCTCATTCTAGGAAGTTCTAGATGATTCCATGGATTGTTATAAAAAGAGTGAATCACAATTTAGCCAGGGTTGGTGAAAGTTGTTGTGTTCATTGGAGAGAGTGAGAGAGAAAGTGCCATTGTTGGATTTCTTCAAGATCAAGCAAGATTCAATTCCTTCTTCTACAAGCTTCATCCACCTCAATTCTTGCAAACAGAAAGGTGTTCATCTTGGGAGGAAGATTTGGAGAGGATTTCAAGTGCTAGATCAGGCTCTAACACCCCTCACCATTAAAGCTTGACAGGTTGGTATCTTGATCTGTAGGTCCATAATTATGTGCATTCTGTTAGTATCCTGGGTGTAAGATCAACATGCTAGGTTAGAGGAAGATTTTCTGAGAATTAGAGGAAGATTCATGAGGTTTCGAGGCAGGGTACCATTTCTTGCAAGATTGATAGCAAGCTGTTTAGTGCGCATTAATGGATATGGTATTGTGTAGTTTGGTTAGGGTAACATGTGGAACAGATTTACATCATTAGATTGAAGCTTGGTTAGGTTTGATAGCAGAGAATCATGGTGGAACCCTAACATTCGCGTGTTCTGTTGGAGTGGTATATGGAGTTTCAGGGAAGACTATTGATATCATTGTGTTCTGGGTGATTAGTAGAGCAAGTTTGCTTTTGGAAGTTCGTGAATTCATTGAGTAATGGAGGAGAACGAAAGAGTTGAAATCCTTACATGGAGTTAGGGTTTCTGAAAACCCTAGGGTATGTTTGGGGACGATGCACTCCCACCGTTGGATGATCCCAGATCTTTGACTTCTTCGCATGATCGCACGGCTCCCATTCAATTTCAAAAACGGAGGGAAATTTCCAGGCCAAAACGCTGCGTTCAATTAAGTTGTAAATCCTGGGCTGAAGACAGGTCTCGCTACCCACACCCCCACAATGGGCCCAATCCAAAAATACACTGAAAGTTGTTGCTTTCTGCACCGTATCCTTCCCATTTTTCTTCTGATTTTCCTTGTTATTTTTCTGAACGCAGGTGGGCCTACCATGTTTGATATTTGCACCCCAGTTTCCTGGCCCATCAGGGATATCAACTGAGGCGCATTACTTTTGATACCCCCCATCCCTTTTAATTCAATTCATTTTATTTTCTCATTTTAATATTTTCTTGCATATTCAAAAATTCATAGAAAATTGGAAAATTAATATTTTTCATTTCTTCTTTTTTTCACATATTCATGATTTTGTCCAAAAAATTAATAAAAAATAAAATTCCATTTTATTTTTCCTTTAATATTTTTTAGCATATTATTCTTGTAAATGGTATTTTTAATTGTTTTAGTTGACACTTAATTTTGTAGAATTTGTTTTAGGACTTTCCCTTAGGATTTTTGAGCCATTCTTTTTGGCATAGTTAGGTATTGAACCCTAGTTCATATAGAATTTAATTCTCAATTTGTAGATTAAAATTTGATATAGTTTGATTGTTTGACATTTAGGTGCTCAAATTAGGGTTTTAGGTTGTATAAGTAGATTTGAACCATTTTGTTTTGGGGTTTATAGGCCATATTAGTGTATGAGGGATATATGGGTTAAGGGTAAGTATGTATAGAGTCCCCTAGAATTTTGCTAGAATATTGTATGGTGTTTTAGTATTTTTAATTGATCTTTGAATGTATGGTTAGTATGTGTGTTGCTTAAAGGCATAGTTTGTATTGTTTTGCTTGTTTTTCTTCTCCTTTGAGTGTGTGAGCTTGAAGATTGAGTTGAAGACCTTGTGGATCATCATTGAAGCTTTGAAGACCTTGCAGAGGAGCTTAGCTTAGCTTTTGTTTGTTTTGTTTAGAGGATCATAAGTGCATAGGCAGAGCCCTAGATAGGATACTTCCATTCAATAAACAAGGAGTGTCTTGTTCACCTCCTTCCTTCTCTGTGACATAAAGTCCCTTAAGGGTATTCACCTCTCTCCTTTGGAGAGATTAGTGACCTTGCCCTCTGAGGTAGAACTTTGAGAGAGCCTTTCTTTTGATGTTAAGTCCTCAATGGCATCCTTTGGAAGTCAGTGAGCACTGTAACATCCTCACCCCATCTTGTTGACTGAATCTTGTTTGCTGGAGCACTTGAGCCATTGAAGATAGAAGCTGAAGCTTTGAAGAGGATGATTCCTTGAAGATTGTTGAAGTCTGAAGACTTTGTGAAGATCAAGTTGATACTTGAAGATCCCTGAAGATTAGGTGAAGCCTGAAGGTGGAGCTGATCAAAGAAGTTGAAGCTTAAGGGAGAAGATGAGTTGATACTCATGTTGTAGGGTTGATACCTGGAAAGCAAGTGATCTCTGAAGTCTGAAGACTGAGTTGCTGCTGGAGGAGCTGAAGCTTTCTTCTGTTTTTCTTTTCTGTATTGTATGTTTTGTCTGATTTGTCTGTTGCATTAGACTAAGCTCATCTAGAATAAGTTCAGTTTAAGAGCATGATTGCATTAGAGGTTGAGTTGCTCCCTCTGCTTGTATTGTTAATGCGTGGCTTTGCTTGCGGGTATTCGGTAGAGCCCAGCTCCCTTGCCTATGTGTTTATTTTGCTTGATAGCATGATTTCATTTCTGTTATCTGTATGATTGCAGTTTACTGTTTAGTGCTTGACATCATGTTGTTTATTTTTCAGTACGATTACTGTTATTTCATGACTGGCTTGAGGTTGAGACGAGCTTGTGGAGGCTGAAGCCCCACACACATTTCCTCCCTCACTTGCATTGCACGCATTTTACTGTTAAGCTGATGCTTTTGTCTGTTGTGGTGTATCATTGACATGATCCCTTAGGACTCTCATTTCCTTTGATAAGGATTTGATGATAGACTTTTAGGTTGAAACCTATGCATGACAACATCTAGGAGTTCCCTGTTTAAACCTCAACCATAGGATGAATCCATGGCATGATAACAGTAGGACTTGATAGTCTCCCTCCTAGTTGGGCCTGTTCTCTTCTCATCTCAAAACAGTTTAAGATATAGTAACCATGAATAATTTCTTTCGTACGTTACGAGCCTTAAGCTATCTGAGAAAGGATTGTGGGAGAGCTTCTTTTCCACATTCTGGATGTTTAGTATGGTACCCTTTGGGTGACATGTGACGCATTCACTCTCAGGTCATAGTCTCTAGTGCGGTTGAAATCGCAAACACAATAAAAAACACTTCTTTCGTAAAAAACAGGAAATAAACCGTAGTGTCCCGAACTACGTGAGCTCTGATCTCTCATGCCTGTTGAGAGTACGTAGGCATAGGATGTGATGTCCTAGCGAGCTACCTTCCCCCATCTTTCCCCGTAGTTAGCCGAACTACGTAGACTCTGATTTCTCATTCTCTGATGAGAATACGTAGGCATAAAGTGCAACGCTTTGCCGAGTCATTTTTCTTTTCTTTTTCAGCCAGCCTTGATAGGTAGATAGATTATAACCAACCCGTCCAAGTAAACAAACAAGCGAGGATCCCGTTGAGTACGACGGACGTGAGGGGTGCTAATACCTTCCCCTTGCGTAACCGACTCCCGAACCCAGACAATGGTTGCGATGACCTTGTCTTACCCTTTTTCGTCAGGTTTTTCCGATCGTTTCCTTTCCCGCTCTGAGGGATAAATAACGAAAGGTGGCGACTCTTCTGTTCAGCCGGTGCCGATTTTCGCAGTAGCGACACCTGATATTTAGCCTGAGATATATCAGGTATCATAACAGGAAAAAAAAACTCAGCCCGTCTGATGTCATACGATCAATGTCATAACATTGGTCATGACATTCAGCTTCACTTCCTCTTAGCTGACCAGCTTACCCTGTTGAACACTTCTGCAGAATCTTCATCATGACAATCATGATTTCTCCCAATCTTCTGCAGAATAATATTAGAAACAAGTATATTCCAGTTTCCTAAAAGGTCTCTAAGATCCTTTTATGAATACCAATACAATCTGTTCTTATTCCTAATCCATCTCCTTGACATATTCACTGATGAGGTATTTTCAACATGGTCTCATCAATCCAACCAATTCTGTCAAGAGATATACACTAGCAGCTCCTTCTGTTGTCATGCAACTATGTCTTGCTTAAAACACATGACAACACACCATACTCACCATAACTCACATTGTTATGGATGCACACCTCACTCACTACCTGTGAGGAATTTCACCACAACTCACATTGTTGTGGCTGCACACCTCACTCACTACCTGTGAGGAATTTCACCATAACTCAACCTGTTGTGGCTACTGCTAACACATAGCAGCACCTGTTGTGCTAGACAACTATGTAATTACTTTGGTAATGACATCCATGACAGCAGTTCTGTCATCTGTTCTCGTTAGCTCCTGCTGCACATAGCTCCTACTGCACCAGATGCCAATACATGACAACAATTCTGTTATCAGCTTCTGCTAGCTCCTGCTGCATCACTACTCCTGCTGTTTCTCACACATGACAGTAGTTCTGTCATGACAGCAGATGGACAGTCATGATGGATGTCAGGACATTCATCATGACATTCACATTAAACCACTCCACATCAGTTCTTTCACCAGCTTCTGCTTACTCCTTTAGCGATGTCATAACTATGGTAATGACATCCTTCTTAACATTAGTGCAAAGTCATGTTTTACCATAATTTAGCCAATCATAGAACCATGGACAATTCTATATCACAGAACCATGGAACTAAGAAACTCCCCCTTTGGCAAATTTTGGCTGAAACAACTTATCAGGGCATTCAACAGTACTTTAATCAAACTATCATTCTCCCCTTTAATAGTTGCATCCAGTATGATAGCAACAATGCTTTTCCTCATCAGCAGCAGTAGTTTTTCCCAGCCTCACTTACTATCATGCTCCCCCTTGATAGTTTCAATAGCCCTTGATAGTTGCAACAGATAGCAACACCAGATAGCAACACTTTTTCTTTTCTCCCCCTTGGTTTAGTCAAAACTTTGACAACAAATAGAGTACTTGTACATACATATGCTCAAAACAAACTGTACATACATTCATCTCACCATCTCCCAAGGAATACACAAGATGCTTGACCTCTAATAAGGACTTCACCACTTCAGCAGCTACACACCAGACATGTACACATCTTCCCCTGTCAGCATAAACATTGCTCCCCCTGAAAGAGAGAACCCAAGCACATGAAGAATGACTTCATCATCTTCACACAGGCAGCTTTACACCCCTTGATTCTCAACCCATACTAGAGCAAATAGTAGAGGCAGTTGCAGGATTCCTATCTGGAAGATTTCTCATATTTCAGCTTTGACAACAAATCTCCAAGATGTCAGAGTGAAAGTTCTTCCTTATGCATAAGATCAGAGTTGATGATGTCTTGATCTTTATCTTCACCATACACACTAGGATAGAGGCCTATTAACTTGACTGGATCCATGAACACCCTAAGGACAAAACCAAAAGGAAGGAACTTTTCATGTTCATCCTGAGTCTGGAGCAGTAACCCAATGTCACAACATCTTGTCTGACATTCTTTCTTCATAAAATCCTAAACTGTTTGAAACCACAAACAATCTTGGTACCAACACTTTTGCAGCAATAGATTCTGGATAGAAGTATAACTCCCCATATCAATGATAATCAGTGCACATGAATGGAAAATATAAGACGCATCTTCATGTCTTCAAGAACTCATTCTCTGTTCAACACACATGTTGAACGCATTTGCTTACTGCTTGAATCACAAGCAAGTAGTACACCCCTCAAACAGAAGCTCTCCCCTTATCTTTGATAGCAGCTGCTCCAAGGTCCCCACATTATCTCTCATGACCAACTCCATGCTCATACAGAGAGAAGGCACCAAACTGATTCACCTCTTCCTAGAGTTACTTGTAGCAGAAGAGACCACTTCTCCACAAGTATTCTGGCCTTATGCTGAGTACAAGATAGACACCGCATAGGGACTTTATCACATCAGAATGCACTCAATACCTTCACATCAAACTCCAAGGCAGTCCTTTTACCTTATCATTCTCCCATATGACAATATAGAGTACTTCTAAGCCAAGAAGTGAATCACAAGTTCCACAAGAGATCTTCACATATCAGGTGGTTCATATTACAGACACACTATCCCATGGTTCTTTATGTGCCCATACTGGACTTACTGCTTCCTAGTAATCCAACTGAAGATCTTCACATCTCCACCAGCTTGATCTAATACATCTCCACAAGAAGGTAATCTTCTATACACAGCTTAGGGCTTCTACCACAAGCTCCAACATGTGAACAGATCCTCCTTTGGTCTTCAACCAATTACCCCTCTGCATAAGATAAATTTGTTCCAAGCATGAACAATCCCAGGCCCTTTTGTGGTCTTCAAATAACTACCCTTCTGCCCAAGAATAGTTTTCTAAAGGCACACTGCTTAAATAGCCAAATGCCACTGTTTGGTTATTCAACATCTTTCAGAGCTCTAGAAAATCTGCTAATCCACCAGGCCATATTGATCTTCAAATTCTTCTTGCTCCAAAGCAAGGCATCTACTCCTTCACACAGCTCCTGCAAACTGCATGATATGAAGCATTAATTCCATTCATACCTGAGAAGATCAACTTATCTTCAAATGATGTGCCACAACATCACTTGAGGCCTTGAAGTTTCTGCTTGATGTCACAACTTTGGTTAAGACATTCAGCTGGAGAGTTCAGGCTTTCATTCTGCCACCTAGAGGATTCTCTTTAGTCAATTAGAACAAGAGTACATAGGCTTGATATCCAGTTGGAGTAGACAACCTCAATCCTGCTTTGTTGTACCACAACAATTACCTTGAAGTGCATTTGCTTCATGAAACTCCTCTTTAGAGAAACCAAACATGCCAAAGCTTGATTCTTTTAGGGAGGAAGGATCACACAAGTCTTTACAAAAGGATTTCCGCTTTCCTTAAGTATAGACTTCTTCAAAAAATCAAAGATAACTACCACTTATCCTTGACCTCCAAGCTGAGCAAGGTCATATGCTCCTATGCACTTGGATCAGAAATAAACTGACCTAAGCAGTGCTATCACCAACACCATCTTCTAGACAAGTTTCTTGCCAGGAAACTTTCTAGCTAATAGATCAGGTGCTTCTAGTAGAAACTAGAACACAACTGTTGCACTCCAATACTCTTATAGAGCAGATTGTCTTCATCTTCATTCCCATCAGCACTCCATTCTAGCCTTAGTTTCTTGCCAAGAACCTTACTAGAATGAGTACAAATCCAGATATATCTCCTTTGATCTATGGATCAACAGAATTCTGCACAATCTCTGCATCAGAACCAAGAATATCAGGGTCTGATACTTGTGCAACAACTGAGGGACAACTTGATCATCAACTAAGTATAATTCATTAAATATTTGAGAATATCTCAAATAGAAAAGAATCTTAAATCCTTATAATGAATCCTTCTCTGGAATTCATGGATAACCAATTAAATAGCAATTGGTCTTAAATTCACATAACTTCAGGAATCCCGGGGCTGAAGCACCCTTGACTTAACTTGCCTATGTCTTCTTCTGCTGATAGAATCCTGGCAAATCATGAGTGGTGAAAATAAATCACCTCCCACTATCTTTTCTACATAGCTTCCAGAAAACAACATAACAGCCCATGCATACAACCAAGCACTGCTGCAAGCACCATCTATCAATCATCTACACAGCTGCCACAACCATGCATCAGACTGAATATATGCCAATCTTCTCCCAGGGCTACCAGAGTTCTTTCAACAGAAAATTATGCAGGGGAACCACCAAAAGAACTTCTTCAACATGCCCTTATAGGACATCATACAGAAGTATCCACTCCTTCTTTGGTAACATCATCACCAGGTCATAGAAGCTCCTATATCAGAGGGCACAATAGCAAATACAAGCTTCTCTTTAGCTCCATTAGCAGTAGCTCAAACATTCAGCAAGAACAACAACTCAGCTACAACTTCTCCTTGTTCCAAAACACCAGAAAGTATCTCCCAAGATCTCATCCAGAACAGACAGGATGAATGCTCTGATACTAATTGAAATTCTGGTATGCAGATCACATGTGTTCCAAGAACATTGATCTCTGCTCAACAAGGATGAGGTCATACCATGGCCAATTTAAATTTCTTTAAATTGTCCCAATGTCATGACCAATGTCACGACCTTTGTTGTGACATCTGCAGTCTGTCATACTATTTATCTAACCATTTAAAATACAGAATTGTAAATGCAGAAAGATAAACACGCAATAATTGTTCACCTAGTTCGGTATCAACAAAACCTACATTTGGGGGCTACCAAGCCAGGGAGGAAATTCACTATTAGTATAATCAATTCAAAGTCAAACCTCCAAATTGCACTTCTCACTTAATCTCTACCCAATGATACTTCAGCCTAGAGACACTCTAGTACCTGAGTATACCCACTCACTCCCCCTCAATCACACAATAGTGATATCAAACAATTACAAAAACAGTATAAAGAGACACTTCATTCACACCTTGATCTTGCTTCACAGCTTTGATCAAGGAACTCACACACTCTTGCTTCACAGCTTCGAGTGAGACACAACCTAAAATCTACCTAACCAAAACAATTATCCACTAGACAATTGCTTGGATTACAAGTATTCCTAAACATATTTTACACGTGAAGACTAACCTTCTTCACTTACAAATATGTCTACCTCAATGTATCAAAAGATACAAAGGGTGACTTACACACAAGGGACTCTCAACCCTAGACCTTTATTTTACACTCTGGTTTTTCTTGATGTGAGTGCTTACTTTTCCCTTGCTTCTGCGTCTCCTTTTATAGCACTGCAGACTGGGCTTGGGCTGTGCAGAAGTAACAAATATTAGTTTTAACAAAATAAAACTAATTTCCACAATTCAAGGTGTTGTCCAATTAGGCCATGGCATGGTCAGCATTGCCTTGAATCTCTTCTGAGATAACTCAGGAGTCATAACATGTTTCCTGATATTTAGCCTGGGATATATCAGGTATCATAACAGAAAAACAAACCCAGCCCGTCTGATGTCATACGATCAATGTCATAACATTGGTCATGACATTCAGCTTCACTTCCTCTTAGCTGACCAGCTTGCCCTGCTGAACACTTCTGCAGAATCTTCATCATGACAGTCATGGTTTCTCCCAATCTTCTGCAGAATAATATTAGAAACAAGTATGTTCCAGTTTCCTAAAAGGTCCCCAAGATCCTTTTATGAATACCAATATAATCTGTTCTTATTCCTAATCCATCTCCTTGACATATTTACTGATGAGGTATTTTCAACATGGTCTCATCAATCCAACCAATTTTGTCAAGAGATATACACTAGCAGCTCCTTCTGTTGTCAAGCAACTATGTCTTGCAACTATGTCTTGCTTAAAACACATGACAACACACCTCACTCAACATAACTTACATTGTTGTGCCTGCACACCTCACTCACTACCTGTGAGGAATTTCACCATAACTCACATTGTTGTGGCTGCACACCTCACTCACTACCTATGAGGAATTTCACCACAACTCAACCTGTTGTGGCTACTTCTAACACGTAGCAGCACTTGCTGTGCTAGACAGCTATGTCATTACTTTGGTAATGACATCCATGACAGCAGTTCTGTCATCTATTCTTGTTAGCGCCTGCTGCACATAGCTCCTGCTGCACCAGATGCCAACACATGATAGCAGTTTTGTTATCAACTCTTGTTGCACCACTACTCCTGCTGTTTCTCACACATAACAGTAGTTCTGTCATGACAACAGATGGACTGTCATGATGGATGTCACGATATTCAGCATGACATTCACATTAAACCACTCCACAATAGTTCTTTCACCAGCTCTTGCTTGCTCCTTTAGCGATGTCATAACTATGGTAACGACATCCTGCTTAACATTAGTGTAGAGTCATGTTTTACCACAATTTAGCCAATCATAGAACCATGGATAATTCTATATCACAGAACCATGGAACTAACAAGAACCTTCGCCCGTAGAGCTTATTTTTGATTAGTACGTAGGAGCAGGCGCTGCACCTGACCATGTTGGATTCTTTGGGTTCGATGGTAGTGCGTCTTTGGCGAGGTAGTTATAGAATAGGGTCATCTAGTAGTTGTTGTCGCCAATGACGTGTACGTCGAGGATCGTGAGAGAATTCTCAATGCTAGGTCGAGGAAGTACTTCCTGGATGACAGATTTACTTCCCCTCTTTTTCTTTGTGCTCGCCAGCTTTGACAGAACGTCTGCTTGGACATTGTGTTCACGGGGAACGTGTTTCACCTCTATCGATGCAAACTTTGTCATTTTTTCCTTGACCAAGGTTAAGTACTTGGATAGGTTTTCGTTCTTAGCCTGATACTTTCCCCATACCTGGAGGGCCACGAGCTCATAATCTGTGCATATTACAACTTCCTCGACCCCCAAGTCTTCGGCGAGACGCAAATCTGCGAGGAAGGCCGTGTACTCTGCCTGATTGTTGGAGGTGGGGAAAGATAAGACAAGTGAGACTTCGACGAGGATCCCTTCCTCATTTTCCAAGATGATGCCTACTTAACTCCCTGCTGAGTTGGACGCTCCCTCAACAAAGATTATCCACCTACAAGCTCCGCAATCTAGGGAGTCGGGCAAGGTCATCTCTACCACAAAGTCGGCCAGTGCCTGAGCTTTGAGAGCTTTCCTGCTTTTGTACTGGATGTCGAACTCGGACTGCTCCAGAGACCAGTTGAGCATTCTGCCGACCATGTATAGGCAGTCTAACAGTTGCCTAACAGGATGATCCATGTGCACCACAATTGTATGGGCTAGAAAGTAGTGCCTTAGTCTCCTCGCAGCGTTAATGAGGGCATGGGCTACTTTTTATATCTGCTGGTATCTAAGTTCTGGTCCTTGTTGTGCTTTTTTTGTGAAGTATATGGGCTTCTGCCCCTCGGGGGTTTCACGAATGAGGGCGAAGCTGACGACCTCGATCGCGACAGCGAGATATAGATAAAGGATCTCCCAGCTATCTGGCCGTGAGAGGACCGGTGGTTCCGATAGGCTTGTTTTAGGTGGAGGAGGGCCTTGTCGCATTCCCCCATCCACTTAAAAGCTGCCTCTTTGTGGAGGAGTTTGAAAAAGGAGAGAGGTGTTGAACAGACTTGGTCACAAATCGGGACAGCGACGTGAGCATCCCATTGAGGGATTGGATTGATTCCTTCAAATTCAACATGGGGAATTTGGAGAAGGCTCTGCATTTGTCGGGGTTGGCTTCGATTCCTCGTTACGTCAGGTAGAATTCGAGGAAATTTCCTGCTCGTACCCCGAACGTGCACTTTTTAGGGTTGAAGCGCATTTTGTACCTCCTGGCCTACTCGAAGACTTTCTTTAAGTGTAGCGTATGATCGGATTCCTCGTAGGGTTTCATGATCATTTCATCCATATAGACTTCGAGCATATCCCCGATTTCTCCCCAAAAAACTTTGTTCATCATTCTTTGGTAAGTAGCGCCAGCATTTTTCAAGCCGAAGGGCATTACGTTTCCCGATTCGGTCATGAAAGCTGTGTACCTTTTATCGCTTTTGGCCATGGGTATTTGGTTGTAGCCTGAATAGGCGTCCATGAACGATAACAATTTAAAACTAGCAGAGTTATTGATTAATTTATCTATGTTGGGAAGGGGATATGCGTTTTTAAGGCAGGCCCTATTAGAATCGGTATAGTAAATGCACATTCACCATTTTCCATTAGCTTTCTTTACAAGTACAACATTGAACAATCAAGTAGTGTACTTGGCCTCAGAGATAAAGTTTGCCTCTAGGAGATATTTTACAGCTTGTTCGACTGCCTCTATTCTTTCCGGAGACTACTTTCGCCTACATTGAGCTACTGCCCTAACGGCGGGGTTGATGGTCAGTTGGTGGCAGGTCACCTCAGGATCTAGCCCTGACATCTCTGAGGCGCTCCATGCGAACAGATCTGCATTCTCCCGGAGACAGGCTTTAAGCTGCTTCCTTGCTAGGTTGGGGAGGCCGGTCTCAATCTTCACTTCTTTCTAGGGGTCGTCGCCAAGCAGGACTAGTTTGAACTCGGCATTTGGGATTGGCCACATCGGATGGCCAGTCTGGCCGTTGTTAGATGATATGGAATGGCTACATGAGCTAGGAATGATCTCCTTCCCCTTTCCCTTTTGGTCCCTCAAATCTTCCTCGAAGAAACAGTTGTCGAGGTCAATGAAGTCGACGTAGGGCAGCGGCTTCGCCTCTTCAGAGCTGCAGGGCAGAGTAGGCTTATTGAGAGTGTTTTGCCGAATAACGATTGTGTTCAGCCCTTTTGAGGCCGCTCGAAACATCTCATTGTTGCTTCGATGTCTCCGTGCAGGGTGGCCACGATATTGTTGAAAGTGTGGTACTTCTTTTTCATATGCACGGTTGATGGAACAACTACCAGTTCGGCCAAAGTTGACTGTCCGAAGATGCATTGGTAGAGGGATGGGCATTCAATAAACAGGAATTGGACTTTGAAGGACTTGGTCGTCTCTTCTATCTTGAAATTCACGATCAACTCCACGTACTTGTAGTGGGAAAATTTGTGAGTGTAAGCTATTGATTAACTTAACTAAAAAATGCAAGAGTCGCCACCTTACTTTTATTTTATCCAAAAGGAAAAGAAAAAGAGCGAAAAAGATCTAAACAAAATTTCTAAAACAAGAACAAACAGAGAATGGGTAAGGGGGTTGGTTATACAATGGGAAGGTGTTAGCACCCAAAACGTCTATTAAACTCCATAGGAGCCCTTTAAAATATCTATGCTTTTTGGTTTGAAAAAGATTTGCATGAAATAAGATTGGGGAGATGAGAAGAGAATTATTTTTAAGATTTTTGTGTTTGGAGAGACTTATCGCCTCATGCCTACGTACCCAGAAAGTGCAATACAGGATTAAAACCCCGTAGTTCGTGGTACAAATAACAAAAATTATTTTTTTTTATTGATTTTTAAATATAAAGATAAGTCGTCATTTTAAGGAGAAAACTACGACTAGTCGCCCACAAGTATAAGGCAACATTTACATCACCTAAAGATGGATGATTTTTCTTGGATTAGAATCAACAAGTCTATCACTCAAAATCTAAGTGGAAAATGTCAACATCTTAAATACTATAGGGGAATAGGAGAATTATATCTCAACTATGGAAATGACTCATGTCTAAACTTTATAAAAAGTTCTAAAATAAAAAAATGCACAAAGGCACAAAAAGTTTGAATGAGGTGAAGTGTTTTTTATATCTTTTTGAAATTGGTCAAAATATGATTAACATTGATTGACATTTATTAAATGAAAGAAAGTTTGAAAATCATTTGACAAAATTCAAGGTTTTATTGTGAAAGTGGTTTTAAGTTTGAAAACAAGAAGGTTTTGAAAAAGAGAGAAAATTTTAAAATTTAAGAAGGGGAGGAGATGAAGCAACTACCCAAGACTATCTGAGGCCGGTCAATAACAATGTTAGTGCTAATGCATGCTAGAGAAGTGATATGTAAATCACTCTCCGAAAACAATATCATACGGAAAAAAAGAGGGTAGCGATTTAATCTTAATCAAGATTTTCATCGATTAATCAATGGTAATTTATCACTATTCTAAAGTACGGGGAATTATCTCAATGATCATTCGTCCATAGATTTAAAATAATGATGATCCATAGATTTCATCGGTCAAAAGAAAAATAAGAAGAAGAAAGAGGTCAAGATGAAAAGAACCACCAATTTGAATCTTAAATCGATTAAATCATCATCAATATCAATCACCTCTCTTGGGGGATAAAATCGACACCAAAAGTCCATTGGTATTGATGAGATCTTATTAAGATTCAAGATCCAAAACAACCAACAACCATCAATTAATCCAAATACCAAGAAATCAATAAGAATATAAAATCAAGAACAAAAATGAATTCACATGATTTTTAAACTAAAATATCAAAAGTAACAAAAACTAAAGAAAATTACCATCACCTAAAATATTTGAACTAGAAAAAAAATTAAAATAAGGTTTTACTAAAGAAAAGTGAAGATTAAATTAAAAAAAAAAGAAAAAGAAATAAGGTCTTGAAAGAAAGAAAAAGGGGGATGATAGCAATTTCTAAAAAAGACACGGGTCAAGCCCAATTTGAAAAAAAAAGTGAAGATTTAAAAAAAAGGGTAATGTTAACTTGTGCCCTTGGGGCACATGTTAAGAACTAAATTAAGAAACATTGTCTTGAAAATTGTGTATAAACTTTAATTAAAGTATAAAATTAATTTTTAAATCGTTTTTTCCAATGCAAATTTACTATAAGTGGTTTTCTTAACATGTGCCCCAAGGGCACAAGTTAACATTACCCTAAAAAAAAAGTGAATCAGAAATCATAATTTCATCATCTTCTTTTTCTGAAAACATAGTCGCGGACACTATTCATCGCCATAGTTAGCAAGTCGAAACTTTAACAAATTAGAGCGGCGGGATACGAAACACACGCGGTTGTAATCGAAATCAAGTGTTGTACGCAACAGTATCAACGATTACAAGAAATGCTCAATAATAACTTGAATTGAAAATGCGAGAAAACTCCAATTTTACCTTCAAAACTCAAGTAATTGATGAAACAAATCTTCTTCTTCTTCTTTTATCTACTCTGGATGGAAATTTGTTTTAGACTGAGAGGAAATTGAAGAAAACGGAAGAAGAGTGATGCAAGGAAATGGTTTTGTGAAGTGAGAAAATAGGGAGAAAAAAATAGCAGAGTAATGCTGGCTTTGAAGCTTGAAGAATAGAGTGAACAATGCTCTCTATTTATAGAATTTGAAGAGTGAATTTGAGAAATGAAGTTGAGCTTCCG
Source organism: Lathyrus sativus (assembly GCA_963859935.3). Classification (NCBI taxonomy): domain Eukaryota; kingdom Viridiplantae; phylum Streptophyta; class Magnoliopsida; order Fabales; family Fabaceae; genus Lathyrus; species Lathyrus sativus. The sequence continues at coordinate 312,496,254 of OZ012739.1, forward strand.
TTTTATGATTTTCACTGCGTTTTGGTTTGATGTGTATTGTGTAATGTGTTGCTGCAAATTTTCACGTCGTTTTGCAATTGTATCTCATGTTGTGCGTGTGACTTGAAGCCGAACTCTTTTTTGTGTCATTTTGATTTAATTCACAAATTGCAGCCCATTTGTAATTTAAACATGACGTGGATTTGCTCGGCTTGACAACTTACATGATATTCCTTTTTTGCTGCAGCTTGTAAATTCAAAGGTGACATGGATTGTTTTTCTCATGGCTTTCACTTTGAAATATGGCTTGGTCTATTTCTCCTTTGAAACAAGATTTGGAATTTAAATGTTGTTTAAGCTTGTTGGCAAATGTCAACTCTGTGCAATTTGGAAAAGTGGACTCTTCATAAATCCATCAACTTGAGTCAACATGTGAGACAACATTCTATTGGGATATATATTATCAACCTTCAACCTGTCCCTAATTCCATAACCTGGAACTTTGGCATTTATGTAGGACTCTATAAGAACATGGTACTGTCTTATTCAAGATGCATAACCAGCTAGTTTCATTCTATAGAAAATATTTTCCGAATTATGGATTTCGCCTCTCTTAGAATACTGCTCTAGAATAGCGATATAGGAAGAAAATAATGGTTTGATCTGACTCTGCTGCATTGCCTTCTGTAGAATACTATCTGCCTTCTCCACTTCCCTTGCTTGAACATAAAGTTTTACTAATGCATCCCAAGTCATCGGACCTATTAAACACCTATTATCTTCCATTCGCTTAACACAAGATCCTTTCCCTTCACTAGCATTTTGTGCTTTGCGTAAACCTTCAGTAGTACTAAGCAATTCTTAGATGTAAGCTTCCATCTTTTTGACATCATCTCAAAAGTTGCCTCTACTTCATCAATTTTCTTTAACTTTCCCAAGGCTTCAATTGCAGACAAACACTCCTCAATCTAAGGGCGTGTCTCGTAGACCTTCCAAACCCTTTCCTTTTCATCGGCCATTCCTAAGTCTGCATAGAGATTAAGCAAAACTCGACATGCCCATCGATTTTCTTTCAAGTTTTCACCTTTAACTTGTTTTCCAAATATAGGTGTCCATGTAAGATGACGTTACATGATCAAACATTGACACCAATACTTGCATTTTTGTATTATGGTTTGATAAAAAATTGAAATGGAGTTTTATTTAAGTGATAATTTGGATAATTGGAATAAGAAAAATTGGATTAAAAAATGGGTAATGGATTGGACATTAAGTGGATTTTGGATAATGAAAGTAATTTTGGAATGTGGATATAAATAATTTTTTATGAATTGGACATGAAAGAATGGAAATGGTTTAAAATGGATATGAAATGGTTTACAAAATGAATCTGGATTAAAAATGAATTTGGCTCGCATGCGACCACGAGCTCTCGATTCCAATTCAAAACCAACTTGCACTATTTTCCACACGCCTCTGATAACAATGGACACAGCTACTCCTGGACCACTAAGTTATTTGCACCTGAAGCGACAACCATCTGGATCAATTTTGAACTTTACCTTGATTATGGATCAACAATAAGGAAAATAAATCCATAGATGAAACGCTGAATAACTTGTAACTGATACAATGGCCACTTGAATCAACTTGAAAATTTCCATAATTCTCTAAATCTCTGATTAAAAATGGAATAAATTCTAAATCACTTTGAATTTTTATTGAATTAATCTCTAGGAAAATAAATCCACAGATGAACACAACCAGGACTGATGAACCTTGATCATAATAACCTGGACCAAACTTCTTATAGAACACTGCTTGAAAGCTTGATGAATCCAATACATGACAACTTGACCTTGAACAAACACATTGCCTGAGAAAATAGCCCACTGCCACAACTAATTTGCAATTGAAGCAATCTCTTGATAGTTTGACCAAGATTAGGTCAAACTTCTTCTGGTCTTGACCATAACTGAATAGCCACACTTGACTCCAAGCCACACCATTGCCATGAATCTCCCAGTAAAACCCTAAATACACAGAGAAAGAAAAATAGGTGACTGTAATATATTTTTGGTATTTTGGCTAGAGGTTAGTAAACATAAACAAACATAAAGCAAGTAAGAAACACACAGATGCTTGGCGATCTCCCTCAGAAACAAACCCACAAAGAAGGGCAAGAGAACCAAAGCTTGTGATCTTGTTTGTGATATGAAAAAATGCAAATGATATGCGGGATCTTAGGGGTAAAAATTAGGGTATTACAGTACCCCCAGAGCTTGGTAACTGACCCGTTGAATCCCTATAGATCAGAGCCTACATAGAGCGCTAGGTGGGTTTTGTCCAGCTGAAGCATGGAAAGTAGCTGGGAATACATGATGTCAATCTTCAAACTTCAAAGTTGGCTATTTGAGCTCTCACGAGTAGAGGGATGCTAGAGTTGGGAGTCCTGCCGAGGAGTTCTTCACGGTAGTGTTGCACCCTAAAATTTGACCAACCGATTCTCCTATCTGACTCGTGGTTTAAATTCATATTCGCAAATCAGACGCATGATATTTGTGCACAGACAGAGGATATAAGAGTTACGGCATGGGTTTCATTTACTAGCTATGGCAGATCCAGTCCAGATCATCAGGGTTTTATTTCCGGGAAATTGTGCGCTCCTCGGTGATTTTTAGCTTGCATAATGATTTTGGGATATTTCTGATACCGGGGGATCTCTGTTCGATTCGATCTGGTCTCGTGCACTCTTTTATGGTGGTCACTTGCATTTGTCTGCATTTTTTAGGGTTTAATAGACTTTTGTGGATTTTCAATAGGCTCTATAGATTTTTCTGGAATTTAAATAGGGTTTTTGTATTTTTTAATAGTTTAAATCTCTTTTTAGAATTTTATATAGATTTTAAAATAGGTTTAATAGTTTTTTAATCATTTTTAGAATATAAAAGAATTTAAATAGTTTTAATTGTTTTTTAGAATAATAAAGAAAAAGGGGAATATAGATTTTTCTTTTATGTTAATAGAAATTTTTAATAGTTTTTTAATAGAAAAAATAGAGCTTTAATCTTTTAATAGATTTTTCTTATTAGTTTTAAATAGGATTTTAATAGTTTTAAATAATATTAGAGATTAAATAGAGATTATTAGGATTTTATTAGTTGTAGTTTAATAGAGGTTTAAATAGAGTTAATTAGAGTTTTAATCATTTTTAGAGTTGATTAGGGTAATCAGTTTAATTAGGTGTTAATTCTGTTTTTAGGTTTAATCAGATTAATTAGGATTAGTCTTAATTAGGATAATTAGATTTAATATTTGTATTAATCAGTTTTTTAGTTTTTTAGGGTTTTTTTGTCCAGATTTTCGTATGGGCCAGAAAGCAGTTTTTGAACCCCAAGTCCTTGCAAGTCCATCAGTTTTTTGTTCAGAATTCAGCAAAGAGTGACACTTGTCACAATAAAAGGGCCCCACGTTACGCGTTCTCAGCTAGCCACCACACACCTCAGACTTTCCTTCCTCGTGCCACCTCAACCACTCAGAATCCCCTCTCTCTCCACACGCGTCCCACTACCTCTCCACTCTCTCTCCACGCGGCGCCACGCGTCCTCCATGCAAGCCTCCACTGAGACACTTGTCACTGTCTAAGCTTCGCCGGAGTCCCTCATCGCCGGCCATGCAGCCGCCGGCCGGACCACTCCCCTCCACCATCTAACCGTCTCCGGCCACCGTCCTCGCCGGAAACTGCAAAAAAAAACCAGAATCCTCCAAACACCTCGTTCTCCTTCCTTCTTCCTCCGTCAACATTCATCATCACCTCACCGGAAAAGCTAACCACCGCCGGAAAACTCATCATTTGCGCCCAGATTCAACCGCCATCTTTCCAGATTCTTCATCCAAACTTGCATCCGTTCATCATCCTTTTTCCAGAATTCATACGACTTTCAATTGTTCTTCACGTTCGTTCGATTATTGTTTCCAGATTTTGCTGAGATCTTCATCGATCGTCATAATGTTCGTCATCGTGTGTCCAGATTCATCACCTCCATGATTCGTTCTTCAAGAACCTTCATCTACATTCATAGACCTTCATGAGCCTCCAAATCAACATTGAACCATCAACACCTTCAAGAAACCCCAGATCGTCCTCGCCATCTTCAGGAATCGTCGTCCAGATCTGGATTCGCCCTCAACAGCTTCAAGATTTTCCAGTTCTTCATCATTCGTTAGTAGATCCAGGGTTCGTCGAATCGCGCCACGCCTCCAGGTTCTTGTTTTCTTCCAACTCTTCTTGTAGATGTTTGGATTATGAATGTATTAGGAGCTGTGTTGGTATTTAGGTTTAGGTTCTTGATAGTTTAACGAAGGGGATTTTGATGAGATCTGGATTTGAGGTTAGGTTTTAGTTGAGGTTTCATGTGAGATGTGTGAAGGTTGTTTGGGGGTCTTTCTGGAAATGAGTTGCAGAGAGAGGGTGAGCTGCGAACGGCTAGGGTTCACGGTGAACAGTGCTCAGAGAGTTTGAAGGGGAGTAGGGTTTTGTTGTTAGGGTTTCCAATTAGGGTTAGGGTTTGGGTTTAGGCCCAAACACATTTTACTGAAACACTCCCTGCGTTACTCATTCCCCTCCCCCTGCGTGAGAGACAGACTGGGTTGTAGTAATGGGCCTGCGCTTAATGCTATCCACACCCCCATAGCGTGAGCCCAATAAAGAATCACATGAGAAACCTACTGATTGCACCCCCAACGAGTTTCCATTTTCTTTTATTTTTTAAATGACTTTCTGACTCATGTGGGCCTACGCCCTTTGCTATGTACGCCCCCCATTCAGGCCCACCTTAGGATTATAACTGAAAGCATTGCTGTTTGAACCCCCTTCCCTTTTATTCCTATTTTGTGTTTTAATTTCTTTTTCATATTTTCTTGCATATTGTAAAAATCATAATAAAATGAAAACGATTGATTTTTGAGTTCTTGTTTTTTCTACCACTTCATGGAAAGGTCTAGAAAATTGTATAAAAATAAAAATGCCATTTTATTTTTGTTTACCATTTTTGGTATATTTTCCATTTAAATGACTTTTTTAATATTTCTTAGTGCATGCATATTATTAGGAAATTCATAAAAAATAGTAGATTCAATCAAATAATTCCGTTCTTTTTTCTGCAGACGCGTAATTCAATGTAGGATTTTACAGTACAAAAACATTAGCTTAATCATGCATTTTCATTTTAATTGCATTTTTTGTATTGTTTTGATATCGAATAATTGGTTTGTGGATATGTCTGCTTTGTGGATTTTGGTTCTTTCATCTGGTATTGAATTTTGTTCTGATTTTTTTAGTATGTTGTCATAGAGCCATGTAGGTTTCCCATAGATTTTTGATAGATTTTTGTAGGATGTTCTGATATGTTTTTTGCCTGAGCTTGAGGATAGGAGAAGTCTTGATGACTTCTGACTTTGAAGTTCAACTGTGGTTGAACTTCAGAGATAGTTTCTTGTGGTTTGATGGCCTGTGGGTTCTTCTCAAAGATGGGAGCTGGTTGAAGTCCTGTTGGAGCTTGCAAGGATGCATTGGATTGAGGCTTAGTCTAGGAGTTTGTTCCCTATTTGTGAGGTTCGAGATCCTGAGGTTTGAAGGGAGTTTATGGTACTTTCCTGAGGAAGGCACTATGAATGACTTTCATTCTTTCTTCTCACCTCTTTCTTAAGTATCCAATGATGTTGGAGCCAACTTGTGAGTTTAATTTCTCCTGAGGAGGAATGTAAACTGATCACAGTTGTTGAGCCACATGGGATACGATTCCTAAGTGGAAGCCCCCTAATACTTTCCTGAGGAAGGTCCTAGGGGTCTATTCACTTAGCTCCCTTAGTTTATCTAGGATTTCTTAAGTATCCAGTGATGTTGGAGCCAACTTGTGAGTTTAATTTCTCCTGAGGAGGAATGTAAACTGATCACAGTTGTTGAGCCACGTAGGATACGATTCCTAAGTGGAAGCCTCCTAGTACTTTCCTGAGGAAGGTCCTATGGGTCTGTTCACTTAGTTCCCTTAGTGCATATAGGCTTTCTTAAATATCCAATGATGCCGGAGCCTTCATGTGAGTTTAGTTTCTCCTGAGGAGGAATGTAAACTGATCACAGTTGTCGAGCCGCATAGGATATGACTCCTGAGTAGTAACCTCCTGGTACTTTCCTGAGGAAGGCACTATGAGTTTGTCTGCTTAGCTCCCTCTCTTTGGTAAGCTTGTTCTGAAGCTTGGAGACTGGGATTGATTCCTCTTGCTTAGGGTTTTGATTAGAGTTTTGCTTAGAGTTTTGTTTAGGTGTTGCATAGGGTTTTTGTTTAGAGATAGATTAGAAGTTTGTGTTTGTTGAGGGTCTTGCTCAGGGTTTCTGCTTAAGCTTTGGATAGAGGTTTATCAGGTTAGCTAGCCTTCTCTTTGTGTTGTTTGACTTGTATGGTGTTGTGGTGCATTAGGCTTAGGGATTCATTTAGATAGTTCTGAGGTAGGTGCATCTTAGAAGTAGACTTTGTGTGCATGAGAAGTTGAGGTGGTCCTCCTTCTGCTTGTTTGTTATTGAGTGGCTTTGCTTGTTGGTATTTGGTAGAGCTGAGCTCCCTTACCTTTGTGGTTTGCTGCCTTTGTGCCTTGTTTGTTTAGTTATTGCATTCATGCATATTTCCAGTTTTTCTTTACTTTGTAGTTAATTCTTGTTTGCCGTTTAGTCCTGTTGCCATGATCCCTTAGGAGCTCTGACGTCTCCGCTGTGGAGTTGTTATGATAGACATTAGGATGGTCAACCAGGCATGATATCAATAGGTAGATTCCCCTTTTTCAGCTATAGTGGTAGGGTGTCTTTTCCCTTTCCTTTCATTAGGAGCTTTTGAGTAGCTTGATTCGTAGTTAGCTGAACTACAGCTGCTCTGATTCCTTGTGTCAGACAAGGATATGTAGGCATAGGATGCGATATCCTAGCGAGCACACTAACAACTAACCTTTGTTCTCTCGCGGCTGTGCGATTGAGACTTTCCCGCTGACGACTAATTGTTATCCCTTTCTCTTGCCCAAGTGCATTTGAGACCAGATCGTAGTTATAGGTCCCCGAGCCTTTAGAACCAGTTTGTTTTCTCACTGCTGTGTGAGAGCCCCCTGTTTAGCCGTAGTTAGTCGAACTACGTTTGCTCTGATCTTCCATGCTGTGTGGAAGTACGTAGGCACAGGATGCGATGTCCTGGCGAGCAACCTTTTTTCCCGTTTAGACATAGGTAGTCGAACTACGTTGACTCTGACTTTCCCATTGCACGAGGGAGTACGTAGGCCCAGAACACCGTATGTTCTGTCGAGTCCTGTCCTTTTCTTTTCTTTTCAGACCGACCATTAGCGTAGATAGATAAACACACCCTTTTCCTTATAAACACCAAGCGTGGATCCCATCGAGTACGATGGACGTGAGGGGTGCTAATACCTTCCCCTTGCGTAACCGACTCCCGAATCCAGGTTTTGGTTGCGATGACCATACCTTTTTCCGTCTTTGCGAGGTTTACTTTGAGCGTTTCCTTTCCCGCTCTGAGGGATAAATAACGCACGGTGGCGACTCTCCTGTCAAGCCGGCGCCGATTTTCGCAGTAGCGACAGCTGGCGACTCTGCTGGGGACTTATAGCATCTAGGGACTTTTCCCATCCCTTATGCTGGGACCGTTTCCCATCCCCTACGCGAGTCAATCCTAGCGCTTGGGTGTTTATTTGTTGGGTGTTGTGCATATTGTGTTTTACCTTTCTGCACTTTACTTTTCCGTACCTTTACCTTTCCGCATTTATTTTCCAGCATTATATTATTATGATTATTGCTGTGGGCAAGGGAGGTTACTGTGAGTGAGAAGCCGGACCTGGGCTTGAGTATGCACCTAGATATAGTTGTGGAGAGTAGTAGACGAACCTGTCTGCTGAGCAGGCACAGTTCCCTACGAAATCTACGCTCAGACGAGGTTCTCGCAGAGGTGCTCCTTTCCGGTCCTGAGGATCTGAGGGGAGTCCAGGCGTGAGGATTGTCGACTCTGGGGACCGATCATTTGGAAGTCAGCTAAGTGAGGCCTCTTCATGACTTGATGATGCCACTCCTTCTGGGAATCGTATCGTCATTCATGAAAGTCTGTGACGCTGATGACCGCATAGGATGCCGTACCTTTGTCCGTGGATTAGGTCTATCATACATGTGAGGGGGATTGGGTTATTGCAGGAAAACTGGCCTTCAGAAACCATGATTCAGTAGTTATCAGATGGTGTTCTTGATTCATCTCCAGGTGTGTTGTCTGGGTCAGATGAGTTTCTTATCTGAGGTTGATGCTATTATCAGATGGTTTTCTCGTCAGATACAGAGGTTCAGATGGTTTTCTTACCAGGGGATTGATATTTTGAGTATCAGATGATAGTTAGTGTCATGAGGTTCTGGTGACCGCGGTGGTTTTCTGTTCTTGATCACAGAGATGTTCCTCTTCAGGCTACGGCATAGCCCCTGTGTTCACAGATTGCATTATTTATCATACTGCATCATTACATTGCCATTTGCATTCAACTAACGTGTGTGTATTGCAGGTACATATTTTCCCTCCCAGTTCTGGTGTTTGTTTTCTAGCAAAGACATGGAAACCCTGAAGAGAGTGTTGCCCTATAAGTTTCCGTCTCCGGATATCAGTCTTCTGTTAGAGTTGATTACTATTGCTAAGAAGAGGGTAATGGGTGACTTCAGAAAGAGATATGGGAGGATTCTGACCTATGTTTATCAGCCATCGGCCTACGAGATCAGTGGAATTTATACCCTGTTACAGTTTTATGATGCGGAGCTCAGGTGTTTTGTATTTCCCGACTTCGTTTTGGCTCCTACCCTGGAGTAGTATTCTGCACTTCTGGATATACCTATCCGCGAGCAGATGCCTTTCTATCGTACGGACGCTGAGCCTAAGCTGGCTGAGCTTTCTGCCATCCTGTGCTTGAAAGAGTCTGAGCTGACTGGGAAGATGATCAGAAGAGGAGACGTATGGGGATTTCCGTTGGATGTCTTGGTGGAGAAGGCTCGGGAGCATGCCCAGAAGGGTAGCTGGGTTGTTTTTGACGTCATCCTTGTTGTATGTGTGTATGGCATCGTGTTGTTCCCGAACATTCCTGATTTTGTTGACTCAGATGCCTTCTATATTTTGGCTGCGAAGAACCCAGTTCCTACTTTGCTGGGAGATATCCACCATTCAACTCACTACCAGAACGAAAAGCGGCGAGGAAGGAATGTGTCTTGTTGTGTACCTCTCATGTGCAGGTGGTTCACCAGTCATATGCCTAAGTCAGGCCCTTTTGTCACCTCTATTGATTCTCTAGGATGGCCCGAGCGCTTGATGGGGTTGACTGCTGAGAACGTGGTATGGGTTAACGAAGAGGTATTTGGAGTTGAGGTCATACTCAAATGCGAAGGATTCCCGAATGTTCCGTTAATAGGAAGGAAAGGGTGTGTCAATTACAACCCTTCCTTATTGATCAGGCAATTTGGGTATGTACCTCAGGGAGCGCCGAAGCCCGAGGAGATACAGGAATCTCTGTATCTCACCGGGGCAATAGGGAAAGAGATGTTGACCAAGCTCGAGAAGGCATGGAAGAACCTGCACAAGAGAGGGAAGCCTTCAGGTAGCAGAGGGGATATTCGAGTTCCTGGCCCGTATGTGGAATGGATTCGTGAGCGAGCTGTGAAATTCCTTATGCCTTATCCAGCGGTTCAACCAGTGCATCCTTCTCCGGTGGAGGAGCCTACCACTGTGGATATGCAGGTATACAAGCAGCTGATGGCGGAGAAAGAAGAGCTAGCAAAGGCTAAAGAGGCTTTAGAGCAGGAGAATGCCCAGCTTCGGCATGAAAAGATTGAAACAGGATATTTTTCCAAGCAACAGGCTGAAACTCTGAAACATCTGAAGACTACGTTATTGGAATTGACTGAAACCAAGAAGCGTCTGGAGTTAGATGTAGACTCAGTTAGCAGTGTATTGGCTACTAAGAAGCAAGAGCTGGAAAGGGCCTACACGAAGCTAGCTAAGTTCAGAGAGCATTGGGATCTCACTATGGCCAAGCGCAAAGAGCGGGAAGAAGAGCTGAAGACACAGGTTGCTCAGTTAGAAGAACAGGTCAAAGTGAAGACTGAAGAGCTTGAAGAAGAAGCCTGTCGCCGATACGAGGCCGAGCGTAAGCTGGCTGATGCCGTGAAGAATTTGGAAGATTTTCAGCATAGAGCAGACGCCAAGAGACCCAAACCTGGGGATGGTGCTCAGGATAAGGCGTGGGAAGACTTTGTCAGAGACATCCAGGGGACGGTCAGGAAGAGGGATCATCTAATAGAAGGTTTGATTTATCAACCGGATCATGCAGAGACGAAGAAGATGGTTGAGGACTTCCGCAACCGTACCCGTACTTGATTTCTCTCTTATATTCTGTATGTTGAGATCACCACCAGGCATGTTGGCTGGGATCCTCCTTTATCGTATCAGCTGTATGAAGCATAGTTATGTAACCTCTTGACAAGATTGTTATTCTAATGAATGTACGAGGGTTTTTCTAAATATTGTCTTTATGGTTTATCTCGTCTTGCTACCACTGACACTGGAATTGGAGGGGAAATATCTCCAATGCACACATGCACGTTAGCATTTTTGTATTTCTGTTTGCATAAATCATATTGCATAGCATTACTCTAGCAGGCCAGAGCACTTACCCAGCCTTTGTTTTCACCAGAGGGTGATTCTCAGGGGATTGTTTGAGGCAAGAGTGGAGTGTTGAGGGCGACCAAGGGGCTGAAGCAGATTTGAGCAGAATCAAGCAGTGTAGTCAGTTGCAGGTAATTGGTAGCTATGTCTGAAGGCAATTTCCAGGCTCCTAACACTTTGACAAGGTTTACTATGGCGTCCAACCATCAGTATGATTTTATGGAAGACTTCCCGAACAACCTTGCTGCAGACCAAGTCGTACGTCCTACTGTCCAGAACCGAGATCGACATGAACAGTTCGTTGCCCGAAATGAACGTCATCCTCCTGCTAACAATAAGGTGTTGCTTTCCCTGTGATGAATCACCGAAGAGATATTCCAATGGCCGGGATGGTAGATCTAAGAGCTCTTGAAAATGGTAGAAGACTCCGAGCATTGGAAGAAGGTATAAAAGCCTTAGAAGCGAAAGATGCCGTTAACCTGGATGCTGTAGACATGTGTCTGGTTCCTAATCTGGTGTTGCCTTACAAGTTCAAAGTGCCGGAATTCGAAAAGTACACGGGAGATAGCTGTCCGAAGCTGCATTTGATGATGTTCTGTCGAAGGATGACTTCGTTTGTGCGAAATGACAAGTTGATGATCCATTGCTTTCATTATAGCCTGACTGGGGCATCCTTAAGGTGGTATGTGCAATTAGAGAGTAATCAGATTCGATCGTGGGTGGATTTAGCCAGAGCTTTCATGAAGCAGTACGATTACAACCTGGATTTGGCTCCTAGTCTTGTACATCTGCAGGAATTATCTCAGGCGGAGAATGAATCATTCAGAGGGTATTTGCGAAGATGGAAAGAATTGGCTGCTAGTGTTCAACCACCGCTTCCGGAAAGAGAAATGGTTGACATCTTCTTGGGTACTCTGAAAGGCCAGTATTTTGACAAATTGTTCGGTTGCACAAGCTTTGTGGGCCTGATGAGAATGGGAGAGCTTGTTGAGAGAGGACTCAAGAGTGGAAAGTTTCGAAATGCTCCTTACGTCCCAGTTGATAAGATTGAGTCAGTTGTCAGTTCTCAAGAAGAGTGGGAAGGAGATGACGCCACCTCAGAATCTCTAGCATCTTAGGATCGGTTTTCAGACACTTCAAGTCAACAGTCATCTTACCGCCGATCGCGTCAGCATGCTCCACGAAGACCAAGGAAACCTGAAAGGCAGTTTACTCAGCTACCGGTGTCGTACAGTCAGTTGTTGCCAGATCTGGTCAAAAGTGGATTGATAGTGCCGAAAGAGACTAAGCCGGTGATTCCACCGTATCCTCCAGGTTTTGATGCCAGCGCCCGCTGCGAGTACCATGTTGGGGCACAGGGGCATTCAACAAATGATTGTAAGGTGCTTAGAAGTCAGGTTCAGGATCTGTTAGACTCTAACCGGATTTGCATCACGCCCCAGGGTTTTGTTCAGATTAATGATTTTCCATCATCCAGTTGTGTGAGTTCGTCAGTTAATGTCATGGAAGACTCCACAGGAAGTGTGTGCTCTGAAGATTGTCAATCAGAGAGTTCAGTTGAATATGGGAGAAGTTTCTAGAGGTTTCCGCGGCGGGTGTCATGTCTGTTTCTCTGCCTAACCCGTTTAGTTTTTGTGCACTAGTGTTTGCCGACCACCACCAGGATTGTTGGCTGGGGTCATTGTATTCGTACTCATTTGTGCTTACGTGATGCTTTTGTTGGTTATACATGTGGGGGAGATGTTTGTCTGTATGCTTATAGCTTGAGTTTCTCTTTGTCTCGTTATGAATGTGTGTTTGCTTTCCGCATTGCATTATGATTTAACAGGTACGTCAGAACCGTGGGTCTTATTTCCTCGTCTCAGTTTGTTGCAGGAATTCCTTCAGAGACATGGAACAAAATCAGTTTGAATTGATTGAAGTCCGAAGCCAGCTAGGGCAGATGATGAGAGACATGCAAGAGATGCGTTTGGAACAGAAGATTCTCAAAGAGGAGAACAGTCAGCTGAAGACCCAAGTAAGCTTGATCATGGAAGTTGTCAAGAATGTGCTCAGGAAAGAGGATGATCAGCTATTTGAAGCCACAATGAAGAAGCTCGCGCCACCTGTGCCTGTGGAACCTGAGCGAGTACAACTAAAGGTGCATCCGGCTCAACGGAGGATTCAGGAGGGAAAGCCAAAGAGAATATTTGAGGCACCGCCTATGACATATGCTGAGCTCTTGCAGACGTTATTGAGGTTTAATCTGGTTGAGAAGAGAACGTTGGAACCACCCACGAGAGCGCTTCCTCATGGGTACGATGCCAGTAAGCAATGTGAGTTTCATTCTGGGGCACTCGGACACGACATCGAGGGTTGCCATGCTTTTAAGCACAAGGTTCGAGACCTGATTGACTCGCACGATATTGAATTCACGCCGAGCGGCGTAGCTGTACGTATTGCTCCTGTCTCAATCGATGCTAAGATGACAGATGTTTCTAAAGCTGCAGTGGGTCAGAAGCGTATCCTGGACGCTATGGTGTCAGAATCTCCATGCCCACAACTGTTGCCTATTCCTGGGGCAGATCTGAGAAATAAAATGGCTAAGCATAAGGAGGGCCTTGATCAGTGCAGTGAAAGTCAAGAAACCGATGTTGTACTTGCTACGAAGGGTGTTCAAGAGTCAACCCGATACCAGCAACAACAGCAACGATCTCAACAGGGGAAAAGGCAGCAGCATCCCAATCAGCAAAAAGCTCAAAATCAGAAGCCATTGAGGGAATTTAAGGTGCCTCCGATGCCGTATGCCGAACTTCTTCCGATGTTGCTATGATTGCAGTTGGTTGAGAAGAGGAAGTTAGCTCCGCTGACAGGGACGCCTCCAGCAGGTTATGATATCAAGGAGCGCTGTGATTTCTATTCAGGAGCACAAGGGCACAACATTGAAGATTGTCTGGCCTTCAAGCACAAAGTGCAGGATCTACTTGATAGTGCAGCAATCAGCTTCGGGCAGGAAGGTCCCAAAATCATCTGAATGAAGGAGAAGGGGCTCTATAACTTGGTTGGGTCGTTGAAAGCAGATCAGGACAACTTTGGGTTGCCTCTAATAACTGATTGTGAAGATAGCTGGTTCAGCAGCAGGACAGATGTGAAAGCCCGGTTCTCGGAAGCTAGCGTTTTTTTCTTGTTTTATCTTGTCATGTCTTTACATTTGTAGTTTCTTTCCTGTTTAAAATGCAAACTTGTTCGTAAAACTTGTTGTTTCCATTCAATTGATGATAATGAAATAAATATGCATGTCTTGATTAAATCCATTCGTGTTCACTAATTGTTTTTATAAATTTCCAACACCTGGATAAGAAGAATCTGGGGGGATGACGAAAATGACTGACATGCAACTTCCGACATTGTATGCTTTTGAAATAAAACCTGCTGATGATGTACAGGCATTGTTTCAAATCCCTAAACACCGGAGTTATAAGGAAGATAATCCCTTGTCAACCCCTTTGAGCCTAGTAGTAGGAGTTCTTTCTGAACACGAAAAACCCTCAATCTTAACCTGGGGCAGGGTAGGTGTTAGCTAATTTGACCGAGTGTCCAAATTGCAAGAGGAGTGTCCGTTCGAGGATCAATCACGCCCCAGAGGTCGTGCCTAAAAGACCACAATGGTTCAATCAAGAGTGGGGCAGTCACATCATTCCCCAAAGAGTCAGACAACCAGTGTCACACGACTCGTTCGAAAAAAGAGAAAGCGAAGAAAAAAAAAAAGAAATCAAAAGCCCGCTAAGTCAGGAAAACTTCAAAACAAATGACTTAAGCAAAAATGAGGGCATCCCGCTGGACTTAAAAGAATAAAAAGAAACTCAAAAGGAGTCAGTCCAGGCAAAAGTTAGGGATATGAAAAGAAAAAGATGAAAGGATGACAAAAGAAAAATCCTCAAATGAAATACGAGTCGTGTGACCTCAAGTGTCAAAGACGAAAAAAGTGAGTGGCTGTCACTCCGAAAATCCAAAAGTTTCTCGAATTATCATTCCTATCTTTCAACCTCTGAGAGGTGAGCGCTAAGGTCGAATTAGCTGAACGTAGGATGGGAGAACATCAAGGAGAGTGGGTGGGTTAAAATAAACTTTGAGCCTTTATCCTTTCTTTCAAAACCATGAACCTGACCACGTTACAACCTTCAAAAGTCCTAATTGAAACAGGTTGTTTCGAAAGCATACTCCGGTAAAGGTCGCGTCGATTCTGACTCCTAAAAAGGTTCCTCTTACCATGTCGGTACTGATGTTGATATTCTTGATAAATGTTGTGCATTACATGCCATAAACTGTTTGTTTTCCCAGTGAACAGATTGGATGTCAAAACTGTCATATGTGTTGCATTAATACATCTTTTATGCAGAACAACTGGTTTTACTTGCGAGTAAGCGCTTGACAGCAGAAAAGTTTCCTACAGTGGAAAGTACGGTCAGGATAGAATACAGAACGCCCGAATGTTCCGAGAGCAGGGGCAAGCTACTACCGTGATCTTCAGTCAAGTCAGCCTTTCGAAGTCAGTTATCCTGGGGCAATCAGGTTGAGATTCAGGCAAATACGGCGTAGTCAGGGGTACTACTCTGAATCAGATAATCAGGGGCAAGGTCATCGCAGTCAGGGGCAGGCCATCGTAAGAGCGCAGAAGTTCTTTATTCGAGAAGCATTTAAGGGGAAGTATCTCTCCGAAGTTCAGAATGCTGGGGCATTTCATATTAGACTACCAGGAAACAGATTTGCAGATTTCCTTTCGAGGACTATCCCCACAGAGGTCCCGCAGGCTAGGGCATATCATAAGCGAAAGGTTTGTTCTTCTCCGTATCAGCAGGGTCATTCAGAATTATTCGAGCAGATTCAATCGGTTTTCGAGAGCGAGACGAACGCGGGAAGTCATGTCACTACCCCTGGGCTATTCAACTAAAAGGCTGCGTATTCAGGCAGAATGTTTTCCAGCGTCAGTTGTACCTGACCCATCACAGACAGCCTAAGAGTTCAAATCCATGTTGGCAACCACTGTGAGGCCCATCCGTGTTGGCACATCAGTTTCCAAATCCAATCTTAGGCAATACGCGGGAAGACTCCCTCTATATTCTCCAGCGAAGTCCAATTTGTCAGTGACACGGGTGAGCTATCCCCAGAGGAGTCCAATCATACTTGGCGCATCTGCTATTTCACAGCGGAGTCATATTCCCTAGCAGGGAATTACTTCGTCGATGGTGTCCGGTTAAGTTCCCAACATCCCCAGCGGAGTTGATTTCATTCTCCCAGCATTTATTTTGCTGGGATAATCCTGTGATATCCGGTTTATCCCCATCAGAGTTGGCTTCGTCTTCAGCATTTATTTTGCTGAAGTGGTTTTCTGTACCCAGCTTTCTCCGGCAGCTCGAGCCTGCATTAGCATGTTGCATGCATCATCATATTTGCATCATACTTGCATGTCATTTTCAAAATGCGTAGCATTTCCATCCTGAATGGAGCATTGCGCCATAGAAAGATTAAAGCATATGCATATGCATACGAAGCATAAGTCAGGTTCTGCCAGCCTCACATGGCGCGTGAATTACTCTGTGATCAGTACAGGGGCATTTACCCAGCAGCAGTGTTCAGACGATTCAGCGGTTTATTTGTATCTCAGATCATATAATAGTCGTGTTTTGATCAATCAGTCATCCGGTATCGACCGACTTTTCTTCCCGTCAATTCATATTGACGATGTGTTCCTCCAATAAGTGGATTTCTCCGTCTATCATTAGACGTCTTGAGTTTGAACGTGGTTTTCTTTCCGTCTATCCTTAGACGATGTGAATTGATTTGTTTCATCAATCAGGATGATTCCGTCTACCCTTAGACGATGTGCGTATGGAGATTATGGTGTCTTTCCGTCTATCCTTAGACGATGTGAGTATGGAGATTATTTCTTCCCGTCTATCCTTAGACGATGTGAATTGATTTGTTTCATCAATCAGGATGATCCCGTCTACCCTTAGACGATGTGAGTATGGAGATTAATGGTGTCTTCCCGTCTACCCTTAGACGATGTGAGTATGGAGATTAATGGTGTCTTTCCGTCTATCCTTAGACGATGTGAATTGATTTGTTTCATCAATCAGGATGATCCCGTCTATCCTTAGACGATGTAAATTGATTTGTTTCATCAATCAGGATGATCCCGTCTATCCTTAGACGATGTGAGTATGGCGATCAGGCTTTCTTCCCGTCTATCCTTAGACGATGTGAGTTTGGAGATTAATGGTTTCTTCCCGTCTACCTTTAGACGATGTGAGTATGGAGATTATTTCTTCCCGTCTATCCTTAGACGATGTGAATATTGATTTGTTTCATCAATCAGGATGATCCCGTCTATCCTTAGACGATGTGAGTATATTTCTCTTCCTGCCTATCAGTAGGCAATGTGAAAGGATCAGGTGTTTTGTTGCAACCCTTCGGGTTTGTTATAACAGGACTTTATTCCCCAAGCAATTTACAGTATATGCTCGCGGTTGGCAAATTTTCGGGTTTTATTTGTATTCAACCGTCTCGTACCTCCGAATGTTTGAAGGCTGAGCGCTCTTCAAACCCTTCAGGTCCAAGTCGCTTGAATAGGGGCAGCTGTTGCACCCTAAAATTTGACCAACCGATTCTCCTATCTAACTCGTGGTTTAAATTCATATTCGCAAATCAGACGCATGATATTTGTGCACAGACAGAGGATATCAGAGTTACGGCATGGGTTTCATTTACTAGCTATGGCAGATCCAGTCCAGATCATCAGGGTTTTATTTCCGGGAAATTGTGCGCTCCTCGGTGATTTTTAGCTTGCATAGTGATTTTGGGATATTTCTGATACCGGGGGTTCTCTGTTCGATTCGATCTGGTCTCGTGCACTCTTTTATGGTGGTCACTTGCATTTGTCTGCATTTTTTAGGGTTTAATAGACTTTTGTGGATTTTCAATAGGCTCTATAGATTTTTCTGGAATTTAAATAGGGTTTTTGTATTTTTTAATAGTTTAAATCTCTTTTTAGAATTTTATATAGATTTTAAAATAGGTTTAATAGTTTTTTAATCATTTTTAGAATATAAAAGAATTTAAATAGTTTTAATTATTTTTTAGAATAATAAAGAAAAAGGGGAATATAGATTTTTCTTTTATGTTAATAGAAATTTTTAATAGTTTTTTAATAGAAAAAATAGAGCTTTAATCTTTTAATAGATTTTTCTTATTAGTTTTAAATAGGATTTTAATAGTTTTAAATAATATTAGAGATTAAATAGAGATTATTAGGATTTTATTAGTTGTAGTTTAATAGAGGTTTAAATAGAGTTAATTAGAGTTTTAATCATTTTTAGAGTTGATTAGGGTAATCAGTTTAATTAGGTGTTAATTCTGTTTTTAGGTTTAATCAGATTAATTAGGATTAGTCTTAATTAGGATAATTAGATTTAATATTTGTATTAATCAGTTTTTTAGTTTTTTAGGGTTTTTTTGTCCAGATTTTCGTATGGGCCAGAAAGCAGTTTTTGAAGCCCAAGTCCTTGCAAGTCCATCAGTTTTTTGTTCAGAATTCAGCAAAGAGTGACACTTGTCACAATAAAAGGGCCCCACGTTACGCGTTCTCAGCTAGCCACCACACACCTCAGACTTTCCCTCCTCGTGCCACCTCAACCACTCAGAATCCCCTCTCTCTCCACACGCGTCCCACTACCTCTCCACTCTCTCTCCACGCGGCGCCACGCGTCCTCCATGCAAGCCTCCACTGAGACACTTGTCACCGTCTAAGCTTCGCCGGAGTCCCTCATCGCCGACCATGCAGCCGCCGGCCGGACCACTCCCCTCCACCATCTAACCGTCTCCGGCCACCGTCCTCGCCGGAAACTGCAAAAAAAACCCAGAATCCTCCAAACACCTCGTTCTCCTTCCTTCTTCCTCCGTCAACATTCATCATCACCTCACCGGAAAAGCTAACCACCGCTGGAAAACTCATCATTTGCGCCCAGATTCAACCGCCATCTTTCCAGATTCTTCATCCAAACTTGCATCCGTTCATCATCCTTTTTCCAGAATTCATACGACTTTCAATTGTTCTTCACGTTCGTCCGATTATTGTTTCCAGATTTTGCTGAGATCTTCATCGATCGTCATAATGTTCGTCATCGTGTGTCTAGATTCATCACCTCCATGATTCGTTCTTCAAGAACCTTCATCTACATTCATAGACCTTCATGAGCCTCCAGATCAACATTGAACCATCAACACCTTCAAGAAACCCCAGATCGTCCTCGCCATCTTCAGGAATCGTCGTCCAGATCTGGATTCGCCCTCAACAGCTTCAAGATTTTCCAGTTCTTCATCATTCGTCAGTAGATCCAGGGTTCGTCGAATCGCGCCACGCCTCCAGGTTCTTGTTTTCTTCCAACTCTTCTTGTAGATGTTTGGATTATGAATGTATTAGGAGCTGTGTTGGTATTTAGGTTTAGGTTCTTGATAGTTTAACGAAGGGGATTTTGATGAGATCTGGATTTGAGGTTAGGTTTTAGTTGAGGTTTCATGTGAGATGTGTGAAGGTTGTTTGGGGGTCTTTCTGGAAATGAGTTGCAGAGAGAGGGTGAGCTGCGAACGGCTAGGGTTCACGGTGAACAGTGCTCAGAGAGTTTGAAGGGGAGTAGGGTTTTGTTGTTAGGGTTTCCAATTAGGGTTAGGGTTTGGGTTTAGGCCCAAACACATTTTACTGAAACACTCCCTGCGTTACTCATTCCCCTCCCCCTGCGTGAGAGACAGACTGGGTTGTAGTAATGGGCCTGCGCTTAATGCTATCCACACCCCCATAGCGTGAGCCCAATAAAGAATCACATGAGAAACCTACTGATTGCACCCCCAACGAGTTTCCATTTTCTTTTATTTTTTAAATGACTTTCTGACTCATGTGGGCCTACGCCCTTTGCTATGTACGCCCCCCATTCAGGCCCACCTTAGGATTATAACTGAAAGCATTGCTGTTTGAACCCCCCTTCCCTTTTATTCCTATTTTGTGTTTTAATTTCTTTTTCATATTTTCTTGCATATTGTAAAAATCATAATAAAATGAAAACGATTGATTTTTGAGTTCTTGTTTTTTCTACCACTTCATGAAAAGGTCTAGAAAATTGTATAAAAATAAAAATGCCATTTTATTTTTGTTTACCATTTTTGGTATATTTTCCATTTAAATGACTTTTTTAATATTTCTTAGTGCATGCATATTATTAGGAAATTCATAAAAAATAGTAGATTCAATCAAATAATTTCGTTCTTTTTTCTGTAGACGCGTAATTCAATGTAGGATTTTACAGTACAAAAACATTAGCTTAATCATGCATTTTCATTTTAATTGCATTTTTTGTATTGTTTTGATATTGAATAATTGGTTTGTGGATATGTCTGCTTTGTGGATTTTGGTTCTTTCATCTGGTATTGAATTTTGTTCTGATTTTTTTAGTATGTTGTCATAGAGCCATGTAGGTTTCCCATAGATTTTTGATAGATTTTTGTAGGATGTTCTGATATGTTTTTTGCCTGAGCTTGAGGATAGGAGAAGTCTTGATGACTTCTGACTTTGAAGTTCAACTGTGGTTGAACTTCAGAGATAGTTTCTTGTGGTTTGATGGCCTGTGGGTTCTTCTCAAAGATGGGAGCTGGTTGAAGTCCTGTTGGAGCTTGCAAGGATGCATTGGATTGAGGCTTAGTCTAGGAGTTTGTTTCCTGTTTGTGAGGTTCGAGATCCTGAGGTTTGAAGGGAGTTTATGGTACTTTCCTGAGGAAGGCACTATGAATGACTTTCATTCTTTATTCTCACCTCTTTCTTAAGTATCCAATGATGTTGAAGCCAACTTGTGAGTTTAATTTCTCCTGAGGAGGAATGTAAACTGATCACAGTTGTTGAGCCACATGGGATACGATTCCTAAGTGGAAGCCCCCTAATACTTTCCTGAGGAAGGTCCTAGGGGTCTATTCACTTAGCTCCCTTAGTTTATCTAGGATTTCTTAAGTATCCAGTGATGTTGGAGCCAACTTGTGAGTTTAATTTCTCCTGAGGAGGAATGTAAACTGATCACAGTTGTTGAGCCACGTAGGATACGATTCCTAAGTGGAAGTCTCCTAGTACTTTCCTTAGGAAGGTCCTATGGGTATGTTCACTTAGTTCCCTTAGTGCATATAGGCTTTCTTAAATATCCAATGATGCCGGAGCCTTCATGTGAGTTTAGTTTCTCCTGAGTAGGAATGTAAACTGATCACAGTTGTCGAGCCGCATAGGATATGACTCCTGAGTAGTAACCTCCTGGTACTTTCCTGAGGAAGGCACTATGAGTTTGTCTGCTTAGCTCCCTCTCTTTGGTAAGCTTGTTCTGAAGCTTGGAGACTGGGATTGATTCCTCTTGCTTAGGGTTTTGATTAGAGTTTTGCTTAGAGTTTTGTTTAGGTGTTGCATAGGGTTTTTGTTTAGAGATAGATTAGAAGTTTGTGTTTGTTGAGGGTCTTGCTCAGGGTTTCTGTTTAAGCTTTGGATAGAGGTTTATCAGGTTAGCTAGCCTTCTCTTTGTGTTGTTTGACTTGTATGGTGTTGTGGTGCATTAGGCTTAGGGATTCATTTAGATAGTTCTGAGGTAGGTGCATCTTAGAAGTAGACTTTGTGTGCATGAGAAGTTGAGGTGGTCCTCCTTCTGCTTGTTTGTTATTGAGTGGCTTTGCTTGTTGGTATTTGGTAGAGCTGAGCTCCCTTACCTTTGTGGTTTGCTGCCTTTGTGCCTTGTTTGTTTAGTTATTGCATTCATGCATATTTCCAGTTTTTCTTTACTTTGTAGTTAATTCTTGTTTGCCGTTTAGTCCTGTTGCCATGATCCCTTAGGAGCTCTGACGTCTCCGCTGTGGAGTTGTTATGATAGACATTAGGATGGTCAACCAGGCATGATATCAATAGGTAGATTCCCCTTTTTCAGCTATAGTGGTAGGGTGTCTTTTCCCTTTCCTTTCATTAGGAGCTTTTGAGTAGCTTGATTCGTAGTTAGCTGAACTACAGCTGCTCTGATTCCTTGTGTCAGACAAGGATATGTAGGCATAGGATGCGATATCCTAGCGAGCACACTAACAACTAACCTTTGTTCTCTCGCGGCTGTGCGATCGAGACTTTCCCGCTGACGACTAATTGTTATCCCTTTCTCTTGCCCGAGTGCATTTGAGACCAGATCGTAGTTATAGGTCCCCGAGCCTTTAGAACCAGTTTGTTTTCTCACTGCTGTGTGAGAGCCCCCTGTTTAGCCGTAGTTAGTCGAACTACGTTTGCTCTGATCTTCCATGCTGTGTGGAAGTACGTAGGCACATGACGCGATGTCCTGGCGAGCAACCTTTTTTCCCGTTTAGACATAGGTAGTCGAACTACGTTGACTCTGACTTTCCCATTGCACGAGGGAGTACGTAGGCCCAGAACACCGTATGTTCTGTCGAGTCCTGTCCTTTTCTTTTCTTTTCAGACCGACCATTAGCGTAGATAGATAAACACACCCTTTTCCTTATAAACACCAAGCGTGGATCCCATCGAGTACGATGGACGTGAGGGGTGCTAATACCTTCCCCTTGCGTAACCGACTCCTGAATCCAGGTTTTGGTTGCGATGACCATACCTTTTTCCGTCTTTGCGAGGTTTACTTCGAGCGTTTCCTTTCCCGCTCTGAGGGATAAATAACGCACGGTGGCGACTCTCCTGTCAAGCCGGCGCCGATTTTCGCAGTAGCGACAGGTAGAAGATGATGGAGACCGACTCTCCTCGAACCTTATCAAGTGTAGAACTCTGGCTCGAGCTTGTGCCGATGAGATGCTCGAACTTCCTCTTGACGGATCCCATGATCACCTTGTTGAGTCCCCCTCCCGTGATGACCAGGGCATAGGGGAAGGTTTCTCATGGGCTGTGCGTAGCAAAATAAGGGGGAACCTTGAGCTCCTCGGGGATGTAGAAGTCTTCGGTCCACGAGATGCTAAAGGCGACCTGAAGACTGGTTTCTTTCGAGGAAGGCACCTCCTCCTTGGCCATATTTGATTCCTAGGCATCCTTTCGAGGAGAATCCTACTTTTTGGCGAACTTTTTCAAGTTCCCGTCCCTGATTAAGATCTTGATCGCATCCTTCAGATGGATGCAATCATCAGTCATATGGTTGTGGCTCTTGCGGAACCGACAATACTTCGTCTTATCTATGTTTGGCTTGGCCTATGTTTGTTTCGGGAAATGGACCCCTGCTTGGAAAAACTTCGAGTTTGAGCACTCAGAGAGAATCTTCTCACGAGAGACTGTCAGTGGAGTGTAGTCGTGGAACCAGCCAAACGACCCTTAAGGATCCTGGGGTTCCCGGGGGGGTCATCCTGTCTTATCTCGGCTCCTCGCTGAGATATCGAGCCTTCATTGTGCTTTGAGGACCTAGAATTCTCCTAGTCCCTAGAGTCCCGGGCGGTGTTGGCTGCTTCCCTCTCTTCATACTGGATGTATGCCTGCACATTGAAGAGGAGGGCATCCAGATTTGTGGGGATCTTGATGTCAATAGCCTTAGCAAATTCGAAGCGGGGACGGAGCCTGCGCTTGAACAATATTTCTTCATATCATCGATCGTGGCGACCTGGACGACTTCTTTGTTGAATGTTTTGATATAAGCTCGAAGAGGTTCAACTTTCCCTTGAATGATGGCTTCAAGGGAGGCTTCTGACTTTGGGTGGCGATGAGAGGCGGTGAAATGCTTGGAGAACATCCTCCCCAGCTGTCTCCAAGAAGTGATGGACTCGAAGGGGAGGTGTCATACCCCAAATTTTTACCCCTAGATTCCATCATCATTCTAAGAGCATCAAGCATGTGTTACCTAACCTTAACCTTTTTCAAGTTGATATTTGTCAAGATGCGGATGAATTAGGATTTTACACTGTCAAAATCAAGGATCCTGTGGACTGATCTGTCAAGGTTTTGGATTTATCTTCTACAAATAAAGTCTTCATATCATCAAGAGGCTCACATTTTTCCAAGGACAAATGCTTATTTGAGATTGCTACCAAAATAATAGGAGTAATGCAGTACAAGACCTTGATTAGGGTTTTCAGTGGAAAAGGTCAACTGAAGTTTGACTTTGGTCTAAAGAGGTTTCCAAAGCTTGAATCATGATCCATGGAACTCCTATGACTTATTAAAGTCTCCCCAAGAAGTTTGAAAGGCTCAAAGAACCCAGAACACTGAGGATCAATCCTGAAGATTTCAACCGTTCAATTCGTCTGTTTGGAAAGTCAATTCTTTGACTTTTAGGGTTTTGACCCCAAATTGAAGCAAGAAAGTCTTCCAACATCATTTTGTGCCTAAATAGTGATTTTGGTGTATATTTAATCAAGGATTGATGGATAACTTGCAAATCAAGAAACTAGGGTTCATGAAAAACCCTAATTCTAAGCCAACTTGAAATGATCATAACTTCCTAACCACACATCCAAATGGAGTGGTTCAAAGCTTGTTGGAAAGGTCTTGAGGAGCCCTAAAAAAGTTTCATATGGGGTTGAGATCCAAAAACTCATAGATTTTGATTTGTGAGCTCATCAAGTTGTGAAGAATTTCAACACTTAGAAAATTTTCATGTTTCTTGACTTGTAAGTCAACTTTTGTAACAAACTTCAAGATGATTTTTGACATTGTTCCCTTTGGAATTTGAACTTGTGTAAAACATGAATGTTGTAGATCGTGTTTGGGTCTTTTTAAAAAGTACAAGATAATTTTCTCAATCTTTATGGTTAGGGAGAACCGAAGAAGGCAAATTGGGATTTTTTCATGTCAGAAAACCAAGTTCAGCACTTGCATTTTCTTGCATAAACCATTCAAACCTCTTCTAATCCATTTATTAACTCATTATTTTATGCTTATGGACTTAATTTATGAGATTAGAATACATATCCACGAGCAAAACTCAGATTTTGGATTAAATGTATTATTTAATCATGCAAGTGGATGCAAGTGGCATGAGAGAGAAACTTTTTGCAAGTTCTGTCACAACTCAGCAACCACATCAGCTGCTCCCTTCCTTTCACTTCAAGACCACTATTTGAAGGCTATAAGTGATTATCAAACTCATAGAGAAGTGGCTTAAACTAAGAGGAAAGATCTCAAGTTGATCTTGCACATTTTGCCTCCAAAAAGGGCAAAGTTGGCAAGATGATCCAATCTTCCCATACCACTTGCTTTCCAAGCTTGCCTATAAATAGAGAATTCTATTCACATCCAAACTACACCATATTGAGCTAGAAACCAAGAAAAATCTCCCACATTCCTCTTATCACATTATTCTTGCAACTTGTGAAGCTTGCTCCCTTAAGGCAAAAAATATGTCTTTGCATAAACCTTGCCAAAACCTCATACAACCATCAAACACCTCCACCAACACTTCAAACACATCACATATGATGTATTGAAGCTGTTAAAACACTCACTCTCACCAGAAAACTTCTCGCTCAAAAGTCAACTATCAATCCATAAAACTTTGACTTTCTGCACTTTTAGAGCCACAACTCTGTCCAGTCCTCTTCCAACCTTTCCAACACTTCAAACACCTTCCATATAGGTTATTTGAACTATCCAAATCATCACCACACTTCTGTAACATCTTTTCCTTTCATTTCACTTTGGAGTTCTTAGTGTGTTCTTGCAAAAAAACACCATTTTGTCAAGGCAGCCATTTGGAAGGAGTTTGAATCACTTGAACATCTCATTTGAAGCATTTTGAGGCTGTTTGGATCATCACATCTCAACTGGACTTCTTGTTTTGTGTATTGGCTTAAAGAGGCTACAAGAGGTAATTGCTTTTACTAGTCACTTTTAGAATCATGCCAATTTTTGATGTACATTGAGTTTGGACATGTTTAATATCAATTATAGGTCATGTTTGAACTTTGGTTTGCCCTTAAACTTGTGTGGTTGTGATTGTCCACTTGTATTGGCTTGATATCTTGCTTTTTATGTCATTTCCATATGCAACTATGTGTTTCTGTTTGAGCATAGGTGTTTAGTGTTTATGAACATCATTTATAGGTCATATATGTTGTGTTTGATCATTTGTTTGATGTTGAAATGTTGTATTTCTGTCTATCACCATGTTCCTGCTCAAACTTGCCATTTTGACCACTTCATGTACAATCTGTTGTTTGAACTCCTCTCTTGATGAATGATGTTTTTAAACATCATTTATATGTTCCATATAGTGTGTTTGATCACTTGATTGCTACTTAAACCATGTATATTTGACTGTCCACATGTTCTTGCACATAACTTGCCATCTTCAACGATGTCTTCAAATTTTTCATTCAATGCATGACCTTTGAAAACTATAACCATCATTGAGTTCCTTGTGAAAAAATACATAATTTGCTTTTTTGTTTCACTCAATTTCATTAAGTTTTGAGCAAGTTATGGTTGCTCTTGCAAATCTGCCTAAAGTTGCCTTGCCTTGACTTGGTTTTTGCCCTAGTTTGCCTCATTTTGGACCCAATTTCTAAAAGTGCATAACTTCTTTGATTTTTATCATTTTGGGGCCATTATTTTTGAAAAATGCTCCTTGATATGTCTAGTTTTAATGTATGAAGAAAGAATTCAAGAATTGTTATTTTTGAAATACTTTGTTCACTTGAAAAACATGACATTTTTAAAGGATTTTTACTTGTTTTCGTGAGTTTCCTTGACTTAGTACTTGATTTTTCTTGCATGATTGATCTTGTATGAATCACTTTTGAATGTTTAACATTTTTATGTGTTTGAAAACATTTGGTTCTTTGTTTTACTATGCTTATTCATGCATTTGTAAATGTATGAATATGAAAATCATGTCTTGAAACTTTTTGTTGGTTTGTGATATGCTTCTTGATGTTATAATCTCTTGAACATGTTACCTTAACCTCATCTTAATTGTTTATGTGTCTTGTTAAAACCATAACATGTTTAAGGTTTGATTCTTGCCTTTGTAAATGCATGAACATGAAAATCATGTCTTGAAACGTTTTGTTGGTTTGTGATATGCTTTTTGATGTTGTAACCTCTTGAACATGTTCCCTCATACCCCATCTTTCTTGTTTATGTGTCTTGTTAGAGCCATAACATGTTTAGGTTTTATTCTTACCTTGGTTTTTACCTTGAATCTTGTTCATCTTTCCCCTTGTGAAGTTTGAATCCATGTTTGAATTGTTGTCACTCTTCTTGCTTATCCATGATTGATTGTTATTAATATATCTTGAAAATGATTGAGTATTGTTACATTTATCTTTATTTGATTCATATTCCAAGTTGTAACTTGTATGAATAAATTTTGTTTGCCTATCATTGATGAACTTGTTGTTGTCACACATATTTCATGTTTGCTTTTATTGGTTGTTACCTTCATAATCTTTGAACTTTGCCATGATAAGTAATGTCTTGACTTATAATTGATGCTTGAAATGTTAGGTCTTGTAAGAACCTTTATCACCATCCCCTTTTAGATGTTGTAACATCTTTATCTACCTTTGGTTGTAACCATTTGGTTTAATTCTTTCATTGTTTTCTTTTCCCCATGTTGTTACATACTTGCCCTAAATCTTTCTTGGTTGTTACCATGGTATTCTATATCTTCATCATGTTTGAATGAATGCTTATGTGTGCTTTAACTTTGTTAAGTTTCCCCAAGTGATGGAACTTGTTAGTTCTCATCCAGTTGCCTTGTTATTCCCTGATTCCAAAGGAAAGTCTCTCTATTGACTTCACAGTCATAGATAGCTCATTACCCCCTCTTGACTTGGTTAAGTCATTAGGTCCCTTAGTTAAGTTAGGACCTATATCCATAAGACTTTTCTTAAAGTCTAAAGACCTACCCCTTGTTAGGAGTATCCTTCAATTAGAACTTTAAGATAGAGTTTGTTAACTCTATGTGAGAATCATTGTCATGATTGCTTACTCCCCTCTTGGCTTTTGAAAAAGTCAATCCCCTTGAGTGTTTAACTTAGATCTAGAGAGTTTTGTCAAACTCTATACAACCATTGTCATGTTTGTTCCCCTTGGAGTCTTGACCATAGTCAAGTATTCCTCAAACTCAGGAAGGAGAACTACGGTTGCTCTGATTCCATCCTAGTCATGATAAGTAGGGATAAGATGTGATATCTTTGCGAGCAAACTTAGAACCATCCTTAGGCCTTTACCTAGAGCTTTACCCTAACCTTAATCCAATAACCCTAACAAATAACTTAGGTAACTTAGCATACACACACACACACACAAAAGGTTCCTATAGAGTACTACAAATGTCTAGGATGTGAAATACCTACCCTAGGCATAACCAACCCCCGATCCCCGAATCTTTAGCGTTGTTGTTACATCATGCAAAAGGTTTTTCTTTATTTAATCTTTCCTTTGGATAAATCAAAGCTTGGTGGTGAACTTCAATGAATTAAGATTCAAGTTAATCAATAGCTTGACATCTGATTCTCACTGCAACAGGAGGCTTTTGTGCCACGGTATAACTCCCTTTCTCAGTGTGGTTGGGAACAATCTGCATTTGACGGTGCCTCTAACGATGCTATAATCGAGCAGAGCATCGATACTTTCGATATGCTCGTCTAGATCTATAGTGCCATCGTTGTGCTCAAGGGTGTGGGTTTCTTCAGCCCTCTGGGTAGGCGCATAGCCATAATCTCTTAGGACAACAGGCTTCAAGGCCTGTTGTCACTACTATTGCTAGACATCAAACGGGAGTGGGTACTTTGTCCAGGGAGAGGACTGCAATCTCTGCGGGGAGATGGACTTCGTGCTCGACCCTTGGATCGGGGTGGAGGCGAATGATGACGCTCTGTCTGGAGATCCCTTCTAGTTCTCTTAGCCCCTGGGGAGTGCTAGCTCCAGGGAGAGGCATGGTTGCACTTTCTTACTGCCAGAGAGTCTAGCTCTGCTTTTGCTCGACAATCTCTTCCTCGTCTAGAAGAAAGACTCTGAGATCTTCAGCGTTCTTTCCTTGGTGGAGGTGATATTGGTCGGAAGGACTCTTCTAAGGCTCAAATTATTGCTTTCTATTGGAGGATCAGAAGATTTTATTTGTTGAGGACCTCGAGTAGAGCCTCCATGGCTGGGTCGATGTTGGGCAAAACCGGAACGGTCTAATGATCTTCGGAGGGATGGCCCCCGAAGTTGTCAGTGCTATCGAGGGAAGGAGACGTGGTGGCTCCATCTCTCTGCTGATGCACTTCACTCCCAAGAAGAGGGTTGCTCCATCAGCGTCTGTCTTGCTAACGGGGAGGATGGTATTGCGAGCATCGTGGATGTTATTATGACTGGCTATGATCAGAATCTTGAAAGAAATACTTTGGTTTTGAATTTACGGGAAAAGAAATACAGGGAGAACAAAGTTTCCCACAGACATCGCCACTGATCTTGACAGCTAATTAGAATCTGAAGTAGGCCAGAGACTTGTCGGTGATGTTGGGTTGCAAGGATGAGGAGGGGGTGCACCTGCAAGGCAATTCGATGCTAAAGTAAGAATCAAAAGAAAATAAGGCAAGTACAAAAAATGTATATCTTAGGGTGATTTGAAATGATTTAGAATACCTGGCCCTCTCAAGTGAGAAGGATTTTATAATGCCCCCATCGCTTGACCATTGGTCCCTACTTTTGGGAGAGATGCTCGCTCCTAAAGAATAGGTAACTTCCAGAAACTAGTCGTTGGGACAGGCATATGTGCTCGAAACTAGCCGCTGCCCCGGGAAAGGGCGTGGTCGCGGGCACAGACATCGTGACTATTTCTAGATGGTGAAACTGTGCGTGACGGGAAAGAATATGATGAAGGGCAACTGATTTTGGGGGTCAGTTGGACAACCTTCCTTGGCAGAGCGGCAGAGGAGAGAGAGCTTCACTTTGCCCTTAACTGGCACGACTAAGGCTATTGGGCCGTTCTGGGTGTAGAAGTGGATTGGGTCATGCCTAGCCATTGGGCCAGTCTGGAATAGATATCCATGTACTAGAGGTTTTCCCCCCTTATAGGGGTGAAAGTTATCATGCACAAGAATATAGAGGTCAAGGTAGACAACCTAAGAGTTCAGAAGAGTTATTTAACTATAGACACTCGTCTATAAGGATGATAATTGAGCATTGTTTTAGAATGGCAAAAAATAGATTTCTTATTTCAAAGTTGATGCTGTTGAGATTGGTTGAAAATATACATGTTGATACTCTTTATAGTGGAGTATGATTGTCGGTGAAGACAATAAAAACTAATGTATTATTTTTTATCAAGGTGGAGATTGTTGGAGTTAGTTGAAAATATACATGTTAAAGAAGTTCTACATCGCTTATTTATGTGAATGGATAGAGAGTCCAAGGATATATATAGGATACAAGTTATTTGAAGTCTCGCATTACTTAGTTTTTTGAAGGAAGATGGAGTCCAATACTATATATAGGATTCAAGTTCTTCATTCCAAGAAGCACTAATAAAAACACTTTAAGCTTGAATTTGATTTTCTCTGTTCTCTTATACTCTTGTATTACAGTACTGTGAGATGTAATTAAATATTTTTTTTTGGAGGGAGTGGATGTAATGGGGGCCTGAGTTAGTTGAGGATATATTATGTGTTGTAACAATTTTCACATAGTGTTATTCTCTGGTAGTCTATTGACAACAGTCGTGGGTTTTTCTCCAGTTTTGGAGTTTCCACGTTATGTTCTTATGTTGTGATTGTGTTCCTCTTTTTCTTTATGCTTTGTTTTTTTTCTAACAACTGGTGTCATAACTTTTGGTTCGACCCGATGATAAGTATTCTTAGTATGCTTTATGATTATAGTTTTGTCTGATCTTCTACATCAAAAAAGAAGGGTAGTTTTATGAAAGAGTTGTTGAGCTTCAGTCACAAATTCTACTGTGCAGTTTGGGCTAGAGAAAATTGATGGAATAAGTTTTTTTGACTTGTGGATATTTCAATTCAAACATGTGTTGATACAATCAAGATTACACAAGATGTGAGATTATGTCTATGGTTTAAGAGCTTCATGCCAACAAGGAAGTTTCACCATAAGTTTTTAACTTAGGTTTTGACTTGTGAAATTCTTGGAGGTGTTTAGCTTCAAGTGAAATTTATTTTTCACGATAAACTATGTGATTGTCAGTGATGATAATGTGAAATTCTTGAAGTGATTTATATTCAAGTGAAATAAAATTTTCATGAGAGAGTATGATAGTTTTTAAGACTATGATTATTAATGAATACAATGTGAAAATTCTTGGAGTGGTGTAGCTTCAAGTGACTATACTCTTTATGATAGAGTATGATATTTGGTGAAGACAATGAAAGTTAATGTATTATTTTCAATCAAGTTGGAGATTGTTGAGATTGGTTAAAAATATACATGTTGATACTTTTTACGGTGGAGTATGATTGTTGGTGAAGACAATGAAAGTTGATGTATTATTTTCAATCAAGGTGGAAATTATTGAGGTTGGTTGAAAATATACATGTTGAAGAAGTCCCACATTGATTAGTTTTGTGAATGAATAGAGATTCCAAAGCTATATATAGGATACAAGTTCTTTGAAGTCCCACATAGCTTAGTTTTGTGAAGGAAGAGGGAGTCCTATGCTATATATAGGATTCAAGTTCTTCATTTCAAGATGCACCAGTCAAAAGCACTTTAAGCTTGTATTTAATTTTCTTTGTTCTTGTTATGAAATCTGATGCCTTGGAAACAATGTATAAATTGTTTCTTTATGATCAAGAAACACACAGGGATAAAAAAGATGGTAAAAGAAGAAGAACATCAAGGATTGGTTATAACTGATATTCTTTACTTTCTCTACAAATCAGATTATAAGTACTCAAGAATAACAAATAACCCTCTCACCCTAATTAGGATTTTACCACTCTTATGATGAGAGACTAATATGCTATTCATAATAAAATATAACATACTAAACTAATGAGCTTTTTAACAATTATCCATTACAAGCTAATTTAAGGTACAAGCTAACTTAAATAATTGGACATAGAAAACAAGCCCAATTCGACATGCTAACAAATCTAGCATTTCCGACAACTGCATACTTGACTCTACTTCGACTACAACTTACACTACTTCGACAATAGCATGTGAACGACCTTCGACTGCATTCTAAACATCAGCCAAATTTTCAAACCAAGAAGCTACCTTCGATCATACTAGAGTTCGATCCAATATCTCATAAATTTCCACCTTGGAACAAACTCTATAATATCAAGGAACAAACTAACTTTCTTCATGCAGCTTTATCAACTGCATACAGTGGAAAAACTTGCAACTAAACAATACCTTGGTGATCATATCAGCAACATTATGATAATGTTAAAACCTTCAGCACTTGAACTTCTCCATGATCGATTACCCCTCTAACGAAATGCAACCTTACATCGATGTGCTTGGTTCGCTCATGATAGGTTGGATTTTTTAACAGGTGTATTGCACTTTGACTATCACATTTAATAGTGATAACTCGGCCTTGAAGTTTAGCTCCTTTGCAAATCATTCAAGCCACAATGTTTCCTTCATAGCTTCAGTTAGGGAAATATATTTTGCTTCAGTGTTGATAAGGCAACAACCTTATGAAGTGGTGCTTTCCAGCTGATTGTTGTGTCGAACATAGTGAACACATATCCAAAAATAGATTTTTTGGAATCCATACAACCTGCATAATTAGAGTCGACATATCCTTCGATTATTGTTTTACTGTTTTCACCCAAGGTTCCACCATAAGTTAGGACTCTATTTCGAGACCCATTTATATACCTTAGAATCCACTTCAATGCTTGTTAGTGAGCCTTTCAAGGATTCACCATGTACCTGCTTACAAGACTTACTACATATGCTATGCCAGGTCTAGTACAGACCATAGCATACATCAAAGAACCCACTATATTAGCATAAGGAATGCTATTCATATAAGTTCTTTTGACATCAATACTGGGACACTAATCTATACTCAGCTTTAATTGAGGGTTTGTTGGAGTCACAACAGGCTTTGAATTCGACATACCAAACTTTTCGAGAATCATTCGTAGGTATGCCTCTTGAGATAAGCATAATTTTTACTGATTTCTATCTCTTCAGATGTCAATCCCAAGAATTCTAGACGCAGCTCCCAAACCCTTCATGTCAAACTCCTTATTAAGTTCATCCTTCACCCTCATTACGTCTTCGACATTGTTTCTTGCGATTAGAATATCATCAACATAAAGCAACAAAATAGAAAATGAATTACCATGTCAAAATATGAAGTAAACACAGTGGTTAAATTGACTTCTAATGAAACTTATGTGTGCCATGAACTTGTCGAATCTCCAATTCCACTGTTGAGGAGATTGTTTCAGTCCATATAAAGATCTCTTCAGATTACACACATAATCCTCCTTCCCTCTTTCGATATACCCTTCAGGTTGCCTCATCAGAATTGTTTCATCTAGATCACCATACAAGAACGAAGTATTCACATCCATCTGTTCTAGTTCAAGGTTTAACTGTGCCACCGTAGAAAGCAAAGTTCGAATGGACATGTGCTTCACAATAGAAGAGAATACATCATTGAAGTCGACACCCTCTTTCTGAGTGAAACCCCTAGCGACCAATCTTGCCTTGTATCTCTTCGACGCCACTCCTTTGATTCCTTCCTTAACTTTGAAAACCCACTTACAACTGACTAACCTGGCTCTAGCAGGTTTCTTGATTAGTTCCCATGTGTTGTTATCATGAAGAGATTTCATCTTATTATCTATGACCTTCATCCATTCAATCTTATTTTGACTCATCATAACTTCCTTATAGTCTCTAGGTTCTTTGTCTAGAACCTCACTTGCAGAGATTAAGGCATAAGCTATAAGATCTGCATACCCAAGTCTCTGAGGTGGCTTGATGACTCTCCTCGACCTATCTCTTGATAATAGGTAGTCATCAACAGTTTCCTTAACTTCCTCAGTATCTTCTGCTTCTTCTTTGACTTCATCTGGGATACACAATTCAACATCAACATGCTCCACCTCAATAGGAATCTCTCCATGTTCCATCTCTTTGTCAGCATCATCAGTTTTCTTGAAGGTCATCTCAGCTTCATCGAAAACTACATCTCGACTGGTGATACACCTCCTGTGACCTGGCTATAAGCACCATAACGTATAAGCTTTGACTCCTTCAGGGTATCTCATGAACATGCATTTCAGATCTCTAAGTTCGACCTTGTCTTGCCTAATGTGAGCATAGGCCACACAACCAAGTACTCTCAGTTTTTTGAGATCTGGTGGATGTCCTTTTCATTTCTAACGCAGTTGAAGGACATCTGTTTATCAGATATGTTATTGTCGAAACAGCCTCAGCCCAAAACACCTTATTTGACCCAACATTAGTCAACATGCATCTAAACCTTTCCAAAATAGTTCGATTAAACCATTCCGCCAAATCATTTTGATGTGGAGTACCTGCAGTAGTTTTGTGCCTAGCAATACCTGAGACAACACAAAAGCTGTCGAACGCCTCATTGCAAAATTGAAGGCCATTGTCAGTTCTCAACCTCTTGACCTTTCTGCCAGTTTGATTTTCGACCAGAGTCTTTCAACCTTTGAAATTACCAAAAGTTTCATCTTTAGTCTTCTGGATGAATACCCATAACTTTCTGGAATAATCATCAACTATGGATAGAAAATACCTTGCACCTGAATGTGATGGACACCTTGCAGGCCCCAAAGATCATCATGGATGTAATAAAGGGATCCATGTGTTCTTTGTTTGCCTTTATTAAACTTCATTATGCAAGATTTTCCAAGTACACAAGGTTCACAAAATTTTAACTTTTCGACTTTGTCTCCCCCAAGCAGATTTTGTTTCTCTTATTCGACCAGACCCCTTTCAATGACATGACCCAATCTCATGTGCTAAATTTCTGTCTTCGATAAAGGTTTCGTGAATGCAACATTTGTCGAACCACTTACAACTTTAGCCTCTAGGGCATACAAGCATTGTTTCTTCACGCCTCTCAAGACTTCCTTCGATCCCTTTATAAATTTCAGGAAACCTTGCTCTCCTTTAAAAATATATCCTTTCTTTTCGAATTCACCAAGAGAAATTAAATTCCTCTTAAGGTCAGATACATACCTAACCCCAGTCAATAGCCTTATTGACTCATCATGGAGCTTGAATATTATAGTTCCAATACTTGTAATCTTGCAAGCTTTATTGTTTCCCAATAACACTGATCCACCATCTTGATCACATAATTCTTCAAACACATTCTTGTTTGGAGTCATATGCCAAGTACATCCTGAATCCATAATCCACTCTTTGCAAGAGTTGTTGCTCGAAACCACAAGGACATCAGATGATTCATAATCATCTTGCACAATAGCTGCATTTCCATTGTTCTTACCGCCATGATTATTCAGGCGCTCAGGGGACACTTTTCTTGTATGACCTCATTCTTACAGTGATGACATCGAATGCCAGATGCATCACTACTATAAGATTTCTGCTAAATTTTACTCTTCTTCTTGTCGAACTTGCCATCTCTCTTTGTGAATTTCGCCTTGACCGACATGCCTTCACCAGTCGAAGACGACTTGTGCTCCTTTTGTTTGTTTAAATCCTTCAAATACAGTGCTGACTGAACTTCTTCAAAGGTCAAAGACTCTCTTCCATATATGAGAGTTTCTTTGAAGTGAGCATGTGATCTGGGCAAAACACATAGCAGCAACAACGCTTGATCTTCATCATCAATCTTGACATCAATATTTTCAAGATCAAGAATCAACTTATTGAACATATCCAACTGCTCAGCCAAAACTTTGTCTTCACTCATCTTGAATGGATACAGAGCTTGCTTCAGGTAGAGGCGATTAACCAACGATTTAGTCATGTACAAACTTTCGAGTTTCACCCATAACCCCAAAACCGTCGTCTCCTTTGAAACCTGTCGTAGAACCTTATCAACAAGGCTCAATAAGATGGTGTTGTGGGCTTTCTCTACCATACTCGTTCTTTCTTTTTCCGTTAACGCAACATCCATGGCTGCAACTCCCTTCAATGCTTCCAAACAACCCTACTGAACCAGCATGACTTTCATCTTTAAGCGCCACAGATCAAAGTCGTTCACTTCGGTGAATATTTCAATCTCATACTTTGTTGAAGGCATCTTCCTCTACGCTCACCGCACCAATTTGTTGTGAAATCTGATGCCTTGAAAACAAAGTATAAACTGTTTCTTTATGATCAAGAAACACACGAGTATAAAAGATGGTAAAAGAAGAAGAACAACAAATATTGGTTATAATTGCTATTCTTTACTTTCTCTACAAATCAGATTACAAGAATAACAAATAACCCTCTCCTCCTAATTAGGATTTTACCACACTTATGATGAGAGACTAGTATGTTATTTATAATAAAATCTAGCATACTGAACTAATGAGATTTTTAACAATTACTCATTACAAACTAACTTAGAATACAAGCTAATTTAAACAATTGGACATAACAAACAAACCTAATTTGATATGCTAACAAATCTAGCATTTCTGACAACTGCATGCTTGGCCCTACTTCGACTACATCATACACTACTTCGACAACAACATGTGAACGACCTTCGACTGCATGCTAAACATCTGTCGAACTGACGAACCAAAAAGCTACATTCGATTATACTAGAGTTCGATTCAATATTTCACAATTCTTTTATACTCTTGTATTAGAGTGTTGTAAGATATAGTTAAATAGTACTACCAAATTAATATTTTTATTTTCTTATTTCCTAAACATTTTTAAAACGTCATCTTATTTCTTACCAAATTAATACTTTTATTCTCTTCTTAAAAATACTTTTCTAAAATAATTTATAAAATATATTTGAAAAAGTAAATAGCAAGATTGATTAACTAACCCTTAAGAGACGAAGGAGTGCCTCATATTAATAGTTGTTATATTAAGATGTTATGGGGTAGGCTAATAGCATTGTCAATAAGCATTAAAATAGGATAATAGTATTGTCAATGGGCATTAAAGTGTTGTCTCTTCATACTTCTATAAAGTCTTTCGTGATTTTGTAAAGATGTATATATATCACTATTTTAATTAATAATGATAATATTTAATATTATAAAGAAAATGTGTAACTTTCTTCTTTTAATTATTAATTATTTTATTAATTTTGTTTCCTTTATTGCTTTTTATACTATTTCTTTATTTATTTGATTTGAACTATTATCACTTCTTTATAACCACGCGAAAGACTTTATGAATGATTGCTTTTGATATTCACAATAAACTAAGTATTTGGTTATTATGTTAATATGCGATTTACACACTATCTTGTCCTCTATCCAAGTTTAAAAACTCTTAGAGTCATTTTCCAACTTCTTAATAGTTAGTAATTTCAAGGAGATCACAGCCTGACGGCGTTCAATTGGCACATAACAGCTAGCAAGGGAGAATAGAGATAGTATGCTCCAATTTCAAGACTAATCAAACAACTATGAATTAGTAAAATGAATGGAATAAATGAAATGAACAAAAATATGTCTTAAAAAGAGAAATATTGTAAGAGGAATCGAGAATGATTGATATTCCCTTAACACAATGAAAATGTAAGTGATTAAGATTTGTTCTAAACTTCTTTACTAATTGAGAAATGATGTATAAGATTGCTTAAATAGCAAGGTAAGTGATCATAGGTGGCTATGGTAGTCTCTAACAAATTCCTAACTACAATAACAAACTTCTAACCACCTAACTAACAAATAACTAGTTAAGTAGCTTGAATAACTAGTTAGTCTAACTACCTTCTTATAATATAGTAAGATTATGTGTGAAGTGATATTCCCCCACAAGTTGTAGGGATAGATATTAATTCATCATTCCCAACTTGGATAAAAGAAGGTGGAATGGCTAGTGTAGAAGTGATTTGGTAAAGAATTCAACTAGTTGATATTTAAAGGACACAGGAAGCAACTCGAGAACATTGACATGTAACTTTTCACGAACAATATGTTAATCAATTTTAAGGTGCTCGATTTTCTCATGAAACACATGATTGACTACAATATGTATGATAATGAGGTTGTCACAATAAAGGACACGATGTGTCTGACATTTGACTTAAAGATTATTGAGTAGATAAACTAGTCATTACAATTCACAAGTGGCAATTACAAGTGCTCAATACTCGGCTTCTAACCACCTAATTGCTTCTTAGGGCGCCATGAGATTAAAGTCTTGCCAATGAAGAAACATTTTCCTGAAATAGATCTTCGTGTTTCTCCACATCTTGCCCAATCAACATTTGAAAAACCTATGATTTGAGGATGTGGGTCTCTTGAAAAGAATATTCCTTGAGCAAGACATCTTTTAAGTGTCCTAGTGGCAGGTTTGTAGTGATTAATTCTGGGATTGGCGAGGAACTCACTCAATTGTTATGTTATGAAGGTGGTGTCAGGTTTTATGGATGTGAGGTAGAGAAATCTTTTAAAAAGTCGTCCATATGATGATACATTTGTGTAAGCAGGATTTGCATTATTCATCAACTTGTTAGTGGGGTCTGAAGGTGTTGTGACATATTTTGAGCTAATCAAACTTGCATCAGAAATCAAATCCAAAAAATATTTCTTTTGACACAATGTGATTCCCTGTTTGGAATGAGCTGCTTGAAGACCTAAGAAATATTTCAGTTGGCCAAGGTTTTTAATTTTAAAGGTGCGGTGGAGAAACTGCTTGATATTATTAAATTCAGACAATGAATTACCTGCAATTATGATGTCATCCATATATACTAAAAGTATAGTGAATGTTGTTGCACCCCAAAATTTGACCAAAATTTCAAGAGGTATGAGTACCAATCAAGACTATGAAGATAGCCAAGAAGGTTATTCAGATGATTCAACGGTTGATATCCTTGTCAGAGAAGTGAGAAGATCCTCAGAGAGATTGGTTGAAACCAAGGTTGTGTGCCTCATAACTTGAGAGTTGTGGGAGCTCCTCAGATGATTCTGAAGCTATGAGGATGAACTTAATCTTTGAGAGGGTTTATGAGATGTCTTAAAATCCATCATGAAGCCTAGAGAGGCCATTGTACAAAAATAAGAAGACTCAGCCATGAGTGGTGCAATTAGGGTTTGACTGGGTCAACTCTAGGTCAACTGATGATTTGGAGAGGGTTGAGACCTAATCCAAGAACCATGTGGTCATGGATTGATGCATTGAGATGCTATAAGTATGTTTCCAAGATCAAATCATCATGATTGAAGAGTTTGAGAAGTTTCAAGCTAGGGTTTCTAAGGCTTGACAGTGTAAAATCCCCTAGTTTGATCCCTATCTTCAAGGCAGTTTAGCTCAAGATGTGATTGTCATATCATCCTACCCCCAACATGAATGTTGTAGAGCTTGTTCTTAGATTTAATTTGAATGCTAGAAGTCCTTGATAGGATTTGTAGAGCTCAAGTTATGACTTTGACAAGTTACAGGTCATCTGAGGTATGTGAATCTGGGTCCTTGAAAGTCACCCAACTTGCATCCAACTTTTTCCCAAGAAGGATGATTTCTATGAACTTTTGGTCAACATGAATGTTTTTCCTCATCTTCTTAGCTTTCTAGAGAGTACTATAAGTCCTTGATAGGATTTGTAGAACTCAAGTTATGGCTTTGACAAGTCAAGGGCATTTTGGTCATTTGGAGATTATAGGTCATTTCAAGCATAAGGCCATAACTCCTATTTCCAAGCTTCAAATGGAAAAATCTTCAACATCAAACTTGTTTAGAATGATGTTTTAAGGCTAGTAGGGAGGTCATAAGATGTTTAAGAGGCTTGTGGCAAAAAGTGATAAAAATGACCTAAAATGGAGGCATAAGTTAAATAAGTTGAAGTTGGAAATTGGAATTTCCAAGTTACACATCCAAACCATGGCATATGATAGGTCATTTTGACTCCAAAGAACATTTTAGAAACAATGGTTCATCCACTTTTTTGAATTGAGGCCTAGATCATGGGGTTGCTTTGGAAATTGGTTGCTTGCATAATAAGGTACAAATGCAAAACTCAAGGAAATGCAATGTACAAGCTAGTAAAGTGTCTTAACACACCATATATCTCATCTAGGGAGATTTTCAGGTCAGTTACAAGGGCTGCAAGAGCTATGGCATGAGATGGCATGTGAGATGAGATGAATCCATAAACTCATGACATGAGAATTCCAATTTCTCATTGGATGGTTCCAGATGGTTCTAGATGAGTCTAAACCATTCTATATATGATTTAGAACTTGCTCAGATGCAAGGTTGGTGAGAGATTTGAGAGGAGAGTGAGATAGCCATTTCAATTGCTTCCATTGCAAGTTGAAATCAAATTCCACATTCTGATCCATTTCCATTTCTTCTTTCAATCCAAACACATTCCCTTGATCACACTGAAGCTGTGCAGACCAAATTGAAGGCAAAACCATGGAGAATTGAAGAGATAGCACTTGGATTTTGAAGGTTGCAAGTCACAATCGGGTTTGGAGATTCAAGCTTTCTTGGCCCAATCTTTTGCAAACAGAAGCTTTATCATCATTCAAGGATCGATTCTGAAGAGTTTGAGAGCTTGAAGTGGAGGATTACCCTATCTGGTGTTCAAGATTTGACAGGTTAGTAAACTTTCTTCTACACCATGATTTAGGCATGATTAGTGAGAATTGTTAGGTTAGAACGGTTAGAGACAATTAGGTGATGGATTCTGGGAAGTTTGAGATCAATTGGTGAAGGTTGAGTTGATGACACCATTTTTGTTTTGACCAAGAACATGAGATATAGTGAGCTATAGCATGAATTAGATATCAAGAATTAACCAGTGTGAAGTGGTGATCATTCTGAGGTAATCAATTTCAAGAATGGTGAACTTTGATTCCTGAGCATATTTGGAGGTTTGATTCGTGTTTTAGGTTTGAGAAGGTTTCAGTTGATTTTGATACCATGGTTAGATTCAGGGTGAAATTCTGGATGAACTAGGGTTTTGAATTGTAGTTTTTCATGGAGAATTGAGGTGATACGATTGGGGTGAAGATTCACTTTGAAGCTCTGTTCATGGAGCTTTCCCTCCATTTCCATGGCTGAAGGAAGAAGACGAAGTGCTGGCCGTTTGATCAGGAGTGGACTCATTGACTAGGGTCAGATCTGAGGGCTATGGTTTAATCTCACGTGTGAAAGGGGAGTCTGAAGACATCCAAAACGAAGCGTTTCATTTAAATGAGATCTTGGGCTCATTTGGTATCCACACCCCCAAGTCATGGCCCATTGGATAATGAACTAGTTTTTGTTACTTTCTGCACCGCTTCTTTTTCTTTTTCTTTATAATTTCTTAATTGATTTTCTGATGGAAACTGGGCCTAGCGCGCCTTACTAATTGTACCCCCATTTTAAGCCCATCTGCATTTTGAACTGAATATAGGTGCTATTCACACCAAGGTTTTCATATTTTAATTTCTTTTTCTCCATTTTTCATTAACCTTTGAAAAATCATAATAAATAGAAAATTAATGATTTTTGTATGGGGATTTTTTCTCCCATTTCATCTTCATGTCTAGAAAATTCTCAAATGAAAATATTTGCATTTCATGCATTTTTAATATTTTTTGTGTATTTTCTCTTTTAATAGCATTTTAATTCATTTAATGTTGATGCATGGATTTGTAGAATTTTGTTTAGCTAGTTCCCTTTGATTTTTTAGGCCATTCTTTTTAGGATAGTTAGATTAGGACTTTAGCTACTCTCTGGATTTATTCCATAATTTTGTGATTAATTTAGTTTTGATTAGATGACTTTAGGTTGTGTAGATTTAGGTTAATCCTTAACATAGGTCCACAAAAACACTAGAATTTTGGGTTTCTAAGTCAAGTTAGATATTGGGACATATAGGGTATTAAGGGTAGGTATATAGGATCCCCTAGAAATTATATTAGATTTTAATATGATATTATACTATTTTTAATTGATTTTTGTAGTTGATTGTTGTTTGTGTTGCCCTTGTGGGCTTGTATTTTGTTTGCTTTGCTTTGTGGGCTTGGTGGGCTTGATTTTGCTTTGAGGAGCATGGAGGAGCATAGTAGAAGACTTGGAGATTGAAGAAGGAGCTTGAGAGCTTGAGGTCTTGTTTGTTTTGTTGTTGTTTTAGGGTTAGGGATTAGGAAGAGCTTAGAATTAGTTAAATTCTTTCTTAAACATGGATGGTATCTTTCACCTCCATTCCTCCCTGTGATTCAAGGTCCTTCCATGGTATTCACCTCCCTCCTTTGGAGGGATAAGTGATGGTACCTGGGAAGTAGAACCTTTGAGGGAACCCTTCTTTTGATGTTGAACCCTTATAGGTCACCTTTGGTGGTCAATGGGCAGTTTAATATCCCCAGCTTATCCAGTTAAGTGATTTCCTCTGGTTTGAGTATCTTGAGAGATATTGGGCTTGAGTTTGAAGATGAAGACTTCATTGAAGAGTGTGGAAGAGGATGATTCCTTGAGCATTGCCATTGCAGCTGAAGCTTGGAGAGCATGAAGATCAAGTTGATACTTGAAGACCCAATGAAGATCCAGTAAAGACTGAATGAAGAGCTGAGGCTTGAGAAAGACTGAAGACTAAGTTGACACTTATAAATAAGATTCTATTGAGACTACCCTAAGGAGATGAGGCTTGAAGATCAAAGGAAGTTGATACTTACTTTGAAGCTTGGAGATCCTGGAGGAATCAAGTTGATACTTGTGATTAAGGGTGAAGCCTGAAGGTGGAACTGATTAAGGAGCTGAAGCTTGAAGAAGAAGATTAAGTTGATACTTACTTTGAAGCTTGGATATCCTGAAGGAATCAAGTTGATATTTATGGTGAAGCTTGAAGGTGGAGCTGATTAAGGAAAGCTGAAGCTTGAAGGAGAAGATAAGTTGAAACTTATGTTGAAGGGTTGAAACCTGGAGAAGCAAATTGATATTTGTCAAGAGTGATGGAAGTCTGAAGACTGAGTTGCTGTCTGAAGAGCTGAAGCTTGGAGTTGAGAGAGGAGTTGATATGCTTTCTTCTTTGTTTCTTTGCTGTATTGATGTGCCTTGTTTGACTTGCTTGATGCATTAGAATAAGTCCATATCTAGAATAGCTTTAATCTAGGCGCATGATTGCACTAGAGGTTGAGTTGCTCCCTCTGCTTGTATTGTTACTGTATGGCTTTGCTTGCTGGTATTCGGTAGAGCCCAGCTCCCTTGCCCATGTGGTCTGTTTGCCTGATGGCATTTTATTTCATTTCTTCTGTATGGTTGCAGTTTACTGTTCTTGCTTGATAGCATGTTTTATTTCAGTATGATTACTGTTATTCATTCTGGCTTGAGGTTGAGATGAGCTTGTGGAGGCTGAAGCCCCACACACACTTCCTCCCTCACTTGCATTGCATGCATTTTACTGTTAAGCTGATGCTTTGTCTGTTTTGGTGTATCATTGACATGATCCCTTAGGACTCTCATTTCCTTTGATAAGGATTTGATGATAGACTTTTAGGTTGAAACCTATGCATGACAACTTCTAGGAGTTCCCTGTTCAAACCTCAACCATAGGATGAATCCATGGCATGACAACATTAGGACTTGATAGTCTCCCTCCTAGTTGGGCCTGTTCTATTCTCATCTCAAAACAGTTTAAGATACAGTAATCATGAATGATTCCTTTCGTACGTTACGAGCCTTAAGCTATCTGAGAAAGGATTGTGGGAGAGTTTCTTTTCCATGGTCTGGATGTTTAGTATGGTACCCTTTGGGTGACATGCGACGCATTCACTCTC
Organism: Lathyrus sativus; assembly: GCA_963859935.3. Taxonomy (NCBI): domain Eukaryota; kingdom Viridiplantae; phylum Streptophyta; class Magnoliopsida; order Fabales; family Fabaceae; genus Lathyrus; species Lathyrus sativus. The sequence goes on from OZ012739.1 coordinate 312,539,816, forward strand.
AGGTCATAGTCTCTAGTGCGATTGAAATTGCAAACACAATAAAAAACACTTCTTTCGTAAAAGACAGGAAATAAACCGTAGTTTCCCGAACTACGTATGCTCTGATCTCTCATGCCTGTTGAGAGTACGTAGGCACAAGATGGCGATGTCTTGGCGAGCTTCCTTCCCCGTAACCCGTCGTAGGTCGAACTACGTTGACTCTGATTTCTCGTTCTCTGATGAGAATACGTAGGCATAAAGTGCGACGCTTTGCCGAGTCATTTTTTTTTTCTTTTTAAGCCAACCTTGATAGGTAGATAGATAAACCAACCCGTCCAGTAAACACAACAAGCGTGGATCCCGTCGAGTACGACGGACGTGAGGGGTGCTAATACCTTCCCCTTGCGTAACCGACTCCCGAACCCAGACAATGGTTGCGACGACCTTGTCTTACCCTTTTTCGTTAGGTTTTTCCGATCGTTTCCTTTTCCGTTCCGAGGGATAAATAACGAAAGGTGGCGAATCTTCTGTTGTGCCGGCACCTTATTTTCGCGAAAGCGACAAATGTGTTTGTAGTTTTCTTGATAAAAATGGAATGATCTGAATTGGCTTGATGGAAATGGTGTGCAATGAGAATGGATGTAAGCTTTTCATACCATTTCCTACTTGCTTGTTTGAGACTATATAAGGATTTCATGAGCTTGCGAACTTGATTAGGTTTGTATGGAGTGATTCTTGATGGTATAGTCACGTACACATCTTCATGTAAATTTCCATGTAAGAAAGCATTATTTATATCCAATTGATGGATGAACTAATGATTAATGGTTGTTCAGTAAATAACAAGTCAAATTGTAATCATTTTTCTACAGACGAATATGTGTTAAAGTAATATAGGCCCTCATTTTGATTATGTTCCTTTGCCATTATTCGAGCTTTAAATCTTTCAACTGAGCCATCAACATGAAATTTGATTTTATATATTGATAACACTCTGTCTTTGCATGTTTTTTGTTGAAGAAACAAAGAAAAGAAAGTCGAAAATGCTAAAATTTGATGAATAATGGCCAAAGAACGGAGCAAAAATGACCAAGTATGAAGAATTGGGAACTTAGACAAATTTGGATGAAAAAGGAGCAAAAGCGAGCAAGCCACTGGAATAATTACGCACAGCATCGCGCACGATAGAAAAAATTGAAAAAAGGGATCGCGCGCTCGATAAGGCTCTTTTTTTGAGAAATTCCTAACATGTTTTGATACGATTTAATGGCTATAAAAAGACAGACATTGTACTTTTTTAGGTGTTCTATGATTAGAGACTTGAGAGTACAATTTATAACACCGCAAGTGAGTTTTGGAGTGCATTTGAAGCCATTGAAGGCCATCTATTCAAGGAATTCTTTTGAAATCCTATTTTTATCAATTGGTATTATAATTTTATCAGTATGAGTAGCTAAACACTTTTAGATTATATTTTGTCTGATGAACCTGATTCAAACCTGTTGGGAGATATTTTTAATTTGATGTTGCATAAAACATCTTAGTTATATTTCTATTTAATTGCTTCTTTTATTTAAAGCGCATTATTTGAGATACTCCGTTAATGTTATTATGGACGTATATGGAATACTTGAAGGTGGAAAAAATACACAAGAATGAGGGGTGGTTGAATTATGTTTTCCATTTTCTTAGTTTGCATCTGATCAGAGTTCATAATCTAAACTGTTGTTTAGATTCTGGTTAATTCTTAGCAGCAGAATGTTAATGAAAGAAAATAAGTAATAGCAGAACACACAAATATTTATATTGATTCATCCCCTAACTGAGAGTAGTCCAATCCCCTTGCTTCACAAGAGATTTTTACTATAATCAAATCATGATTACAATCGCTTATGCATTCTGCATAAGACTTTTACACTTGCTCAGACCTAAGGTCCAAGACTTATGCTTAAGCTCCACACTCGAGACTTCATGCTCATGTTCCACGAACCCAAGACTTCCTTGCCCAGACCCTCATATCGCAACTGCAAAAAACAACCGGCGAAAATAAACAGAAGAGTCTCCATTGAATGTTATTTATCCCAAAGGAAGGAAAGGAAACGATCGAAGAAAACCTAAGAGAAAAGGAAAAGACAAGGTCATCACAACCAAATCTTGGGTTCGGGAGTCGGTTACGCAAGGGGAAGGTATTATCACCCCCACGTCCTTGGAACTCAATGGGATCCATGCTTGTTGTCTAATCAAAGGGCGTGTTATCTAAAAGCTACTGCTAAAAGGGGTAGATAAAAGAAAAAGGAGACTATATAGGATATCGCCACCTTATGCCTACGTATTCCCTCATCCAATGGGAAAGTCAGAGTCAACGTAGTTCAGAAAACTACGGGTGATGGGGGGAAGGTTGCTCGCCAAAACATTGTCGTATTGTGCCTACGTATCCTCATATGGTATGAGAAATCAGCGCAAACGTAGTTCGGGAAACTAGATCACTGGTTGGTTAAGTGTTTTTTTTATGAGCGACGTTAAGTTCTCATTCCAGCAGTTAGGGTCAATGCCTGTTTGCGGTAGAACAGAAAAGTAACGTACTCTTTTTTGAAAATGATTTTGAAACAAATCCTGAAGGATAAAAAGTTTGAATTTGGTTTAAGAGTTTTTGAGAAGTGAATTGAATTTGTTTGAGATTCACTTTGCACTAAAGACTATGACATAGGAGCGAATGCGTCGTATATCGCCCAAAGGGCATACACTAAACACTTTAGACAAGTGAGGAGAAATCCTCCACTCATCATTTCCCATATACTTAAGGCTCGTGGCGCACAATGTTCATCATTATTTATTAAGTGTGTTAGAGTTGTTTGAGATTAGAAAAGAAGACACCAAGGAAAACACTAAAGGGAAACTGAAAACCCTAATGTTATCATAGAAATGATGGACCTATAGTTGAGGTCAAGAAGAGACTTTCCTAATTGTTATCATGCAAAGGATTGAAAGCCTAATGTCTCTCTTACTCCCACCTTAATCAGAAATTAAGTGGGACTAGGAATCCTAAGGGATCATGTAAACAAGCACAAGTAAACACTATCCAATTCAATCACAAATGAAAACAAAGATGACACTTAAACAAGTCTCAAAAGGCGAGAGAAGATGCAAATAGAAGGAAGAGAAATGCAAGATGAAGTACATACATGAAAGTTCAAAGGAAAATCATCAAGCAAGCATTAATCAATGATCACACATATAAACAACATGTCAAAATAATAAGAATGGGCTCACATGCCAAACTAAACTCAAGGATGGAGAGTCAAAACAAAATGGCAAAACAAAGTGCCCAAACACACACAAGTGATTCAAAGTCCAACAAGAGGTATTATCAATCATCAAACAAGGTGGAATGAAATCAAATGAGATGGAAAACAAGGTGGGGTATTAGTAGCATCATATCATATCAACTTCATTCAAATATCAAAGAAGAAACACAAAGAGTGCCAAGCATGCATCTTATAAATATCCAAACAACTAGCAACAACTAGCTCATACCAAAATACAATTAAAATGATCAAACATGTGAGATTAGGGTGTGGAACCAAGTAGGGGAAGTAACACAAACATGAACGTCATTTCAAATATCAACTCATGGTTATCAAGAAGAAACAACAAGAATCAAGTTCAAACATGCATCAAAACTAGGTAAGTCCATACCATGATCATCTTCAAATGAAAACATGTATTCAAGTAAGGTACAAAGTGAAAATTTATCAAGTAATGCATACCATATCATGAAGGTAAGAATCAAACTCAAATTATTCAATTCATATCAAAAACCAAGACATCAAGCAAGTTAAAGAAATATCAAGTTCAAATCATGCTCAAGGAAACACCTAAATCATCCATAGAATAGAACATGTGAATAGAGTAGTGGGAAATGATCATACAATGGAAACATAGCATAAAGATCAGAACCTTAATTAATTCATTTTAATTACACAAGAATAATGATCCACAAATAAAATCCATTTAAGAAGCAAGTCCTAAAACTAAGTCAAGCATTAGGCAAGTTCATGTTCGAACATCATCATATTGAAAAATCAATTCGAAGCACTTAGGTGATCATACAAAAATGAAACCAAAGCTTAAACTCATGTTAAAACAATCAATAATAGACATAGAAGATATATCAACAAGATTTGCATAAATGCACCATCTAAAGAAAACCACAAGTTCAAACTTGTTATGAATCGAGCATGGATTGAGGACTAAAGAAACCAAATGGGAAATATCCAAGGAATGATCATCAAAGCATCAAAACCAAATCCAAACATTCATCAATCAAGTGTCCATATATGTGAGAAAAATTGGCTCAAGAAGGTGATCAAAAGGCATCAAACAACTAACCCTAATTCAAGGGTAAATATGGAAAAGCACCTCACAAATAAAACCAATTAAAAATAGTAAAATTAAATGAAAAATAAAATAAAATTATGAAAAATATCCCAACACAATGAAGGATCAGAAACACATTTTTTTCAATTTTTAAAATGGTGGAAACAATTAAAAATAAAATCAAAAGAAAAAATAGAATGAAAAATAAAAAAAATGAAAAAAATGAAAGGAGAGGGGTGCAATAGCAAATCAGAAACAAAAGAAAAGTAGTTTATAGCGTGTTGGCCCCAGGTCAGGGGTGCGCGAATAGCATAAAAATCAAATCCAAAAAAAAAAACCAACAAAAACCTCAGCTAAATGAAACGCAGAGTATCATTAAAGGAGGTGGCATGCCACCTCACCTTTCAACACGCCAAATAGGCAAGTCAACTGCCAAATCACTATAAATTGCATGAAAATCTTAATAAAAATCAAAACCTACTACATCATCTTGAAAAGGAACTCACGTAGGACACAAATATGATCATGGATTTTCAAAAAGGTGCCTAAAACAAGGTGTAATCCGTGCTTCAAATTTTGTGTCACAAACTGAAAATGAGCCAAATCAAAACAAATCACGTCCAAACATTGCCTTTAGCATGGAAGGACTTCAAATGCACCAATATGAGTTTAAACAAATGCCTAAAATGAGAGGTGTGAAAGTGGAAAAATACCTAAATGGAGCTATTTCGTTGGTGCTTCAAACCTTGCTTGAGCTTCCAACAAAGGTTAGCAATGGACTCCCGAGCTTCTTCTGAGCAAGATGGAAGCAATAGATGAAAGAAATCTCCAACGAAATGATCAATTCGAAGAGAGAGAAAAATGGAGCAAGCTTTAGCTATTATGACCTTCTCTTGCAACAAATAACCTCCCCCTCTCACTCTAGGGTTTGCATTGCTTAAATATGATGGGTTAAGACTTGTTTGGAAGGCCTATGAGGTGAAAATTGGGTTTTTTTGAAAACTTTGCCAAAAAATTGAAATTTATATGCACAAGGGTTATGGGATGGCTTTCACACCAATTGAGTCAGCATCAAAGGCAAATAAGGGTGAGAAAAGGAATAATAATGATTTGGATTAAAAGAAATGGACTAATGAGGTGGTTTTGTTATTTCCTAAGTTTAACATAAAATTTAAATTTGCACATGAAAGAAGAATGTGTGTTTTCTCACTTTGGGAAAAAAATTGGATGTCATGTAATGGTGGTATGATGGTACCAAAATAGAGAGAAAAAATACTCCATGTTTTGACTTGAAAGCCAAGAAAATCCAATTAGGTCATACATCTATGTATTAATGTTCATCATGCTTTAACTTGCACCATAACACATCAAATTGCATGAAAGTTTAGGTCATGATGAAGGCAAGACCTTGAGACACAACTTTCATGTTGTAAGTAACTTGATTTGAAACTTTGAAGTTCATGAATTTTGACCTTGAAGTGAATGATCCAAAACTAGGTCATCCAAAATGGCCTTGACTTAGAAATATCATAAATTGAGTTCTACACATGGAAATGATGAGTTCTTGTACTTTTTGGAAAGCTTAGATGATGAATACAAACTCTTATGTTTGAAGAAAGTTGAGGAAAAGCTTGGATCCATGTGAGAATTGTCTTAGAAATGGGTTGCCCTTGGGTGCCTGTAAATCCTTTCTGTTGCACCCCAAAATTTGACCAACAATTATTCATCCATCAAGTGTTTGAAAGTTTGATACCTTCTTCAGAAAGTTCAAGAGATCCTCAGAGGAATTGGTTGAAACCAAGGTTTTGTGTCTTATAGCTTGAGAATTGTGGGTGCTACTCAGATGATTCTGAGACTATGAGAGTGAACTTGATGCTTTGAGAAAGCCTATGAAATGTCTTGAAAGCCATCATGAAGCCCAGAGAGGTCATTATGCAAGAATTCAGAAGATTCAACCATGAATGGTAGAATTAGGGTTTTGACTGGGTCAATCCTAGATCAGCTGAAGATTTGGAGAAGGTTGAGACCTAATACAAGGGCCATGAGATCATGGAATGATGGAGGGAGATGTTATAAGGATGATTCCTAGACCAACTCATCATGATTGAGGAGTTTGAGAAGTTTTAAGTTAGGGTTTCTAAGGATTGTCAGTGAAAAAACCCTAGTTTGATCCCTATCTTCCAGGCAGTTTTAGCTCAAGATGTGATTGATATCTCATCTTCCCCACAACATAAATGTTGTAGAGATTGTTCTTAGCTTTAATTTGAGTGGTAGAAGTCCTTGATAGGATGTGCAGAGCTCAAGTTATGGTTTTGACAAATTACAGGTCATCTGAGGTGTGTGAATCTGGGTCCTTGAAAGTCACCCAACTTGCAGATAACTTTTGCCCTAGTAGGATGATTCCTATGATCTCTTGGTAAACATGAATGTTTAAGAGCATATTCTTATCTTTCTAGAGAGTACTATAAGTCCTTGATAGGATTTGTAGAACTCAACTTATGGTTTAAACAAGACAGGGGTATTTTGGTCATTTGGTGATTATAGGTCATTTTAAGCAAAGGCCATATCTCCTATTTCCAAGCCTCAAATGGAAAAACTCAAAACATCAAAGTTGTTCAAAATGGGATTTTAAGCCTAGAAAAGTGGTCATGAGTTGTTGGAAAAGCTTGTAGAAAAGATTTACAAGATTAGGAAAAAATGACCTAAAAATGACTTATAAGTTAAATGAATCCAAGTTGGAAATTGGTTTGGGAGATGTACAAATCCAAAATAGGTCATCCAATATGTCATTTTGAATCCAAACATCATTTTAAAAACAATGGTTCAAGTAGATATTTGATTTGAGGTCTTAAAATGGATGTTACTTTGTAAAGTTGTTACTTGCATAATAAGGAACCTTTGGGAAACTTGGCATAAGGTAAGGTTAAGCTTGTTTTTCACTCATTCAATCCCAATATCTCATGTAAGGAGTTTTTGACACAAAGTTAAGAGTCTTAATGCATGAAATGAGATGATGCAACATGTCATTAAAGGAGAAATTCCATGACTTTCCATGACATTCTAGATGATTCTAGAAGCTCCTAGATGATTCTATGGATGATTATAAATTGAGTAGATCACAATGAAGGAAAAGGTTGGTGAATCCATTGGTGAAGAGTGAGAGGAGAAAGAGATATTCAAGGTTTCCTTCAAGTGCAAGTCAAGCTCGAATTCATCATTGCAAGTCTCCTCCATCAGAATTCTTGCAAACAGAAAGCTATACTCCATTGGAGGAGCATCTGGAAGAGATTACAAGTCTTGAATCAAGCCCTAACATCACTCACCATCATCATTTGACAGGTTGGTGTTCTTCATCATACCTCCTTATTTAGGTGCTTTCTGTTAGAATTCTAGGTGTAAAGATAGCATGCTAGGCTAGTAGATGATTTTCTGAGGATTTGAGAGAGATCCATGGAGTTTCATGGCAGGGTGATGGTTCTTTAATTTTCGAGAATAAGCTGTTTAGTGTGTATTGATTGATATGTGATGGCATAGATTGATTAGGGCAATGTGTAGAACAAGTTCATACCATTAGATGTGAGTTTTAACCGAGTTGATCGCAGAGAAGTATGGTGGAACCCTAATGTTCATGCGTTCTGTTAGAGTGATACAAGATGTTTCAGTGAAAATTATTGGCACCATCGTGTTCTTGGTGATTAGTGGAGCATCTTTGCTCTTGGAAGTTTTGATTTTCATCGAGGAATCAGAGAGAACGAAGGACCTGAAGAATCCATGAATTCTGTTTTGGATGAAACCCTAGCTCAATTGGGGACGATGACCCCTAGCCATTGGATTATTCCAATTCATTTGACTCATTAATCTGATCCAACGGCCAGAGTTTAATTTCAGAAGCGGAGGGAAACATCAAGAGTAAAACGCAGCGTTTGAATTAAATGGAAGTTCTGGGCTTAATGAAATTGTGATATTCACACCCCTGCGTACGGCCCAATCCAATTTTCAACAGGATTTCTTTGCTTTCTGCACCGGCTTCGTTTTAATTTTCTTTTAATTTTTCTTTTGATTTTCTGAGCGCATATGGGCCTAACCCATTTAATATATGCACCCCCATATTCTCAGCCCAACAGCAATTGAACTGGGCGCAGTTATGTTTGACACCCCCTCCCCCATTTTAATTCATTTCTTTTATTTTCTCATTTTTAATTTTTCTTGCATATTATAAAATTCATATAAAATTCAAAAATGATTGTTTTTTAATGCTTGTTTTTTCTACATGTTCATAATTTTGTCTAGAAAAATATCAATAAATAAAATTGGCATTTTATTTTCTTTTAATATTTTTAGTATATTTTCCATGTAAATAGTTTTTTTTAGAAGTTTAGGTGTATACTTGATTTTGTAGAATTTCTTTTAGGACCTTCCCTTAGGATTTTTGAGCCATTCTTTTTGGCATAGTTAGATATTGAATCATAGTTTCCCATAGGATTTAATTCATGATTTTTAGGTTAAAATTTGATTAGTTTGTTTAGGCTAGCATTAGCATAACAAAATTAGGGTTTTAGGTTGCATAAGTAGACTTAACAATTTTGTTTTGGGTTTTTAGGGCAAGATTAGAGTATGGGGAATATATGGGTTAAGGGTAAGTATGTATAGAATCCCCTAGAATTTTACTAGAGTATTATATAGTATTTTAGTATTTTTAATTAATTTTTGAATGCATGATGTTGTGTGTTGCTTAAGGGCATAGTTTGTATTGTTTTGCTTTCTTTTCTTCTCCTTTGAGTGTGTGAGCCTTGAAGATTGAGTTGAAGACCTTATGGATCATCATTGAAGACTTTGAAGACCTTGAAGAGGAGCTTAGTTTTAGCTTTTGTTTGTTCTGTTTATAGGATCATAAGTACATAGGTAGAGCTCTAGATAGAATAATTCCATTCAATAAACAAGGAGTGTCTTGTTCACCTCCTTCCTTCTCTATGATATAAAGTCCCTTAAGGGTATTCACCTCTCTCCTTTGGAGGGATTAGTGACCTTGCCCTATGAGGTAGAACTTTGAGAGAGCCTTTCCTTTTGATGTTAAGTCCTTAATGGCATCCTTTGGAAGTCAGTGAGCACTCTAACATCCTCACCTCATCTTGTTGATTGAATCTTGTTTGTTGGAGCATTTGGGTTGTTGAAGATAAAGAAAGCAATGAAGAGTATAGAAGATTTGATTGAAGATCTAAAAGCCATTGAAGATAGAAGCTGAAGCTTTGAAGAGGATGATTCCTTGGAGATTGTTGAAGTCTGAAGACTTTGTGAAGATCAAGTTGATACTTGAAGATCCCTGAAGATGGTGAAGCCTGAAGGTGAAGCTGATCAAAGAAGCTGAAGCTTAAGGGAGAAGATGAGTTGATACTCATATTGTAGGGTTGATACCTGGAAAGCAGTTGATGATTGAAGTCTGAAGACTGAGTAGCTGCTGGAGGAGCTGAAGCTTTCTTCTATTTTTCTTTTCTGTATTGTATGTTTTGTTTGGTTTGTCTGTTGCATTAGATTAAGTTCATCTAGAATAAGTTCAGGCTAAGAGCATGATTGCATTAGAGGTTGAGTTGCTCCCTCTGCTTGTATTGTTATTGCGTGGTTTGCTTGCGGGTATTCGGTAGAGCCCAGCTCCCTTGCCCATGTGGTTTGTTTGCCTGATGGCATTTTCATTTCTTTTATCTGTATGATTGCAGTTTACTGTTTATTGCTTGATAGCATGTTGTTTATTTTTCAGTATGATTACTGTTATTTCATGACTGGCTTGAGGTTGAGATGAGCTTGTGGAGGCTGAAGCCCCACACACATTTCCTCCCTCACTTGCATTGCATGCATTTTACTGTTAAGCTTATGCTTTGTCTGTTTTTGGTGTATCATTGACATGATCCCTTAGGACTCTCATTTCCTTTGATAAGGATTTGATGATAGACTCTTAGGTTGAAACCTATGCATGACAACTTCTAGGAGTTCTCTGTTCAAACCTCAACCATAGGATGAATCCATGGCATGATAACAGTAGAACTTGATAGTCTCCCTCCTAGTTGGGCCTGTTCTCTCCTCATCTCAAAACAGTTTAAGATACAGTAATCATGAATGATTTCTTTCGTACGTTACGAGCCTTAAGATATCTGAGAAAGGATTGTGGGAGAGTTTCTTTTCCACAGTCTGGATGTTTAGTATGGTACCCTTTGGGTGACATGCGACGCATTCACTCTCAGGTCATAGTCTCTAGTGCGGTTGAAATCACAAACACAATAAAAAACACTTCTTTCGTAAAGCAGGAGATAACCCGTAGTTTCCCGAACTACGTGAGCTCTGATCTCTCATGCCTGTTGAGAGTACGTAGGCACAAGATGGCGATGTCTTGGCGAGCTACCTTCCCCCACAATCCTTCGTAGGCCGAACTACGTTGACTCTGATTTCTCATTCTCTGATGAGAATACGTAGGCATAAAGTGCGACGCTTTGCCGAGTCATTTTTCTTTTCTTTTTCAGCCAGCCTTGATAGGTAGATAGAATAAAACCAACCCGTCCAAGTAAACAAACAAGCGAGGATCCCGTCGAGTACGACGGACGTGAGGGGTGCTAATACCTTCCCCTTGCGTAACCGACTCCCGAACCCAGGCAATGGTTACGATGACCTTGTCTTACCCTTTTTTCGTCAGGTTTTTCCTATCATTTCCTTTCTCGCTCTGAGGGATAAATAACGAAAGGTGGCGACTCTTCTGTCATGCCGGCACCTTATTTTCGCGCAAGCGACACTTTCCACTTTGTAAAACAAACTGGAATACATCATAACTTTAGGTGTGTAGATCCAATAAGGGAGATTTTGTACTCAAAAGAAATCTTTGAGAACAAGGAACAAGTATCATGTTTGATGAAAAATGAGACGGAGCTTGTATCATGGGGAAACTTGTCGTGGGATTTAGGTGTTAAAAGAGGGGATTTTACACTTAGAATCCTCTAAAACCCTAATTTAGCAACCTCTTGATTTTATGATCTTTTTTTTTTATTATTCTTGATTAAGCTTCAACATAGTACTTGTTATGAATTAGGATGGCCTCTCATGACTTAAATTATCAAAAGTCAAGCCTTGAACCTCTTCAGATTCACAATTGACTTTTGTTGAACATGTCGCTACTGCGAAAATCGGCGCCGGCTGAACAGAAGAGTCGCCACCGTGCGTTATTTATCCCAAATGAGGGAAAGGAAACGCTCAGAGTAAACCTCACGCAAAGACGGGAAAGGAATGGTCATCGCAACCAAATCCTGGATTCGGGAGTCGGTTACACAAGGGGAAGGTATTAGCACCCCTCACGTCCGTTGTACTCGACGGGATCCACGCTTGTTTTCTAATACGGATTGTTATTCTATCTATTCTAAAGGTCAAGGGTTAAAAGAAAAGAAAATGACTCGGCAAAGTATCGCACTTTATGCCTATGTATTCCCGTCTGGAACGAGAAATCAGAGTCAACGTAGTTCGCCTACCTACGGGAAAGGAGGGAAGGTTGCTCGCTAGGATATCACATCCTATGCCTACGCACTTTCATACAACATGAAAGATCAGAGCAAACGTAGTTTGGGCCACGGAAGACACAAGCTTGTCTGAGTGTTTTTTATCTCCTTATGAAAGGGTTTTTCCTGATTAAGAGTCCAAGCGGACAAAAATGACACTTTGATGTTTGTTATCAGTCTTTTACGCAAGAACTGTCTTTTATGATGTTTGCAATCTCTGACGCACTAGAGACTATGATTTGAGGGTGACTACGTCGTATGTCGCCCTAAGGGTGACACACTAAGCAATCAGGTTACTGAAGAGTGACCCTCCAGCAACCTTTCTCAAATAGCTTAAGGCTCGTAGCGTACGACATCGATTATCCTTATTACTGTGTTTTGAATTGTTTTGAGATAGAAGAGAAAGAAGTCTAAAAAATCCTAGGGTTTGAAAGGGAATAAAAACTACCCTAATGTTATCATGCATGGATTACAACCTAATATCTGTCATAATTCCCTCCTGCACAGAGGAAATCAGAGATCCTAGGGGATAAACGGAAAAGAAACAACAAAAATACAATAAACAGTAAGTATGCATGAGATGCAGCAAAACAAGCAAGGCAAGGGAGTCCCACTCAACCTCGAACCTAAGAAAGCAACAGGAAAAGTGAATCAAATTCACTTCAAGCCTAAAAGGCAAGCAACACAAGCCAACAAACAATACAGAGAAAAATAAAAGATACAGAGGAGGCAGCCCAAGCAGTAGCAACAAACTCCTACAACAAACAGCAACAACATGCTCTGAACAACAAAGTTGAAATGACGGAAAAGGTCTTATCTTTGAGCTAGATTCCATATTCAAGTTTCTTCAATCTTCATCTCCAAGCTTTAGCAATCACACTCCAAGAAGAGATTTGTCATCAAGATCAAGTTGCAATGTTGGCATACTTGCTGAAAACCAAAGGAATTCAACAAGAACCAACATCGAAGTGGAAGTGTATCCTCAAAAGTTCTACTCTATAGGGTATGCCCCACTTCCCTCCAAATTAGAGATGGAACTTACCTAAGAGGACTTTGCATCATAGGATAGAATAGAAGCAAACAATGCATTCTATGTTTGATGGAAGAAATGAACTAATTCTACAAAAGCTATCCCTAAAAGCCTAATTCTACCAACTCCTAAAACAAACTTAAAAGAGAAAGAAAGCTCCACTCCAAGCCCCACTCTTCTAGCCAAAGCATATTCATCATGTCCATAAGCTCCTCTAAAAAGGAATCCAAAGTCTTCAAGCTCCAAGTCCACCAAACGCTCCAAACAAGGCAAAGCACTCAAGAGAGAACACCGAAAGCAACAATCATTTGCAAAACCCAAAATAAATAGCAAACTAAATTGTAAAATTCTAATAAAATTCCTATGTGAACATGCATGTTTGAACATTCTAACATTCCAGCATCAGGACCTAAATCAATTTCTAGGTCATCTAAACAATTACTAAATGAAATTTGGTCATGGGAAACAATTATTTGGGAAGGCTCTAAACTACACGCCTAAAACAGAATCTAATCAATTTTACAAATTCTAAGAAACTTCCTGGGGAAACCTATGGATGTTCTCTAAATCATATCAAAAGAATCAGCTGAAAAGCATAAAGCATCAAAGAGAACAAAATTAAACAAACAGCAATATCAATTATGCATAACAATGGATATTAGCACAAAAGAAAATTCGTAACTAATTCAGATAAAATCCTAAAAATGAAAACTCAACTCCTACAGTTTCTTAAGACAATCAAGATCTACAGAAAAAAATTCATAATTTTTCGATCATTTTTACTATTTTTAACGCAATTAATCCAAACAGCTATTAAAACAGAAAAAAAAGAACGAAAATGAATTAAACTAAATTTCACATACCGGCTTCGGAGCGTCGAAACGGGGTAGTTGGAGCTCGTTTTTTTCTTGCCAAAAAGTGCGGAAAACCTTTATTGAAGTTTGTTGGAGAAGATTAAATTCTTGATAACTCTTGAAAATGCTTTGAATCCAACTTTGATCTCTCACTTTTTCTCTTCCAAACTCCAATGTCAATCTATGGTTTTTGCACAAATGAATCACCAAATCTTGCTTTGAACCTCTTCACAAGTATATATAAAATGTATTTGAAGACCCTAGAAAGTTCTAGATTGATCCAATGAGAATGTATTTGAAGACCCTAGAAAGTTCTAGATTAATCCAATGAGAAAATCAACTTCTCACGTCATGAAAATCTCTTCTTATGCTATGCACATACCATCTCATGTTTTGGCTTGCAATTCACTTGGTTATGAGTTTAAATTCTCTCCAAATGAGATATTGGAGGTGTATGGATGGAAAGGAGCCTTGCATTTGCTTGGAAGTGTGGTTTTGCATATGTGCCTTATGATGCAAGTAGCCCATTTACAAAGCAAGTCCTTGAAATAACCCTCAATTCAAAGTTCTGGCAATGCCATTGTCTTTAAAAAGAATTTTACAATCAAATTGGTATGTTATACGGCTTGTTTGTGACCTCTAACCCAAAATTTGATTTTTTCCACCTAACTTTATTTGACTTATTCCCCTTTTTTAGGCCATTTTAAGTGACTTTTTGAAATAAGCCGATCAATCCACCATGATGGCTTATTTGACCTAAAAACATCATTTTAAGCACATTCCATGTTGAACAATTTTTCATTTGAGAAGTGGAACATGGAGATTTTGACCTATGCTCAAAAATGACCTGTAATTCAACTTTCCCAAAATACCCCTGGATTGCCAAGACCATAACTTGAATTCTACAAATCCTCTTGAGGAATTCTAATACTCAAATTAAAGCTAAGATCAATATATACAACTCTTATGTTGGCCAAGAATCCATTTGAAAATTCCTTGGTGGGCAAAAGTTGCTTGGAAGTCAAGTGACTTTCATAGATAAATTTCAGTATCCTCTGGGCACCCATAACTTGCAAGAACCATAACTTGAGTTCTATAAATCTCCTTGAAGACTTCTAGTACTCAAATTAAAACTATTGAGATGTTCTACAAGTTTCATGTTGACCAAGAATTCATTTGAAACTTGCATTTTGACTTATCTGGCTTGGAAGTTAGGCCTGAATTAGGGTTTTTTACACTGAAACCCTAATTTAGCAACTCCCCTTCTTCTTGATTTCTCTTGATTTCTCCTTGGCACAACACCACACATATATCCACATATCAAATCATGAATTCCATAACCTTCCATTAAGCCTTGATGCTCTCTAATCAACCATTTGACCTAGGGTTGACCTAGATGAAACCCTAGTTGACTGTACTTCAACTCTGGCTCTTGTACTTGTATCAATAACTTGTCTCATCTTCAAAATGACCCTCTATGTCTTCCATGATCTTTGTGAAAATTCCATACTATCATTCATAGCTCATACTCCCATTGGTGATCTTCAACCTATCCCCAAGATTGGGAGAGAAATCCACTGGTTGACCTTCAAACTTCTCAAAGCTTCAACTCATTTCTTGATTACTTGGATGGTCTTGATCTTGAATAAAACCCCTTGATGGGCCTCTTTTTGATGAAAATGGCACTTGATCCCTTGTTAGATGCCTTGTTATGCTATGCTATGCAAATGATTAGACTATGTACATGACTTAGTATGCAAATGACAATGCAATTGAAACATAAACCAAGTGAAATAGGTTGAGCAAATTTTAGGGTGCAACAGAACAGATGAAACCCTAGGACCATATCCACTGTTTGAAGCTCTTGTGATGGCTTGTGATGACACATAATCCATGTAGAGGACCCTCAAGGTGTATGTTAGGATTTAGAATCATGTCTTACCCAAATAACTAGCCATAAATCTCCTTTGAACCAAAACCTTAACCAGTTATCCATAAGATAGAAGGAGGATGTCAATTCTTTAATCCTTAATTCAAATGGTTGTAGGACATGTCTTGATGATGATGAGGACTTTGTGATTTGAGAACACCACAAGGTTGAGCATGAACCCCTTGTTTGAGCTTTGAAGATGAAGCTCTTCTCTTGAGTGTTGAATAAGATACCTTGATCCCCTGCCTAAGACCAACGCTATGCACAAATGCCAATGCAAAATGATATGAAACCTAAGCCAAAATATGAGAAAAGGGATGGGAAAATTTTGGGGTGCTACACCTCAGACCTAAAACTTCTGCTCTAAGCCCCATGAAATGAGCATTCGCTTGCACCATTCTTGGCCAATACTTACTACAACGCTTCTGATAAGAAAAATAGCAAGTGCACTATCTTTGCCGATTGCAAGTTGTCGCTTTCACGAAAATAAGGTGTCGGCACAACAGAAGAGTCGCCATCTTTCGTTATTTATCCCTCAGAGCGGGAAAGGAAACGATCGGAAAAACCTAATGAAAAAGGGTAAGACAAGGTCATCGCAACCGTTGTCTGGATTCGGGAGTCGGTTATGCAAGGGGAAGGTATTAGCACCCCTCACGTCCGTCGTACTCGACGGGATCCTCGCTTGTTTGGTTTACTTGGACGGGTTGGTTTTATTCTATCTACCTATCAAGGCTGGCTGAAAAAGAAAAAAAAATGACTCGGCAAAGCGTCGCACTTTATGCCTACGTATTCTCATCAGAGAATGAGAAATCAGAGTCAACGTAGTTCAGCCTACGAAGGGTTATGGGGGAAGGTAGCTCGCCAAGACATCGCCATCATGTGCCTACGTACTCTCAACAGGCATGAGAGATCAGAGCATACGTAGTTCGGGAAACTATGGTTTATTTCCTGTCTTTTACGAAAGAAGTGTTTTTTATTGTGTTTATGATTTCAATCGCACTAGAGACTATGACCTGAGAGTGAATGCGTCGCATGTCACCCAAAGGGTACCATACTAAACATCCAGACCATGGAAAAGAAACTCTCCCACAATCCTTTCTCAGATAGCTTAAGGCTCGTAACGTACGAAAGTAATCATTCATGATTACTGTATCTTAAACTGTTTTGAGATGAGAAGAGAACAGGCCCAACTAGGAGGGAGACTATCAAGTCCTAATGTTGTCATGCCATGGATTCATCCTATGGTTGAGGTTTGAACAGGGAACTCCTAGAAGTTGTCATGCATAGGTTTCAACCTAAAAGTCTATCATCAAATCCTTATCAAAGGAAATGAGAGTCCTAAGAGATCATGTCAATGATACACCAAAACAGACAAAGCATCAGCTTAACAGTAAAATGCATGCAATGCAAGTGAGGGAGGAAGTGTGTGTGGGGCTTCAGCCTCCACAAGCTCATCTCAACCTCAAGCCAGAATGAAATAACAGTAATCATACTGAAATATAAACAACATGCTATCAAGCAATAAATAGTAAACTGCAATCATACAGATAAAATGAAATGAAATGCCATCAGGCAAACAAACCACATGGGCAAGGGAGCTAGGCTCTACCGAATACCCGCAAGCAAAGCCACACAGTAACAATACAAGCAGAGGGAGCAACTCAACCTCTAGTGCAATCATGCTCCTAGATTCTACTTATTCTAGATATGAACTTATTCTAATGCATCAAACAAGTCAAACAAAACACAGCAATACAGAAAAGAAAAAGAAGAAAACAGACTCCTCTCTCAACTTCAAGCCTCAGCTCTTCCAACAGCAACTCAGTCTTCAGACTTCAATCACTCTTTACAGATAACAATTGCTTTTCCAGGTTTCAACCTTACAACATGAGTTTCAACTCATCTTCTCCCTTTTAGCTTCAGCTTCTTTGATCAGCTCCACCTTCAGGCTTCACCTAATCTTCAGGGATCTTCAAGTATCAACTTGCTCTTCATGCTCTTCAAGCTTCAGCTAGAATGGCAATGCTCAAGGATTCATCGTCTTCAATACTCTTCAATGAAGTATTCATCTTCAAGCTCAAACTCTGACATCTCTCAAGACAATCAAACCAGAGAAAATCACTTACTGGATAAGCTGGGGGATATTGAACTGCTTATTGACCACCAAAGGTGACCTTTAAGGGTTCAACATCAAAGGAATAGTTCCCTCAAAAGTTCTACTTCCTAGGTACATCACTTATCCCTCCAAAGGAGAGAGGTGTATACCATGGAAGGACTTTGAATCATAGGGAGGAATGGAGGTGAATGATACCATCCATGTTTGAGAAAGAAGTTATCTACATCTAAACTCTTCCTCATTCCTAACCCTAAAACAACAAAAAGAAAAGAAGAACAAGCTCTCAAGCTCCTTAATGCATCTTCAAGTCTTCTACTATGCTCCTCAATGCTCCACAATGAGATACCAAGCTTTCCAAGCTTACAAAGCAAAGCAAACAAACAAACATGCCCTAAAGGCAACACAAACAATCAACCAATACAAAAATCAACTAAAAATAGCATACTATTATATTAAATCCTAATATAATTTCTAAGGGATCCTACATACCTACCCTTAATACCCATATATGCCCCATAGTCTAAATTGTCCTAAAAAACCCAAAATCTAAAGTTATTATGGACCTATGTTGAAGTTTTAACCTAATTCTACACAACCTAATAGCATCTAATCAAAACCATCCTAAAAATCATCACAAAAATATGTAATTAATCCAGGGGGAACCTAAAACATGTATCTAACTACCCTAAAAAGATTGACCTAAAAATACTAAGGGAGCTACCCTAACTAAATTCTACAAATTAAGGTATCAACTTAAAAGCATTAAAAAGCAATTAAAAGAAGAAAATATGCAAAAAATATAAAAATGCATGAGATGAAAAATGTTTTCATTTTATATTTTTCTAGACAAAAATATGAAAAGGGAGAAAAAACTCCCATTAAAAAACATTGATTTTTCTATTTATTATGCATTTTCAAAGTATGAGAAAATTTGGAGAAAAATAAAATGAACATGATGAGATAGGGTGCAAACAGAAATAAAATCCAGTTTAAATTTCATTTGGGCTCAACATGAAGGGTGCAGGAAGTAAACTGATAGGCCCAATGTGAATTCAGAAAACAAATGAAAAAAACATTCAGAAAATGGGAAATGGACGGTGAAAATAGCAATGAATTATAGTTAAAATCTGGATTGGGCCTCACATGGGGGGCGGGTATAGCAAATGGACTTAAGCCCAGACCAGCGTTTTAATGAAACGCCGCGTTTCATTCTTCAGACTTCCCTCTCATTCTCGTTTTGAATCTCAGCCATTGGATCGTTTCTCAAGTCAAATGGTCCGCGCGCACATCAACGGTAGAAACGTCGTCTTCAACCTTGAGATAGCTAGGGTTTCTGAAACTCCATTAAACACATGCCATGCAACAGATTTCCACCTCATCGTATGCCTTCGTTTCTCCATCAAATCTCAACATGTAAAAACCAATCTTGACCTATTTTCCACGCTGAATACAACTGTGGCATTGGTTTCCATTGAAACACTCTCTAATATCCAAACCGAATGTGAATCCAACTTATTCTCAAAATATGATCAGTTTTCGACCTCAACCAAACTCAACTTCCTTTACATAAAAATGATCCTCATGTTCCCCTAATCAAAATCATCTATTAATCTTGCATTAACATTCCTTAAATCACACGATCTTGCTCATCCAAGAATTGGCATCCATTAATGAAACCTCACCAATCACTCATAAACTCATCATACATGATCACCTAATTATCTCTAACCAATCTAAACTAATAATTTACCCTAGCCATGCCTAGATTAGGGTGTAGAAATGGTTTTGTATGCCTGGCTTCTTGGATTAGTAGTGATGGTAGATCTTCAATTCAAGCCTTGTAACTCCTCAAGAATGGTCCTTGGATGCTGACAACTCTTCTGTATGCAAAAGATTTGATGTAGCAAGCTTGTACTTCAAGATCCAATGGCAATGGCTTCTTTGCAATTTCCAATGGAACACCTTCAATTCTCCATCAATGGAGCTTCAACTCAGCATGAACACACTCAGCAAGATCTATGGAGAAGATTTGTGGAGAAAAAAAGGATTGCAATGAAGAAGAATCAAGAGATTGAATATGATTTGCAATGGAAGCTTTAAGGTTTCACTCTCTCTTCTCTACACCAATTAACACCAACCTTGCCTCAATGCAAGTTGCACTTGTTATATAGAGAGGTTTAGAACAATCTAGAACCCCCTAGAACAATCCAATGAGAATTTGAAGTTTTCATGTCATGGTAATTTGGATTCTCATTTCTCATAACATGGTATCTCATGCAAAAACCCTTGTAACCTTGGTAACCAACTTGAATTTATCCCCACATGATATTTTGGATTAGTACAATGCATATCTTCCTTGTTTATTAAGTTTTTCCTTGTTTTGGTTTGGTACCTTCATGTGCAAGCAATCCAATTACAAATCAACCCTATGATGCAAGCCTCAAATCAAAATTATGGCTGAACCATTGTTCTTATAATGTCATTTGGAGTCAAAATGACCTATTACATGACATGGTTTGGACTTATAGCTTATGATTTATGATTTTCAACTTCACTTGAATTAACTTACGCCTCATTTTTAGGCCATTTTTATCACTTTTTGATATGAGCCTTTTCAACATCTCATGACCTCCCTAATAGCCTTAAAACATCATTCTAAGCAAGTTTGATGTTGAAGATTTTTCCATTTGAAGCTTGGAAGTACGAGATATGATCTTATGCTTGAAATGACCTATAACTTCCAAATGACCAAAATGCCCTTGGCTTGCCAAAGCCATAAGTTGAGTTCTACAAATCCTATCAAGGACTTCTAGTACTCTATAGAAAGCTAAGAAGATTCTCTTCAACATTCATGTTGACCAAGAGACCATAGGAATCGTCCTACTAAGGCAAACGTTGTCTGCAAGTTGGGTGACTTTCAAGGACCCAGATTCACATACCTTAGATGACCTGTAATTTGTCAAAACCATAACTTGAGCTCTGCAAATCCTATCAAGGACTTCTACTACTCAAATTAAATCTACGAACAAGCTCTACAACATTCATGTTATGGGGAAGATGATATGACAATCACATCTTGAGCTAAACTGCCTTGAAGATAGGGATCAAACTAGGGGATTTTACACTGTCAATCCTTAGAAACCCTAGCTTAAAACTTCTCAAACTCCTCAATCATGATGATTTGGTCTAGGAATCATCCTTATAGTATCTCAATACATCATTCCATGATCACATGGCTCTTGGATTAGGTCTCAACCCTCTCCAAATCATCAGTTGACCTAGGGTTGACCCAATCAAAACCCTAATTCTACCATTCATGGCTGAATCTTCTGAATTCTTGTACAATGACCTCTCTGGGATTCATGATGGCTCTCAAGACATCTCATAAGCTTTCTCAAAGCTTCAAGTCTATCCTCATAGTCTCATAATCATCTTAGGAGCTCCCACAACTCTCAAGTTATGAGACACACAACCTTGGTTTCAACCAATTCCTCTGAGGATCTCTTGAGTTCTCTGACAAAGGTATCAACCTTTGAACATTTGAATAGCCCTCTTGGCTAGCTTCAAAGTCTCACATAACTCTTGATAGATAAATCAATGTTGGTCAAATTTTGGGGTGCAACAGCTGCCCCTATTCAAACGGCTTGAACCTGACTGGGTGAAGAGTGAACGGCTCTCAGCCAATCAAGGTGCGAGACGGTTGAATACCGGTAAACTCGGAAATTTGCCAACTGCTCGAGTACACGGTACTCTGAGGAGAACAAATCTTCAAAAACTGGAATAGTAGCTGCACGACAACTAGCTGGAGAAATACTGATCTGACATCGCCGTCAGTTATCCACATTAAATTCCTCTGACATTGTCATCAGACAACCAAAACACCCAACATCGTCGCTGGAGGACTAAATCACCTGACATCGCCGTCAGAAACAAACATAACACCCAACATCGCCGTCGGAGAACTAAAGAATCTGAGAAACACCCAACATTGCCGCTGGAACACTAAATCAACTGACATCGCCGCCAGACATGAACACATATCCAACATCGCCGCTGGGGAAATAGAGAATCTGACATCGCCGTCATAAACCAAAACATCCAACATCACCGCCGGAAAACTAAAGATAATCAGACAAAACACCCAGCATCGCCGCTGGAGATACAAAGGATCTGAGAACCACCCAACATCGCCGCTGGAAAACTAAACTATCTGACATCGCCGTCAGAACAAACAACACACCCAACATCGCCGCTGGAGAAATAGAGAATCTGACATCGCTGTCATAAACAAACATCCAATATCACCGCTGGAAAGCTAAATCAACTGACATCACCGTCAGAACAGACATAACTCTGAGAGACACTCGACATCGCCGTCGGACAAACATAATCTCTGCTGGGGAGCTAAAGAGTCTGACATCGCCGTCAAACATAATCTCCTGACATCGCCGCCAGAAACAAACATCCAACATCGCCACTGGAGACAAACATCATCTGACCTCGCCGTCAAAACAAACATCCAACATCGCCGCTGGAAACAAACAAATATCCAACATCGCCGCTGGAAGATCACCTGACATCGCCGCCAGAAACAAACAAATATCCAACATCGCCGCTGGAAACAAACACCTGACATCGCCGCCAGAAACACTATAACTCTGACCTCGCCGTCAAAACAAATATCCAACATCGCCGCTGGAAACAAACATAATCTGACCTCGCCGTCAGGGTGAAGAAACTTCATTGGGAAATTGGTCACACGGTAACCAGTACTACATAATCGATCATGCCATCAAGCACTCAAAGATCACTGTCGGGCATCAGCCGGACTTCAACCATCAGGTTGATCATGCCATCAGGCCCTCAAAGAGATTGTCGGGCATCAGCCGGACTTCAACCATCAGGTTGATCATGCCATCAGGCATTCCGCATTAGCTGAGATAACTGCTCCATTAACACGGTCAGACTTCAATCATGGAGTCTTCAAAGGAGATTTCAACTTCGCCGGTGGAAAACCTGTTGGGGAGGACGCTTCGCCGCTGGGGAATCTGGAGAACTATCAAGTAACTCCGCTCCGGGGGTCCAGAAATCATTTTGGAGTAATCAACTCTGCTGAGGACTTCAAGAATCATCTTGAACAAATAACTCCGTCGGGGACTTCAAGAATCATCTTGAACTGATAACCATTCTGAGCAAACACTCTGTTGGGGATTCCAGGAATCATCCTGGGCAACTCTTGTCGGGGACAAGCCAATCATGGCTTGAGCAGCTTCCAAGGATTCGGCTCTCTTGGGGCTTCAGGAATCATCCTGGGCCACCTTCACTGGGTACGCTACTGGGGAGCTTAAGAATCATCTTAAGCAAACAGCCCTGCTGAGGAATTCAAGAATCATCTTGAACTGAAGACTTCGCTGGGGATCTCAAGAATCATCTTGAGCAAGCGACTTCGTTGGGGAGAATGTCAGGAATCATCCTGAGCAACTGATCCTTCGGCGGAACACCTGCAAAACAAGAACGGTAACAACCTAGATCATGTTTATTATGCATATGCTTCGGCGCCATGCTCCACATGGTGGAAATGCTATGCGTTTATGCTAAATGCTATGCAATCATGCACAACGATGCGATCCTGTCAGCAAAATAAATGCCGAGGGGGAAATCCTCCTGTCAAGGGGATAGAACTACTCAGATAGAGGAGTCATCCTGCTGAGAAGAACATGGTCACGCCAATCTCAATTGGACTTCGCAGGGGACACAACTTCAGTTGACTGCTGCGGGTGAACAATTTCAGTTGACTGCTGCAGGGGGACGAAGCTCTACGAGAACCTGGACCTGCTAAGGGAAAACGATGTCAATCGCGGGAATAAACTGCGTGGCCGTCTCGGCTACTCTTATGGGGATGATAACTCTGTGGGGAAACAACTTCAGCTGCTCAGCACTCCCACTGGGGAAAAAAACCAATCATGGTCTGATCAACTTCCAAGGATTCAGCTCCTTTGGGTATCTGCAAACTCGGCTGAGGAAGGAGAAATCATTCTGCTTCGCTTAGAGAGAGTACGACTCTGGGGGAAATACAGCATCAGTTGTTCAACGCTCTGCTAGGGAAAACCCAATCATGGTCCCAACTGCTTCCAAGGATTCGGCTCTCTTGGGGTTTGCGAACTCATCCGGGGAAGGAGAAATCATTCTGCTTCACTGGAGAGAGTACGACTCTGATGAGGAATTTCAATTCCGCTGGGGGAAGAAGGAATCATCCGACTTCGGGGGGAGAGTACAACTCTTTAGGAGAATACAGCATCAACTGTTCCAACACTCTACTGGGGAAGAGGGACTCATCCGACTTCGGGAGAGAGCACGATTCTGGTGGGGAATTTCAATTCCGCTGGAGACTTCAGTCTAGCACCATCAGTTGCTGCATACTTCGGCGTACGAACAGTTTACTACGAGACCTGCACTTGTGACCCGGTGCGGGGGGAATGAATTCATGCTTCGGTGCTTGAACACTTCTATGAAACCTGCACTTGTGACCCGGTGCGGGGGGAGAATTCATGCTTCGGCGCGCGAACATTTCTATGAGACTTGCACTTGTGACCCGGTGCGGGGGGAAGAACACGAGCTTCAGCGCCCGAACATTTCTATGAAACCTGCACTTGTGACCCGGTGCGGGGGGAAGAATTCATGCTTTGGCGCGTGACTCAGCTGAGGATGTGGCGTTCCTTCAGGACGCATCTGCTTGGGGAAGAGAGTCATCTCTGCCTGGGGAGACATATCAATGCTCACGGTCTTGCGTTCAGACTCTGCGGGGAGAGGCTACTGAACTCTGCTGGAGAAGGAGGAATCATCCTGCTTCAGGGATACGCACGACGCACTGTCTGGAATATGCTACACCTGTAACAACATAAACAAGCAGACAAGATACCCTTCTCAAAGGGACCTATCAAGGTTATTATCTCGTGACAATATTCAAGTAACTAATTGTTTCAACAATCAGTGGCCTAGGCCCGTAAGTTTATGTATGCGCATTTTATCAAAAACATCGGCGTTCTTTTTTGCAAACAAAACAGATAAATGCTAAACAGGCAAACAGACTTGTTGAATAGTATGCATTTTATTGATAACGAACCCCTGAATGGGTAAAAATGTTTTACAACAGAGGCAAGCTCCTGGAATAAGGAAGCCACGCAAAAATAAAACATAAATATACATCAGTATATACAAATGTCGGCAACGAGGCGTAGACGAACACCATGAGTTGATCCCTCTAAGACCCACTCGACTTCGATACTTCTCCGACGCTTCAGCTTCGGAAGAGATTGATTCAGATAAACGGCCCTCAGGTCCTCCAAACCACTAAACAATGAAAGTCCACTCGCGGATTGCAGTCATTTGCTTATTCAAATCCCTAACTTTTGCGTGAACCGCCCTTTGCGGGTTTTCAGTTCACCGGGATACCCTTTTTTGCCGAAGCCGCCCAGTGTAGGTTTTCGACTTCGCGGGTGTACATTTTTTCAATATATCCCTAATTTTTGCCCGAACCTTTTATTCTGTTTTTGGTTCGCCGGGATGCCCCTTTTTTGCCTGGACTCTTTCTTTTTTTGTCCAGCGGGTCGCTTTCAAGCAAAGTATTTTTTAACTGCGTCCGCGTTCACTGGGGATGCAAAATCTTCACCATCCATCGTGGATAACAACAAAGCTCCTCCCGAGAAGACCTTGCTGACGACGTATGGACCTTCGTAATTCGGAGTCCACTTGCCCCGGTGATCGGAGTGTGGCGGAAGAATCTTCTTCAGGACGAGATCACCCGTCTGAAAGCTTCTAGGACGAACCTTCTTATCATAAGCTTTCTTCATTCGGCTTTGGTACAGACGACCAAATGCAATCGATGCTAACCTCTTCTCGTCCATCAGGCTGAGTTGGTTCAGTCGATTCGTAATCCATTCTGCCTCGTCGAGTTTCACATCAACCAAAACTCGCAAAGAAGGGATCTCCACTTCTAACGGTAGGACTGCTTCCATACCGTACACCAAGGAGAAAGGATTTGCCCTGGTCGACGTACGCACCGTCGTACGATAACCGTGCAATGCAAATGGCAGCATCTCGTGCCAATCTTTGTACGTCACAACCATCTTCTGAACAATCTTCTTTATGTTCTTGTTGGCGGCTTCGACGGCGCCATTCATCTTCGGCCGGTAAGGAGATGAGTTGTGGTATTCGATCTTGAAGCTCTGGCATAGCTCCTTCATAATCTTGTTATTCAAATTCGAACCATTATCAGTAATGATCCGCTCGGGAACTCCGTAACGACAGATGATGTCCCTCTTTATGAATTTAGCCACCACTTGCTTGGTCATATTAGCGTACGAGGCTGCCTCCACCCACTTGGTGAAGTAGTCGATAGCTACCAGAATGAAACGATGACCGTTAGATGCAGTGGGCTCGATCTTGCCTATCATGTCGATGCCCCACATGGAGAACGGCCACGGGGAGGACATGACATTCAACGGGCACGGTGGCACATGAACTTTATCAGCATAAATCTGGCATTTATGACATCTCTTCGCGAATCTGAAGCAATCCGACTCCATCGTCAGCTAGTAGTATCCTGCTCTCAGGATCTTTCTCGTCATAGCATGCCCGCCGGCGTGCG
The DNA here is from genome assembly GCA_963859935.3 of Lathyrus sativus. Classification (NCBI taxonomy): domain Eukaryota; kingdom Viridiplantae; phylum Streptophyta; class Magnoliopsida; order Fabales; family Fabaceae; genus Lathyrus; species Lathyrus sativus. The sequence goes on from OZ012739.1 coordinate 312,566,278, forward strand.
TACCAAATGTGCCCTCATGGACTTCTTCCATGAGCATACTCGCCTCTTTCTCATCTACACATCTGAGTAGCACGAGATCGTGGTTTCTCTTATACAACACTCCATCAGGATTGAGATAAAAGTTTCCAGACAGCCTCCGCAGAATCTTCTTATCCTGGGTTGACACACCCGCAGGATACTCCTTAGTCATAAGGAAAGTCTGGATGTCGTGGAACCATGGCTTGCCGTCGACGACATCCTCGATTGCAAAGACAAATGCCGGTCTATCAAGACGCGAAAGGACAATTCTTGGAGCCTCATTCCAAAAATTGACTTTATACATTGAAGCCAACGTGGCTAAGGCATCAGCCATTTGATTTTCAGCCCTGGGCACATGATGAAGTTCCACTCGATCAAAGAACGGAAGTAGCCTTCGGGCATAATTCATGTACGACACCAAATTTGATTGACGAGTCTCCCACTCCCCTTTAATTTGGTTGATCACAAGTGCTGAGTCACCATATACGTCTAGGTTCTTGATTCTCAAATCAATTGCCTCCTCTAGACCCATGATGCATGCTTCGTACTCCGCCTCATTGTTGGTAACTGGAAACGTCAGTCTCGCAGTAAACGGGATGTGGGATCCGTGGGGAGTCGTGATGATAGCCCCGATGCCACTTCCATAGGAATTAACTGCTCCATCGAATATCAACTTCCACTGGGATTTCCTATCTGGCCCCTCGCCGGGCAACGGCTCATCGCAATCCTTCGCTTTGAGAAACATAATATCCTCGTCAGGGAATTCGAACTTCATCGGCTGGTAGTCCTCGATCGGCTGTTCGGCAAGGTAATCAGACAATACGCTTCCCTTGATGGCCTTCTGGGAGACGTACTAAATATCATATTCCGTTAACACCATTTGCCATCTGGCAATCCTGCCCGAAAGAGCCTGCATCTCGAAGACGTACTTGATCGGATCCATCTTCGAAATCAGCATAGTGGTGTGATTGAGCATGTACTGTCGTAGACGTTTGGCAGCCCAAGCTAGTGCACAACACGTCTTCTCCAGCATCGAATATCGAGATTCACACTCAGTGAACTTTTTACTCAAATAGTAAATGGCATGCTCTTTTCTGCCCGTCTCGTCGTGCTGACCGAGAACACACCCCATACTATTCTCCAGAACCGTCAGGTACATGATTAAAGGCCGTCCAGCCACTGGGGGTATCAAGATTGGAGGTTCTTGAAGATACTGCTTTATCTTGTCGAATGCCTTATGGAAATCCTCATTCCAAGTAATCGCCTGATCTTTCTTTAAAAGCTTGAACATCGGTTCACAAGTGGCCGTGAGCTGAGAGATAAACCTTGCAATGTAGTTTATTCGACCCAAGAAACCGCGAACTTCTTTTTCTGTTTTCGGCGCTGGCATTTCTTGAATGGCTTTTATTTTCGCAGGATCGACCTCGATACCTCGTTCACTAACGATAAACCCCAGCAACTTTCCGGACCGCACTCCGAAAGTGTACTTGTTAGGATTCAGCCTCAACCTGAACTTCCTAAGCCTCTCAAAAAGCTTCAATAAGTTGACCAGATGCTCTTCCTCTGTTTGGGACTTCGCAATCATGTCATCAACATAGACCTCGATCTCATGATGAATCATATCATGAAACAAAGTTACCATTGCTCGCTGGTAAGTGGCCCCTGCGTTCTTCAGACCGAAGGGCATTACCTTATAGCAAAATGTTCCCCAGGGGGTGATAAACGTTGTTTTCTCCATGTCCTCCGGCGCCATCTTGATCTGGTTGTAACCGGAGAAGCCATCAATGAACGAAAACACGGAGAACTGGCCTGTGTTGTCGACCAACACATCGATATGAGGCAACGAGAAATCATCTTTAGGGCTCGCCCTATTCAAATCCCGATAATCGACGCACATGCGTACCTTACCGTCCTTCTTCGGTACAAGCACTATGTTGGCGACCCACAGAGGGTAAGTGGTGACCGCTAAGAAGCCAGCATCAAGCTGTTTCTGCACTTCTTCTTTGATCTTAACGGCCATATCTGGTCTCGTCCTCCTAAGCTTCTGCTTAATGGGAGGGCAATCTTCTCGCAGCAGCAAGTGGTGGACCACGATGTCCGTGTCAAGTCCGGGCATATCTTTGTATGACCAAGCAAAGACGTCACTATACTCTCGAAGCATCTCGACCAATCTATGCTTGACATCACTCTGCAGTGAAGCCCCTATCCTGACATTTCTGACGAGCTCTTCAGAACCCAGATTTATGATCTCGATTTCCTCCTCGTGAGGCAGAATAACCTTTTTCTCTTGTTTCAACAAGCGGGCCAACTCTTCAGGAAGGTCTTTGTCTTCATCAATCTCATCCTCGGCTTGATAGATCGGGCAATCGAAGTCGAAGTGAGCCGTAGAAGGTCCAGACTCGATGTCATTTATTATGTGGATCCTGCAATAACAAGGGTTAAATTTAAAACAAGAATATGCAGGTTAGCACAAACCCCATTGCCATTTTACTATTTTTTCAAAACAAATATAAAACAGGAATAACAGAGAACGCAATATTTGAGTACGAAGAAAACGCCTTTAATTTATTAACAAAATGCATGTACATAATCCAACAAGGCCCTGACAATAAAACCGCTATGCCCCGGGTAGGACATAGGGTTGTACAATGATTGTAAAAAGTAAATCATTACTCTTCACTTGTCAGCTGGATGATATCCTTGATGGTCCAATTGTTGAGGCGCTCGCCAGGCTTGCTTGGCTGAATCCAAGAGTCGAGATCACAATCGCTATCCCCGCTGTCTTCAGACGCCGCGTTGATGCTTTCGAAAATCACTCTGCCACTGGTAAATAGGATCGGCCCCTTACCCCGTGACGCGCTGCTAGACGAAGAAGAAGCTTCAGCTTCAGGAGAATACCCCAATCCAAAATTATCCTGCTTGTTCGGTATCTCCAAAATATGCCCCCAGCCTGGGGTGGAACCGGCTTCGACGACGGCCCGAGCTTCTTTGAACGAGGAGAGATTCATCTCTGGCTTCTCTATGACGACAGGAGCTACCTCTTTCACCTTGACGGCTTCAAATTCTTGGCAGAGAGTTTCATGGATTTCGACATCCATTTCAACATACTTAAAGGATGACAAATGGCTCACCATAATGTCCTCCTCACCGCACACGGTTACTATGCTTCCCCCGACAGCATATTTGAGCTTTTGATGCAACGTGGAGGTCACGGCACCAGCAGCATGGATCTATGGCCGACCTAAGAGGCAACTGTAGGCAGGCATGATGTCCATGATATAAAAGACCGTGTCAAACGTTTCCGGACCGACTTGGATCGGCAGGGTCAACTCCCCGAAAACGTGGCGCTTAGTTCCGTCAAACGCTTTCACCACCAGATCACTGGGTGTGCAAAGCAATCCACGAGTGTCCAACTTCATTAATGCCTTCTTCAGAAGCACATTAAGCGACGACCCCGTGTCCACCAGGACATGCGACATGATTGTGCCTCTGCACTCTATCGAGATGTGCAAGGCGCTGTTGTGATCTCTCCCTTTAGGAGTCAGCTCTAAATCTGTGAAACCTAGCCCATTGCCAGCATTAACATGGGCTACCACCTCTTCTAGCTGGTTCACTGATATCTCTTGCGGTACGTAGGCAGCGTTCAATACCTTCAGTAGCGCGTTGCGGTGTGCTTCAGAACACAGCAACAAGTTGAGAATAGAAATCTTCGAAGGCGTCTGATGAAGATGGTCTACAATCTTGTAGTCGCTCTTTTTGATTAACCGCATAAACTCCTCAGCGTCCTTGACCAGCAAATCCTTCTCTACCCCGCACGGGGCCTCTTCGACGACTTTGCTTTTACCCTTATCATCCGCATCAGCTCTGACCACTTTCTCTGCCACGACCTCCGGCGGTGCAAACACTCTTCCGCTACAGGTAATACCACTGATTCCTGCGAGATTCTTCACAGTCGACCCATACGGCTCCAGCTCTAACCTCTAACCGTTGCAATAGACTTCGGCGCCATAATGCCACAGAACGACGTTAGTGCTCTCGAATGGGATCGGCCCAGCTTTGGTAATAGTGATTATAGGCAGTCTGGGCGCAGAAATAGTTATTGGTTGGCGAGGAATGGTGATGGTGGCGACTTCATCGGCCTGCTTCAACACTACCTCTCCTGATACACTTTCAGCCCTCCGGCTGAACTGCAAAATACCCTCAGTCATCAGACTTTGGATTCCTTCTACCAACTGCTCACATCCATCAGAATGTGTAGCACAGTCCATGCATAACTCTCCGCATCCTGGAAAGAACCCTTTCTTCAACAACTTAGCTTTGACGAAACTAAGCGGCGTCTTTAGGTCTTTGACATCAGTCAACAGATCTGCACTCTCTTTTTCGATAATGGCGTTCACTCCGCCTCCCCTATGATTCAGCATAGGGTTTTTCGTGACATTGGGCACATTATCGGAGAAGTTAATGATCTTGGCATCTACCAGGTCCTGCACCTTGTGCTTAAAGGCTTTGCAATTCTCGATTGTGTGGCCTGGTGCCCCTGTATGGAAATCGCAAGTGGCATTTGCGTCGTACCCTGGTGGAGGTGCCCCTGTCAAGGGAGCCATCGTCCTTTTCTGAACTAACTGAAGCTGAAGCAAAGTCTGCAAGAGTTGCGCATACGACATGGGCGGTGCCTCGAAGTGACGGTTTGTCAAAGGTGCCCGATTCTGGTACTTTCTATATCCCTGCTGATTCGGTTGCTGCCGCTGCTGGGATATTTATACTGGCTATCTGCGGCTGAGGGCCCTTGCCCTTTCTACGAGCGTTGGTCACAGCGCTCGCCTCTCCTTCTCGTCGTTTACCAGTATAAGGTTTCTTTCCACCTCCTCCAGCTGTGGATGATTCACCTTGGATTTTCCCGATCTTGATACCATTCTCGACGTGCTCGCCCATGGTAATGAGAGCTGAGAACGTCCCCGACATACCGCTGACTAACTTTTCATAGTAGATTCTCGGGAGGGTAGCCACAAACATCTGCACGAGCTCGCGCTCAACCATCGGCGGTTGAACCCGAGCAGCCAACTCACGCCACCGCTGGGCGTACTCCTTAAATCCTTCATTATTCCGTTGCGAAAGGTTTTGGAGCTGAACTCGGTTCGGGGCCAAGTCGCTATTGTACTGATAATGGAGGACAAACGCTTCAGCGAGATCTTTCTATGTGTGCATGCTAGTGGGCTCCAAGCCCATGTACCACTCGAGGGATGGCCCAGAAAGACTATCTTGGAAGAAGTGCATCAGCAACTTCTCATCTTCGGAATAGGCAGACATCTTTCTATAGTACGATCGCAGGTGGACACGAGGGCAAGTGGTGCCCTTATATTTCTCAAAGTCAGGCACCTTGAACTTAGGAGGTACCTTGAAATCAGCAATTAACCCCAGCTTGGACATATCAACGCCCAAAGTATTCTGATTCTCAATATCTCTCATTTTATCTTCAAGTGCTTTGAACCTGAGCCGCGCTTCAGCATTCAGCTCCGCTTCTGCACCTCTTTGAGAAAACACATCATCCTGATGATCCTCAAGCCACGGTTGAGGCACCAACAGATTCCCGACGCCAGCATTGCCGTTGACCGGCCCGATGTTGACATTAGCTCCCAGACTACCATTGCCGACGCCCGTCGCATTGAGTCCGATATTGGTCATCACGTTGCCATTGGCACTGCCGTTGCCCCCGGCCACAGGGACACCGTTCTGCGGAGTATCAACTGGTAGAGGAGTAGGCACAGCCCCGCCATGAAGTATGTTGTTACTATCAACCCTGGAGATCAAAGGTTGAACCAAAGTCCGGAGCTGGTCTTAACCATTGGCGACCACCTGCATCAGTTCCATAAAGCGACCCATCCGCTCACTGAGCTCCTGAACATCTGTCTGCACTTGATCCATGATCCTGGTCTGATTAGCTCGAGTTGGATAATAGTGAATTGGTCTCTGATCAATCCTGGAATCACCGGAAACAGTCTGGAACCTGTGAACTTGAAAAACCTGCAAACACTAAAGGCTAGGAAAAACAACAAAATGTACACCATGCAAATGCTTCATGCAGATGCATGCGTGTGTCTGTGTGCTTTTTGGGAGATTTCCCCCGATCCTAGTGCCTTAGTGCCAGTGCTGATAATAATAATAAGAAGAAGTCCGAGCCCAATCATGGAAACATCAATCTCATATATAAAGGAAAGCCTATCAAGGAAGTACATAGCATCAGCGAGTACAAGACAAATCAACAGCGTGACCTCAGCCAACAGGCCTGGTGATGGTCAGCATACAACAAAGATCAAAATAAAAGGAATACAACTAGTCAAGTACGGCCACGGGCGCGATACTCTGCTAATAACTCCTTTGTCTCTGGATGATCTGGCAAAGTGAGCAACCCCTCGACGAGTAGTTCCCTCTGCACAATGGTATACTGAAGTCCCTGAACTGAACTTTCCCATGCTCCTTCGCCGAAGCAATCTTCTAATTTCCGCTTTTTGGACTCAACCGTCAGCTTTCGCTCCTTCAGGTTAGCGAGAGCTTTGTTGAGTTGGCCTTCGGCGGCGTATCTGCGGGCGGTTTCTTCATCAAACCTCTGTTCACTGTCCTTCACCTCGGCTTCCAGCTTGGAGATCTGCAGCATCAACTTATCCTCCCGCTCTTTCCTGGTGGCCAGGGAAGCCTTCCAGTGCTGGTCGAACTTGGATATCCTCCTATATGCCTCGTCCAAATGTTGCTTCTTCGTAGCTAGTACGTCATTGACAACCCTGAAGTCTTGACCCATGCGTTCACGCTCGGCAATCTGCTTCGTCAGGTCTGTACCTAGCTGGTTCACCAACTCTGTCTGCCTTTTGAAAGAATGAACGGCCTTGTTCCTTTCGCTTCGAAGCTGAGCTAATTCCTTCTCCAGTTCTGCGTTCGCCCGCTTCCATTCATCCCGCTCAGCTAATACCTGGTTATGCTGATGAATGGGCACAGTAGTAGGCTCTTCGACTGTTGGCATCCCTATAGCATTGGCTCTGGCTCTGATCCATGCTGAATACGGAGGGTAGGCTTGATTGTTGCTTTTTCCCAGCAAAGGCTTTCCTCGCTTACTGATACTATTCCACGCATGCTGAAGCTTGGACAACAAATCCCCTTCTAGAATACCCGTGAGGTACAGAGATTCCTGCACCTCTTCCTCCTTCGATGGAGTTCTCAAAGCATACGCGAATTGTCGAACTAGCAACGACGGATTGTAGTTTATGCAGCCCTTCCTACCTATCAGAGGCACATTAGGAAACCCGCTGCAACTGAAGATCACCTCAGTACCTAACCTGTCTCTGTCGAACTAATCAATATCCTCTGCAGATAAACTCATCAGACGCTCAGGCCACTCAGCTGTGGCTGCAGACAAGACGAAAGGACCCCTCTTGGGCAGATGGCTATCAAGCCATTTATACAGCAAGGGTACGCAGCAAGAGACATTCTTCCCCCTCCTGTTCTCATTCTTGTAGTGGACTGAGTGATAGACATCTCCGATCAAAGTAGGGACTGGATTCCCTGAAGCGAAGATGTGAAACACATCAAAGTCTACAAAATCGGGCATGTTGGGGAACAGGATAATGCCATATATGCACAAAGCGAGGATGGCATTGAACGCGTCCCAACATTCGTCCTTGGCACACTGCTGAGCTTTAACCACCAGAAACTGCAAGGAGAACCCAGGAACCTTGTTCCAACTAGTCAGTACTAACTCGGAGGCGTCCAAATAAAGTGAAGAAGCTAAACCAGCCAGATCAAGCTCAGCATCCATGTGGACAAAAGGCATCTGCCTTTTGATGGGCACACCCAGCAAATCAGCATACTCTTCCAGCGTCGGCGCAAGAATGAAGTCCTGAAAAGTGAAACATCTCAGCGGAGGGTCGTAGAACTGCAGCAGAGCGTGCAACCCGTTCAACTCGAATATAGAAGGCTTGCAAACTAGACTGAGCAACCTGCCATAAGATTTTCTGAACTCATCCTTCACAGAACCACCTGCTAGAGCTATCAAACCAGTCAACTTAACCACATCAGGGGTAGGAAACTTGTACGCCACAGTCTTCCTGAGAGAGGCCATAACAAATACAATAGGAGGCAAGAAATCCTGGATCGGGGAAACGGTACCTGCAACACAGACACACGTTAATGAAATGCAAATGAACATGCGAACTAATGCAAAATGCAGTCATGCAATAATATATCCGGGTAACTGGTGCTGCGGAGATTTTGTATCAACAATCACTGATGAGAAGAAAACCCCGGCGTAGGACTACAGATCTAATTTGTCAAGAACAACCATCTGATAGGACCATATACATAGGATCATAATTCTGCTCTGCCGAGAACGAATGTCTGATAATAAGGACCTCTGATGTATGATCGAGAAATATCTGTTGACGAGGTCTTCAGACCCCAAATCAAAAATCTGCTCTATCAAGAACAAACACACAGCTGCTGATGAGATCTTCAGACCCCACTCAAAATCTGCTCTATCAAGAACAAACAACATCTGCTGATGAGATCTTCAGACCTCAAAATCTGCTCTATCAAGAACAAACCACTGATGACAATACTCTGATCAAACCTGCTCTATCAAGAACAGACATACACCTGATGATAAGATCCTCTGATCAAACCTGCTCTATCAAGAACAGACATACACCTGATGATAAGATCCTCTGATCAAACCTGCTCTATCAAGAACAGACATATCTGCAACTGAGAAACCCTGGTACCAACAAAACTGATTCACTGTCAAGAAAACCAGGTAGTCTGAAGGTCAAAGTTTCCTGCAATAAACCCAATCCCACTCACAGGCATGGACCTAAACTGACTCAAGGTACGACATCCTATGCGTTCATCAGCGTCACAGACTTTCAAGAGGGGTGATACGATACCCAGAAGGTGTGGCATCACCAGCTCATGAAGCGGCCTCACTTAGCTAAATCACAAATGATCGGTCCCCAGAGTCGACAATCCACCAAACCAGCAACCGTCTCAACCCAAAGGGTTGAAAGTGAAGCCAACCGGATGAACCTCGTCTGAGCGTGGATTTCATGAGACACTAGTGCCTGCAAAGCAAGCACGCGCCCACTAATTTCCACTCTAAGTCTATAGTGCACTCAAACCTGGGTCTGGCTTCTCACTCATCAGAACTCCCATCCCACAATAGCCTAAATAATCATATTATACTGAAAATAAAATGCGGGAAATAAAGTGCGAGAAGTAAAATCCGATAAATAAACGCAACCCAACAAGTAAACATACAAGCGTTAGGAATGACTCTCGCAGGGAACTGCTCCTATAGTCCCCAACAGAGTCGCCAGCTGTCGCTTTCGCGAAAATAAGGTGCCGGCACAACAGAAGAGTCGCCACCTTTCGTTATTTATCCCTCAGAGCGGGAAAGGAAACGATCGGAAAAACCTAACGAAAAAGGGTAAGACAAGGTCATCGCAACTGTTGTCTGGATTCGGGAGTCGGTTACGCAAGGGGAAGGTATTAACACCCCTCACGTCCGTCGTACTCGACGGGATCCTCGCTTGTTTGGTTTACTTGGACGGGTTGGTTTTATTCTATCTACCTATCAAGGCTGGCTGAAAAAGAAAAGAAAAATGACTCGGCAAAGCGTCGCACTTTATGCCTACGTATTCTCATCAGAGAATGAGAAATCAGAGTCAACGTAGTTCGGCCTACGAAGGGTTATGGGGGAAGGTAGCTCGCCAAGACATCGCCATCTTGTGCCTACGTACTCTCAACAGGCATGAGAGATCAGAGCATACGTAGTTCGGGAAACTACGGTTTATTTCCTGTCTTTTACGAAAGAAGTGTTTTTTATTGTGTTTGCAATTTCAATCGCACTAGAGACTATGACTTGAGAGTGAATGCGTCGCATGTCACCCAAAGGGTACCATACTAAACATCCAGACCATGGAAAAGAAACTCTCCCACAATCCTTTCTCAGATAGCTTAAGGCTCGTAACGTACGAAAGGAATCATTCATGATTACTGTATCTTAAACTGTTTTGAGATGAGAAGAGAACAGGCCCAACTAGGAGGGAGACTATCAAGTCCTACTGTTGTCATGCCATGGATTCATCCTATGGTTGAGGTTTGAACAGGGAACTCCTAGAAGTTGTCATGCATAGGTTTCAACCTAAAAGTCTATCATCAAATCCTTATCAAAGGAAATGAGAGTCCTAAGGGATCATGTCAATGATACACCAAAACAGACAAAGCATCAGCTTAACAGTAAAATGCATGCAATGCAAGTGAGGGAGGAAGTGTGTGTGGGGCTTCAGCCTCCACAAGCTTATCTCAACCTCAAGCCAGAATGAAATAACAGTAATCATACTGGAATATAAACAACATGCTATCAAGCAATAAACAGTAAACTGCAATCATACAGATAAAATGAAATGAAATGCCATCAGGCAAACAAACCACATGGGCAAGGGAGCTAGGCTCTACAGAATACCCGCAAGCAAAGCCACACAGTAACAATACAAGCAGAGGGAACAACTCAACCTCTAGTGCAATCATGATCCTAGATTCTAGTTATTCTAGATATGAACTTATTCTAATGCATCAAACAAGTCAAACAAAACACAACAATACAGAAAAGAAAAAGAGGAAAACAGACTCCTCTCTCAACTTCAAGCCTCAGCTCTTCCAACAGCAACTCAGTCTTCAGACTTCAATCACTCTTGACAGATAACAACTGCTTTTCCAGGTTTCAACCCTACAACATGAGTTTCAACTCATCTTCTCCCTTTTAGCTTCAGCTTCTTTGATCAGCTCCACCTTCAGGCTTCACCTAATCTTCAGGGATCTTCAAGTATCAACTTGCTCTTCATGCTCTTCAAGCTTCAGCTGGAATGGCAATGCTCAAGGATTCATCCTCTTCAATACTCTTCAATGAAGTCTTCATCTTCAAGCTCAAACTCTGACATCTCTCAAGACAATCAAACCAGAGAAAATCACTTACTGGATAAGCTGGGGGATATTGAACTGCTTATTGACCACCAAAGGTGACCTTTAAGGGTTCAACATCAAAGGAATAGTTCCCTCAAAAGTTCTAATTCCTAGGTACATCACTTATCCCTCCAAAGGAGAGAGGTGTATACCATGGAAGGACTTTGAATCATAGGGAGGAATGGAGGTGAATGATACCATCCATGTTTGAGAAAGAAGTTATCTACATCTAAACTCTTCCTCATTCCTAACCCTAAAACAACAAAAAGAAAAGAAGAACAAGCTCTCAAGCTCCTTAATGCATCTTCAAGTCTTCTACTATGCTCCTCAATGCTCCACAATGAGATACCAAGCTTTCCAAGCTCACAAAGCAAACAAACAAACAAACATGCCCTAAAGGCAACACAAACAATCAACCAATACAAAAATCAACTAAAAATAGTATACTATTATATTAAATCCTAATATAATTTCTAAGGGATCCTACATACCTACCCTTAATACCCATATATGCCCCATAGTCTAAATTGTCCTAAAAAACCCAAAATCTAAAGTTATTATGGACCTATGTTGAAGTTTTAACCTAATTCTACACAACCTAATAGCATCTAATCAAAACCATCCTAAAAATCATCACAAAAATATGGAATTAATCCAGGGGGAACCTAAAACATGTATCTAACTACCCTAAAAAGATTGACCTAAAAATACTAAGGGAGCTACCCTAACTAAATTCTACAAATTAAGGTATCAACTTAAAAGCATTAAAAAGCAATTAAAAGAAGAAAATATGCAAAAAATATAAAAATGCATGAGATGAAAAATGTTTTCATTTTATATTTTTCTAGACAAAAATATGAAAAGGGAGAAAAAACTCCCATTAAAAAACATTAATTTTTCTATTTATTATGCATTTTCAAAGTATGAGAAAATTTGGAGAAAAATAAAATGAACATGATGAGATGGGGTGCAAACAGAAATAAAATCCAGTTTAAATTTCATTTGGGCTCAACATGAAGGGTGCAGGAAGTAAACTGATAGGCCCAATGTGAATTCAGAAAACAAATGAAAAAAACATTCAGAAAATGGGAAATGGACGGTGAAAATAGCAATGAATTATAGTTAAAATCTGGATTGGGCCTCACATGGGGGGCGGGTATAGCAAATGGACTTAAGCCCAGACCAGCGTTTTAATGAAACGCCGCGTTTCATTCTTCAGACTTCCCTCTCATTCTCGTTTTGAATCTCAGCCATTGGATCGTTTCTCAAGTCAAATGGTCCGCGCGCACATCAACGGTAGAAACGTCGTCTTCAACCTTGAGATAGCTAGGGTTTCTGAAACTCCATTAAACACATGCCATGCAACAGATTTCCACCTCATCGTATGCCTTCGTTTCTCCATCAAATCTCAACATGTAAAAACCAATCTTGACCTATTTTCCACGCTGAATACAACTGTGGCATTGGTTTCCATTGAAACACTCTCTAATATCCAAACCGAATGTGAATCCAACTTATTCTCAAAATATGATCAGTTTTCGACCTCAACCAAACTCAACTTCCTTTACATAAAAATGATCCTCATGTTCCCCTAATCAAAATCATCTATTAATCTTGCATTAACATTCCTTAAATCACACGATCTTGCTCATCCAAGAATTGGCATCCATTAATGAAACCTCACCAATCACTCCTAAACTCATCATACATGATCACCTAATTGTCTCTAACCAATCTAAACTAATAATTTACCCTAGCCATGCCTAGATTAGGGTGTAGAAATGGTTTTGCATGCCTGGCTTCTTGGATTAGTAGTGATGGTAGATCTTCAATTCAGGCCTTGTAACTCCTCAAGAATGGTCCTTGGATGCTGACAACTCTTCTGTATGCAAAAGATTTGGTGTAGCAAGCTTGTACTTCAAGATCCAATGGCAATGGCTTCTTTGCAATTTCCAATGGAACACCTTCAATTCTCCATCAATGGAGCTTCAACTCAGCATGAACACACTCAGCAAGATCTATGGAGAAGATTTGTGGAGAAAAAAAGGATTGCAATGAAGAAGAATCAAGAGATTGAATATGATTTGCAATGGAAGCTTTAGGGTTTCACTCTCTCTTCTCTACACCAATTAACACCAACCTTGCCTCAATGCAAGTTGCACTTGTTATATAGAGAGGTTTAGAACAATCTAGAACCCCCTAGAACAATCCAATGAGAATTTGAAGTTTTCATGTCATGGTAATTTGGATTCTCATTTCTCATAACATGGTATCTCATGCAAAAACCCTTGTAACCTTGGTAACCAACTTGAATTTATCCCCACATGATATTTTGGATTAGTACAATGCATATCTTCCTTGTTTATTAAGTTTTTCCTTGTTTTGGTTTGGTACCTTCATGTGCAAGCAATCCAATTACAAAGCAACCCTATGATGCAAGCCTCAAATCAAAATTGTGGCTGAACCATTGTTCTTATAATGTCATTTGGAGTCAAAATGACCTATTACATGACATGGTTTGGACTTATAGCTTATGATTTATGATTTTCAACTTCACTTGAATTAACTTACGCCTCATTTTTAGGCCATTTTTATCACTTTTTGATATGAGCCTTTTCAACATCTCATGACCTCCCTACTAGCCTTAAAACATCATTCTAAGCAATTTTGATGTTGAAGATTTTTCCATTTGAAGCTTGGAAGTAGGAGATATGATCTTATGCTTGAAATGACCTATAACTTCCAAATGACCAAAATGCCATTGGCTTGCCAAAGCCATAAGTTGAGTTATACAAATCCTATCAAGGACTTCTAGTACTCTATAGAAAGCTAAGAAGATTATATTCAACATTCATGTTGACCAAGAGACCATAGGAATCGTCCTACTAAGGAAAACATTGTCTGCAAGTTGGGTGACTTTCAAGGACCCAGATTCACATACCTCAAATGACCTGTAATTTGTCAAAACCATAACTTGAGCTCTGCAAATCCTATCAAGGACTTCTACTACTCAAATTAACGCTAAGAACAAGCTCTACAACATTCATGTTGTGGGGAAGATGAGATGACAATCACATCTTGAGCTAAACTGCCTTGAAGATAGGGATCAAACTAGGGGATTTTACACAGTCAATCCTTAGAAACCCTAGCTTAAAACTTCTCAAACTCCTCAATCATGATGATTTGGTCTAGGAATCATCCTTATAGTATCTCAATACATCATTCCATGATCACATGTCTCTTGGATTAGGTCTCAACCCTCTCCAAATCATCAGTTGACCTAGGGTTGACCCAGTCAAAACCCTAATTCTACCATTCATGGCTGAATCTTCTGAATTCTTGTACAATGACCTCTCTGGGCTTCATGATGGCTCTCAAGACATCTCATAAGCTTTCTCAAAGCTTCAAGTCTATCCTCATAGTCTCAGAATCATCTGAGGAGCTCCCACAACTCTCAAGTTATGAGACACACAACCTTGGTTTCAACCAATTCCTCTGAGGATCTCTTGAGTTCTCTGACAAAGGTATCAACCTTTGAACATTTGAATATCCCTCTTGGCTAGCTTCAAAGTCTCACATAACTCTTGATAGATAAATCAATGTTGGTCAAATTTTGGGGTGCAACACAAGTGTACTATTTCGATCTCGAGGATCGCGTATGAGTATAAGTTCTAGTAATAATTCAATTAAACAAAAAACACTTGGGAGTTTAGGATTGTTTGGTGCAGTTATAAACAAATAGTAAGAAAATAAAGCAAGATAATAAAATTGAGTTTTTAACATATATGAGAAGCATGCTAGGGGACAGTGTATGAATTACCTTACAACAACCTTAATCCTTATTTACGAGACATGGCTTAAAACAAACCTTTACTGATTCTCAAGTGTACTTTTCCCTAAGGCCTTAGAAAGAAAAACTTTTGATATTAATCCTAAATCTTAAGTCCTTAAAGATTTAGGATGAAATCAAGCATTATATTTTATCAAGAATGTTACGATTACTACAGGGTAGCTCTAGTCCTAGGTGATATCTATTATAGTATTATCGTACAAAAAGCTTAACAATGGTTTTTCCGATCTAAAAGTTAATCGTAAATCAATTTCTATTTGTCCGGTAGAAAAAGAATTAAACACATTGTACAATAAATATGATTATGAAAAAGCACTTATGTCACTGAACAAAGGAAATCAATGTCATCACAAATGCAATTCAGGGACACCCCATAGCATTGGGGAGTTTAGCTACTCATAATATTCAAATTAAATTCAACAATTAGATTAAACATTACAAGAACTTTGGATTACTTTGATCTTCAATTGGTCCCGCGCATGAAAATCTTAAGTTCTCCCTTTTCTCTTGATCGCTCAATTCTCGGTCGTGATTTTGCTCTCCAGTCAACAGTCCCTTTCTCCAGTTCCAAAAGCATCTCAAATAGTCACAAGTCCAATACAACAGTGGTGAAATACCAAGAATATCTTCACAGATCACTTAAGTGAAAAATCTAAGAAAATAGGAATATGAATCGCCTTAGCCAACACGGGCCGTGTTGGCCCCTTATTTCTCTGCTAAAAAATTATCCTGTATCAGGCTTACTGACACGGGTGGCCGTGTCAGCCCCCTAGATTCTCACTTTCTTACTTTCTCTTGGCCTCTTCCTGACACGGCCCATGTTAGGTGACACGGGTGGCCGTGTCAGGCCCTTTGCTTTCTTCCAAAATCTCATCTGAAATCCCGAATTTTCCACTTTCTCGCTCCGATTCTTCCGGAAGGCTTACCTAAACCTAAAAACATTGGAAAGACACAACCAAAGCATAAAATGCAGTAAACAGAAACAAAATACAAATAAACATATAAAAATATTAACTAAAACTAATGGTAAAATAACGCATAAAAACCATTGATCAACTTCCATGTACTAAGCATTATATTCCTGCTCAAGCCCCTCATACCCAACACTTCTGCTCAAGGTTCCATGAAACGAGCCCCCTCTTGCACCACCCCTGGCCAAGACTTACTACTATGCTTTCATTAATCGAGGTATATTGCTTAAGCCACACCGACATAAGACTTTCCTGCTCAATCAATCTACTTGATTAAGACTTTCACAGCTCAAGCACATAGCAAGAGACTTACGTGGCTCAAACATCTTGGCTCGAGACTTCCTTGCTTGTATCCCAATGATACAAGACTTATTGTCCATTAATCCAATTGATTAAGACTTTTACAGCTCAAGCACATATCAAGAGACTTGCGTGGCTCAAACATCTTAGCTCTAGACTTCATTGCTTGTATCCCAATTACACACGACTTTTATCTAAAATGTTGAACAAGCTTAGAATAATAGAGAACAAGGTATACATGATACAAGTATCATAAGCATGAGAAATACCATAACAAAGACCTAAAGCTCTTAAGATTTCTAAGATATACAATGTTTAAGAAATCTTAAGGCTTTTACAATTACAACCTACATCAGAAAAATCTGTATATACATTGAGTTAATAATTGCTGATCTTGTTACTTCTTCTTCTGGTTGATCCTTGTTAAATATTTAGTTTGAACCTTCAACCATATTTATAGCCTTTTCAAAAACTAGCCACTGAGGAGGTAACTTGATCAAGAGTCTTTGTTGTTACTCCATAGTACAAGAGCCGTTGAAGATAGATACACCATAAGATCTTAATCCAATGTGTAACATGTTTAACCTTTGAGTCTTCAAGAGATTCTGTACTATTCGAGCCGCTGAGAGTAGATACCCATAAAACATCTCAGCCTTTCTTGAGCTTTGCAATCTATAGACTCTAGCTGACAAACAAATTTAACAATACAACTTGTTTTTTGCAGTACGGACAATTCAAGCTTTATCACTAACTTTGAATGGTACCAGAAGCCAACTTGCATTCACTAAGTATAGATACAATAACATTGCTTCTTATGATTCTGAGGCCTTCAGCTTCAGAGTCTTCGCAAGAAATTACTTAGCAAGTCTTCTTCAGATTCTGCCACCAGAAGCTAGTAATGCAGCATTTCTCAAAGTGTGCTTAATGTAGAATAGGTTCTGATAATAACATTTATAAGTATAAGAATCTGCACACATGTAACACACATCAAATATACCATTGTTCTTTCAATACATTGTTATCATCAAAACTCAAATAAAATAAGTCATGAGCAAATTTTGTTCTAACTATCTCCCCATTTTTTATGATGACGAACATAAGTATTTAAATGACAATGTTGGGAAATTATAATTTTCTTTTCAACATCATGGTATGAGGTTTGTAAGCTCCTCCTAAGTCTAATAGTCCAAAGAAGAGTTATGTAGACATCATACTAGGTACTACTCTTAAGAAAAAGTAATTCAGTTTTCTTAGTAATATAGAGTCTGAGGTTTGTAAGCCCCCCTGAGTTTAACAGTTCCAAGGTTGAGGATTGCAAGCTCCCCCTTAGTTCCAGATTTAAGAAAACCAAAAATAATATTTTAACTTCCTTTGACAACATCATAATACGAGGTTTGTAAGCTCCTTCTGAGTCTAATAGTCTAATGCTAAGGTTTGTAAGCTCATTCTTAGTTCTATGTACAAGAAAGTTAAAATGTGTCGCCCGAGAAAGATAACCATAAAAATAGAAATATAAATGAAAGAAATTATAAATGACCAATATGTATAACTGAATAGGTACTCAATGGGTTTAATTTCTATTTAAATACTTACCATTATTTCTCCCCCTTTTGTCGTCAAAAAGAAAAAAAATAAAAAGAGAAGAAGAAAAGAATTACATACATAAATACACCACAGATCATCATTACAGGATCAGTTTCCAAGGATTAAATCAGATGTTTGAGTTGCTCATAAGTCATTATAAAAGTATTCCAAACCTAATTCATTTTCATCAACATCCATCAGAATCATGGAAGTATCAACTGAGAGTCATAAGAATTCTATGGTAACAGAAATCTCCCAGAGCTCTACGAGACAAGATGTCCAAGAAGTTCAGAAATGAGTTGTTTTTGAAACATTTACCACTGGGCCTTTGCCCTATGCAAGACTTGCTTCTAAAGAAGCAACGCCAGTAGCTCCAACACTACCTAGAGGAGTAGGTTAACTAGAGATGTGATGAGCCTAGAAGAAAGATAACAAAGAGATCAAAGAAGAGAAGGCATTCCAATAAGTTGTTCTACTATCCAATCTTAGAGACAGAAGATGAAGACATTGATGAAGATGAGCTAGACATAGGCTATGACGACTGTTTTCGTCATAAGGCTTATGGTGACTTAGATAAGGAAATATAGTAAGCATTAGTAGTTCCTTATGAGTCAATGTTTTTTAATTGTTGTACCCCAAATTTTGAATCTTAGATCTTCATCATCATCATCATCATCATAGGAGCATCATCATTTATTTATCTAACCTTAACCTATTTCAAGTTTGTCTTTGTCAAGATACAGGTGAATTAGGGTTTAGTACAACCCGAAATCGGGGTTTCGATGGTTTGATCAGTCAATGTCTTGGATTGATTCTCCATGAATCAAGTCTCCATATCATTAAGAATACTATATTGGGTCAAGTATGAATCCAATTTGAGGTCGTCACCCAAAAAAGAGGAACAGTGCAGTCCAGGACCCCCGATTAGGGTTTCTTATCAGGAAAAGTCAATTGTGGGTTGACTTTTGATTTAAATGGTACTAAAATGATGGAGTCATGGTCCATGAAGCTTATATGACTTATTAAAGTCTACTAAAGAAGTTTCAAGACCTCAAAGGACTCAGAACACCAACAGTCAATTCGGGGTTTTCCGATCGATCGGTTCGTCTGACTGAAAAGTCAATTCATTGACTAAAAGGGTTTTGACCCCAAAATTGAAAGGAATCATGTTCCTAATGTTATATTACATATATTCATGAAGTTTGATGACCACTGGATCAAGGATTGAAGAGTAATCGAAAAATCGGGAAATTAGGGTTTTGAAAGGGGCAAGACCATAACTTTTTAACCACACATCCAATTGGAGTGGTTCAAAGCTTGATGGAAAGATCTTGACAAGTTCTATAAAAGTGCAAAAGTGACCTATGTGCAAAAAATGAAAATATTTGGAGTTAGGTTTTCAGCCAACTTCAAGGATGTTTTTGACCTAGTTCCACTTGGAATTTGAAAATTCCCAAAACATGAAAGTTGTACAGTATGATGAGGGCTTTCGAAAAAGTACAATAACTCCTCCATAGTATTTGTGAGCTAGGAGTTTCGAAGGAGGCAAGTTGGGGTCCAAGCACTTGAATGCACCATTCCAAATTTGTCACAAATCAACTTGCCAACCACCAAAGTCATCCTCAACCATTTGATTAACTCTTGATCTGATATTTATAGGATATAATGAGTAGAAATGAAGAAGGAATGAAGGGTTTGAAAGGCGTGACAAGATGGCAAAGCAAGTTTCAATATTATATTCAAAAAATCAATAGGAGAGAGAAACTTTTTCATGAAGAAATATGCAGCAGAAGTTCCCCTAGTCCCTAGCCAAGCTTCATTCACTTCCATTATGTGTGACAGAGGATTTGTGAATCATTGGAGTTGCTCTTCATCATTCAAATACCATTTGCAGACTATATCAAAGTAGCAAGGACCTCTGGTTTTCTTGTTTGACAAGGTTGCTTCAAAAGGTAAGCCTAAATCCTTGAAACTTGAAATTTTGCTTTGCATTTCACATGCTATGTTGAGTTGTAATCAATATTTTGTGCTAGAAATTGTTTGAACATGTTATATGTGTGTTATATGTCATGTATGAACCACCATTTGCACTAGAAATTGTTATTTCTTGACTGTCCAAAATGCTGGTCAGAAACTAAGCCCAACTAGGTCATCTTGTGCATGTTGATTCTAATTTGCCAAACTATGTGTGAATTTTCTAATTTTCCTTGAGCCAATCATTAAAAATGATGTATGTGTGATGTTTGAATACTTGTTTCATCAAACCTTGCCTTGTTTTGGACTGTCTTATGCTCATGCTTTTGGTTGTGACAAAAGTTGCCTAAACAATGATTTATCGAATTTCCAGTGAGTGTGTGGTATGGAAAAAAAATTGTACCATTGAATTCCATGCTCCAAAACACATAATTTTCACTCCATTTGGTTAAGAATTGACTGTTTTCCATCCTTCATGCGAATGACCCAAAATTGGTGACCTTGCCTTGCCTTAGTTTTGCCCTCATTGGTGCACCAACTTTGAATGATCATAACTTGCTCATTTTTTATGCTATTGATGCCATTATTTTTAAAATCTACTCTTGATCATGTTTAATTTCATTGAGTGAAGAAATAATTCAAGGATTTTTATCCTAGAAAAACTTTGATCCACTTGAAAAACATGTGTTTTTAGGGTTTTTACCTTGGTGTTTGTAAACTTTTTTAACTCGAAACTTGATTTATCTTGTGGGATTGATCTTGTACGACTCATATATGTTTTTTCATTTTTAAATGCTTAATAATGTTTTATTAATTGCCTTACCATGTTCATACTTGCTTTTGTGAATGCATATATGTGAAAATAGCCTGTTGAACTTCATCTGTGAACTTTGCCATGATTCTTGATGTTGTAACCTCTTGAACTTGCTTGCCATGCTTCATTCTTCTTGTTTATGTGCCTTGTTAGGACCATAACATGTTATGGTTTATATTTTGTATTAGTTGTTACCATGAACATTGCTTTGTTTTCTCCTATGAAACCATGAACTTATACTTTGTTGATTGTCATTTCTTTGCCTTTTCACATGATCACTTTTAATCTCTTTTGGTTGTTACCATGCTTCACGCCTTCATCATGTTGAATGTTGTCACATTTTGTCCTACTTGATTCATGCCCCATGTTTGGTGTAATTTGTAACTTATATTCTTAAACTTTGCTTGTTCATGTTTATCTCTGTGTGTACCTTGATGTTGTAACTTCTTGAATATGATCCCATGCCCCTACCTTACTTGTTATGATGTCTTGTTAGAATCATAACATCCTTAGGATTGAGCCTTGTGTTTAAAATTATCTTTTGAACATGTATGACACCAATCAACTTTGAACTTTTCACTTGAACTGTTGTAACACTTCTTGTATGCTTACTTGTACTTGATTGTCATCAATGCATGATTTGTTAATATCATGTTGTTAAATTTGACATTCTTTGAACCATATAATATGACTTTCCCCAAGTTGTTACATGCTTGCATTTAAGTTTGGTTGCATTACATGTTGTTGTCTTAATGGTTGTTACCTCATTTCTCTTCATCTTTGTTAAGATGTTTCAAGTGGTTTCTACTTTGTATGTTTGGTATTATAAGAACCTCTATCACCACCTCCTTCTATATATTGTAATATCTTTATGCATATGGTTGTAACCATTTGACTTGATTGTAATATTTGCTTGATGTTGTCACATACTTGCATCTCTTCTTTGGTTGTTACCATACTCTTTTATATGTTCATCATGTTTGAATGAATGCTTATGTATGCTTTTAGCTTTTTTAAGTCATTCCCCAAGTGATGGAACTTGTTAGTTCTCATCCAGTTGCCTCTTTTCCCTTCTTCCAAAGGAAAGTTTGTCTATTGACCCTTGGGTCATAGGTAGCTCATTACTCTCCCTTTGACTTTGTTAAGTCATCTTGAACCCTAACTTAGTTAAGTTAGAACCAACTAGCCATTAAACTTTGCTTAAGTCTAAAAGACCTACCCCTTGTTAGGAAGATCTTTCAATTAGAACTTTAAGATAGAGTTTGTTAACTCTATGTAAGAATCATTGTCATGATTACTTACTCCCCTCTTGACTTTTGTAAAAGTCAATCCCTTTGAGTGTACAACTTAGAATAGAGAGTTTTGTTAAACTCTGCACAAGCATTGTTATGTTTGTTTCCCTTTGAACCTTGATCATAATCAAGAGTTCTTAGTTCTCAGTGAGGTGAACTACGGTTGCTCTGATTCTATCCTAGTTAGGATACGTAGGCAGAGGATGCGATATCTTTGCGAGCAAACTTAGAACTATCCTTAGGTCTTTACCTACAACTTTACCTTATACCCAATCCCAAACCATAACAAACATTTAACAAGTATATCATACAAACAAACAAAATTTTCCTGTAGAGTACTACATATGTTTAGAATGTGAATTACCTACCCTAGGCATAACCAACCCCCGATCCCCGAATCTCTTGACGTTATTGTTACATCGCGCAAGAGGTCTTTCTTTATTTAACCTTTCCTTTGGATAAATCAAAGTCCGGTTGTGAATTTAATGAATTAAGATTCAAGTTAATCAATAGCTTGACATCATGATTCTCACCGCAACAGAAATGGCAACTTGACTAGAGACTAACTTAAATTTGAGGGTTTAACCTATTTTGTATGTTTGCATGCTATATTTGTGAATATTTTCTTACATGTATATTTGTCAATATATCTGTATTATGGACATTGGGTGCTTTGAGTGTTGAGATGAATCCTAACCCGGATTTGAGTGACACATGAGATAGGATTGTGATAGGATCAATAGTTGGGTTGTTGGGAGTAGTCCCAATAAGTCTGACATATGATGTAATCACGCTCAGTGGAGACCTCCTTGAGATAATTAGTAATACATGAGTAGTCGTGTATTCATTAATTGTTTCAACCCGAGAGTATGTGAAGCTGAGGACCTTTAGTAACACTTCTACTCCACTTGGCCTTTTTAGGACGTAGTGCAGAAACTGTTAGGATGTAGTCCCTCAACAGTTGTCACGCGATGCTACACTCAGACGAGTTTATCTTGAGAATATTATCGACCCACGTAAGAAGTTGCGTTGGTTGACAATATCCGAAGGATTTACTATGACTCAGGGAACTTTGGTAGAACCCGTTCGGCAGGTGCAAATAACTCATAGTACAAGTCCTTGGGGATGGGTAGATCTTTTAACTCCATGCTTTGACCTTGAGCTTAGGGAGCCTTGTGTGTGCATATGCATTGTGTTTGTGAATATTTGCCTTTGTGTTGTGTGTGCATCATTTCATCATCCCGTCATGGCATTTCATGTTACGACTGGTTTTGTTAAATTCAGTTGATCTCTTTGTGCAAAATCAAGAGATATATCATGGATATTGGAACAAGGAACACCAAGAGATATACTTTCAAGAAGCCTGATACATCCGAGTTGAGAAAACTAGGGACCATGGTGTCAGAAGAGTTTGGAAAAAGATATGGAAAGATTTTGAGCCTAGTTAAGACAGGGATGGAAGAAGGGATCCTCAACACTTTGGTTCAATTATATGATCCACTGTATCATTGTTTTACTTTTCTCGACTATCAGTTGATGCCGACTTTGGAAGAGTATGCCTACTATGTGGGAGTCCCTATGAAAGATCAAAAACCATAAAGTGGATTGGAAAGCTTACCTTCGTCGAAAGAAATAGAAAATGCTCTTCACCTTGAAGTATCTGAGATTAAAGCTCATCGTGCCACCAAAAATGGAATAGAAGGTTTCCATTCAGATTTCCTAGTAAAGAAAGCTGCCTACTTTGCAAAAGAGGGGAGCATGGATGCATTTGAAGCAGTATTAGCTCTTTTGATCTATGGATTAGTATTGTTTTTCGAAGTTGAGGAATTCATCAATTTCCCTTCTATTACCATATTTTTAAGTGGCAACCCTATGCCTACCTTGTTAGGAGATGCTTATCACTTAATTCATCATTGGACGCTTCAAGGAAAGGGAGCTATTCTTTGTTGTGCACCTCTGCTGTACAAATGGTTCGTCTACCATTTTCCGAAAACCGACGCTTTCAAAGAGAATACCAATGGATGGATATGGTCTCAAAGGATAATATCCTTAACACAAGCTGATATTCATTGGTACAATCATGTCTACGATAGAGGAGTCTATTTTGATCAGTGTGGAAGCTTCCTAAATATACCACTCATTGGAGTAAGAGGAGGGATCAACTACAATCCAGCCTTGGCTAGACGACAATTTTTGGTTTTCCGATGAAGGACAAACCCACCAATATACTCTTATCCGACTTCTTTTATCTCAACACTGAAGTAGTAGAAAATACGAGGAACATCACAGCTGATGCTTAGGAGAACATCCAGAAAAAGACAAAAGCAGACTTGGGAAAAAGAAACTATGTAGCTTTTGAACCATTTACTCAATGGGTCCAATCTAGAGCAAGAGATTTGAAGATGCTATATCTCCCAGAAAAGAACACGTAGATTATTATCGCGTCGTCATCCTCTGCAATTACCATTGAGAAGATGGAGGAATACCATGAATTACATATAGGAGCTCATCTTGAGAAGGATACTTGGGAAGGAAAGTATCATGCGCTTTCTTACGAAACAACAAGGCTCATCAGAGAAGTACAGAAAAAAGATGAATTGATAGAATGGCTCGAATGACGAGTGATTGATGGGGAAGCAACAAAGGAGAATTTATTTTTCTCTAGTATCAAGCCCACTCAAAGCATTCAAGAATACTCAAATATCCCTCCAACCTCTGGAGCCTGGAAAGGAATAGTGGACAAATTGGTGATGGAGAATGCAATTCTGAAAAATTTGAAGAGGCCTCGTGTTTGAAGTTCTTAGTTTAGACCACGGGACCTAGTTTCTTGATGTAACTTAAGCTTCTTGTATTGTGTCTAAAAAGTTGTAACTTTTTCTCGTAATGAATGAAATGAGGGTTTGGCACAATTGATCTTCTGATTTTTGTAAAACCAGTCGCATTTGCATTGCATCTTTGCATTTTACTAACCATTCAAGGAAATTCAAAATTTTCCCTTGCAGACATTGATATGGAACGACGAAGCAGGTTCCCATTTCCAAGCCTAAGACTGGGTAACCTCAGAATCTTGGCAGGCCTTGTCAGGAATCCTGCTGCTTTCATTGCAAAGTATGGATATCTTCTGCCACTACTCAATACCCGAGTCAACAAGGATATGCTGCAAGCACTCGTCGAGTTCTATGATCCAGTATATCACTGTTTTATATTCCCAAATTTCTATTTTCTCCCAATAATATAAGAGTACTTTGCTTACTTAAGGATCCCTTTCAACTTCAAAGTTTATTATGGGAAACCGAAAAGAAGAGACCTTGCCAAAGCACTGCACATCAGGCCAACAGAGCTACCCGCTGAATTGGTAACTAGGAGTGGTTTTTATGGAATGGAAGCAAGACCATTCATGGAGATGGCTGAATTTCATTACGATAACAGAAATCTGGGAATCTTCGAGGCAATCCTAGCATTCTTAATCTATGGTTTGTACCTTTTTCCATGTTGTGACGAATTCATCAGTGAAGAGGCCATTCGGCTGTTCATCATCAAGAATCCTGTGAACACTCTACTGGCAAATACATATATCACCATCCATCATCGAAAAGTTTATGACCTTGGGCAGTTCTCATGCTGTACAACTTGGTTCAACAAGTGTTTTATTTCTCACTTGCCTAGAACTCAGGTTCTTTGGAACCTTCCCAACAAAGAAGCATGGGTTGAAAAATTAATAACACTTAGACACTATGATATCAACTGGTATGATACCAATATCAGCGGTGTCATTATGATCCCAAGCTGTGGAGATTTCCAGAACGTACCCCTTATTGGTACTAAAGGTGTAATCAGCTACAATCGAATCCTCGCTCGCCGCCAGCATGGATACTCAACAGAGCCTGAGCATGAGCCAGATATGCTAAGAGTCTATTTTTGTCAAAAAGGTAGCAATGAAGAACTTGAAACTCAAGCTAGTTTTGCTTGGCGTCATCCTCTTCTACAAGAAGAGACCCCAGAAGAGAATGTAAGATGTTTAACCACAAAGGCCTATCTACTTTGGTCAAATGAGATTGCCTTGAGAATGTTTTACACTCATACCTATGAGATTACTTTAGAGCTCGAGGTTCCTATACCGAGAGAGGAGCTGAGATACACTTTAGTCAAAGCGAAACGTGAGAATGCTGAACTGTGGGAGATAATTCGTCAGAATCAACTCCATTCCAGGTCTCAAGAGGGAGAAGGATCATCTAATTAGAATGATCGACACTTTGCCATTTCCTACTTTTCCTTTAAGATTGTAATATTTTGTTGTATTTGCTTCTGTTGTAAGAAAGGTCTTGCTTTTTAGCAAGAGCCATCTATTGTAATGGATCTCAACTTATCAATGAAAACCTGCTTTTAAAGTACGTTGTTACGTGTGTTTCTAACTTTGTTTGTATGTTGTTGTTTTTCCTTGAATGGTTGGTTTTGCATTTGCATTTGCATATCATTCTGCGTAGTCTTGCATGGGTTCCGCAACTCATCTGTTGCTCTTTTCTGCTAGAGAAAGAGTGAGGAAAGAAGTCACACTGAGTTCCCACAGATACAACACTCGAGCCAGAGCTCAAAGAAAGATGGCCTACCATGACCAGATCAACAACGACATCGAAGGAATCAAAGATAACGTCAGTCTGATTATGGAAGTTCTCAATGTGATAAAAGCAAAGATGGATTCACAAGCTACCGTGGTATCTGAAATTGCTACATCAGCGGTAAATCCTCCTACAGTTCTAGCTTCAACCATGGAGTTTTTGTTCGATATATCTAGGGATTTTCTGCCCCTGCTCAACAATCCTCAACCATGCAGCTTTCAACTACAAGTTGTTCCGATAACGATAGATCCTCTTTTCACCCAGGTGGGAGGTCCGACGCATGCTCGACCTATTTTCAACACTCATCAGCCCATCTTTGATGTACCCGATGGTTCCGAAATCGAAGACGAAAAACACGAGAAGTTGAGGGTAGAGATGGACATCATGGCTAAGAGAATGGGAGTTATTGAAGAAAGCAATGTCTTTGGATCAGACGCCAAAGACATATGTCTAGTGTCAGGGTTGGTGTTTCCACCGAAGTTCAAGATGCCAATATTCGACAAGTACGAGGGATCCACTTGTCCGAAAGTTCATTTGATCATGTGTTGCAGGCGGATGGCTCCGCACATCGAAAATGATAAGCTACTGATACATTGCTTTCAGGATAGCCTCAAGGGAGCATCTGCCAAGTGGTATCTAAGTTTAGACCAGGAAAAGATACATTGCTTTTAGGATTTGTCTGACGCATTTATCCAGCAGTATAAGTACAACATGGATCTGACCCCAAATCGCCGTCAGCTTCTTAGCATGACACAAAAAGTACTGAATCCTTTAAAGAATATGCGCAAAGATGCTGCAGGACAGCTGCTCAAGTTGAGCCACCCCTGACTGAAAAAGAGTTAGCTGACTGGTTCATAGACACAATTAGGCCTGAGTTCTATGAGAGACTAATCAGTAGTGTCATAACAAACTTCTCCGACATTGTAGCTATGGGAGTAAAAGTTAAGGCAGGACTGAAGAATGGAAAAGTGTCAAATTCAACTGCTAGCTCCAACATCAGTGTTACCAAAAAGCCAACCAGCAACTTTCACAAAAAGAAAGAAGGAGAAGTGAGCATCGTGACACATGAAAGAAAAGTACAAAGGAGCCAGCGACAAGAGTATCAAAAACCACCGTATGTGGCGACAGTGACACCTGTTTTTCAACAACAACAAGTTCAACAAGGTCCTCAGCAAGGGGCACCCAATTAGTATCAGCAATATAACCGGCAACCATAGAACAATCAACAAATGCAGCAGCCTCAAGCTCAGGCTCTGAGGGAAAATTATCAAAGTGGGAAGCCAAGAATACAACCCATACCCATGAGTTATATAGAAATGTTTCCTATGCTGGTGGAACGAGGGCTCATCGGGACAAGGAAGTTAGGTGCTCCACCTAATCCTCTACCTCACTACTACAACCCAAACGCACATTGTCCTTTTCATGAAAACGCCCCCGGGCATGATCTGGAAGGCTGCTTCGCACTTCAGCACATTGTCTAAGAATTAATAAAAAAGAAGATATTGTCATTTGAGGACAATCACCCAAACATGAAGGACAACCCTCTACCAAACCATGGTGGGGTAAACGCCATAACCGAAGAAGGGGAAGAGCCTGAAATGAAGACAGTCACAATGGCCTCTGAAGTAATAATGTCTTGGGTAGAACTGCATAAAAGGCTCGCTCGAGCATGGGTGCTCAAGAGTTCTCATGAAAACTGTGAGGAATGCAAACTGAATCCACAAGGTTGTGACCTTGTGAAAAAGGATGTTTAATCATTAATCGATCAGGGAATGCTGCAGATTAGTAGCAAAAGAAAGAAGGAGGATGTGGCAGTAATTGAGCCAGTGTTCAATATGCTTGGAGAATCCAACAAAAGAGCAGTCTTCAGAAATAACAACGACCATGCAACCAGGCATAAAGCTACCAGGTCGGTATTTCGAGATGATCCTACGCCCAAGTTTGGAAAGGATCAACCCAGGTTCGATCTGAGAAGAGGACCTAGACCTCACCCACGGGCTATAACACCTAAATATGATTATTCGTGGCGTAATGAAATTATGGGAAAGAAGTATGAATATGTCACCAATGTTGCTGGGGTAAGCAGGATGACCTGAAGTGGTCGAATATATCAGCCTCGAGCAAGTCCTATGGTTCCTCAATCAACCGCTGCCATTCCTAAAGTTGCTACCGTTGTTCCTAAGGAAGCCGTTCCGAAAGAATCAATTTCTAAGGAACCCACCGGCAAAGGGAAGGAGATCCTCAAAGACGATGAGGAAGAATTCTTAAGAATCATCCGCCGAAGTGACTACCAAGTGGCGGATCAACTTAATCAAATACCGTCAAAAATATCCATCATGTCACTATTGCCGAGCTCCCCTGCGCATCATCAAGCCTTGATGAAAATATTGACGCAAGCTCACGTGACAAAGGACCTCACAATGGGACAATTTGACTCATTCGTTGCAAACATCACAGCATGCAACACCATGAGCTTTAACGATGGTGATCTGACAGCTGAAAAACGAAAGCACAACCGTGCCTTGCATGTATCGATCAAATGTGAAGAAGACACACTAGCCAGAGTACTTATTAATAAAGGGTATGCGCTCAATGTGATGCTCAAGAGGACTCTAGCCAAATTGGCTTACCAAGGAGCTAAAATGAGACCTATTTCTCTAGTCGTAAAAGCTTTTGACGGCTCAAGAAGAACTGTGATAGGAAAAGTTGATCTACCAATCGTGATAAGCCCTTAGATCTTTGAAATCACTTTCAAGTTATGGATATGAATCCGGCTTACAGTTGTCTACTAGGAAGGCCATGGACACACACAGCAGGCACTATCACCTCCACTCTACACCAAAAGATGAAGTTCATCGTTAATGACTAGTTGGTCATAATTCATGGAGAAGAGGATCTGATGCTGAGTAACCTGTCCTCCTTCAGATACATAGAAGCTGATGAAGATGCACTTGAAACTGGTTTCCAAGCCTTAGAAATTGCCCATGCTGTATTGGTTGATGAGTCAGCAATAACCCGTGGTCCATCTTTTGCTTCCGTTCAGAGTATCAAGGCTGCAATGAAGACAGGACTCCCTTTTGGATGGAGGGAGGTCATAGAAGTCAACGCTCGGGCGAAAAATGACAGACAAGGGTTGGGTTACAAACCAACTCTAGAAGATGCACCTGAAGAGAGCATCATGAAGAAAAAGTCCTTAGAGGAAATATTCACAAGCGGTGGAATGCAAGTGAACTCCGTCATAGGTGAAAAAGAAGAAAGTGACCTCGACAGCCTGATGATCCGAGGTGGAGCAGCTTTGTGCAACTGGGAAACTGTGGAAATCCCGGTCTTTTTACCTTTAGAGTAATTCATTTGCTTGTTAGCTTTGTTTTCTTTAAATTCCTGGTCTTGCCCAAGACCAGTGAATCGTTTCGTATGAGCCACTTTGCAATTTGAAAAGATCTATGAATGAAAAAAGTTTTTTTGTTAAAACTCTTATTTTGTTTCCTTCTTATCATTCTCACTCTTTGTTAAAAGGAAAAATGACAACTTTTTTGAAAACCTAAAAACAACCCACCATCTTCATGTCTGTGTGTGTGTGTGTGTTTGATCATTCTCAAACCTATAAAACCATGCCGAAAACCTCCATCACCCACGAAATCCATTGATCATTCGGTCCCTTCTGGTAGTGGTTCATTTGTCTTTCAAGTCGAAGAAGAAAATGATGAAGACTCAGAGGTCCCTGAAGAATTGAAGAGGATGACCGAATACAAAGATGCCTATCTTCAGCCGTACAAAGAACAGATCGACATTGTCAACTTGCGATCTGAAGAAGAAAAGAGAGAAGTCAAGATCGGAGCATCGTTAGGGTCAGAAGCCAAAAATAGACTGATAGCACTCCTCAAAGACTATGTCGATGTATTTGCTTGGTCTTATCAAGATATGCCAGGGTTGGACACCGGCATTGTTATGCACAAGCTCCCTCTAAAGTTAGATTGTCCTCTAGTAAAGCAGAAGCTTCAAAGATCTAGACCCGACATGGCTCTCATAATCAGGGACAAAGTCAAAAAGCAAATTGACGCATGCTTTTTAGCAGTATCGAAATACCCAGAATGGGTGGCCAACATCGTGCCTGTACCAAAGAAAGATGGCAAAGTCAGAATGTGTGTACACTACAGGGATCTGAACAAAGCTAGTCTGAAAGATTGGTGGACAACACAGTCAGTTTTTCAGTATTTTCATTCATTGATGGATTCCCAGCTACAATCAAATAAAGATGGATCTGGCCGACATGGAGAAAACAACTTTCATTACAACCTATGGCACCTATTGTTATAAGGTCATGCCCTTCGGTCTGAAGAACGCATGGGCAACATATCAACAAGCTATGGTCGCCCTCTTCCATGATATGATGCATCAGGAGATTGAAGTGTATGTAGACGATATGATTGCAAAGGCTCAAAATGAAGAAGACCACTTGGATCATTTGCTGAAGTTATTTGAAAGAATCCAAAGGTATCAACTGAGGCTAAATCTGGCTAAGTGCACCTTTGGGGTTCGTTCAGGCAAACTACTCGATTTCATTGTTAGTCAACAAGGAATCAAAGTAGATCCCAATAAAGTTAGAGCTATTCAAGAAATGCCCACTCCTCAAATGGAAAAACAGGTCAGAGGTTTCCTCGGATAACTAAACTACATCTCCAGATTCATTTCTAATTTGACGCCTACTTGCACACCGATCTTCATGTTGTTACAGAAAGATCAAACGGTGATATGGAATGAAAATTACCAGGCCGCATTTGAGAAGATTAAGAAGTATCTACATGAGCCCCCAATATTGATTCCTCCAGTGCCAGGAAAACCGTTATTCATGTACATGACAGTACTGGAAGATTCAATGGGTTGTGTCCTAGGCCAAACTGACGAGTCAGGAAAGAAAGAGCATGCAATCTACTATCTGAGCAAGAAATTCACAGATTGCGAGAGTCGTTACTCCCCTCTAGAGAAAGTCTGTTGTGCCCTAGCCTGGGCAGCCAAGCGTCTGAGACAATATATGATTTTCCATACTACGTTGCTGATCTCCAAGATGGACCTAATAAAGTACATCTTCGAAAAACCAGCTCAAACTGAAAGGTTAGCCAAGTGGCACATGCTCTTGTCAGAGTATGATATCTAATATGTCGCTAAAAAATCCATCAAAGGTAGTGTCTTGTCAGAACACCTTGCTGAGCATCCCGTGGATGATTATCAACCGCTCAAGTTTGAGTTTCCCGATGAGGATGTAATGTACATTCAACGTATGAAGCCAGAGCATGCTTCTGAAGAAGGTCCCAAACCTGGATCCCACTGGGAAATGATGTTTGATGGAGCGTCTAACAAGAATGGACACGATATTGAAGATGCCTTGAAAATCCAACTGGAGGGTATACCGCCCGACTCTGCTCCTCCTGTACCAACAACATAGCCAAATATGAAGCTTATATCCTGGGGTTATAAGCTGCTATTGACCTCCGTATCAAAATCTTGGAAGTGATCGGTGACTCTGCTTTAGTGATCTACCAACTCAGAGAAGAGTGGGAGACTCGAGATGAAAAATTGATCCCCTACAAAGATCACATTCTAGAGATGATTGAGTACTTCAATGAAGTTACTTTCAAACATGTGCCGAGAGCAGAAAATCACATTGCTGATGCTTTAGCCATACTAGCATCGATGTGAAAGGTCCAGTTTGTTAATGAGGTACCTCTGATTTACATTGAAAGAAGGATTGTACCAGTATATGTCATGGTATTAGAAGAAGAGTCTTATAGGAAGCCTTGATTCCACGACATTAAGAATTTTCTTCAAAATCATGAATATTTGGCTGACGCATCCAAAATCGACAAAAGAGCCATACGAAAGTTATCATCCAAAATTTTCATCAGCAATGGCATCATGTACAAGAGAAACCACGACATGGTTCTACTCAGATGCGTTGACGAAAAAGAAGTAGATCTGTTAATGACAGAAGTACATAAAGGGACATTCGGAACTCATGCTGGTGGCCATGCCATGGCGAAAAAGATTTTAAGGGCTGGATATTTTTGGTTGACCTTAGAGACGGGTTGTATCATCTTTGCTCGAAAATGCCACAAATGTCAAGTCTATGTCGACAAAGTGCATGTCCCTCCACATCCTCTTAATGTGATAACATCACCATGACCATTCGCTATGTGGGGCATAGACATGATTGAGGCAATAGAGCCAAAAGCTTCCAACGACCATCGATTCATCCTTGTCGCAATCGATTACTTCACCAAGTGGGTAAAAGCAACATCATATGCGAACGTAACCAAGCAAGTGGTCGCCCGCTTCACCAAGAAAGAAATCATCTGTCGATACGGCATCCGTGACCAATGGATCAAATCTAAATAACAAAATGATGAAAGAACTTTGTGATGACTTCAAAATCAAACATCACAATTCATCTCCGTACAGACCGAAAATGAATGGCACTGTCGAAACGGAAAATAAGAACATCAAGAAGATAGTACAGAAGATGGTGGTAACCTACAAGGATTGGCATGAAATGCTACCATTCGCTGTACATGGGTACAGAACATCAATGCGCACTTCGACAGGGGCAACCCTTTCTCCTTGGTTTACGGAATGGACGCTATACTACCCATCAAGGTCAAGATACCTTCGTTAAGGATCTTCATGGAAGTTGAGCTTGAAGAAGTTGAGTGGATAAAATAGAGGTTTGATTCATTGAATCTCATTGACGAAAAAAGGATGACTTCCATGTGTCATAGCCATATTTATCAACAAAGGATGAAAAGAGCTTTCGACAAGAAGGTCCATCTTAAAGAATATAAGGAAGGAGAGCTTGTGCTCAGAAAAATCCTACCAACACAAAAGGACATGCACGGAAAGTGGATGCCTAACTATGATGGGCCTTTCATCGTGAAGACCGTTTTCTCCGGAGGATCTCTAATTCTTGAAACGATGGACGGTGAGCAGCTCAAGTACCCCATCAATTCAGACGCAGTAAGGAAGTATTACGCCTGAACAAGGAAACTTAGAAAGGTGACTCAAGCAAAAATGCCTCATCTGTCCAAAAGAACAAAACAGGAAAATGCAGGGGCAAAGCCTCGTCGAAAGTATTGAAGAAAATCATTGTCTGCCGTTCTCGTCAGAAGCAGCGAAGCATATTGACTACTAGCTAGTAGGATCAGATTATTGTTGGATTATGTACACCCTTTTTGTTTGCCATTTTTCAAAATTGTATTTTTTTCCCGAGACTTTACCCTTCGTAAATTTCTCATCTATTAATGAAATCAGATTTCGGACCAATCATTGTTATAATCCATGTTTTTGTCATGCAAATTTCACTTATTCGTTAATAATGATTTTTTGAAAAGCAAAGTGTTTTGAAAATGTAAAATTTTGGTTTAAGGGAACTAATTTAACAAAGCACGTTAAAACTCTAGAGGTGATATGACAGTATTACACTGCTCTCAGAGCAGTAAAGAGCTTGTTGCCGTCTCCGACCAAGGATGCGCCCGACGGTTACCCTGCTGTTAAACCAAGATTCCTCTTCTGCAGGTTGGCAAAAGCATTTATTACTCCCATAGAATCGTTTCGCTCCCCAAGAAAAAGCTTCATCCAAAATTGTGACATCGGGACTCAGTGTGATGGATTTCCTCCTTGTGTTTCTTGATTTGTTTCCTCCTTCTCCCTCGTGAGTCGGTCTGCATTTGCATTTGCATCATATCATTATCATACTCATTTGTTTGCATCATATCCTTTGGTCGTTACCGATCTTTGTTCCATCCTGTTCGCCACGGGATCGCTTCGTGTTTTGATACCCCAACTTTGTGATAGATGTTTTTACCTCTGGAGGCTAGTTATGACTAGCGATATCTGATACAACCTGGTGATTACCAGGATGATTAGTTGTTACTAACACTTGTCGTTGAGATTGGGTCACCACCAGCTTTGTTCAGTACGTCCAATGGTTACTAGCACTACCGTTAAAATCCAATTGTAATTGGTATCCTTTGATCTGGTTGTTACCGATCATTCCAAAGCCCAGTAGTTACTGGCATTGCTTCTACATTCAATTTTTGTTGGTACCCTTGTTTTGGTCGTCACCAATCTTTGAAAGTCATGTGGTTACTGGCATCGTTTAAAAATCCAATTGTCATTGGTATCTTTGATCTAGTTGTCACCAGTTGTTGTGGTGAGAATCGTGATACCAAGCTATTGATTAACTTGAATCTTAATTCTTAAAATTCACAATCGAGCTTTAATTTATCCAAAGGAAAGGTCTAAAGAAAGAAAAACCCTTTTCGCGATGTTACAACAACGCTAAGAGATTCGGGGATCGGGGGTTGGTTATGCCTAGGGTAGGTATTTCACATCCTAAACATCTGTAGTACACTACAAGAACCTTTTGTTTGTTTGTATTATAAGTTTGCTAAATGTTTGCTATGGTTTTGGAATTGGGTAAAAGGTGTAGTTTAAGACCTAAAGATAGTTTCTAAGTTTGCTCACAAAGATATCGCATCTTCTGCCTACGTATCCTTACTAGGATAGAATCAGAGCAATCGTAGTTCACCTCACTAGGGATGAAGAACACTTGATTATGATCAAGGTTCCAAGGGGAACAAACATATCCATGCTTGTGTAGAGTTTATCCAAACTCTCTAGATCTACATTGAACACTCATGAAAGGGGAGTAAGTAATCATTTCCATGATCCTTACATAGAGTTAACAAAACTCTACCTATCTCTATGTTGTAAGACCAATTGGTATATCCAGACCAAAATGTGGGAGAAGTGGGAAGGTTGATTAGTTCTATCTAGACCAAAGGGAAGGTTGATTGGTTCTATCCAGACCAAAGGGAAGGTTGATTGGTTCTATCCAGACCAAAGGGGAGGTTGATTGGTTCTATCCAGATCAAAGGGGAGGTTACTTGGTTCTATCCAGACCAAAGGGGAGGTTGCTCGTCAAGATATCGCATCTTGTGCCTACGTATTCTCATTGTCCAATGAGAAATCAGAGCGGTCGTAGTTCGGGCACGAACTACAGAATAAGGATCAATTGGTTCTTTCCAGACCAAAAGAGGGATAAGGTTCTATCCAGACCTATGAGTTTAAATCCTATTGGTTCTATCCAGACCAAAAGGGGGAGAAGGTTCTATCCAGACCTATGAAGGCTAAATCTTATTGGTTCTATCCAGACCAAAAAGGGGGAGAAGGTTCTATCCAGACCTATGAGGTTAAATACTATTGGTTCTATTCAATTCAAAAGGGGGAGAAGGTTCTATCCAGACCTATGAGGTTAAATCCTATTGGTTCTATCCAGACCAAAAGGGAAGAAGGTTCTATCCAAACCTATGAGGTTAAATCCTATTGGTTCTATCCAGACCAAAAGGGAAGAAGGTTCTAACTTAACTAAGTGTACAGATGACTTTACAAAGTCAAGGGAGGGTAATGAGCTATCTATGACCCAAAGGTCAATCGAGAGACTTTCCTTTGGAAGGGAAAAAGATGAGACAACTTGGATGAGAACTAAAGAGTTACATCACATGGGGAAATAAACTTAACAAAGCAATAATCATTCAAACATGATGAATATAAGGGATATGGTTACAACCAAGAACATGCAAGCATATTACAATATCAAGCAAGGATTACAATCAAGAGAATGGTTACAACCAAAATAAGGTATAAAGATATCACAATATCAATGATTTCAAACAAGATAGATGGTTATAACCAAGAACATGCAAGCATATTACAATATCAAGCAAGGATTACAATCAAGATGAATGGTTACAACCAAAGCAAGGTATTTAAGATATTACAATATCAATGATTTCAATCAAGATAGATGGTTACGACCAAAGCAAGTATCAAGATATTATAATATTAATGATTTCAATCAAGATAGATGGTTATGATCAAAGCAAGTATCAAGATATTATAATATCTAGAAGGGGAAAGTTCTTTCAAGACTTAATGAAAGGTAAAAACCAAAGCATATCTTAACAAAGAAGGGGGTACATCTTAACAAAGATGGAAAGGGATATTAACAAATATAAAGAAGTATCTTAACGAAGATGAGGTTCCATAGGGCTTACAAGATGACATGTATACTTACAGGCATCATGCCTAAACAAATAATGTCACAACAATGGTATACAAAAGTTCAAAAACTTCAAGGGGAAAAATTTCAAGTTTTAATGATGATTAAACACAAATGCTTACAAGCAAGGAGTTTAAGTCAAACTCAAGTACACAAGGATGCTAACAAGCCAAGATCAAACCAAACTTCAAAAATAAACTTAATGAAAATGATATCCAAATTTTTGAAATGAAGATTGAAAGAGAGGAGGGTAAAAACCCTAAAAAAGAAGCATGACCTTCTTTTTAGTGTAAAGTGTTTCTAAAATGAAAATTCTAGAATTTTTTACATGTCATATGAAAATATGCAATAATACAAGACATTTGCAAAAAGAATCATTCAAAAATGATAAAAAAATGAGGAAGTTGTGATACTTTGTATTTTTAAAGAAGAAAAAAAACAAACATTTTAGTAATTAAAAATAAAGGATGTGCGCTTCGTGGGTGTTGAACCCACCACCTTGTGATTACAAGTTCAAAATTTCACCAATCCAACCAAGGGCGCGCGCGTGATATTTGAAGGAAGAAGAGAGTGAAAATGTGAAAACATGAGAAATATTTGAAAATAAACAAAAGAGTTGATCTCCACACGGATCAAACTCAGGTCAGGAAGCATGACAAGGCAATTGAAAAGCAAGGCATAACCACTGGGGTGGCGATACATCCTTGTATTATGCCACCCCAATAAATACTTATACTTAAAAGAACAAGCATTATGGGCAAGGCATGACAAGCAAGAACTAGGCAAGTTGGTGTCAAAACGGTTTCATCATAACTTGATCAAAACACAACCAATTTTCACAAAATTTGAGTCTAAACCACTTGTTTTTTGAAGAGGATCATGATGGCATCATTAACTTTTCAAGATAAGGCACATAAATTAAAACACGATTGAAGATGCACATGGAAGCTTATGAGATGCATTATGGCAGCTATGGTTCAAAATAGAGGTGATTAAGATCAGATGAAGGTATGCACAAATTCTAAACATATATTTCATGGATTCTAGACTCAAAGAACTTTCAAAAACAAACCAAAACAGAAACTGGTATGTGGACTGCAGCTATGGACCAAAAGTGCTTGAAATGTTGCTTTTTAGAAAAGGAGCATTCATGATGCAGCAATCCAATACCTCAATGCACATAACAACCAATTATTCACATACATCAAGACATGAATTCAAAACATAAATTGCAAGAAAACTTAACATAGTGATAGCACAAGAGGTGAAAACCTCAAAACAGAAGTTGACAACAAGCTTTGGTCAAAACAACATATTAAACAAGCAGGCATGATGAATCCTACACACACATATATCTCATACCATGACAAATTGTTCTTAACCAAAACAGCCTAACAAGCTAAACATGAGTAACTGGTTTTGCACAACTCAAACAGCATAACAACAGAAGCAGCAATCAGCCTTTGGTCATTACAATACCAAATCAAATACAATTCATCACAAGCCTTAAAATGAGAGTTCAACTCTATGGTGGTAAGCATAAACAGATTCTAGCAGGAAAACACAGTTCTAGCAGCAACAGATGCAAAATATGTCAATTAGCATTAAACAAAGATGTCTTGTTCACAAACAACAAAAATCAACAAAACTTGCCAATGGTTGAATGTAAGGGGTGGTAGCAGCATCATGTGGCAATGATTCATGAATCAGGCAGTTATTACAGCAAAATGGTGAATCTTAATCATGACAATGCTAACAATCAACAACTAGCCCTAATGCCTCATGTACATAATAATTTTCAGACCAATGACAATAGGTATCCTATAACAATAGTGCTATGGCAGTTTGGCTCACAACATGATATGTTAATACAAGTATTCAAAACATAGATCTATGATGCTCACAAGCAGTTTCATGACAGATTCAAACATGATTTTCAAGACATCAAAACATACCTATATGCTTACCACAGTTGACAAAGCAAACAAGATATGGACATGCCAAGATTAAAAAGAGAGTCCTACTACAATGCCTAATGCTGACAGTCATTGATGTAAAAATGATAATGTCAAATATCTAGCCAAACATGATTCAATGATACTAGATTCTCATGTTAACCAACATAAACCAAACACACATAAATAGTTCAAATTGACACAGAGGTATACTTAGCATGACAATAGCAAGCAACAAATTCAATGCATCTCATGATGGTTACAACCCTTTGACAGAAAAATAAGTATTGGTCATCATGACTTAAAACTCAACAGTTACATGAATCATTCCAATGATTTTACCAAGTCCGACATAACTATACAACTTACAAGCACATTTAAAACAAACTAGCAATATTGATCATCATGAATTGAGATGTGTTTCAACAACATCTAGGTGAATCACTTCAATATGCAACAAGCAGTTTTTCAAAACAGTTGAGATGCAATTTCAAAGCTTGACTGCAAAACTAACATGCTTGTATTGGTTTAAGGGTGTACACACACTCTAAATATATTATGGACAAAGTTCCAACAGAAAGATGCATTAAAAATGTGCTAGAATTGAAAATGGTGTGTGAGTTGCAAAATGCATTTTTGATTGAAAGTGGTCAAAACAGAATGTTGCAGATCAAAACCAAGCATAGTTTCAAATAATACAATGTCAAAAATCACATGAATCAAACATATAAGTACTTCTAATCTAAAAAGCCAGCAAAAAGATTCAAGATCTAGGGATGTTGTTTGCAACAGAACCAAATCAACATCATTCACAAACAGAACAAGATCAAAACAGCATCAAACTTCATAACAGTTGCAAGCCAACTTTTCCTATGTTCATACATGACCTAGGATAATGTATAAGGGAGCTTAAAAAGCAAACACACACACACACACACACACACACACACACACACACACACACACCACATTGGATGATGATTATAAGAGCAATGCACACATTGATGAGCAAAACAAACAAAGTATGGCAGATCTAAACATGAACTGCTCATTCTTAAAACACATTGTAACTAAGCAAGCTAGGCATGTTCATGATAGTTCAAGATAGGAAATGTGACTACTAACCTCTTGTAGACCTCCAAGAAAGCTAATACAGTAGGGAAAACCTTGAAGACTCCTAAATGAGATCCAACCAATGCCTTGATGAAAACAACAACTTTTCTTGCACTTGAAGTAAACAAGTGAACTTTGTGACAGATCTCAAAACAAGTGATGATGAAGGTATTTTAGGTTTTGTACAGTTGGTACATCATAAACCAAAGGTGTTTGGAGGGTTAAAGTGATCAAAATTGGCTTGAACAGAGATTTATCAGATTTTGTGTATAAAGTCAAACTTTGCTTGGTTGAAAGTTGACTTTTGGGAAAATGGAGTTCTTGACTGGTTTAAGAGCTTAAACACCTCTTACACATCATTTTTGGATTGTGTAGATGGTTTGTGATGATTTTGAGTGGGTGGAAATGGTTTTCAAAGGCTAAATGCTCAAGGCAGATTTTTGAGAAGCTTATGGAATGGTTTCTTCACTTATAAGAAAAGCAAGGCAAGATGAGAGCTATGGTTTTATCTTGGGTTTTAGAGTTCTTTTGTGTGTGTTTCAACATAGAGGTAACCTCTATTTATAGGCCAAGAAATGGTTTGGGGCAGATTTGTATTTTGGTTTTTGGAGGGAGTTTTGTGATGAAAATCTGTCCAAGATTTGTTGCAGCTGTAAATCCAAGTTCTTGGCTCAAGATGATGCACAAATCAAGTGGCATGAAGTACATGGAAGTGATTGAAGTGTGGCTAGGGAGTAGGGGAGCTGCAGCTGCAATTTACTTCAAGTTTGTCTTTGTCAAGATACAGGTGAATTAGGGTTTAGTACAACTCGAAATCGGGGTTTCGATGGTTTGATTAGTCAATGTATTGGATTGATTCTCTATGAATCAAGTCTCCACATCATCAATAATAATGTATTGGGTCAATTATGAATCCAATTTGAGGTCGTCACCCAAAGAAGAGGAGCAGTGCAGTCCAGAACCCCCGATTAGGGTTTCTTATCAAGAAAAGTCAACAATGGTTGAATTTTGATTTAAATGGTACTAAAATAATTGAGTCATGGTCCATGAAGCTTATATGACTTATTAAAGTCTACCCAAAAAGTCTCAAGACCTCAGAGGACTCAGAACACCAACAGTCGATTCGGGGTTTTCCGATCGATCGGTTCGTCTGACTGAAAAGTCAACTCATTGACTAAAAGGGTTTTTACCCCAAAATTGAAAGGAATCATGTTCCTAATTTTATATTACATCTACTCATGAATGTTTATGACCACTGGATCAAGGATTGAAGAGTAATCGAAAAATCGGGAAATTAGGATTTTGAAAGGGGCAAGACCATAACCTTTTAACCACACATCCAATTGGAGTGGTTCAAATCTTGTTGGAAAGGTCTTGACAAGTTTTTCGCTTTACCTATATGCAAAAAATGAATAAATTTGGATTTACGATCAAAATCAATGCAAGAGGGCAAAACACTTAGTGAAATTTCATATTTTTAGCACTTTTCAAGTCATGTTTTCAGCCAAACTTCAAGGATGTTTTTGACCTAGTTCCACTTGGAATTTGATAATTCCCAAAACATGAAAGTTTTACAGCATGATGAGGGCTTTCTAAAAAGTACAAGAACTCCTCCATAGTATTTGTGAGCTAGGAGTTTCGAAGGAGGCAAGTTGGGGTCCAAGCACTTGAATGCACCATTTCAAATTTGTCACAAATCAACTTGCCAACCACCAAAGTCATCCCCAACCATTTGATTAACTCTTGATCTGATATTTATAGGATATAATGAGTAGAAATGCAGAAGGAATGAAGGATTTGAAAGGCATGGCAAGATGGCAAAGCAAGTTGCAATATTATATTCAAAAAATCAATAGGAGAGAGAAACTTTTTCATGAAGAAATCTGCAGCAGCAGTTCCCCTAGTCCCTAGCCACACTTCATTCACTTCCATTTCTCTCATACAACTTTTATTGTGCATCACAATGAGTCAAGAGCATTGAATTCTTGTTGCACCAAGATCTTGGACAGATTTTCTCCAATTTTCCCTCCAAGACCAAAACTCCAAATTTGTCCTCACTTTTGATTATGTGTCTTTGCCTATAAATAACACAGACTCTAGGCATCAAAAACACACAATATCATCTAAGAAACCAGCCACAAACACCCTCCATCAACAGTTGCTAACCTTCTTGCAAAACAAGCAATTTGTGCCAAGTTCACCAAATTTGTCTTGGACATAACTCGCCACAAATCAATTTCCAACCATTCCATATCCCTACCAACACTCCACACAAGTTATAAATGATCTCCCAGAGCTGTCTAAACCATCATTTACACCATAAACCATTCCCTTCTCAAAATCAACTTCCAAAACCAAAAAAAGTCAAGTTTCTACATCTTTCAAGCCATAACTCATTACAGATCATTTCCAACTCTTTTAACACCTCTAACACTTCATGGATGACCTATAGAATATTTCCAAATCAATTTTGCACTTCTGTAACAAATATTGGACCATGTTGCTTTGTAAAATCATGGATTTTTGAGGTTTTCTTCCATTTTTCAAGCCATTCTTTGTGACAGTGGATTTGTGAATCATTGGAGTTGCTCTTCATCATTCAAATACTTTTGCAGACTATATCAAAGTAGCAAGGACCTCTGGTTTTCTTGTTTGACAAGGTTGCTTCAAGAGGTAAGCCTAAATCCATGAAACTTGAAATTTTGCTTTGCATTTCACATGCTATGTTGAGTTGTAATCATGCTTTTATTCTAGATATTGTTTGAACATGTTATATGTGTGATATAATTCATGTATGAACCACCATTTTCATTAGAAATTGTTATTTCTTGACTGTCCAAAATGCTGGTCAGAAACTAAGCCCAACTAGGTCATCTTGTGCATGTTGATTCTAATCTGCCAAACTATGTGTGCATTTTCTAATTTTCCTTGAGCCAATCACTATAAATGATGTATGTGTGATGTTTGCATACTTGTTTCATCAAACCTTGTCCTATTTTGGACTGTCCATATGCTCTTGCTTTTGGTTGTGACCAAAGTTGCCTAAACAATGATGTTATCGAATTTTTCAGTGAGTGTGGTATGGAAAAAATTGTACCATTGAATTCCTTGTTCCAAAACACATAATTTGCTCTTTTTTTTCACTCCATTTGGTTAACAATTGGATTTTTTCCACCCTTCATGCAAATGACCCTAAATTGGTGACCTTGCCTTGCCCTAGTTTTGCCCCCATTGTTGCACCAACTTTAAATGATCATAACTTGCTCATTTTGTATGCTATTGATGCCATTCTTTTTACAAACTACTATTAATAATGTCTAATTTCATTTAGTGAAGAAATAATTCAAGGATTGTTATCCTAGAAAGACTTTGATCCACTTGAAAATCATGTGTTTTTAGGGTTTTTACCTTGGTGTTTGTAAACTTTTTTAACTTGAAACTTGATTTTTATTTTGGGATTGATCTTGTATGATTCATATATGTTTGTTAAAATTTTTAAATTCTAAAATATGTTTGATTAATTGCCTTACCATGTTCATACTTGCTTTTGTGAATGCATATATGTGAAAATGGTCTGTTGAACTTCATCTGTGAACTTTGCCATGATTCTTGATGTTGTAACCTCTTGAACTTTCTTTCCATGCTTTATTATTCTTGTTTATGTGCCTTGTTAGGACCATAAAATTCTAGGGTTTATGTTTTGTCTTGGTTGTTACCATGAATATTGCTTTGTTCTATGAAACCATGAACTTATACTTTGTTGATTGTCATTTCTTTGCCTTTTCACATGATCACTATTAATCTCTTTTGGTTGTTACCATGATTCATTCCTTCATCATGTTGAATGTTTTCACATTTGGTCCTACTTGATTCATGCCCCATGTTTGGTGTAATTTGTAACTTATATGCTTAAACTTTACTTGTTGATGTTTATCTCTATTTGTTCCTTGATGTTGTAACCTCTTGAACATGATCCCATGCCCCTACCTTACTTGTTATGATGTCTTGTTAGAACCATAACATCCTTAGGATTGAGCCTTGTGTTGGAAATCATCTTTAGAACATGTATGACACCCATCAACTTTGAAATTTTCACTTGAACTGTTGTAACACTTCTTGTATGCTTACTTGTACTTGATTGGCATCAATTCATGATTTGTTAGTCTCATGTTGTTACATTTGACATTCTTTGAACCATATAATATGACATTCCCCAAGTTTTTACTTTCTTACATTTAAGTTTGGTTGCATTACATGTTGTTGTCTTGATGGTTGTTACCTCATTCCTCTTCATCTGTTTAAAGATGTTTCAAGTGGTTTCTACTTTGTATGTTTAGTCTTATAAGAACCTCTATCACCATCTCCTTCTAGATATTGTAATATCTTTGTGCATATGGTTGTAACCATTTGACTTGATTGTAATATTTGCTTGATGTTGTCACATACTTGCATCTCTTCTTTTGTTGTTACCATACTCTTTTATATGTTCATCATGTTTGAATGAATGCTTATGTATGCTTTTAGCTTTGTTAAGTCATTCCCCAAGTGATGGAACTTATTAGTTCTCATCCAGTTTCCTCTTTTCCCTTCTTCCAAAGGAAAGTTTCTCTATTAACCCTTGGGTCATAGATAGCTCATTACTCTCCCTTTAACTTTGTTAAGTCATCTTGAACCCTAACTTAGTTAAGTTAGAACCAACTAGCCATTAGACTTTTCTTAAGTCTAAAAGGCCTACCCCTTGTTAGGAAGATCTTTCAATTAAAACTTTAAGATAGAGTTTGTTAACTCTATGTAAGAATCATTGTCATGATTACTTACTCCCCTATTGACTTTTGTAAAAGTCAATTCCTTTGAGTGTACAACTTAGAATAGAAAGTTTTATTAAACTCTGCACAAGCATTGTTATGTTTGTTCCCCTTTGAACCTTGATCATAATCAAGAGTTCTTAATCCTCAGTGAGGTGAACTACAGTTGCTCTGATACTATCCTAGTTAGGATACGTAGGCAGAGGATGCGATATCTTTGTGAGCAAACTTAGAACTATCCTTAGGTCTTTACCTATAA
The DNA here is from genome assembly GCA_963859935.3 of Lathyrus sativus. Classification (NCBI taxonomy): domain Eukaryota; kingdom Viridiplantae; phylum Streptophyta; class Magnoliopsida; order Fabales; family Fabaceae; genus Lathyrus; species Lathyrus sativus. The sequence continues at coordinate 312,610,944 of OZ012739.1, forward strand.
CTTTACCTTATACCCAATCCCAAACCATAGCAAACATTTAGCAAGTATAGCATACAAACAAACAAAAGGTTCCTGTAAAGTACTATAGATGTTTAGGATGTGAAATACCTACCCTAGGCATAACCAACCCCCGATCCCCGAATCTCTTGGCGTTGTTGTTACATCGCGTAAAAGGTCTTTCTTTCTTTAACTTTTCCTTTGGATAAATCAAAGTCCGGTTGTGAATTTAATGAATTAACATTCAAGTTAATCAATAACTTGACATCACAATTCTCACCGCAACAGTAATCCTCTGCTTCAATTAATTAGAAAGTATCTTTTTGACCAATTTTTATTTATTGCATGCATACACTTTCAATAACTTCCTTTAGATTTATTAAAATACATTAATGAAGTAAATCTGACATCAGAAACAACAGTTAAACAAGTTAAGTGTAAAATTCATAGTTGTTAAACAATCTTTAATAGGTTAGACTATTAGATAAAATTTCCAAGATATATCATTTAACATATTAATAATACTTAATCAATATAAAAACAACATACACTTGGAACAATATATGTAACACGTCTATATAAGAACTCTTAGCAAGCTTAATTTCATAATCACTTAATCTTAAAAACACCATGATGTACAAACAGAAGCAAATATGGGTTCCAAAGAGAGATTTCAAAAATAAAGCCATACTAAATGCAACAACTCAGGAAAGTGAAAGTAAAGTAGCAGATGAAGGATCTACTAATAAGCAGATGACTTCAGAAACTCTCACCTCTTCAGCATCCTTTGTGAAGACACACAGAAGAAGAAGATCTTTTGGGTCCAGACGCATAAATCATCTAAGAAAGGAGGCTTTGGAGTTTTCCAAGAAAGAGTGGCAAAATTACTTAGATAATCAGAATATTTTAGATGATCCTAGGGAATACCTTAGGGCCAATCCAACAGACTAGATTGTCTAAATAATTTGAAATCCCATCCTTCTTGTTAATGAAAAAGTTGCAAGCATTAAGTTCTTACTCCCATTACTTTTGATTCTCTTGAACAACTATAAATAAATATAATCAACATTTAACTAAACAAAAACATGAATAAACTTTGAATTATTAAGAAGATAACTTAATATAAAGGTTCTAACAGTTACAAGGCATAACTATGTAGAAATCTAACATCAAAATATTTCATAGATAGCTTTAAGCTTGTCTTTCCAGATTTTAGACAAATCAGCCTCTGAACTTATGATAACTCCCTGCCGAACAAGTAATTATGAAAGAACTCGTCGAAAAGGAATAAAGAAAATCATTCCCTTGTGAAAGGTAGAAAAAGTCTTCTTCAAATAGTTAGACATAACTTGAGGAAGATAAATTTGCAGGTCTGAATTGAGAAGTAGAAGAAAATATTTTTCAATAGGTCTAAATCCTTATCCTTAGAAAGAAAGTTTAAATTTAGAATCTGACTTCAAACAACAGCATCAGGACCAAGATTTGAGACCATTAATGTATTAGATGGATCTACAAAGATACGCCAAGTAGGAAGATAGTGTTCCCAAACAAGAGTTGATGGGATTTCTCCAATTTCCTCATAATTGATCACATTAGCAATCTCTTTAGAGGTTACTATCATAGAAACACCAGTTACTTTAGAAAGAATAACACACTCAGAATTCAACTCAACAATGGAAGCATTAATCCAAAACTCTTTGACAAGATCTGGATATGTAAATATTCGTTCCATCATTGTTCACACGCAATCTTTCATAAGTTAAAGCCTAACTTAAGCAATTCATCAAAATCCATAAACTTTTTCATTGATGAATACCAATTGATTCAAAGAAGAAATAACTAGGAAACTCATTCAAGTTTAGCTTGATCAACACACAACTACAGAGAAAATTAATAGAAAGAAACTGGACAAGATTCCTAAAAGAATAAGAATCTTGTCAGAAGAAGGATAAAATAATGTTTCACAAGATAGGGGATAGTGACAATAAGTATCCAAAAGAAAACATCATTACCTAAAGGTTCTTATCCAACATATTTCTTGAATACATTAGATGAATTTCACCTATATAAAAATTTAAGTATTATAAAAGTCTTTGAAAAACTTTGTACTTAAGCTGCTTTATCAGAAGTAAAGAATCCTTTTCTGAATCTTAGAAACTGACAACTTTCAAACTCTATCATCCATCAGAGTCTAGTAGAACTAGATTGAGAAAGAGAGACATCTTCTGTTAGTCACAAGTCTCTAAGATTCTATTCAGAGCCAACACTTCCTCTTGAAACATGAGTCATGATTGATAGATGAATATTGAATTGTTTCCTTTCAAAGCTAACAAATAGAAGCAACATCACAAAAAGTGAGGAAACTATTTCCATAAATATGGTCATCATCTAGCTTAGTGAAATATTCAGTATAGGTAAATACAATATAGTTTCTTCTTAAATATTTCTAAAGATCCTTTCAAAGGAGATTCTCTAGAAATCTAATAGAAACTTTGTATTAACACCTACACACATATCTCATTGAATCAAAAGAAAATCCAGAAAAGAACAAGCATACCCTTTTTTGTTATTTTCTCGGTCAGACACGTATCAGTATTCAGACTTGACCATCATCTAATTGCCTGCAGAACACAATGAAAAATCAACGGTTTGTCATAGACTTGTCTTTTAATACAAATTCCATGATGACCCTCAATCAAGGAGCAATAGAGTCTCTCAAGATATCACCTTAAAGAGTAGACTCTTTATTATCAAATATTGAAGAAAGATGGATTTGGCATAATCTATTTCTCTTAAAAACTTGATTTTTATTCCAAGACTCAAATGCTTTTTCAGAAGCGGTAATGACTGACAGAGCCAGATTACTCTTTTATTTGAATCCTGCACTAATGTCATCATTAGTGAAAATTAACTGACATTAGGTTCTGGTAGTGTTTCTTCTTACTTCCAGATCTGGGAAATCAGTTAAAATACAAGTATTTCAGAAGGTTCTGAAGTTACTCTTCTATCAACAGATACTACAACCTATCCAGTTGATTAAGAAGTAATTCTGACAAGAAATATAAGTTCCTTATCATCAGACACTTCAAACAACCAAACTTTAGGAAAGGTGATCTGTTAGATAGCTTTCATCATCTAATTTCATTTATTTTCTTCAAAGATTTGCAATACAAACCAACAGACCACAATAAATCCAAATTGTATAACACCTTGAATAACTATGACCTCAGGTTTGAATCTAAACCAATTCTCTCAGAATTTGCTTGAAAAACCAGATGAAGTGTAATTAGACAAGCTTTAAAAACTTACTCCCACAAATCTGAGCAGAAGGATTCAAAGATAGTCCAAGCATCAGATGTATCAATGATGTTGACATACTTAGAAGTAAGATAGAGCACCTACCAGAATGCAACTACCTTTGAAGATATTCAATAAGCTTCTTTTGAGCTGGTAATAGAGACTTTCAAATAGATTATCTTTACACCATCAACTTCGATAGTAATACCTTTATTCAAGGATATTTAATAGACCTCCAAAACTCCTTTTATCCAGACCATTGATTAAAAATATGTTTTAATTTTCCATCATTTAAATTTAGAGGAATCACCCTTTGAGTAAGGTAGGAGAAACAGTATAATATTTTTCACGTGGCACTTGATTCCTTCTTGAAGGAAAGTCTTAGACAAACATACTTTTCTTATTAGATCATTATCTACACCACTGTTAAATGTTATGTACAAACCATGCTTTGATACTAATTGTAGGTGAGAAAAATACACAAGAAGGGATGGGGCGTTAAATTATGTTTTCTGTTTTCTTAGTTTAACTCTGATCAGAGTTCAAAATCTAAACTGGTATTCAGATTCTAGTTAGTTCTTAGCACCAGAATGTTAGCAGAAGTAAATAAATAAAAGAAGACACAAATATTTATATTGGTTCCTCCCCTAATTGAGAGTAGTCCAATCCCTTTGCTTCACAAGAGATTTTCATTATAATCAAATCATGATTACAATCGCTTAATCATTCTGCATAAGACTTTTACAAGACTTCTGCTCAAGCTCCACACGCGAGACTTCCTGTTCAGGTTCCATGAACCCAAGACTTCCTTGTTCAGGCTCTCATACCCACGGCTTTTGTTCTAAATCCCATGAAATGATCCTCCTCTTGCACCACTCCGGGCCAAAACTTACTGTTACGCTTCCATGTAATAAGCATTCTTGCTCAATCCCCTCAGGCCCAAGACTTCTGCTCAAGGTTCCATAAAATGAGCCTCCGTGCACCACTCCTGGCTAAGACTTGCTGCTACGCTTTCATGAATCGAGCTATCCTTCTCAAGCTACACTAGCTCAAGACTTTCCTGCTCAATTAATATACTTGATTAAGACTTTCACTGCTCAAGCACATAGTAAGAGACTTGTGTGGCTCAAGCATCTTGGCTCGAGACTTCCTTACTTGTATCCCAATGATACAAGACTTCGGTCAATCAACCCACTTGATTAAGACTTTCACAGCCCAAGAATATAGCAAGAGACTTACGTGGCTCAAGCATCTTGGCTCGATACTTCCTTGCTTATATCCCAATGACACAAGACTTTTATCTAAATTGCTGAACAAGCTCAGCAGAATAGAGAATAAGGTGTACATGATACAAGTATCAGAGGCACGAGAAATCACTATAACAAAGACCTAAAGCTCTTAAGATTTCTAATATATACAATGTGTAAGAAATCTTAAGGCTTTTACAATTACAACTTACATCAGAAAAATATGCATATACATTAAGTTGATAATTTTTGATCTTGTTACGCCTTCTTCTGGTTGATCCTTGTTAAAGATTCAATTTGTACCTTTACCCAAATTTATAGCCTTTTCAGAAATTATTCGTTAAGGAGGTAACTTGATCAAGAATATCTGCTGTTACTCTATAGTATAAGAGTCGTTGAAGATAGATACACCATAAGATCTTAATCCAATGTGTAACATGTTTAACCTTTGAGTCTTCAAGAGATTTTGTACTATTATAGCCGTTGAGAGTAGATATTCATAAAACATTTTAGCCTTTCTTGAGCCTTGCAATCTGTAGACTCTAGCTGACAAACTGAATTGACAGTACAACTTGCTTTTTGCAGTACGAACAACTTCTGCTTTATCACCAACTTTGAATGGTACCAGAAGCCAATTTTCATTCACTAAGTGTAGAGACAATAACATTGCTTCTTCTAATGCTGAGGCCTTCACCTTCAGAGTCTTCGCCAGACATCACTTAACATGTGTTCTTCATATTCTGTCACCAGAAGCTAGTAATGCAGTAACTCTCAAAGTGTGCCTAATATAGAATAGATTCTGATAATAATACTTACAAGTATAAAAACCTGCACACATGTAACATACATCAAATAAACCATTGTTCTTTCAATACTTTTTTATCATCAAAATCCAAAGAAAACATGTCATGAACAAGTCTTGTTTTAACAATACTGACCCTTAACCTATGTGCATGGTCTAGGGTAATTATCGTACCTACACCGGTTGAATAGAGATAGGAGACCTTTAGTAGTGGTATTAGAGTTAATGTACTGTATCATCGTCTGATTTCACTTATGATGGTTGAATAGGGATAGGAGACCTCTAGTATGAATTAATGAGATATACACCAAGGGGTTGGGTATGTCATGATACCAAGGCCCGTCATCTCAAATTCTTCCATAAGTTATCTTTTGAATTTTAAAATACTCTTCTCATTGCTGCTTGTAATCAATAAATCATTCACATATAGACAAAGGATGATTAATCCTTTACTTGCATCCGTTTTCACATAGACTCCATACTCCGATACACATTTCTTGAAGCCAATGTCTTTTAGGAATCCATCAATCCTTGTATTCCAAGCTCTTGGAGCTTGCTTTAAACCATATAGCGCCTTCCTCAACTTGTAGAACTTCAGCTCTTGATCTTTTACTACAAAACCAGGGGTTATCCTACATATACCTTATGTTCAAGAGGTCCATTCAAAAATACGGACTTGACATCCATTTGGTAGATAGGCCAATTTTTGTTATTTGCAATACCAACAACAAGCCCAATGGTTCAATCCGAGCCACCAGTGCAAATACCTCCTCAAAGTCTATTCTTTCTCTTTGCAAAAATCCCTTAGCCACCAATCTAGCCTTATGCTTGATTATCTCACCCTTGGGATTTGCCTTCATTTTGAACACCCATTTAACACCAATTGCCTTATTCCTTTTTGGTAGCACAAATCCACTTTGGATTCCAGCTTATCTTTCATAGCACAAATCCACTTTGGATCACTTAAATCCTCTTCCATATTGACAGGTTCAGATTCGGCCATAAGTGAAAAGTGGACGAAATCACCTTGGTCATTGACCTCATTGACACGAAACAACTCACAATCTTAGAGTCTCTGAGGAAAAACCCTTTGCATTGTTGACCTCTTATCATTTATTTCATTCGTGCTTCGACGGCTTGTTGTTTTGTACGTTCTGCTACTTCAGAATCCAATATTTTGTACCTGTAACCAATTACAGGATTTTGGTAACTGGTTACCGCCTGCATGTAACCGGTTACATGATTATGGTAACCTGTTGCGCTATGCTATAGCTGCTTCATTTTGTCAATTACAACATTCCAAATGATTACGATCCTCCTATTTGTAGCATCAAACAATTTGTAACCATCGGTAGAGTGATACCCAACAAGAATCATCACCTCACTCTTTTCATCCAACTTCTTTCTAAGTTGACCCGAGATATATCGGTATGCTATGGAACAAAAGACTATCAAATGGTTTAGCTTTGACTTGAACCTCGGTCGTGCTTCCTCCGATGTTACATTTTCCAACTTCTTTGTAGGGCACCTATTCAAAAAAATAGGTGGTTGTAAATACTACTTCTCCCTATAGCTCATTCGACAAGTTTTTCCCCTTTAACATACTTCTTAGCATGTTCATTATTGACCAATTTTTCCTTTCGGCTACACTGTTTTGTTGCAGTGTACAGGGTGGTACTACCTCATGTACTAACCCTTCTTGATTACAAAACCTCCCAAAGTCATTTGAGACATATTCGCCTCCACCATCTGTTTTGAACACTTTGAGCTTGTGACTACTTTGCCTCTCCACCATGGAATTAAACTTTTTGAACACATCAAACACCTCATCCTTTCTCTTAATAAGGTATGTCCATAGCTTTCTATTGTGATCATCAATAAAAGTGACAAAATATCTATTGCCACCAATGGAATCTACTTGCATATGCCCACACACATCCGAATACACCACCTCAAGGTGATTCTTGGCTCTTCAATTTGCATCGTTGCTGAACTTTCCTCTATGTTGCTTTGCTTGCACACATTCTTCATAAATTTTCGTTGGAATATTGATCGCTGGCGTCCCTGTTACCATTATGTTCTCTTGCAAGTTCATGAGATGCCTAAGACAATAGTGCCACACCACTCTTCACGACTTGCTGCAGCAGTAAGACATCTATGCTCCATAACCTTTAAATTAACCTTGAAGGTTCTATTGGCAGACATAAGCACTTTAAGGACCAAACCTCCCTTTGCATCCACAACGCGCAACCCCTTATTTTCCATATGAATCTTTTAATCATTCTCAAGTAATTGACCAATACTTATAAGATTATATTTAATTCCCAGAATATACAAGACATCTTTGATCAAGGAATGTCCACCATCCTTCCTCGTGATCAAAACATCACCGATCCCGTCGGCCGTTATAGTGGTGTCATCCGCAAACTTTACTTTGTTCTTCATGGAATGATTGATTTTGACAAACCACTCATTTCTTTCTGTCATATGTGTTGAACAACCGGAGTCTAAATATAGCTCCTTACTGCATTGAACTCCTTTCACACTCATCATGGCGTCTTCATCTTCCTGCAACCGATCAATCATATCATTAACCAACTACAATCCAATATTTTCATCATTCTTTCAGCTGCTGCAGTAGTTGTTTACCGCTAAAATTCACTTCCGTGATCATGACCAAGAGTGTATTCTCTTCATAAAAATATTGTCTTGCAACTTTGCCTTCATCCCCTTGAGATTCCTTCTTGTTTTCATTGCATTCTTTCATCTAATAACCAACCTGTTGACACTTGCAACATTGCTCCTCACTCTTGTCAAATCTCTTTCTTTCACCTCTATAGTTGCATTTGTAACACCCCGTTTCCCAAAATGAAAATAAAGCAATTAAATCAAACAATTATCAGAGTTCTCTCCAAAACGGGATGTCACTTTTGGCAAAATTCCACAAAACATTTCTTTCAAATAATTTTTCAACAATAATGCAGCGGAAAAAGTTTATCACGTTGTCGCTACTGCGAAAATCGGCGCCGGCTGACAGAAGAGTCGCCACCGTGCGTTATTTATCCCAACGGAGGGAAAGGAAACGCTCGAAGTAAACCTCGCAAAAAACGGGGAAAGGTATGATCATCGCAACCAAAACCTGGGTTCGGGAGTCGGTTACGCAAGGGGAAGGTATTAGCACCCCTCACGTTCGTCGTACTCGACGGGATCCACGCTTGCTTGGGTTGTCTACAGGATGCAAAAACAATCTATCTACGGCTGCTAAATCTAAACGGAAAGGAATTGACTCGATAGAGCGTCGCGCTCTATGCCTACGTATTCTCAAGAGAGAAAGTCAGAGTCAACGTAGTTCGGGACTACGGGGAAATTGGCTCGCCAAGACTTCGCGTCTTGTGCCTACGTACTTCCACACTGCATGGAAGATCAGAGCTTTACGTAGTTCAGGCTAACTACGGCTAATCAGGGCGTTCTCACACAGCAATGAGAAATCAAACTGGTATCAAAGGTACGGGAACCTATGGGAAAAACTACGGTCTGGTCTCAAATGCACTCGGGCAAGAGAGAAAAAAGGGGAACATCAGTCATCAGCGGGAAAGTCTCGATCGCACAGCAGCGAGAGAACAAAAGAGTTAGTTGTTAGTGTGCTCGCTAGGATATCGCATCCTATGCCTACATATTCTCGTCTGGTACGAGAAATCAGAGCAGCTGTAGTTCGGCTACTTCGGGACCACAGCTCAAATCTCGTTTTATTGATATTCTGAAAATGATTACAATGATTGAATACTGAAAATAAACCCCTAGGAAATACTATCCTATCCTATCTTGAAAAATCAAATGGAAAATAGTCCCCTAACAAGTGGACCTTTGAAAAACTATCTCTAAAAAATGCAAAAAGTCCCCTAACAAATGGACCTCTAAAACTATCCCTACAATAAACTCCATGAAGAAAATATACTCTAAAAAATATTAAATCTACCTTAATATTTTTTCTCAATATTTTTCTTCCCTTTTCTTTTTTCATATTTTTTTCTCTTTCTTTTTCCACTATTTTCAAATATATTCTCTTTTTCTTTTTTAATATTCTTTTCTTGAATATTTCTATTCCTTTTTTCAAAATATTTCTTTTCATATATTTCTTTTCTTTTTTTCTTTTTCCTTTTTCAAAATATATCTTTTTTTCAATATTTTCTTAATATTCTTCTTATTGTATTGTTTTTCATATAAAACCCTAAACAAATGAATACAAAAGAAAAAAATAAAAGAAATTCAAAGGGGAGGGGATGCATTGATTATTACAGGGGGTATTAAGTAAAAGAAAATAAAAACAGAACAATATGGGCCCAGCCCACTACTCATCCAAACAAGAAGAATGGAAAGGGGGCGCAAGAAGTGAGAATAGGGGGTGTAGTCCAAAACACTAGGGCCTAAATCCAGAATCACACACACGCAGGGGGGTATGAGGAGTAAACGGAAGGTGTAGTCCAAAAAACTTCGTTGGGCTTAGAGGCCCACTAGCCACGTGAATCCAAACTTCAGAACAAAACATCCAAACCCTAATTTTGCTGGCACTGTTCACCTAAACACGAATTGCGCCGTCTCCACGAGTTCTCTCTCTCGTTCTTTCTCGTATCTTCCAATCTCCCTTTCTGTAATCTCAACCTCACCCTCTCCATCATCATGTTGCCAACACCACAAATGAAAGGAACCTATCAATGAACCTAAACTGATACATTGCGATGATTATTGGAGATTGTCGAAGATCAAAGACGAACGTCTTCATCGTCTTTGAAGAGCGTCTGGAGATTGGAGTGCATGTTCTTGATCTGGGTTTGAATGAAGTTGCTCGTTGAGGATTCTGAGGATGAACGAGAAAGTTGTTGAAGCAACTCTTTGAAGTGGTTCTTGAGGTTTTTTGGAGATTCGCTGATGAACGTTCGTGAGGAAGGACGCAGATCTGGACATTTTCTAGAAAACAAGTTGAAGGTTAACGAGGATGGCATGAACACGGTGGAAACTCCTCGAAGAAATCTGGATAATGTTGAAGGTAGAGGATCTATGGAGACCTACTGAAGGTAAAGAGTCTTGGAGCGATCTTGATGAGGTGCAACGAATCCAGATCTGGAGATAAGTTGGCGTTTGATGAACTCGGATGAACATCTGGTGAAGATCTCATAGGAAGATTGCTGGAAGTCTGATGAACATTGAAGATTCGTGGAGTTCTGGGGATTTTCCTGAAGGTTTGATGAACTCGACGATCAAGAGTATCTGGAAAACGCGTTGAATGGATGAATGTTCTTCAAGAACTTCTGGAAAATACGATGAACTTGACAATCGGTTGAAGAATCTGGAAAGCGGTTAGAGATTGATGAAGAGTGTTGAATCCAGAAAAAAGAAGGATGAACTCGGTGGTGATGAGATGAACACCGATGATGATGATGATGATGATCGGAAACTGGAAAAACGTTGTTGATGATTGGTTGAAGATTGGTTGTTGATCAGAAACTGCAAAAGAAATGATGAATATTGGTTTTCAGGCGAGCTTGTTGTGGTGGCCGGAGTAAGTTAGGTGACCGGAAGTGGTTTGTTGCGGTGGCCGGAAGGTGTTGGGGCGGTGGTTGCATGGCCGCCGTCCATGCAACCGGTGAAGGCTCGGGGGAGGACGTGTGTCTTGGTGGGTGCTGAGGGAGTTACTGCATGAGGCACACGTGGGTTACGTTGGTCCTGAGTGGGACGCGTGTGAGGTAGTCTGAGAAAGTGGAATTAGGCGTGGCCCCCCTGGATCAAACACGTGGATCATACTTTATAGTGCAATTGAATTTGGACTCTCGGACTCAGACTTGGGCTTTGGCTAATTGGGCCCAACGGAAGACACAATGAACCCTAAAAATCTGAATTGAAAATGGATAAAAAATGAATTAAATCTGGATTAATGGGCTAATGGAGATTGATTAGACTTAATGACTACTTAAAAGGCTAATATGGATTAAATGAAAACGAAAATGAGAAAGGATGATTGACATGATATTAAACGTGATTAACAGGATTAAGGACTAATTAAAAACGAAAATCAATTAAACCTAATTAACTAACACCTAATTAATATCTAATTAAAAGATGATTACAATCTATAGTAAATCTATTCAATTAACCTAATAATATCTAATTAAAACTATATCTAAAAACTATCATTATTCTATATTATCTAAAATAAAATCTATATTAAACCTATTAAAACCCTATTAATAAAATCCATAATATCTGTAAAAAAACCTATTTATTAATAAGAGAAAAATCTATATTCTAGGTTAAAAGAAAATACTTTCTATTAAAACAATCCTAATATTCTAAAAAGGAAAATGCTATTATTTATCCTATTTAAAATTCTAAAATTATATTTAAAATCCAATAAAACCCTACAAAGCCATAAAATGCAATTTATTCCAATTAAAAATGAGATCGAGACCGAAGCGGAACCAGCGACAAAACTCGGGCACCTGAATACCCTCAAAACAACAGCGCGAGCTGAAAACACCGGGAAGAGCACGACTTCCCAAAAATACGATTCTACCCATCTAAACTGATTAAAAACCCCTGAGACGCGAGACGAGAGCTGTGATCCCGATAAAATCAAAACAAATGAAAAATGCACTGTATGCAATATGCGGATGCGAATGCGGTCATGCGTCGAAACATCGAGCCAGAGACGGGACCCGGTTGGTCAAATTTTAGGGTGCAACAGCTGCCCCTATTCAAGCGGCTTGGACCTGAATGGTTGAAGAGCGCTCAGCCTTCAAACATTCAAAGGTAGATGACGGTTGAATACCAATGAAACCCTGAAATTTGCCAACCGCGGGAATATACTGCAAAGCTGCTTGAGGAATAGCCTCCAATGAACTGAAGTTTGGTTGTCACGGCAACAACTGGTCAATTATCTGATAAATTCTTCTCCTTTTCAACATCAATCACCTGTGCGACGCCACAAGTATTGGAATAATGCTTCAAAAAGCAAACGACTTGATTCCCATCTCTCTTATGGGATCAAATCCTGTCATCTCACAGTTCACAGCGAACTTGAGGACAATTCTCCTGGGGAACTTCTGAATCGACTGCTCGGCACCCATTCTGTCAACAGGAGGCGGCTTCAGAAATCTGATATATGTCAATCTTTTTTCAACGCCGACGTAACAACCAAATGAAGAAATCAACTCCACTGGGGGAGAAGAGAAGCTGAACCACACAACTCTGCCGGGGAACAAACTCGAAATCCAATGAGGTAACCAACCTGATCCATGTTTCGAAATGCGTATGTTTGAAATGATGCAATGTCCTATATGACATGGAAATGCTATGCGTTCTGCTACTGCAATACCCTATACGGCATGGATATGCTATGTTTGTATAACTGCTATGACGATATGTGCAAATGTAATGCAGGCTCGAGCTGCCAGAGAACACCAGGTCTAAAAACCGCTTGGCAACATAAATGCCGCAGGAAACGTCAACTCCACTGAAGGTACCCTGATATCACAGAATCAACTCAGCAAAATAAATGCTGGAAAAAGGGAAACCAAATCCGCTGGGGATAACTGTCCTGCTGGAGGAATGGAAAGGCAACCCTGCTTGGGGAGAAAGAAGAAACAACTCTGCTAAGGGATGCTCTCTTCAAACCATTGGCAACTGATTGTGCTCTGCGGGGACTGATCAAAACTGGGGTTGATTGCGCGCAACACACTGCTGGAAATGCCCCTACTATCAAGGATATCAATCTTAATCTGCTGGGGATACTCCTGATCCTACTCTGATGCGGGATAACAATACAATCTCGACTCTTCTGGGGATAATAAGCAACTTTCATCTGCTGAAGAGTAGCAATTCTGATTTAACAACATCCACAAGGAATTCAAACATTAATCGGAGCGCTGGTATCCATCGAGCTTCGTATCGGGGAACATGACAACATGCGAGTCATTGGGAACTACTGGGTCAGATACCTTTAGGTTTTTTGTTTTTTTCGTTTAGGATAAACATGGACTATGTACAAAACGGAAGATATGGGAAATACTAGACGAGAACTAGCATTCCAAAGGATAGACTACCAGGCGAGAACTGATAGCAACATAGATTAGGAAAATTGAACGAAAAATTGATTTTGGTTTGGACATCAGACGGGGCTGACTGGATAACAGACTGAGGCATAGACAACCAGGCGAGAACTGGCTGAAAGCTAACGTACACCAGACGAGAACTGGTATAACACATAGGTTAAAACACACGATGATCAGACGAGAAATGATTACTCGACGACATGTACTAGACGAGAACTGATACAACACTTGAAGAAACGGTGACCAGACGAGAACTGGTTACAATAAACTACACCAGACGGGAACTGATGCTTACAATAAACTACACCAGACGGTAACTGATGCTTACGAAAGGGTGGACCAGACGAGAACTGGTTACCGATTTGCCAGGCGAGAACTGGACTTTGGAAACAACTGGTTACTGACACGCAACAAGTTTGAGCTGTAGGACAACGATCCAACTACAGTAAGGCCTTTTTCGGAATGTTAAGGTTCTGATAAGGGTAATGACACGATTCCCCGATACTCAACTCCGACTGGGGATAAACAAACTGGCTTGAACGACTTGCCCCAGTACACTCAGCTGGGGATAAAAAGACTGGCTTGAACAACTTGCCCCAATGCACTCAATTTGCCCCAATCTAGCTCTTGGGAGTACCTGCTCTGAACAACTTGCTATGAGACAACCTCGAGATTACTTGCCCTAGTATCTGTACGACAACAGAATTCAATCTCCATCGAACAATTGTCAACCCAGTTGGTTTCAACATTTCTGTGGTGACTTGCCCCTGAATGAGCGTTCTAGCGACTTAACCTGATCTGATTATCCACCGGAAGGTTCTGCTTTCAAATCACAACATTCTGCATAACTGCCCCTGATTGGTTCTCGAGAAGATTCATTTCTGATCAACTGCTACTCAAGCATACTGCCCCTGATCAACTGAAGCTTCGGGACTTGTCCTCAGACTGACTGATTCCGAACTCACTGGAAGTCAATGCCCCGGATTTATAGGTCTTCACAACATACACCATTCTGGTTCAGACTACTGAATTACTCAGTCCTGCTCGACGGTTCCCTGTTGGAATTTCTTTCATGCCAACTACTAACCTGCAATAAAAATTGTCTGTTCACGAATGGTAATCTTAATGCAGTGTTTATGCAGATTTTGAAAAAAAATTTGAGCTGTCACTCATTTACATGTCATGATTGTGAGTGATGAATGAACCAAAGTTCAAACTCAATGCTTACGTGGTCAGTGAAAAACACAACAAGGATGTGACTAGCAAGTCAAGAAGGAGTCAGGTTACTCAACCTTATCGTAATGCGCTTTCAGAATATCCCTAGCTCAATTAGGTCTTTTAAGGGTTGTATCGTGGTCGGGTTCACGGTTCGTGAAACAAAGGATATTTGGCTCAAATTTTGATTTGTACCCAACCCTTCTACGTGATAATCTCCGATCCTAAAGTTCAGTTAACCTGGCACAAGCGCTCGCCTCTTCGAGAGGTATGTTGAGTGGTAAGAACCACAATTAAGGATTTCACAAGGATTTCCCGGAGTGATAGTTACTCCTTTTCGTTTTCGGTGTCTGTGTACACGACTTTGTGACTTGCTGGGGAAAATTTTTTTTTTCTATCCCTTCTTTTTCGTTCTTTTTGATTCCCCAATTTTTGCCTGGACTGACTCCTTTTGAGTTCTTTTCGTTTTTTCGTTTTCTTTTGAAGTCCAGCGGGATGCCCTGATTTTTGCCTAAGTATTAGCTTTCCAGCTTTTCTTTCTTTTTACTTAGCGGGCTTTCTTCCTTCTTTCTTTTGGAACAAAGTCGTGTGACACTGGTTGTCTTGATTGCTCCGAAAGGATTGTAACTGTCTCACTCCTGATTGGTGAGGTTTGACCTCTTGAAAGGTATAAACTGATTGATCCTCGAAAGACAACACTCCTCTGCAAGACTTGAATGCTCGGTCAAGCTAACTGACAACTACCCTGCCCCGGGTTAAGATGTGAGGGTTTGAAAGTCCGAAAAAAACTTCTACTTCCTGGCTCGAAGTGGTTAACAAGGGACTAACTCCTTATATCTCCAGTGTTTGGGGGTTTGAAACAATGCCTTGTACGTCATCGGTAAGGTCTTATCTGAAAGCATACGATCATCGGTTATGAGTTTAGTTTCGTCATCCTCCCTCCAATCTTTGCTAGTCACGGTGGTAAAGTGGAGTAAATAAAATGCAAGTGTCAGTGCAATGCAGTAAATGAGCGACAGCGACATGATTAATTCAGAAAAATGCATAGTCACTTTATTATTATTACCATTCGAAACATACAATGTTTAAAAGCAAGTGGTAACTAACAGGAAAGAAAACTACAAATGCAAATGATATAAAAGTCTGAGGACTGCCAATGCTGAGGGCGCCTGCCTGTCAGAACCACTGGCTTTTGCTAGGGAATACTTTTCGATTCTACGAGCTTAGACAACTGAGCGGTTGGTATGAACAAACAGAAGTCCTTCTCGAAAGGAAATGCAATCCTGATCGATTAACTGCTGCACTTTCGCCTGAAACGCTTTACAATCTTCAGTTGCATGCCCCGGAGATCCGCCATGATAACCATACTGAACATGGGGATTACACCCAGGAGGGTAAGGTTCTGGCACTGGCTTAAGAGCTTTAGGTTCCACCAAAGAACTCTGGATCAAAGATGGTAGCAGCTGACTGTACGGCACAGGAACTAGATGAGAAGGAGCTTTCCTTCGTTCCAAATTGTTGCGAGGTCTGTTCTGATTCTGACGCTGATTCTGATAACCTCAACCACGAGTTCGCTGATTTGCAAGGGAAGCGACGTAAGGTTCCTGATATGGTGCCCTAGGAACGGCTGTCTGTTCCGTATAACAAGCCATAGAAGATACTGATCCAACAGATTTCACCGACTCATCTCGAGGATACCCCACATCTGGCATGACTGCATTGATCACAACTCCTTCTTCGTTCTGATAGTCGCAAAGAGATTCAGTTTCACTAGCCTGGCCGCTTGAATCAATCTGAATTTTCCCGACCTTTATAGCGTTCTCAATACGTTCTCCCACTCCCACTAATTCGGAGAAGTTCAGCGAAACTCCAAGCAATCTCTCAAAGTACGGGCTTTACAATGAGTCTACGAACATGCCTGCTAACTCTCGGTCAGGGATCGGTGGTTCCACTCTAGAAGCAAAATCTCTCCATCTCCGAGCATACTTTTTGAAAGGTTCATTGATCCCCATAGACAAAGATTGCAACTCCATGCGAAAGGGAGCTATATCCATATTGTAATCATACCGCTTCAGGAAAGCTCTGGCTAAATCCACCCATGATCGAATCTGATCCTTCTCTAACTGCATATACCACCTCAAAGATGCCCCAGTCAGACTATCTTGAAAACAGTAAATCATCAACTTGTCGTTTTGCGCAAATGAAGTCATCTTTCTGCAGAACATCACCAAATGTAGCCTCGGGCAGCTATCTCCTTTATACTTTTCAAACTTCGGCGCTCTGAATTTAGGAGGCAACTCTAGGTCAGAAACCAAGCACATATCTGAAGCATTGAGGCCAACATCGTTCTGAACTTCCAGGGCTTTGACTTGCTCCTCCAATGCGTGCAACCTCTTAGCTTGCACAAGAGCTAATGGATTATTAGTCCTCACTATCGGAACTTCTCTTCGGGAAATCAAACCAGCAGGAATAACATCTTGATAATTCGCGGCATCAGAAGAAGGACGTTCACTTGGGATGACGAACTGTTGGTGCAAATCTTGGCCTCGAACAGAAGTCTGCACAAGCTGAGCTGCAGTAAGGTTATTCACTTGCGGAAAGCCTTCGTCAGACATGGAATCATACAAAGGATTGGTCGTCATAACAAAGTCGGACAAGGCATCAGCAATCTGGAAGTCGTCTCCTGACATGACTATCAGCAACTTTCAACTGACGACACTGCTTGATTCTGCTTGATCCTTTTCAACCCCTTGGTCGTCTTCTAACAATCAACACTTGCTCAATCCAAACTCCGGGTAATCACCTTCATGAAACAAAGGCTGGATCAGAACTCTGGCTAACTGGAGGATGATATGCAATATGATGCAACACTGATATGCACATGATATGCAAGATGCAGCAAACAACGGGACCACAGCCCCCACACAAATCTGAATACTGCTGCGCTGCTGGCGGAGTACGTTCGCTCTGAAGAGAAGACCAAAATAACGGGTAGGTTGGAAGTCAAGTTTCCTGCAAAAAAAAAACCCCACTCATAGGTATGGACCTATATCTGTCAAGGTACGACATCCTATGCGGTCGTCAGCGTCACAGACTTTCAAAACTGACGATACGATTCCCAGAAGGAGTGGCATCATCAAGTCTTGAAGAGGCCTCACTTAGCTAACTTCCAAATGATCGGTTCCCAGAGTCGACAATCCAACTAACCAGCAACCCGGGCCACCCAAAGTGTGGGACAAGAGGCCAACCAGAAGAACCTTGTCTGAGTGTAGATTTCGCGGGACACTAATACAAGCAAAGCCGGTAGGCGCCCACTAATCTCTACTCTAAGTCTAAGGTGCACTCAAGCCCAGGTCCGGCTTCTCACTCAATCATAGAACACCCGTCACACCCCAATAGCACAACAGCAACAAATAGTATCAATAAATAAACACCAATAGACAAGCAAACAAGCGCTAGGATTGACTCTCTTAGGGGACGTTGGATCCCACATGCATAAGGACTATCGCAATCCTTAGCAGCCAGGAAACGTTGGGTCCCCAGCAGAGTCGCCAGAATCACACACACGCAGGGGGGTATGAGGAGTAAACGGAAGGTGTAGTCCAAAAAACTTCGTTGGGCTTAGAGGCCCACTAGCCACGTGAATCCAAACTTCAGAACAAAACATCCAAACCCTAATTTTGCTGCCACTGTTCACCTAAACACGAATTGCGCCGTCTCCACGAGTTCTCTCTCTCGTTCTTTCTCGTATCTTCCAATCTCCCTTTCTGTAATCTCAACCTCACCCGCTCCATCATCATGTTCCCAACACCACAAACGAAAGGAACCTATCAACGAACCTAAACTGATACATTGCGATGATTATTGGAGATTGTCGAAGATCAAAGACGAACGTCTTCATCGTCTTTGAAGAGCGTCTGGAGATTGGAGTGCATGTTCTTGATCTGGGTTTGAATGAAGTTGCTCGTTGAGGATTCTGAGGATGAACGAGAAAGTTGTTGAAGCAACTCTTTGAAGTGGTTCTTGAGGTTTTTTGGAGATTCGCTGATGAACGTTCGTGAGGAAGGACGGAGATCTGGACATTTTCTGGAAAACAAGTTGAAGGTTAACGAGGATGGCATGAACACGGTGGAAACTCCTCGAAGAAATCTGGATAATGTTGAAGGTGGAGGATCTATGGAGACCTACTGAAGGTAAAGAGTCTTGGAGCGATCTTGATGAGGTGCAACGAATCCAGATCTGGAGATAAGTTGGCGTTTGATGAACTCGGATGAACATCTGGTGAAGATCTCATAGGAAGATTGCTGGTAGTCTGATGAACATTGAAGATTCGTGGAGTTCTGGGGATTTTCCTGAAGGTTTGATGAACTCGACGATCAAGAGTATCTGGAAAACGCGTTGAATGGATGAATGTTCTTCAAGAACTTCTGGAAAATACGATGAACTTGACAATCGGTTGAAGAATCTGGAAAGCGGTTAGAGATTGATGAAGAGTGTTGAATCCAGAAAAAAGAAGGATGAACTCGGTGGTGATGAGATGAACACCGATGATGATGATGATGATCAGAAACTGGAAAAACATTGTTGATGATTGGTTGAAGATTGGTTGTTGATCAGAAACTGCAAAAGAAATGATGAATATTGGTTTTCCGGCGAGCTTGCTGTGGTGGCCGGAGTAAGTTAGGTGACCGGAAGTGGTTTGTTGCGGTGGCCGGAAGGTGTTGGGGCGGTGGTTGCATGGCCGCCGGCCATGCAACCAGTGAAGGCTCGGGGGAGGACGCGTGTCTTGGTGGGTGCTGAGGGAGTTACTGCATGAGGCACACGTGGGTTACGTTGGTCCTGAGTGGGACGCGTGTGAGGTAGTCTGAGAAAGTGGAATTAGGCGTGGCCCCCCTGGATCAAACACGTGGATCAGACTTTATAGTGCAATTGAATTTGGACTCTCGGACTCAGACTTGGGCTTTGGCTAATTGGGCCCAACGGAAGACACAATGAACCCTAAAAATCTGAATTGAAAATGGATAAAAAATGAATTAAATCTGGACTAATGGACTAATGGAGATTGATTAGACTTAATGACTACTTAAAAGGCTAATATGGATTAAATGAAAACGAAAATGAGAAAGGATGATTGACATGATATTAAACGTGATTAACAGGATTAAGGACTAATTAAAAACGAAAATCAATTAAACCTAATTAACTAACACCTAATTAATATCTAATTAAAAGATGATTACAATCTATAGTAAATCTATTCAATTAACCTAATAATATCTAATTAAAACTATATCTAAAAACTATCATTATTCTATATTATCTAAAATAAAATCTATATTAAACCTATTAAAACCCTATTAATAAAATCCATAATATCTGTAAAAAAACCTATTTATTAATAAGAGAAAAATCTATATTCTAGGTTAAAAGAAAATACTTTCTATTAAAACAATCCTAATATTCTAAAAAGGAAAATGCTATTATTTATCCTATTTAAAATTCTAAAATTATATTTAAAATCCAATAAAACCCTACAAAGCCATAAAATGCAATTTATTCCAATTAAAAATGAGATCGAGACCGAAGCAGAACCAGCGACAAAACTCGGGCACCTGAATACCCTCAAAACAACAGCGCGAGCTGAAAACACCGGGAAGAGCACGACTTCCCAAAAATATGATTCTACCCATCTAAACTGATTAAAAACCCCTGAGACGCGAGACGAGAGCTGTGATCCCGATAAAATAAAAACAAATGAAAAATGCACTGTATGCAATATGCGGATGCGAATGCAGTCATGCGTCGAAACATCGAGCCAGAGAAGGGACCCGGTTGGTCAAATTTTAGGGTGCAACACACGTAAATATATATACATAAATACCATCCATATTAATTCAGCCATCTGCCAAAAATAGACAAACATATACATGACAACAGATCCAACAAAACATGATACGACACGGAGTCAAACATAATCATCAAACAGATAAATAACTCCCAAAAGCCCCGTGTTACGTATCAGAGCATCCCTACGACTCGACTCGCCACAACCCAAGCTAGCTACGCACCTGGATTGTCTGTACTTCCGAAGAAGCACAAACCACAACAACAACAACGAGGGGTGAAAACATATAATGATAAAGGCAAAAACATATAAACATCATTTCACATACATCAAATCCGGACCTACTGTCCCACGACAACACAACACACATAACGATGCAACACATGCAACTCGACACAATGATATGTGGGACCGACTCAAACTCAAGATAGATCACTTACGCTCCATCTGAGACATGATCTATCCCTACCACGCTCATTCTGAGCCCATATAATCAATTTCAGGATAGATCTCTTACGCTCCATCCGAGACACGATCTATCCCTACTACGCTCCTCCTGAGCCCATATAATCAGTTTTAGGATAGATCGCTTACGCTCCATCCGAGACACGATTTATCCCTACTACGCTCCCCATTTGGAGCACGAGTGAATCACTTACGTTCCATCCGAGACATGATTCAACCCGTCCACATGCTATGCAGGACATCAATGCACACAAAAACCACAAGCACCCACGGTGCACACGATCCTACTGATCCATTTCCTCATATATCACATATACTTACATTTATAGGCATATATATTCCATACATCACCACATACATGTACCATAACATACACCAATTCAAATATCATACTCACACGAATGCCACAGAATTCGCGTTCCGACACCACAGATACGTTCAGCTCAACTCACTAACAAGCTCATCATCAAACATGACCAACAAGGGTCCAAAACCACAAAGGAATCAAAACAGAACAACACCAGAACACAAACTGATGTCGAGCTCGCTGGCACATTCGCCTGGCGAAACCCCTGGCGAAGCCAGACAGTGGCTACTGGCAGCACTCACTGCCCAGTTTGCCTGGCGAAGGCTCGCCCCCTCATTCGCCTAGCGAAAGCTGGCGAACACCTGCGATTTTAGAAAAACCACACTGTTCAGAATCAGCCATTTTCTCCCAACTCGCCCGATTTTACCAAAATCAGCTTCTAACACGACTAACCAACATTCTAAGACTAAACCCCAAACTCTATTCTCCATTCCATCCGATAAAACTTCAGCTCTACTCAATTAATCAACTTCCGGCTTAAAACGGTAAACTAACGGAAACCCCAAAATCAACCCAACACTCACATGCATTGGATTAATCATCTCAACAGCAATCAAAATCACAACAACATATCAATTCGATTCATCAAAAACCTATGGGGTTAGGGAAATCCCCTTCTACCAATGATTAATGCATTACCGAAATTTAACCAATTCCCCCCCCCCCCCCCCCCTTACCTCAAATACGCAGCTCGGATGAAGAATCTTCAAGAAATCCACAGCCAAGTTCCCCTTGCTTCTTCCTCTAACCAGCTCTCTTTCTTGCTAGCTCAAGCATTTTCTTCTTCCTCTTCCTCTCACGAGCGTGCTACTCTTCTCATGCATGCTCTTTTTCTCTATTCCTTTTCCAATTTCCACAATTGCCCCTAATACCCCAAAAATCCTCTTTTTAATTCCAATAATACTATTTCCTCATTTTCTTAATTCCAAATTAATATTAAAACCTCATAATATTAATAATAATAATAATAATAATAATAATATCAAAATTAATATTATTTATTAATTATTATCATTATCGATTATATAATATTAATACTATGCTCCTTATTTCCTCAACAACTTCCACACAAGGCACGTCGAAACAAAACAATACGGGAAAACTTAAATAATTAAAATGGGCGTTACAACTCTTGCCCACTTTAATTATTTTCGCCCCCGAAAATACCTGATGGAAACAATTCTGGATATGCTTCCCGCATCCTGCTTTACAATTACCAAGTCACACTGCCTCCTGCAGCACCTCCCTAAGCCACTCTCACCAAAGGTATCTCTTTCCCTCTGAGTCGCTTCATCTTGCGATCCTCGATCCTCAACGGCATTGTCTCAACAGTTAGATTCTCTCTAACTTGAACTTCATCTCTCTGGATCACATGAGACGGATCCGGTACATACTTCCAAAGTTACGACACATGAAACACGTCATGCAAGTTTGAAAGCTCCGGCGGCAACGCCACCCTATATGCCACAACACCAACCCTTTACAAAATCTGATACGACCCAATAAACTTCGGATCCAACTTCTTAGACTTCAATGCACAACCTACACCGGTCACTGGGTTAACTCTCAAAAATACGTGATCACCTTCACTGAATTCCAACTCTTTCCTTCGGTTATCATGATAAATCTTCTGCCTATCCTGAGATGCTTTCATCTTCTCACGGATCATCTGAATTGTCTCAGTAGTCTGCTACACAATCTCTAGTCCCAAAACAACACTCTCACCCGTCTCATACCAACACAGAGGGGTTCTGCACCTCCTGCCATAAAGAGCCTCAAACGGAGCAATTCTGATACTAGAATGGTAACTGTTGTTGTACGTGAACTCTACCAACGACAAATGAGTATCCCACGCACCACCGTTTTCTAACACACAAGCTCTTAACAAGTCCTTCAACGACTGAATAGTCCTCTCTGACTGTCCATCGGTTTGAGGATGATACGCTGAACTCAGCTTCAACTCGGTACCCAAAGCTTCCTGCAAACTCTTCCAAAATTCTGAAGTGAACCTCAGATCTCTATTCGACACAATACTCGACAGCATACCATGCAGCTTCACAATCACCCAAATATAAATCTCTGCCAGCTTCTCCAACGGAAAACTAATACTAATCGGCACAAAATGCACAGACTTCGTAAGTCGATCCACAATCACCCAAATGGTATCAAATCCTCTTGCCGTGTTCGGCAATCCCGTAACGAAATCCATGGCTATACAATCCCACTTCCAAACCGGAATTTCCAACAGTTGCATCAAACCAGACGGTTTCTGATGTTCCACTTTCAATTTCTGACACGTCAATCAGGCATAAACAAACCGAGCGATATCTCTTTTCATGCCAGTCCACCAAACTAACTTTTTCAAATCATGGTACATCTTCGTAGCTCCCGGGTGGATACTCAAGCTACTACGATGTCCTTCGTTCAAAATCGACTTCTTCAGCTCGCTATTATCCAACACACAAATTCTGCCCTGAAATCTCAACACACCTGCACTATCCAACTTGAAATCACTACCGGAGTCACTTCTTGCTTCTCGCATCAAATCCACAAATTTCACATCCAACCTTTGGTTTTCTCTAATCAAATCCAAGAAATCATTCCTCACTTGCAACTTGCCCAACATCACACCATCTGCTGTAAATTCACAAACCATGCTTAAATCTCGGAACTGCTCAATCAGCTCCATCTCTTTCACCATCAAAGCCGACATATGAATTGTCTTCCTGCTCAAAGCATCCGCAACAACATTCGCCTTTCCGGGATGATAACTCAAGCTGAAATCATAATCCTTTAAGAATTCTAACCATCTTCTCTGCCGCATATTTAGCTCTTTCTGATCAAACAAATACTTCAAGCTCTTATGATCACTGAACACCTCAAACCTCGAACCGAACAAATAATGTCTCCAAATCTTCAACACAAAAACCACCGCAGCCAACTCAAGGTCATGAGTAGGATAATTCCTTTCATGCACCCTCAATTTTCGCGAAGCATAAGCTACCACTTTACCATTCTGCATAAGAACTCCGCCTAATCCCAACTTAGACGCATCACAATACACCACAAAAGGCTCACTCAGAGTCGGCAATACCCACACTGGCGCTGAAGTCAACCTCTTTTTCAGCTCCTCAAAACTTTCCTCACAGGCAGCATCCCACACAAAAGCTTGATCCTTTCTTGTTAACTGAGCCAATGGCAACACCAATCTAGAAAACCCTTCAATAAACCTCCGGTAATACCCTGCCAAACCCAGAAAGCTTCTAACTTCCGTTACCATCTTTGGTGGTTCCCACTGTAATACCGCACTCACTTTTGACGGGTCTACCGCTACACCATCACTAGAAATCACATGCCCCAAGAAACTCACAGTCTTCATCCAGAACTCACACTTCGATAGCTTGGCAAACAGCTTGTTATCCTTCAACACTTGCAAAGCGATCCTCAAATGCTCTGCATGCTCTTCTTCCGACTTAGAATAAATCAGTATATCATCAATGAACACAAAAATAAACTGATCCAAATAAGAATGGAAGATCCGGTTCATATACTCCATGAACACTCTCGGCGCATTAGACACTCCGAAAGGCATCACAATATACTCATAGTGTCCATAACGAGTTCTAAACGCCGTCTTCTGAATATCACCATCCTTCACTCTGATTTGATGATAACCCGACCTCAAATCAATCTTACTGAACACACGAGCTCCCACTAACTGATCCATCAAATCATCAATCCTTGGAAGAGGATATTTGTTCTTGATGGTCACTTTGTTCAGATGACGGTAATCAATGCACAGACGCATACTACCATCCTTCTTCTTTACCAACAACACTGGAGCTCCCCACGGCGACACACTCGGTCTGATAAACTTTTTATCCAACAACTCTCCAATCTGAGACTTCAACTCGGCCAATTCCACTGCCGACATCCTGTACGGCGCCATAGAAATAGGCCTTGTACCAGGAACGAGATCAATGCTAAACTCAACTTCTCTCTTCGGAGGCAACTCTGTAATATCACCAGGGAACACTTCCGGAAACTTATTCACCACCACTAACTCTTCCAATAACGTCTTCCTGTCAACCGATAATGATGCAAATAAAGCAAACACCTTTGCTCCGTCTTCCAACAAGACCCTCAATTCCTTATTAGACAAAGAATCTGGCAATGCTTCCTCTTCTGGAGTCAGAAACAACAGCACCTTCCGAAAACAATCAATGTAAACTCGGTTGAACTCCAACCAGTTCATACCCAGAATAACATCCAAACCACCAAGTGGTAGACAAATCAAATCTATCCCAAAATCTCTACCGAAAATAGTCAGTGGACACTTCAAACACACCAAAGAAGTAGTCACTGAACCAATAGAGGGGGTCTCGATAGTCATCCGCCGCTCGAGAGTAGTCGGCACCAAACCTAACCTCTTCACACAATCAACAGAAATGAACGAGTGGGTTGCACCCGTATAAATCATAGCAGTCAAGGGAACATTATTGATAAAACAAGTACCTTTGATAGCACACTCCTCATCTGCTGATTGAGTTCCCACCACAACAAACACTTTACCGCTGACCTGAGAGGTCTGAGCCTTCCTCGGCTTTTCACAATGAGCGCTAATATGACCTTTCTCACCATAGTTATAGCAAGTAGGCACATTAGTCCTGCACTCCGCCATCACATGGCCCGTCTTCCCACACTTGAAGCACTTCTTCACCTCATTAGGACACTCATTAGCACGATGCCCCGCGACACCGCACCGAAAACAACTCAAATCCCCAGATGCCCTCCTCTCTTTGAACTTCTTATCAGCAACAACCTTCTGCTTTCCCTTACTAGCCAGAACGTTGTAGGGAGTACCACCAAACTTCTGCTTACCCTTACGATCATTCACCGCCTTATAGTGTGCAATCCTTGCCTGGTTGTCATTATCATAAATCCTACTTCTGCTCACCAACTCAGGATAGCTCCTAATCTTTTGACAAGAGATTCCCATCTTAATCTCCGGACGCAGCCCGTTCTCAAACTTTAGACACTTAGAAGTCATCGCCTCATCAGTATTGTAATGGGGACAATACTGAGCCAACTCTTCAAATCTAGCTGCATACTCGACTACAGACAGGTTACCCTGCTTCAGCTCATGAAATTCAATCTCCTTAGCACTTCTGATGTCCTCCGGAAAATACTTCTCTAGAAAAATCGTCTGAACCACCTCCCAAGTAATGGCAGTCCCTGCAGCCTCCAATCTCTAGCGACTGTTGTTCCACCAAGCTTCAGCTTCACCCTCCAACATGTGAGTACCAAACCTCACCTTCTGCTCATCACTGCACTCCATGGTCCTAAAAATCTTCTCAATCGTCTTCAGCCACTTCTGTGCAGCTTCCGGATCCTAGATCCCTCCTTCAAACTTCAGTGGCTTATTATTCTGAAACTGCGTCAAATCTCTAAATTGCGCACCTGCAGCCAGATTCTGATTGGCAACCACATGCGTCATCGCTTGCATAGCTGCAGCCAAAGCATCATCATTACTCCCTGCCATACTGCTCAACCAAAACAACACTGGGTCAAAAGACACACAACCTCTATCCTAAGGACAGACTCAAAACACTACACTGGCCGGACGAATCGACCTGCTCTGATACCAACTTGTAACACCCCGTTTCCCAAAATGAAAATAAAGCAATTAAAACAAACAATTATAAGAGTTCTCCCCAAAACAGGATGTCACTTTTCACAAAATTCCACAAAACATTTCTTTCAAATAATTTTTCAACAATAATGCAACGGAAAAAGTTTATCACGTAAATATATATACATAAACATCATCCACATTAATTCGGCCATCTGCCAAAAATAGACAAACATATACATGACAACAGATCCAACAAAACATGATATGACACGGAGTCAAACATAATCATCAAATAGATAAATAACCCCCAAAAGCCCCGTGTTACGTATCAGAGCATCCCTACGACTCGACTCGCCACAATCCAAGCTAGCTACGCACCTGGATTGTTTGTACTTCGAAGAAGCACATACCACAACAACAACAACGAGGGGTGAGAAATCACGATCAAAAATGTAACGGTAATAATGTACATGAATAAAGGCAGAAACATATAAACATCATTTCACATACATAAAGTCCGGACCTACTGTCCCACGCCAACACAACACACATAACGATGCAACACATGCAACTCCACACAATGATATGCGGTACCGACTCAAACTCAGGATAGATCACTTACGCTCCATCCGAGACATGATCTATCCCTACCACGCTCCTTCTGAGCCCATATAATCAATTTCAGGATAGATCGCTTATGCTCCATCCGAGACACGATCTATCCCTACTACGCTCCTCCTGAGCCCATATAATCAGTTTAAGGATAGATCGCTTACGCTCCATTCGAGACACGATCTATCCCTACTACGCTCCCTATTTGGAGCACGAGTGAATAACTTACGCTCCATCCGAGACATGATTCAACCCGTCCACATGCTATGCAGGACATCAATGCACACAGCAACCACAAGCACCCACGGTGCACACGATCCTACTGATCCATTTCCTCATATATCACATATACTTACATTTATAGGCATATATATTTCACACATCACCACATACATGTACCATAACATACACCAATTAAAATATCATACTCACACGAATGCCACGGAATTCGCGTTCCGACACCACATATACGTTCACCTCAGCTCACTAATAAGCTCATCATCAAACATGACCAACAAGGGTCCAAAACCACAAAGGAATCTAAACAGAACAGCAGCAGAACACAAACTATTGTCGAGCTCGCTGGCCCATTCGCCTGGCGAAGCCCCGCAGCTAACACTCGCTGGCCCATTCGCCTGGCGAAACCCCTGGCGAAGCCAGACAGTGGCTACTGGCAGCACTCACTGCCCAGTTTGCCTGGCGAAGGCTCGCCCCCTCATTCGCATAGCAAAAGCTGGCGAACACCTGCGATTTTCGAAAAATCACACTGTTCAGAATCAACCATTCTCTCCGAACTCGCCCGATTTTACCAAAATCAGCTTCTAACACGACTAACCAACATTCTAATACTAAACCCCAAACTCTATTCTCCATTCCATTTGATAAAACTTCAGCTCTACTCAATTAATCAACTTCCGACTTAAAACGGTAAACTACCGGAAACCCTAAAATCAACCCAACACTCACATGCAATGGATTAATCATCTCAGCAGTAATCAAAATCACAACACCATATCAATTCGATTCATCAAAAACCTATGGGGTTAGGGAAATCCCCTTCTACCAATGATTCATGCATTACCGAAATTTAACCGATCCCCCCTACCTCAAATACGCAGCTCGGATGAAGAATCTTCAAGAAATCCACAGCCAAGTTCCCCTTGCTTCTTCCTCCAACCAGCTCTCTTTCTTTCTAGCTCAAGCGTTTTCTTCTTCCTCTTCCTCTCACGATCGTGCTACTCTTCTCATGCGTGCTCTTTCTCTCTATTCCTTTTCCAATTTCCACAATTGCCCCTAATACCCCAAAAATCCTCTTTTTAATTCCAATAATTCCAATAATACTATTTCCTCATTTTCTTAATTCCAAATTAATATTAAAACCT
Source organism: Lathyrus sativus (assembly GCA_963859935.3). Taxonomy (NCBI): domain Eukaryota; kingdom Viridiplantae; phylum Streptophyta; class Magnoliopsida; order Fabales; family Fabaceae; genus Lathyrus; species Lathyrus sativus. The sequence continues at coordinate 312,639,913 of OZ012739.1, forward strand.
CATAATATTAATAATAATAATAATAATAATAATAATAATAATAATATCAACATTAATATTAATTATTAATTATTATCATTATCGATTATATAATATTAATACTATGCTCCTTATTTCCTCAACAACTTCCACACAAGGCACGCCGAAACAAAACAATACGGGAAAACTTAGATAATTAAAATGGGCGTTACAACTTTGACCATCATGTTTGTTGTAGCTGCTCTCACCCCTTTGACTTGTCGAATTCCTTGAATTTTGGGACTCTTTTTCCATCAAAATTATGAAAAAAATTCCCTTTGTTCTTCGTGAGCCATTTTCATTTCAATCTATTTTCTTTCTCATTGAAATGAGCTTGCAAAGCGATCTCCGCCTTTTCCTTATTGTTGTTCCTCTCTTCCATCCTTTGCACATGAGCCTCGAGAGAGTTTTGTAAATCCTCTTTACTCATCGCCGCAAGATCCTCCGACTCCTCAATCGCCACAACCATGTTGTCGAATCTTGGTGTTAACGAATGTAATATTTTAGCCACAACATACTGCTCCGTAATGGTTTCTCCGCATGCTTTCACTTGGTTCACCAACCGAGCGATTCTCGTCACGAAATCGTTGCTTGTCTCCTTCTCTTCCAGTTGAATTAATTCAAGTTGTCGATTATAAGTTTGTAACCTCCCTACATTCGCCTTGTTAGCCCCTGCATAAGCTTTCTCTAAGATCTCCCATGATTGCTTCGACGAATCGCAATCACCAACTGTCGATTATAAGTTTTCTACATTATTTGTTATTATTTTTATTATTTTCAATTTATGTTCCTCTCTTTCTCAAATCCCTTCTCCAAAACCCTAAATTCCACCTTCTTCTCTCTTCTTCTTAGATCTTCTTCTCTTTTTTCACTCTTCTTGTTCTTCTTCAATCTCACATGTCTATATTTCAATTTTAACACAAACTACATTATTTTGCTAAGAATTAGATTCTAGAGATTACAAATAATCCCAAGGTAATGAAGTGGATTAAGAAAATTAGAAGAGAAATTCATGAATATCCTGAACTTGCCTATGAAGAATTCAAGACAAGTTCTTTAATAAGACGCGAGCTTGATGATATAGGTGTTGGTTATGAATGACCAGTGGCTAAAACATGTGTTGTTGCTAAGATTAGTTATGGATTTCCTCCTTTTGTTGCTCTTAGAGCTGGCATGGATGCTTTGCCTATTCAGGTAAATAAACACACATTTTGCAAAAACATCATTTTCTTGTGTTTCTATTAAGAGTTTGTTTTGTTTATTTATTTACTTTACTTTATTTTCTTTGTTTGAAATCACAGTGAGGTTGATGAAAATACAAGTTATTATGTTGTTCAATCATCTTAATTTGATTGAAACATGTGTTTTTTGTATTTGTTAATTACCAACAGGAACTCATTGATTGGGATCATAAGAGCAAAGTAGATGAAAAAATGCACGCTTGTGCTCAGATGCGCATGTTGCGATGCTTCTTGGTGCTGCAAAGATACTGCAAGAAATAAAAGACTAGTTAAAGGTAAAGTTGAATTGAAAAAATGTTATATGAGCTTTATCGAAAATCTTCCATTAAAAACTAATTAGTCCTTCACATACAGGTTACGGTTGTTCTTATATTCCATCCAGCCGAGGAAAAAGGCTTAGGTGCGAAAGATATGATACAAGAAAATGTTCTTGAAAATGTAGAGGCGGTTTTTAGATTGCATTTAGTAACAAAGTATTCCTTAGGATTGCGTCGCGGTCAGGAAATTTTCTAACCGGATGTGGATGCTTCAAAGAAGTTGACTTCTATGGTAAAGAACATCCAACAATTCTTCCAACAACAAATGATGAGAGAATATACCAACGAGGCAAACAAGCCTAAGCATGATGGTTGGAGAAGAGAACATTAAACTAACACAAACCTCAAGGAGTGAAGATTTTGTATTTTTCTTTATTCAATTTTTTGTAAATTAATTAATAATTTTTATGTTTTTTCCTGAGTTAATTATGTAAATTAATTAATTTAATTTTTATGTTTTTCCAGAGTTAATTATATAAATTAATTAATTTGAGTTAATCTTGATTCCATTTATGTTTTTCTAAGTCAGTTATTGTTGATATACTTTTTATGTTAATTAATTAATAATTTTTATGTTTTTTTTTAGTTTAAAGTTATTTTTGTTTGTTTTTTTAATTTTTAATTTGTATTATTATTACAGGGTAAACACGCTACCCTGACATTTACTAATGGTCTAACACCTGAAGTAACGGAAGAGATAACCGAAGTAATATTACAGGACCAAATCTAATCAATTTTTTATTGAAAGACTATATCACAACTCATAAATAACTTCGGAGACTTGGAACTAATTATGCCAATAATATTTGTTGCTTGCTTACTTTCCAGGGTTCAGGTTCATGCATTCTCCTAGTCAAGTTCATCTTGGCGCGGGTAAGAGAGTTTTGAGGTACATATACCAATTTCCCTTCACACAAGTAACAAATTTATTCCACGTAATCAGATACTAAATTTTCATACATTTTCACAATATCCAATAACAGGGACAAATACACGAGAGAAAATGGGTATTAGAGTATAAACTTTGATCTCTTTCATAACAGTTGTATTTAATTACCACTACTGAGATGAATGATACACAATAGGAATCAAATACAAATCATGTTTCCTTTTTACAGACAAACCAAAAGATTCAGCCATATCAAGTTCTTCACCCTTATTTCCATCAACCATTTTCCAATCAAAATGGAAAAGCAAATTTGCTAGCAATATTTCAACATTAACAACACCAAATGTTATACCAGGACACATTCTTCTTCCAGCACCAAATGGAATAAACTCAAAATCCACACCTTTGTAATCAACTTCACTATCAATGAACCTTTCCGGACAAAACTTGTTAGGCTCATTCCAATAGTTTGGATCCATTCCAATCGCATAAGCATTAACAATGACCTTAGTCTTCGCCGGTATCTCGTATCCATTGATTTCACATCTTTCACTACATTCCCTTGGTAGTAACAATGGAACGGGACTGTGTAGACGCAATGTTTCTTTTATAACTAACTTTAGATACTCTAGCTCATGAATGTTTGCTTCATCTACAAACCCTTTTGCATCAAACACTCTTCTTACTTCTGTTTGTGCTTTCTTCATCACTTTTGGGTGTCTGATAAGTTCTGACATTGCCCATTCTGAAGCTTTGAATGATGTACCACTTCCCGCACTAAATATATCCTGAAATAAACATGAATATAATTTCTAACACAGTGAATTTATATTGATCAGATACACCAGTTATTCAGCGAAAATAAAGAGTAAATTTTTGTTTATAATAGTGATCATAGTAAAATTCTATTTTCGCAGTTGATTTGAAAAAAGGAAAAAAACTAACCAACATGTTTGCTTTGATAATACTATCAGATAGAGGATGTTCAAGGTTATTCTCCTTCTGAAGCCTTAGCAGCACATCAACTAAGTCTTCACCATCTTTTTCATCATTTATCTTTGTTTCTAAACTTGTATCCCGTTTATGATATCTAAGAATTTTCTCAAGAATCCTATCTAATTCTCTATGCACCTTCTCAGATTTAGACCTTATACCTGACAAAACATGAAGAACTTTAAAAGAAGGAAACAAATCAGCTAGAGAAAAACCACCGATTAGTTTCGTAACATCCTTCATAGCAACCATAAACGCTTCTTGATCTTCAGATTTTCCGCCTAATGCGATCCTTGATGTTAGGCCATAAGAAAACAAACCAATCATCTTAGAAAGATTAATGGACGACCCTTCACTCAACCTTATCTCTTTCACAATATTTGACACCTCATGTTCCCGGATCGAACGAAACGATTCAACGCGTTTTGGTGTTAATAGTTCAAAGGTGCAAATTTTTCTCATTTGTCTCCAATAAGTACCATATGGTGAAAATGTTATGCCTTTTGAACCATAGGTTATGATATCAGCCGCTAGAAGATGTGGCCGGTTTGAGAATTTGGTGTCATGTGTTTTCATTATTTGTTTGGCGATTTCTGGTGAAGATACAACAATGATTGGAATTTCACCTAGTTTTATATGCATTAATGGTCCATATTTTTGTGATAGTTTTTTTAGGCTATGATGAGGCATTGAACCAAGTTGGTGCATGTTTCCTATAAGAGGTAGTTTTGGTGGTCCTGGTGGTAATTTGGAGTTTGAAGATTTTGGTTTTGTTGAACTCCATATTAGGATAAAGATAATGAATAAGAAGATGAAGACTAAGAAGATGGGAGATGAAATGATTTTGGGCTCAAGCTCCATGAATGAATTCGGAAGGAAAGAGTTAGTTCTGAAGTTTAGTGAACATGCGTTGCCACAATTTTTATAGGGTTCAATATTTTTTTAATTTATGGAACCGGGGGATCTTTAGAAACCGAAAACAACCAACCAAATAATATCCGCAACTTGTGGAGATCAGCACTAGTATGTCTTTGTCTGCATGCGAGGCATATCCGAAAAGATCCTTCAATGATTAATCTTTCTGACCTTTTATGTTTTTATACTTTTGTCTTTCTTATCCAAAAGATCCGTCTATTCCAAATATTTCTTCCAAAAACTAATATATATATATATATATATATATATATATATATATATATATATATATATATATATATATATATATATATATATATATATATATATATATATATATATATATATATATATATATATATATATATATATATATATATATATATATATATATATATATATATATATATATATATATATATATATATATATATATATATATATATATATATATATATATATATATATATATATATATATATATATATATATATATATATATATATATATATATATATATATATATATACCAACCCATGCTAATAACTATTACGCAACACGGGTCGGTTAAATTTGAATTACGGATATAAAAGTTTGTATAGGAATACTGTGGACAACACATATTACAGATTAATATTGCTAATATGAAAGTTTGTATACACATTTAAATTAAACAATTTGTTAAATTATAAAAATAATTGAGTGGTATTGAGTGAGTTCAAGGAATTATGATATATGAAGCTTAAACTCTAAGTATTGTTTGATTGTTTGTTTGTGTTTATTTTAAGTTTTGCTTATTTGTTTAGTTATGGAGCAAGACACCTCAATTATAAATATTCTCCAACCTCACATAATATACCAATAACCACGACACCTAATGTACCAACAACAACAACAACACCTATTGAACCAACCACAAATCTTCCTCATATTTCTAAGAAAAAAAGACCTAATGCAAATAGTAATAGAAAGAGATTTGAGGTTTGAGACGACTTTAACCTTATTGTTAATAGTGACCCTCCTGCTGCTGCTTGTAAGTACTGTCATCAAATTTACATATGTGATTCTAAGAAACATGGAACGTCAAACTTAAAGAGTCATATGAAAACATGCCCTAAGTATCTGTTGAACCTGTCAACAGACCCTACCAAACAATCTTGACATTTTCAACAACTCAGGGAGTTGGGTTGGTTCCAACAAGTTCTAGGTTTGATCTTGTAGCTTGTAGAAAGGGTTGACTTATTTTATCATTTTGGATGAGAAACTATTTATCACAGTTGAAGGAGGGGGGTTCAAGTACTTTTGTAACCAAATGCAGCCCCAATTTTGTATACCGTTAAGAAGAACCATAGCTAGAGATTGTTTTTAATTATATCTTGATGAGAAAGTGAGGTTGAGAGCATTCTTTAAGTCTGATTGTAGTAGGGTGGCAATTGCAACCGATTGTTGGACATCTATTCAAAATCTAAACTACTTGACCCTCACTGCCTATTATATTGATAGGGATTGGAATTACCAAAAAAGGATTATTAGGTTTATAGTTATTCCAAATCATCGTGGTAGAACTGTTGGTAAGAAGGTTGAGGATGTATTGAAGAAGGAGGGGCTGATAAATATTTCTACCATTACAGTAGATAATGTGGCATCAAATGATGTTGCTGTTAAATATTTAGAGCAGGAAGCAAGAAACATGAATAGACTTTTAATCGATGGGTTTGGGTTTCACATGAAGTGTTGTGCTCATATACTGGATTTGGTTGTGAGAAATGGATTAAAAAGTAGCCAACACCTCAATTTGAAGTGTTAGAAATGCAATTAGGTTTGTGAAATCTTCACCCCATAGAGCTTTAAAGTTTAAAGAGTGTGTGAAATATGTCGAGATTACATGTAAGAAGTCAGTATGTCTTGATGTTTCAACTAGATGGAACTTAACATATTTGATGTTAGATGCAGCTGAGAAGTTTCAAACTGCTTTTGATAAGCTAGAAGATGGAGATGAAAACTATAGGGATTTCTTTGACGATGATTACCCTTTAGTAGTCAAGATCGGGATAATGTTAGGACTTTTATTAAGTTTTTGAAGAAATATTATAAAGCATCAAAGGTCTTTTTTGTTTCAACAAAAGCAAGTTTGCATACTGCTTTTCCATTCTTGGCTGAAATCTACATTGAACCTAAGAAATTAAACATGGGCTTTAATGGATTGTTTGCTAATGTGGCACGAGACATGTTGGAAAAGTTTTATAAATACTGAGTTGATATCACTAAGATGAACCAGCTCCTTTATTTTGGTTTTATTTTTGATCCCTAGTATAAGTTAAAGATATGTGAAATGGTGCTTTGATGATATGTATGGAAAAGATTCAAACACTAATAAATATGTATTAGAAGATATCAATAAAAATATTTCAAAATTTTTTTGATCTTTACAAACAAGCCTATGACATTGCTGGAGGATTAGTCACATATGTTGCAACCGTTGTTTGGTGAAACGGATGCCAGCGATGAATTACCCACATATGTAGCTAAAGAAAATGTCTTTTAGGAACATTTGATGGCTATTGATTCAGTGGAAGAAGAAATCGAGTTATATTGAAGGAAAATGTTTAACTTTTAATGAAAAAAATAAAGAAAAGTTTAACATTCTTTGTTGGTGGAAACACAATGCTGGTCAATACCCAACTCTGTCCCAAATAGTTAGAGATATGATGCCTACATCAGTTTCAATTGTGGATTCTGAGAGTGCATTTAGCACAGGTAAGAGGATTTTAGAGGTATATAAAAGCTCTCTCAAATCAGAAATGGCCGAGGCTTTAATTTGTACTCAAAATTGGTTGATACCTTCCTTTTACCAATTCAAAGACATTGAATTCAATGAGGAGTACGAGATATCTGAAGATACTTTACTAGGTATTGCGTCTATTTTTCTTTAAGTGTAATTTTTTATTCTGTTTGTAAAATGTTAAAGTGAAGGTTTTCTTATTATGTTCATAATTTCTTATTATATTTTAAATATATTTTAGGATTTATTGAAACTTCAGCCGGAAGTGGAACACCATCTTCTTTTCATACTCAGTCACAACCTTCGATTTGTGCTTGAAACATATTTGGGTTCAATTCCCTTGTGTTTTCGGTCATGTGTTTTTGTTAAATAAAACATGTATTCTTATGTTTTTTTATTGTATTTGCAACAGATACTTTTTGAATTTTTTAGAATCATGAATGACTCGTATTTTGAATCTATGTATAACACAACCAAACACTTTTTGAAAGAATATCTAGAAACTTTTGTTCTAAGACACTTTTAAAAAAATGCTTTTATAGGTACCACTACTATATGTTTTTAATGTATTTTGAACTTTGCTATGTAATGCTTATGTTGATCTTTTGATATCCAATTTGACTAGATATGTGTATGTGAAAAGTTATGTTGGTTTTGATGTTAAATGCAGATGAGAAGTTTGAAATTGGAATTGCTTTTGATACAATCAAGTGGCTTATGAGTTCTTGAGAACTAGTTGGATACATCAGGTATGAAGTTTAAATGAATAATCATGTTTGGTTGTTGAATGTATCAGAAAGTATAAATGAATAATTATGTTCGGTTGCAGGCTACATCAATTAAGATATGAGTCATCTTTGATAAGAGTTTCACCTTGAATCTACATTTTGTTTGATAAATCAATCTAAAAGAGATGGAGTATCTTTGAGTCAGGATTGCTTTGTTTCCAGAATTTAAACATTTTGTTGTTGCTGGTTGAGGTCTTACATATTTTGTGCATATTAACATGATTTAGATATGGAGTTTCTTCGTTTATATAAGTATAAAAGAATGAAAATACTGATTAAAGTGGAAGTTTTGTCAGCCATTAACAACCAACTAGTTTTCTCAATTGTTGGATTTGATAAGTTTATATTTCCAACCATGTACTTAACATAAATTTATTGTTGTTGATTGTTACTAGTTATACTTGGTTGGTGTTGTTGTACTCGTTAATTAGTAATTATTGATATTCAATCCCACCAAGTTTTCTCTTCACCTTAGCTCATTTTAATATCTTGTTACTCCAACAGCTTTATGAAGATGACATGTGCATATGCATATTGGATACAAATTCGTTGAGTCATGGGTAAGGTATTATATGTCTTATGTGCAATTCCATATTCCAATGTTTTTGTTGTTGTTATTTCATAATTTTGGTTGCATGTACATTTGGCGATACACTTTGAAACAAGATATTATTTCTCTTGATGTAGGAGACTCAAGTTTCACTGCAGCAGTATGTTTTAGTTATGGAGCAAGAAACTCCAACAATACTCTTCTATTTTAGTTATGGAGCAAGACACTCCAACAACAACAACAACAACACCTTGTGAGTTAATGAAAACTAGATGATAAATAATCTACCATGAGAACAAATGTGGTTAATATAGTTGTGGTTGCTAGGCTATTGTAGAAACTTGTAAAACGTTTTATAAGAAATGCTCATGACACAGAATTGTGGGTGTATGGAGAGTTTCAGAGTTGAATTAAGCTGGCTGGTGGAAAGACAGAACCACAGTGGAAGATATGAACCTAGCGGTACGCGTAAGTCTCACGATATGGACCCAGTTGCTATGGTGCTTAAGGAAGATAACTCGTGTTTTAAATTGACTGTATTGACAAATTTGTGATTGGTTGTGTTGTTATTAAATTTATACCGGTTGTATTATATTTGAGGCCCATATAAAAATAAATCATAAACCAGTAGATATTTGAAAAAAAGATTATTTGAATTTTTTTTAAAACTGGCCCAACATTGACGCAATATGCAATGAAAAGTTTGATTTTTTTTAAATGGGCCCAAAGTAGTGATAAAACCAAAAAAAATCGAAATTCAAATCCGATTGGAGGAATTCAAATCCGATTGGGCATTTGCGTCTTTGAAAATAGTAGGCCAATAAAATCCTGATTGGAGGAATTTAGTGGTTGTTCTTGCCCCATTAAAATGTCTGTCGTAAGGCGAGTTGTGACAGTGTCAAAGGATACTTCGCGCTTCATCACCGGTAACACACCTTCTCAAAATGTTATCACCACCCAACTTAAACAAGTATGGGTCATCCCACACATAATACTTAAAATCCGAGAGGAACTTCCTTTTTTGGTTCGGAGTTAGGTCGGGTGGCACCAAACCACTAGCCTTATGGTTCGCAAAGTCCGTAAACCACGGCCTAACTTGAACTCTAAAAAGTTTTTCATTAGGAAATTCTTCTCGGATTTCCTTTTCAGAAGATGTAACCTCCACATTAACAAGGCGAGATAAATGATCCGCCACCAAATTTTCCGATCCTTTCTTGTCCTTAATTTCAACATCAAATTCTTGCAACAAGAGGATCCAACGGATGAGCCTTTGCTTCAAATCCGGTTTGGTGAGCAGATATTTAATCGACGCATGGTCGGTATACACAATCACTTTAGAACCAATAAGATAAGGCCAAAAATTTTCTAGCGCACACACTATCGCAAGTAATTCTTTTTCGGTGGTGGCATAATTAATTTGTGCCTCATTTAGAACTTTACTTGCGTAGTGTATAGCATGAAAAAAAATTTCTTTCCTTTGTCCCAATACCGCTCTAATAGCATAGTCGCTCGCATCACACATTAGTTCAAAATTTAATTTTCAATTCGGAGCGACTATAATTGGAGCGGTAACAAGTTTTTCCTTCAAAATTTTAAAAGCATGTAAACAATCTTCAGTTAAGAGAAATACATGGTCCTTAGCGAGCAAATTACTCAGAGGCCTAGCTACCTTTGAGAAGTCTTTGATAAATCGCCGATAGAAATCGACATGCCCAAGAAAGCTTCGGATTCCCTTCATATTTACCGGAGGAGGCAACTTCGCAATCATGTCAACTTTTGCTCGATCCACTTAAAGCCCTTTTGAAGAGACTTTATGTCCGAGCATTATCCCCTCGGTTACCATGAAGTGGCATTTCTCCCAATTAAGCACGAGATTTGTTTTCACACACCTTTCAAGCACCATTTCCAGATTATCCAAGCATAAACCAAAAGAACTTCCAAACACGGAGAAGTCGTCCATGAACACTTCCATCGTTTTCTCAATGAAGTCGGCAAAAATAGCTTGCACGCATCTTTGAAAAGTCGCTGGTGCGTTGCATAACCCAAAGGGAATTTTTTTGTATGCGTAAATTCCAAGCGGACACGTGAAAGCCGTCTTCTCGTGATCGGCCGGGTCAACCGTAATTTGGTTGTACCCTGAATAGCCATCAAGGAAACAATAGTATTTTTGGCCCGAAAGTTTTTCCAACATTGGGTCCATGAACGGAAGTGGAAAATGGTCTTTTCGAGTTGTGGTATTCAACCGCCTATAATCAATACACATTCTCCACCCCGTTTCCACCTTCGTCGGGATCAATTCATCTTTTTCATTTCGAATGATGGTAATGCCACCCTTTTTTGGAACCACATGCACGGGACTCACCCAAGGGCTATCTGAAATTGGGTAGATCATTCCCGTATCCAAAAGTTTAACAACTTCTTTCCTAACAACCTCCTTCATAGTAGGATTCAAGCGGAGTTGAGGTTGAGCCACCGGCTTAAAATCCTCTTCCATTAAAATCGTGTGCATGCAATAAGAAGGACTAATTCCTTTGAGATCGGAAAGAGTCCATCCCGTTGCTTCTTTATTCTTTTTCAACACATCAATTAAACGGGATTCTTCATTTTTAGACAAAAGGTTGCTTATGATAATCGACTTCTCTTCGGTTTCATCAAGGAATGCATACTTCAAGTTAGAAGGTATCATTTTCAATTCAATTGGTGGTTTTTCTTCATGGACCTCCTTTTTTAACACTTCCTCTTCGACTTCCTATGGTTGCAACTCTTTAAGATTATCAAGTTCCATTAAACATTCCTCAAGAGCTCGCTCTTCTTCAATTGTGAACACTTCAAAAGAGTCATCAAGAGCTAATTCCACAAGAGATGTCACATGAATATGCTTAGATACTTCCAAAGTTGCTTCTTCAATTACATCAATTCGGAAACTATCACGATTATCTTTTGAATGCTTCATAGCTTCAAAAAGATCAAAAGTGACTTCTTCATTTTGGACTCGCACTTTCATCAAACCGTCATCAACATCAATCATCATTCGCGCAGTTTTCATGAAAGGTCGGCCTAGGATTAGCGGAGCATCATCATCCTCTTCCATATCAATCACAATGAAATCAACCGGAAAGAAGAATTTGTCGACTTTAACCAATACGTCTTGAGCTAACCCATGAGGATGGGTAGTCGACTTATCGGCCAATTGCAACGTCATCTGTATGGCTTTCATTTCAATGTTTCCAAGCCTTTTCACAATAGACAAAGGTATTAAATAAATGTTTGACCCCAAATCAATTAGCCCTTTCCCGACATATTCATCACCGATAGTAACCGGTAAAGTAACTCTTCCCGGATCAACCTCTTTTCTCGGATGAGTCCGTTGGATGATGGCACTATAACTAGCATCAAGAATAATTGTTTCCGGTTCCGTATACCTCCGCTTTTTAGTTAGTATATCTTTCATGAACTTGGCATACTTAGGCATTTGCTCCAAAGCTTCGGCAAACGAAATGTTTATTTGAAGTTGTTTAAAAATATCCATGAATTGGGCGTAATGCCGTTCATTTTCCCTCCTAGGTGGAGCATGTGGATATGGTAGGTTTTGGACCGGAGTAGTGCTCACTACCTCCTTTCCTCTAGACGCTCTAGAATTCTTCTCTTTTTTCTTCTTCACTTCCTCCACCTTCACTTTTTCACTTTTACTATTTTCTACTTCTACACTTTCTTTATTTTCAACTTCAACCCTTTTTTCATTGTTTTCACCCTCTTTCTCACTTTCCTCCCCAACTTCACCATCAATTCTATCATCAATTTTTTTCTCCTCCTCTTTTCTCTCATCCTCTCTTTTTTTACTCTCACTAACCAACTCCCTTCCACTTCTCGTCGTTATCGCTTTACAATGCTCCTTTGGATTTTTTTGCATGTTCGCCGAAAAAGAAGGTCCGGATTGTTGTTCCGCTAGTTGCTTAGAAAGTTGTCCGACTTGAGTTTCAAGATTTTTGATTGCTGTATCATTGCTCTTTTGATTAGCCATTGACATTTGCATGAATTGCGTCAATGTTTCTTCCAACTTTGAATTTACAATCGGCGGTTGTTGAGGTTGATAAGGATTTTGACGGCTAGAATTACCACCCCCATAATCTTGGTTATGGTGATAGTTAATCCTTGGTTGGTACCCTTGATTTGGTTGATAGTGTTGTTGTGGTTGATTTTGAGAATGTTGTTGATACGATGGTTGTTGTTGTTGCCTTGGTTGGTAGTCTCGTTGATTCACCATGTAACTTACCTCTTCGAACCTGCAAGGTGGACAAAATCCAGTATCATGTTCACCTTTGCAAAGCTCACAACAAGCTATTTGTTTAGCTTTTGAAGGCTCTTTCATCTCTTTGATTTGTTGAGTTACGAGTTCCACTTGTTGTGAAATGAGTTTACTTTTTGCAAGGATAGCATCATTTGTCCCAAGTTCAAGCACTCCCGGTTTCTTCAAAGTGTTTCCTCTACTTTGACTTTGAAGGTCATTCAGAGCCATACGATTGATGATATCTGTAGCTTCACCGGTGCTTTTAGACAACAAAGAACCACCCGCAGTGGCATCCAATAAAGTCTTACAATTTGGTTGAAGGCTGTTTTTAAAAATATGGATTTGCGTTAACTCGTCAAAACCATGACCTTTGCACTTTCAAAGCATGGATTTAAATCTTTCCCATGCCTCGTTCAATGATTCGTTGGCTCCTTGAGAAAACACGGAAATTGCCGTTTTGGATTCCATGAACCGGTTGTGAGAGAAAAATCTTTCAATGAATTTCTCTTCCAACACGTTCCAATCCGTCATGACCGCCGGTGTTTGATCCAAGTACCAATCTTTGGCTTTGCCGAGCAAGGCATGTGGAAAAAGTTTTTTGAACAACAGTAGCTCTTGAGCTTGATCAACTCCCGTCGCCAATGTTATCTCGTAAAATTTGGTGAGAAAAGAAAAGGGGTCTTCATGGTCCATTCTGGTGAATGGACTTCCGTATAACAAGTTGAGAGTTCCCGTCTTCATCTCGGCTTGTCTTCCCGTGTGGTTGGCAAACTGAGCAGTGTTTCTTGGATTGTTGATACATGGTGTGGAAACGGGCGGTGGTGGTGGTGGATCCATAATAGGTATGAAATGAGGTGGTGGTGTTGTAGAAGAACCTTCTCCTTGTTCTTGTCGTTGTCTAGCAAGTTGCCTCCTACGTCTTGTTTTGCTATTTAGTCTCCTTACGGTTCTTTCGATCTCGGGATCAAAAAGAATTTGGTCCTCAAGAATCTGTCCTCGCATAAAACGAGAGCTGCACACTAAACCAAACAAATTAACAAGCACAAGTAAAAAATTCAAGAGTTAAAAATTTGTCAACTATTGCGATGCACGCAATATCAATTCAAATTCCCCGGCAACGGCGCCATTTTGTTAGGCCAGTGGTAAAGTGTCGGGTTTTTGTTATCGTATCCACAGGGAATCTGAGATATTACCGCCGTTCGATAGTTGTCAAGTTCTTAACTTTATAGTAACAAAAGGGGTTTGGTTTTTAGTCACGGTATCTTGCATAAAAAAGTAATAAATTGCGGTAAAAGATTGATTTTGCAATTTAATAAAGATTGTCAAAGTTAGGGTTCGGTAATCACTTTGCTTGTATATGTTCGATCAACAATACGCATAAACTCCTTTAGATGATAAACACATTCACAACATCCTCCCAATGTGATTATTTCTAACTCACATTGTGATTTTTCCCATTTTGATCCATTGTTGATTTCTCACACAATCTATCAAAATGACAATGTCATACCCCAAATTTGTCCCACATGTATAAACCTCATATGCGCATCCCATCCGCTAAAAAAAAAAATCCCAAATATGTTGTCTTCTGTCTAAGTGGTTGCAAGGATTAGTTCAAGATTCATTTAAGGTATCAAGTAAGGAATTGGTTTCACGGTCAAGGATAAGTAAGGCTGCATGATTCAAATGGTGTGGGTTCAAAGTTTCAACTAGAGCCTGTGTTAAGGTAGTCTATCCGCATGTGAGTCAAGTTATCAAGGTGTGCAGAATCTTCATGCCTGAGGATTCAATGACTGGTTCACTTTGATTAGGATCCACAAGTGAAAGTCATTAGGATTAGTTTGTGATTCAAGACTTTTGGGGTTGAGATAGAACCATGGTTTCTTAAGAGGCAGTTAATCCAATTAATTTCAAAAAATTTTTTGTTACCCACATTTCTATCAATTTTATTGACCATTTACACAAACCACTTTCCAATATCTATTTTTAAACGTCCATCTAGCCACCATATTAAAATCTCCTTTTTTTTTTATATGATTCATACTACCTTTCAAAAATTCATTATTGACCTCCATGATTCATTTCACCATCAAAGGCCCATCTCAAGTCCATTACAAGAAAATTAAGGAAAATAAAGTCCAAAAGTCCATTTATGCATTTTACCATAAGCTTATGCAGTTCAAAAATTAAAGCCCATAATCACCTCACCAAAAAAAAAGAATCAAAGAAACTTTCTGATTAGTTCAAAATCTCATACAAAGAGGTCACATTGTTACAATACAAAGCATATTATGTTTCTTTTTTTTAAAAAAAAAAGGGTTATTACAAAAGCCCATGTCACAAGAGCAAGAGCATGAAAGGGAAGTTCATTTTTGGCAATAATCCCTCACTAGTGGGCATGTTCTGCATAAGTGCACCATCACCATGTATAGCCTACCCCTTTGATTTCCATGATGTTGAAATAGGGATAGCACAGTCAATAAAAGAAGGACCCCACAATTGGAGCCACGCCTTGTGAATCCTTGCAACCCCACCAATTTCAAATGGCTCTGCACCCCAAGACAACCCATAAACTGCTGCACTCTGCTACACAAACTCACAAAAAACATAAAACCTGCAAAATTTCCTAAATGGTGCCAACAAATTCCTGCATAAAACCATACCCTCATAGACTTGCACTAAAATACACAGCTTACACAAACCATGCCAGACCACATTTGAAACAAACAACCCACACCCTGCAGAAGACAATCAGAACCGTACCAGCCTGCAGAAACATACCCAACATGGCAACCAACAAAGTCTGCAGCATAAAAGCAATAGATCAGAAAATACAATAAGGGGACAAACTTTGAATTTTGAAGAAAATAGGGAAACCGACCAAACACCTTGTTCAACATATAAACACAAACAACCAACATACCTTCGGAGAGGCTCACATTTACACATCTTGGCTGGAAAAAAAAGAAAGCACTCCTTGTTCTTCTCACCACACATCAAACTCTCTCACTTTTTCTTCAACAGCACAACCTTCATTATCATTCTTAGAACATCAACAAACCAAAAGACAACAACACTTTACCCTGTCTTCAAACTCTTCCTCTCTCCACCTCCTCCATTGTCTTTGAAGCTGTAGCTTTCATTCGCCTGGAGTCTTCTTCCCTATTCAACTGCCATAAATAAACCACAGTATTCAACCTTCATAATACCAGCACACACAAAGCTGAAGAAAAAAAAAGATTAAAGATTCAACTTATCTGTTTTCGGTATTAGCAATCTGGTGGTACCGGTCCAACAAAAGGCTTCGCGTCGTAGGCTCAAGTCTCCATCATCCGAACTCCTCGTTGCTAGCGTGGGAACTTGCCGGATTTGCTCCAACTCTGTAAGTATTCTATTGTTTTTTTTTCTCTGTCCTCATAATCTTAAGCTGCTTGATTTGTTTCCCGGCGTTGAGTTTGCGAGAGAGGAAAATAACAGCAATCGCGATAAACCCCTTTTCTTGCTGCATAATCGAAACTCAAGACTGTTCTAACTTTTCCGTCAACTTCATCACCGGAAACGCAAAACCAGAAATCCATACGAAACTTCAACAAAGCTTGCCACCTCAAATGCCTTTTACCTCCTTCCATCATTCAACCTTCAAATATAGAAAGTAAAAGAAAAAAAAAAGCTTTAGAACCAGATCGAAACAAATGATTTAAGAAGAAAAAGATAAGCAAAGGGAATCAAGGAAAACCTGAATACAAACCTTCAAAAAAAAAACTCTGCCCAGTAGCTTCCTCCACCGTTTTTCTTCGAATCACCTTTGAACCCACTCTGCAAATCCACCCACCTCACCTTCCCTCCATCATCATCAGACACAAACGGGAGCTCGCTGGCGAAACCATTTCCACCCTCTTCGAAATCCTTACCGACATCATCATCATCCTCTTAACACCTCAACTAACAACAGCAATACACCTTTCCTATCGAATTCTTGTTGGACACCAAGCTCTGAAGAAATCCATAAGAAGCCATCAAACAAACTTTATGCAACATTTTAATTTTTATCTGCTAGAAGAGACATAAATGTGACTGGTAGATCATTCAGTACCATTTTTTTTAGTCAACAATTATCAAAGGCATGTATCTGCAGCAGGTAGCAAAAAGCAGCCAGATAAATTGCAGTGTCGTAGAAGGAAAACTGGACACACAACTAATTTCAATAGCATTAGTAAGCCACTGTCTTTTAAAACCTATCTCTGCATGATACAAGATAGCCACAACATCCATCATCCATCACAGTAATATAAAAATTCATGCCTTTGTCAAACACACTTCAAAGTAACGTTAGCGTTAACTTCAAGTCTCAATTTCAAACTAGTTCGAACCTGCAACAACGAGACATAGTATCAGCAAACCAGCATGTGAACGAAAAAAGGGAAATGAGTTTACGGGAAATGTTCGCACAACAACAACTTCTAATGAACAGCTGCAACATCTTGCAATACTCACCAACCAATTTTCTTGCAAAAACAACACATACACCTCCAAAATTTCTACACACATGAGTCTCTCCGTATAGCCACTTTGCAAAACGTCAAACAGGTTCTATGAAGTAGGAAGAAAATCCATAAGATTCCAACCAACACAAGCAACAATGCCATGCTCACCCGTGTAGAAACCATGAAAACCACACCTTTTAATCACCCAGACCTGCAGCAAATTTACACCATTACCATTATCTTTTCTCATCCACCTTTAGCACCATTAGACCACCCTCAATCAACACCTTAACAACACAAAAACCTTCACACCACAACTTCCATTGAGCCTTCACCATCTTCATGCTACTCATAAACCATACACAAACTCAATAAATAAACACCCGCACACAAAACCAAACCAGTATAACCACAATGCTAAATCACCTAAATGACTACACATTTTACGGCATAACCAACTTCATCTCCATGAAAAAACTTCTTTCAAAATCAGAACTCATTTCAATGACCAATCTTCAACTTCAG
Source organism: Lathyrus sativus (assembly GCA_963859935.3). Taxonomy (NCBI): domain Eukaryota; kingdom Viridiplantae; phylum Streptophyta; class Magnoliopsida; order Fabales; family Fabaceae; genus Lathyrus; species Lathyrus sativus. The sequence continues at coordinate 312,657,703 of OZ012739.1, forward strand.
AACCTCATCTTCTTCGAGGTTCAACCTCTGAAATTCAACCTTCCATCTCATTCCAAACTCAACTCACACCTCTGTTCCATGCTATGCATCACTCCTCACCTTACAACAACCCTTCACCTTCATTTTCCTTCTTCTGTGTTAACAACAATCTCAAAAGTAAAAAATATCCCCTCTTATTACAACAACATCACTGTTATCATCACCATGTAATACATGGACCTCGAGAAACGACCTTCCAGCACAACCGTTTTTTTTCGCTTCGAAAACCAGATCCCATTTCGCAACCACAACCAAACCTGTTTTTGCCAACCGTATCCTCTTTTTCCTTCCTCAAAATCTTCCAAACTTTCTGCAAGCAACCTCTTCCAAACTCTCTCAACAACCGTCTTCCAAAATAACTCAGAAGACTAACAGCTCACGATCCACAACAGCCTCGCCAGAAACAAACCGAAAAACACCGCCTTTCCTTGCCATCACCTTTTCCGTTCCTCTTTTTCTTCCATCCAACATTCTTCCATAACCAACAAACATTCTTTAAACTGAACCGAACCCCTTAACGAAATCCAAACAGATCTGAGCGAAGGCGGGAGAAATCGTGAACAGAGAGAGAGAGGCGCAGAAACAAGTGGCTGAGTTTGAGATGGAAGACAGAAATGGTGAGAGATAGAGAGACCCAAAAAGCCGACAGAGCGAGCACAGAGAGAGAGGTTGAACTGAGAGTGAAAAAAAAATAGAGAAAGGTTGGGACCGATGGAACTGAGAGGAGCATTTTCTTTTTTTTTCTTTTTTTATTTTTATTATTTCTTTTTCTTTTGACTTTTTTTTTATGGACTGTTATTGGGCTGTGAGGCCCATTCTCTCATATCTCTCTTAACATACTTTGTTTCTCAGTTTACACCCCCTCCCCTGTTTTTTTAGTTTTATTTTTATTATTAATTAGATATTAATTGTTTTGTAATTATTATTATTATTTTTATAAACAGTCTGTATATACATAAATTATTTTAGATGTTAATTATTTTGTAAATTCTATATATTTTTTTATTTTATGTATTATATTTATAGTTAGTATATTATATATTTTCTCTTAATATTTTATATAGAGTTTCATATTATTTAATTCCTAATTTATAATATTAGACTTTATAGTTTATTTTTTATTTTAGAGTTAAATTTTATTTCGTATTTGTCATTGGACATTTTGTCCCATTTTCTTTTTTTGGGTCGATGACGAGACCTCCGTAAACCGTTATTAAGTCAAACTGTTGATAAATGACGTTGGATCTGAGACCATTTATTTTCAACGCTTTCCATCCATTTTCAAATCTCATTTCTTTAAAATCAATTCTTTGTATTGAATTAAAAAGAGAAGATTGGGTGTAGACCTTTTCTTCTTCGAGCGTCGGGATGCCCACTGTAGTGAGGGTGGTTTCGACGCTCGTCTTTCAATACGAAGACGTTTTCATACTATCTCTCCTAAGACCTCGGGTTCGTACCGAGTCCATTGTCAAGCCATTTTCCTAGAGCAATTCATCTTTGTATTGAATTAAAAGGAAAGGATTGGGTGTAGACCTCTTCCTCTCCGAGTGTCGAGATGCTCACTGTAGTGTGGGTGGTTTAGACACTCGTCTTTCAATACGGAGACGTTTTCAACCCATTCTATCCCAGAGAACCTCGGTTTGTACCAAGTCCATTTTCAAACCATAATAAATTGATGTCTCTTTGTATCGAATTAAAGAGAGAAGATTGGGTGTAGACCTCTTCTTCTCCGAGTGATGGGATGCCCACTGTAGTGAGGGTGGTCTCGACACTCGTCTTTCGATACGAAGACACGCCTTTATCCACCATCTCGCTTTCACAACTTCATTCCGTAACCCTTTTCACCTAAAACCTCGGTCCCGTACCGAGTGCACTTTCAAACTTCTTTTCGCAACAAAACTTGAATGGTCGTGGAGTAGTTAGGCGTAGGCCTTCTCCTATCCCGAGTGCTGACGTTCACCGTAGGGTTCTCTGTCGCAAAGCACTTACCATTCAAAACCAAAAACATCTTTAATAAGAGAACGAAGTTCTCTTTGCATTGAATTAAAGAAAGAGGATTGGGTGTAGACCTCTTCTTCTCCGAGTGTTGGGATGCCCACTGTAGTGAGGTTGGTCTCGACGCTCATCTTTCAATACAAAGACGCCTCGTTCGCTACACTCTTTTTATTAAACAAAAACTTTGAGATAACGAATTGGGTACTACCTGTAGGGGTTACTACCCGATGACCTATCTCGCCCCCTGAGAACAATCCAACCAATCAAACGTGACTTCTTGCCTCGCGTGGCGAAAACTAATCAATCTTCCAAAAAGGATATGTTACGTCCGTTCTACCGCAAACAGGTAACACCTAAGTCTCCAACGAGCGAGCAGTGAAACACCTAACTGCTAGAATGCGCATGATAGCATCATCCATAAAAAACATCAACACACCGTAGGCCGAACTACGGCTGCTCTGATTCTTTACTTCTTTTAAGTAAAGATACGTAGGCACAAGGGCCACAATCCTTGCCGAGCACATTCCCCCCATATCTGTAGTTCCCCGAACTACGTCGACTCTGACTTTCTCACATCTATTGAGAATACGTAGGCATAGGACTGCGAAGTCCTACCGAGTCTGTTCTTTCTCTTTTCTTCCCCGTTCTCTCTTTCCTCCTAATTTTCTTGTTTATAACCCTTCTTTTACCCCGTGGAACACTTCTTATAGCATAATGTTTAAGCAAATAAATTCACACATCGACAAATAAAAGGTTCCCATCGAGTACGATGGATGCGAGGGGTGCTAATACCTTCCCCTCGCATAACCGGTTTCCGAACCCGTTCTTGGTCGCGAGACCATCTTATCCTTTATTTTCTTAAGGTTTTCTCGATATTTTCCTTTCCCCACATGGGATAAATAAAGTTCGGTGGCGACTCTTCTGTCCTTTCTTTTCGCCTCCCCGTCGTTGCACGATGCATTTTTCGAGTAGCGACAGCTGGCGACTCTGCTGGGGAAAATCCTAGCGAGCCAAGCCTATTTTGTTTGTCGTATTTGTGTCTTTACTTGCTTTATTTATTTATGCTTTATTCTCTAACCGTTGGGTTTATTTGGATGGTTGGTAAGGATAAAAGCTTTCTACCCGAGCTTTCGAGTATTTACTAAGATAGGAGGTGGGTTCTTTCTGATTTGCGAGACTTACGACTCGTTGAGTTGGATCGAATTCCACCGCTCAGATGAGACCCCGTTGGAATGATTATGTCTTACGTATAGTCGTAATGACGTCTTTATTTCGGACGTGGGAATCCGTGATTCTGAGGACCTTTGTAGAACCTTATTCCAAAGGTTGCTAAGACATGACTCTGTGTTCATCCTTTGAAGGGATTACCGTCTTACGAGTAGTCGTTATGATGGAAAACTTTTGAGGGCTAGTGCATGGGACTTTGTTTAAAAGCCTTTAGGATGCCCTCTTACAAACCAATAGATAACCCACCCGATGGGAGAGATATTTTTGTGTTGTTTTGCAGGACCAGTGATCTTGATCTCGCTTTGTGTCCTTTATCATGTGCATTCATAAAACATTGCATTACATATCATTTTTCGCATATCAAGGGACTTAAGAGACTGTGATTATCTCAGGTATTGGTGAATACAATGACTGACCAAAGAAAGAGAAGCACAAATTCCATCAAGTTTAGAGAACCAAAGTTGGAACTAATTCAAGACATTCTGATTGACGTACCAAAGGCTATCAAGATCAACTTTCAGGGGAAGTATGGGAAATTGCTTGATCTCCTCCATTCTAGGGTCGATACTTGGGCTTTGTTCGCTATGGCTCAGTTCTATGATGCACCTCTCAGATGTTTCACTTTTCAAAACTATCAGTTGGCCCCTACTCTTGAGGAATATTCTCACATTTTGAACATCAAGATTAAGGATCAACCTATATACACAGGCTTGGAAGAAGAACCAAAACCTCCTGCCATTGCTCTTACTCTACGTATGACCAAAGAGGAGGTCAAAGAGGGTCTAACCAGTAAAGGGGGTGTTCAGGGTTTTCCATTGAAATTTCTGCTAGAAAAGGCTGCTCAATACAAGGTTGATAAAGATTGGGAAAAGTTTGGAATAAGCGTTGCTCTAATGATTTATGGGATTGTCCTCTTTCCAAATGTGGACAATTTCATAGACATCACTGCCATCGTTCTCTTCATGCAGAAGAATCCCATCCCTACACTCCTTGCCGATGTTTATCACTCTATTCATTGGAGGAGTGAAAAGAAGGCGGGAATGATCCAATGCTGCTCTCACTTATTATACAAGTGGTATGCATCTCATTTTCCCAAGAAAGGGCCGTTCATGGAAAACAAGAAGAAATTAAAATGGTCTCAACGCATCATGTCTCTGGAAGCTAGTGATATTGTTTGGTACTCTCCTGAGTACTATGATGTGGAAATCATTTTTAGTTGTGGAGAATTCAGTAATGTACCTTTGGTCGGTAGGGCCGGTTGTATTAACTATAACCCCGTCATGGCATTACGTCAGTTGGGCTATGCTATGGAGGGCGAGCCCGAAGCAGAGAAGGTTCAGAGTTTCTTTTTGCTAGCCACATCAGAGGACCCTGCGTTTGTCAGGAAGATTGCTAAGGCTTGGGGCAAGATTCATACAAAGGGGAGGAAGGAGTTAAAAGCGAAGAATTGCGTGGCAAAAGAGCCATACAACCGGTGGTTACTAGCTAGAGTAGCTGAAAGGTCGTTACCATTTCCCTTAGAGCCCTCTATGCGAGAAGCACCTCTTGCTCCCACTCATGTGTCCATAGAAGAATATGAAAAACTGAAGCTAATAGTGGAGAGATTGACTAAGGAGAACCAGGACCTTCAGAATGAAGTCCACCAAGCAAAGGTGGAGAGCAGTCAGTACAAAAGAAAGGTGGAGTTTGAACAGGATCAAGCAGCTGAGAGTAGCAAGAAGCTAAAATTAGAAACGGATCTGAGAGTCAGGTACCAACAGGGTTACGAAGGGGCTGATGCATCATTAACAACTCTCCGACAACGCTTAAAGGACACCAAAGCTTCTTGTGATAGGGCATGGCACTTCTTTGAGGTAGCTTCTGCCGAAAAAAAGGAGATACGAGAGAATCTTGAGGCTGATATTGGGGATCTTGAGGAACGACTGAGAAATGCCTTGACCCTAGTGGAAAATGAACGAAGACTCAAAGAGGAGGCATTGAAAGATTCATATGTCACGTCTGACATGTGGAATAACAAATGTCAAGAATTGGAAACTGCCCAAGAAACAACCCTTCTGTGGAGGAATCGTTTCGAGGCTTTGCAAAGAGATAGTGCGCAGTGGCTCGAGAAGGAGGCTCAGCTCAATGAGTTGTTGGACACCCATGTGGATTCTATTTGTTATTACCAGTCGACTCTAGATATGTGTCGTGCTAGGTACAACAATTTGGTGGAGCATTGCAACCTCATGATCCGTGATATCCCATGGAGGTTGGAAAGCGCCATTCAAGACTTGGAAGGAAATGATATTCCCCCTTCTGTTCACCACTTTATCCAGCTCTGCGACCAGATGGTTAGGAGGTTCATGTTTGAGACGAAGAAGCTTGAAGAACGTCTCCAAAAGAGAGAATTTTAGTTATTCAGTTATTTTCTTGTAGCACGACTTGTAGTTTCGGCTTATTCAGCAATTGTCTGTATGCATTTTTTCTAAAAAAATTAATGAAAGATTGCTTTTTGGTCTAAATTGTGCACTTCTTTATTATTCAGTCATGATTCTATGATACCAATGATAATCACAAGCCTCGAAAGTCTCTCGAGCATTTTGCATACGTTTGCGCATTTTTCTTTTTGCATTTCCTACAACCCGATCTTACACACCGCTTACCCCTTTCAGAAAGAGTAAAGCAAGCTGACTTCACGGCATCGGTATAACACAAGGAATAGCCAGAAGAGAATCATGGATCAGATAGAGCAAGACCAGGCTACTATGAGGAGCGAGATGCTAGGCATGAAAACACAGATGAATCAACTCATGGAGGTGATTCAGAATATGGCCAGGAGTCAAGAGGAGATGAGGCAAGCAGCAGAGAGGAGCGCTAATCAGACTTTGGCTGGTGCAATTCCCAATGCCAGTGGTGCAATTCCAATTCCTGTTGAGGCCACCCCAACCCCTGTTGGGGCAATTCCTACTTCTGTCGGCGCCGTACCTATCAACACCGTCCCTCCGCCAGTCGGTACTACTCAACCTCATGGCACTGCGATCCCAATACCAGTCCAGTACGATGAACATGAAGGCTTCTATGAGAATTCAGCTGAAGCATGTGCACCCCAAACCGCTGAGTTGGAGAAAAAGTTCAAGGCCTTACAAGAGGTGGTAAGGGCATTACAAGGCCCCGATGTTTTGGGACTGGATGCTGCTGAAATATGTCTTGTACCCGGAGTTAAGATACCCCCAAAGTTTGTAATTCCAACCTTCGAGAAGTACAAGGGTAACAGTTGCCCTAAGACCCACATAAGGTCTTACTGTAGGAAGATGGCCGCCTATTCTGATGACGAGAAGCTACTAATCCATTTCTTTCAAGATAGCTTAACAGAGGCGTCCCTAGAATGGTATATGCACCTTGAACGATCCAACGTGAGAAGCTGGAAAGAGTTAGCAGACGCTTTCGTGAAGCATTATCAGTATAATACTGACATGGCTCTGAATCGTATGCAGCTTCAGAATTTGACTCAGAAGCCGAATGAGTGTTTTAAAGACTTCGCGCAGAGATGGAGGGGAGTAGTTGCAAGGGTACAACCTCCGCTGATGGAGAAAGAACTGACAGACCTATTCATGGGCACGCTACAAGGACCGATCTTTGAGCGGTTAGCATCCTCAACCTCCACGGTGTTTTCTGAACTTGTCATGGCTGGAGAGAGATTAGAGAGTTTCATGAAGGCGGGAAAAATTCAGAATGCAGGCGGATCTGCAAGCGGGGTCAAGAAGCCTTATCAGGGTTTCGTTAAGAAAAGGGAAGGCGAAGCTAGTGCAGTGTTCGCCAATGGAGGGAGAACTCACCAAAGTTATCACTACATTGCTGCCATTGCTCCACAGCAACCGCTTTCTATTCCGGCAAATCAGCCTGCGCCTCAGCAAAATCGACAACAACAACCCTATCAACCAAGACAAAATCAGTATCAAGGGCTGAGAAAACCAGAAAGGAGGCTTGATCCAATTCCGTCCACTTACGCCAAATTGCTTCCGTTCTTGTTGAAAGCAGGTCTCGTTCAACTTAGGGAAATGAAAGATCCTCCGGCTGTTCTCCCCTACGGCTACGATGTAAATGCAAGATGTGAATTCCACTCTGGCGCCCCAGGCCATAGCATTGAGAATTGTAAGGCTTTGAAATACATTGTGCAAAATCTTATCGATTCAAAAGCGATAAACTTTACCCGAAATACTCCGAACATCAAATCTAATCCAATGCCACCTCACCACTCAACAAACATGATTGAAGGCTCTAAGGGGATCCGATTAATTTCGGATATTGAGAAATTGAGGACCCCACTTTCCACTATTAAGGAGCAACTCTTGTTGAAAAACATTTACCCAGGATGTCCAACTAATTGCCATGTTTGCATGGACGGATCTCAAGGATGCGCTGAGCTGAAGAAGGGCATACAAAGCCTGATTGAGCAGGGTGTATTAGTAGCAGAACAACTATCGAAGATTGAGGAAGTTGCTACTCTTGAAATTCCGTTCGAAACATTGGAGATACCATATGATGATGGATATGAGCTTTGGATCCCAGTTGACAATTCGAACCGCACACCATTGACCATACCATGCGATGAGGAAGAATGGGACAACATGTATGAACATACTTCTATCCCACTGCAGATCCCGTATGATCCAGTTAAGATACCTATGTCTCCACCATCAATGAACCAGCTTGTCATTTCTACCCCATCTCCGTTTCCGTACAAGAGCACCAAGGCTGTACCTTGGTTATACGATGAAGCTGTTTTTCTCAATGGACAGAAAGTGGCAGAAGAAGATGTATTGCAAGAAAAGAAGACTGTAGAGAACATTGTGGGAACCGGAGGCGTCACTAGAAGTGGTCAAATCTTCTCTCCGACTGCACCTCCTGTCAATGGCAGTGACAATACAAGGAAAGGTACTGCCGTACCGAGCACCAATGAACAGGGGCAGTCATCTAAACAGAAAGGCATCCCAAATGATGAAGCGGAGGAGTTTCTAAGAATCATTCAGAAAAGCGATTACAAAGTGATTGATCAGCTCAATCAGACGCCCTCGAAGATATCCATGCTGTCATTGTTAATGTGTTCAAAGGCCCATCAAGAAGCACTGCTAAAATTCTTGAAGGCAGCTCATGTGCCAGAGGAGATATCGGTAGTACAGTTTGAAGAAGTGGTGGGAAATATTGCATCAGGTCATATCTTGAGCTTTAATGATAATGAATTACCTCCCGAAGGTAAAAATCATAACAAGGCCTTGCACATTACTATCGAATGTGTGGATGTTGTTTTCTCTAGGGTGCTCGTCGACACTGGATCATCGTTGAATGTGTTACCAAAAAGCTCGTTGTGTAAGCTGTCAATTGAAGGACTTGTGATGAAGCCAAGTCAAACTATTGTAAAAGCTTTTGATGGAGCTAAGAGAACTGTGGTAGGCGAGGTTGATCTCCCGATCAAGATTGGACCTCATACTTTCATCATTACATTTTACGTAATGGATATATACCCTGCTTACAGTTGCCTTCTTGGTCGTCCGTGGATTCATTCCGCAGGCGCTGTAACTTCAACCTTGCATCAAAAGATCAAATTTATGATTAACAATCAGATGGTCATCATTGAGGGTGAGGAAGATGTTCTCGTGAGCCATCTTGCTTCTTTCCGCTATGTGGAAGTAGGAAATGAAGTGCATGAGACACCGTTTCAAGCTTTTGAAGTGATCAATGTTGAAATGATTTACGAAAAGCCGACATCTTCAATAGTGACTTGGAAGGACGCGAGGACGGTGATAGAGGAAGGACATCCGCGAGGATGGGGCAGGGTGTTGGAATTGCCCGTCAACAAAAATGGAGCTGGTCTAGGCTACGAGCAGAAGAATGCAACTGATAAGGGCAAAGAGCTTGCAACTCCGTTGGTTTTTACTAGTGGAGGCCACCTTGTCGATGGTCAAGTCATGTTTTTGGAAACTGAAGCCGAAGATCATGAAGAGCTGTGTATGGTGTATCCTAGGGCGCCTAATCAAACTTTGAACAATTGGAGAGTTGTTGAAATCCCCAAAGTTACTCTAGTAGACGAGTAATTCCCTTTTATTTTATCTAAAAAAAAATCATATGCTCTGCCCAAGGCATATGGATCATGTTGTAGGGCCTTTTGCTTTTAAAGCATAACTTATCATCAATAAATAAACTTTCGCATCCAATTACGCTCTCTTTCTTTCATTTTTACTTTTTGCACATAAAATGATCTTTGAAAGACAATGTTTTGTTTTATTTTCTTTTTTTTTCTGTCAACCTTTTCTAAAAATAATAAAAAATAATAAAGCATGAAGTCATCCATTCGTGCAGATCTTCCCTTGCTCTTGTCAATAACGACCCCGTTATGGTCCAATATGACTTTGATAACCCGATCTACCAAGCCGACGAAGACTGCGAGGAGGATTGTGATCTCCCAGAAGAGCTAGCTAGACTATTGAAGCAGGAGTCAAAGGTCATTCAGCCCTACCAAGAAGAGGTCGAAGTCATCAACCTAGGAACTGAAGAGGATGCCAAAGAAATCAAGATAGGCACAACTTTAGAGTCAGAGATTAAGTCAAAACTAATAATATTGCTTCGAGAGTATGTTGACGTATTTGCTTGGTCTTACAAAGATATGCCTGGTCTAGATGAAGAGATTGTGATGCACATACTACCTCTCAAGGAAGGCTGCCCGCCGGTGAAGCAAAAGTTGAGGAGAACAAAGCCAGAGATGTCCTTCAAGATCAAAGAGGAAGTACAAAAGCAATTGGACGCTGGTTTTCTGGCAGTATCCAACTATCCACAATGGATAGCGAATATTGTCCCAGTACCTAAAAAGGATGGGAAGGTGCGACTGTGTGTAGATTATAGAGACCTTAATAGAGCGAGTCCGAAAGATGACTTCCCTTTGCCACACATTGATGTGCTAGTAGACAACACGACCCAATTTTCTGTCTTCTCATTTATGGATGGCTTTTCTGGATATAACCAGATTAAGATGGCACCTGAAGATATGGAAAAGACGACTTTCATCACTCCATGGGGAACTTTCTGTTACAAGGTTATGCCATTTGGACTTAAGAACGCAGGCGCAACATATCAGCGAGCAATGGTCACTCTTTTCCATGACATGATACATAAAGAGATTGAGTGTTATGTAGACGATATGATTGCGAAATCCCAGACTGAGGAAGAGCACCTCATCCACTTGGGAAAGCTATTCGCCCGGTTAAGGAAATTCCAGCTGAGACTAAATCCCAACAAATGCACTTTTGGTGTAAGATCTGGTAAATTGCTAGGTTTTATTGTGAGTCAGAAAGGGATTGAAGTCGATCCAGATAAGGTCAAAGCTATCCAGGAGATGCCGGCACCCAAAACTGAAAAAGAAGTCCGAGGTTTCCTTGGGAGGTTGAACTATATCGCCAGGTTCATATCTCATCTAACGGCCACTTGTGAGCCCATCTTCAAATTACTTCGAAAGGATCAAGCCGTGGTATGGAACGATAATTGTCAGAAAGCCTTTGAGAAGATAAAGGAATACCTACAAGAACCGCCGATCTTGATGCCTCCAGTGCCCGGACGACCCCTGATCATGTACCTGACTGTGTTAGAGGGATCCATGGGATGCGTATTGGGACAACATGATGAAACCGGCAGGAAAGAGCATGCAATCTATTACCTCAGCAAGAAGTTTAATGACTGTGAAACAAGACATTCAATGCTCGAGAAGACATGTTGCGCATTGGCTTGGGCAGCAAAACGCTTGAGACAATATATGCTCACCCATACGACTTTGTTGATCTCCAAGATGGATCCTGTCAAATACATATTCGAGAAGCCCGCTCTCACCGGGCGAGTAGCTCGTTGGCAAATGGTGTTAACAGAGTATGACATCCAGTATGTTACACAAAAAGCTATCAAAGGGAGTGTGCTCTCTGAATACCTTGCCCACCAACCTATGGACAGCTACCAGTCCATGCGCTTCGATTTCCCCGACGAAGACGTCATGTTTGCCAGAGATTATGCCACGTCAGGCCCGGATGATGGACCCGAACCAGGATCGCGATGGACGCTCGTGTTCGATGGTGCCGCAAATGCCAAAGGTTGTGGAATTGGGGCAATCATCACTTCTCCAACTGGCTTTCACTTGCCATTCACCGCCAGATTATGCTTCAAATGTACTAACAACATGGCCGAATATGAAGCTTGCATTTTCGGAATTGAAGCTGCCATTGATAATAGAATCAAGATTCTAGAAGTCTATGGAGATTCCGCGCTTGTCATATGCCAGATTAAAGGGGAGTATGAAACACTAGACCTCAAGTTAATTCCTTACAAAGATCATGTCTTGAAGCTAATCCCGTACTTTGATGAGATCACTTTCCATCACATTCCCAGAGGAGAAAATCAGTTGGCTGACGCTCTAGCAACACTAGCATCTATGTTTCAAGTCAAGTGGGAGAATGAGGCGCCATCCATCCGTTTGGAATATTTGGACGAACCCGCTTATTGCCTAGCGGCCGATGGGGAAGAAGCTAAAACTGATAATCATCCTTGGTTCTATGATATCAAGCGATATCTAGAGACACAAGAATATCCAGAAGGCATAACTATCACTGACAAGAAGTATCTCAGAAAGCTCTTCTCAAAGTTCTTCCTCAGTGGTGACGTGTTATACAAGCGGAATTACGATTCGGTTCTACTCAGATGCGTGGATAAACACGAGGCAAAATGTATCATAAATGAAATGCATGAAGGATCTTTTGGGACACATGCTAGTGGTCATACTATGGTTAAAAAGATTTTGAGGGCGGGATACTATTGGATGACGATGGAAACGGATTGTTGTCTCCATGTCCAATCATGCCACAAGTGCCAAATTTACGCAGACAAGGTCCATACTTCACCACTCCCTCTGAATGTTTTGACTTCGCCTTGGCCTTTCGCTATGTGGGGTATAGATGTAATCGGACGCATCGAGCCAACCGCTTCAAATGGGCACCGCTTTATCTTAGTGGCCATCGATTACTTTACCAAATGGGTAGAAGCGGCGTCCTATGCCAACGTCACTAAGCAAGTGGTGACTCGCTTCATCAAAAAAGAGATTATTTGTCGATATGGAATCCCGAACAAGATCATTACAGACAATGGTTCAAACCTCAACAATAAGATGATGAAAGAGTTGTGTGAAAATTTCAAAATTGAACACCACAATTCAACACCTTATCGCCCTAAAATGAACGGAGCTGTTGAGGCGGCAAATAAGAACATTAATAAAATCGTCCAGAAGATGGTGAAGACTTACAAAGACTGGCACGAGATGTTGCCGTTCGCGTTGCATGGCTACCGCACCTCAGTGCGCACTTCCACAGGGGCAACCCCGTTTTCTTTCGTATATGGCATGGAAGCAGTATTGCCCATTGAAGTAGAGATTCCCTCCTTAAGGATTTTAGCAGACGTCAAGCTAGATGAGGCCGAATGGATACAAGCCAGACTCGACCAACTCAATCTCATCGACGAGAAACGCATGACGGCCATCTGTCATGGACAGTTATACCAAAAACGATTGAAGAGGGCTTTTGATAAGAAGGTTCGCCCACGACACATCCAAGCAGGAGATTTGGTACTAAGGAAAATTCAGCCAACTCACGTCGATCCAAGGGGAAAATGGGCACCTAACTATGAGGGTCCGTATATAGTAAAGAAAGTTTTCTCCGGAGGGGCCTTGGTCCTGTCAACCATGGATGGTGACGATCTCTCATCCCCTGTGAATGCAAATGCAGTTAAAAAATATTATGCCTAAAAGATAGGCCCGGTGGACCCAAAAAGAAAATCCACGCAAAAATGGGCGTCCTGGTGGACCATAAAAATGGTTCAGGAAAAATTAGGGACTAGAAGTAAAAAAAAGAGAGTATCCTGATAGGCTGAAAACCTGAAAGGGCGGCCTAGGCAAAAGTTAGGGATTCGAAAAGGCAGAACTGCATCTTGAAAAGACGTGTGAATTATTCTCCGTAACCATCAAGCTCTCGACTGAGAAAGATCAATTCGATTCTGGCGCTCAAAAGCAAGGCGTGAAGGGTCTTCAGAGACATATGGGCCATAGCATATTTGAAACTTGGCAGGGACCATTTTCAACATTGTCTTAGTCTTTATACTCTCTTTCAAAAGCAGTTACCTCTTTTAGGAATTGCCTCCTTCTGTAATTTTCCCATTTATGGGTTTTCATTAATAAAATTACTTTCATCAAAGCTTTTTCTGTTTTTTTTATTTACCCTTTGGTTGCAAGTTTCATTTATTTGATGATGGGTTTTGCATATATTGACATTATGGTAAATTAGATTAAAGGGTGACTTACCCTCTTAGGGTAACTAAAGGGTGACCATGACTCTAAGAAGTACACAGGAACATCATTCTAAATCTTGTAACGACTTGACTGACAAGGCTGTCAAACCTGGCAGAGCAGGCCTCGAGTTGACGGTATCAGCACCTCCAGGTTTTATCACATCATGAAAAGATGATGTCGGGAAGTCAGGCTCATCCTTCACTTTCCCACCACCAAAGTCCGCCATGTCGGCACCTGCATTTCCAATCACCTTCCTGCAATCATACACATCATATGCATCATACGCATCACATTCGACTTCATAAGTATCTTGCATCATATGCAGACCTATGATCATATCGTACTTTCCCCAGCTCTTGCATCTCCGCGCATCAGCATTTGCATTCGCATTTCCATTTATGGGACACCATTATCATTAAGTGTCCGCATGTGTGAGCTCAGACCCAGGATCAATTTTGAAGATTCCCAAGATCATCATCAGCCCAGTCATGGGCATTCTCTACGAGATCGTGGGTGTTCCCCACAAATTTGTTCAACATTTGTTTGGCAAATCCAAGAGCTTCAACGCAATCAGCAGCCCATTCAGGGGCATTTTCTGCAAAGGCCGTGGGTCATCCCACGAAGTTCAAGAATGCCAAAAGAAAAATCCAGTCCAGTCAGGGGCATCTTCAGTAGTGCTATGGACGATCCCTAGTGATTTTGTCTCAAGGAGAAGCTTATCCATCTTCAGCGATAAGTGGCAATCTCTTCAGAGAAGCTTATCCATCTTCAGTGATAAGTGGCAATCTCTTCAGAGAAGCTTATCCATCTTCAGCGATAAGTGGCAATCTCTTCAGAGAAGCTTATCCATCTTCAGCGATAAGTGGCAATCTCTTCAGAGAAGCTTATCCATCTTCAGCGATAAGTGGCAATCTCTTCAGAGAAGCTTATCCATCTTCAGCGATAAGTGGCAATCTCTTCATAGAAGCTTATCCATCTTCAGCGATAAGTGGCAATCTCTTCAGAGAAGCTTATCCATCTTCAGTGATAAGTGGCAATCTCTTCAGAAAAGCTTATCCATCTTCAGCGATAAGTGGCAATCTCTTCAGAGAAGCTTATCCATCTTCAGCGATAAGTGGCAATCTCTTCAGAGAAGCTTATCCATCTTCAGTGATAAGTGGCAATCTCTTCAGAGAAGCTTATCCATCTTCAGCGATAAGTGGCAATCTCTTCAGAGAAGCTTATCCATCTTCAGCGATAAGTGGCAATCTCTTCAGAGAAGCTTATCCATCTTCAGTGATAAGTGGCAATCTCTTCAGATAAGCTTATCCATCTTCAGAGATAAGTGGCAATCTCTTCAGAGAAGCTTATCCATCTTCAGCGATAAGTGGCAATCTCTTCAGAGAAGCTTATCCATCTTCAGTGATAAGTGGCAATCTCTTCAGAGAAGCTTATCCATCTTCAGTGATAAGTGGCAATCTCTTCAGAGAAGCTTATCCATCTTCAGTGATAAGTGGCAATCTCTTCAGAGAAGCTTATCCCCCTACATCCTTTTGGGTGTCAAGTTTGTTTGTATTTCACTTCTCAAACTTTTGTTATCTCTTTTTTGGACAAATTCAGGGTCTTCTTTATATATCTAATTGACTTCTACCAAGGAAGAATGAACGCTGCAACAATTCATCTTACTCGGTCTAAGCCAATTAGATTGGGGCATCTGTCATACCCCAAATTTGTCCCACATGTATAAACCTCATATGCGCATCCCATCCGCTAAAAAAAAAAATCCCAAATATGTTGTCTTCTGTCTAAGTGGTTGCAAGGATTAGTTCAAGATTCATTTAAGGTATCAAGTAAGGAATTGGTTTCACGGTCAAGGATAAGTAAGGCTGCATGATTCAAATGGTGTGGGTTCAAAGTTTCAATTGGAGCCTGTGTTAAGGTAGTCTATCCGCATGTGAGTCAAGTTATCAAGGTGTGCAGAATCTTCATGCCTGAGGATTCAATGACTGGTTCACTTTGATTAGGATCCACAAGTGAAAGTCATTAGGATTAGTTTGTGATTCAAGACTTTTGGGGTTGAGATAGAACCATGGTTTCTTAAGAGGCAGTTAATCCAATTAATTTCAAAAAAAATTTTGTTACCCACATTTCTATCAATTTTATTGACCATTTACACAAACCACTTTCCAATATCTATTTTTAAACGTCCGACTAGCCACCATATTAAAATCTCCTTTTTTTTTTATATGATTCATACTACCTTTCAAAAATTCATTGTTGACCTCCATGATTCATTTCACCATCAAAGGCCCATCTCAAGTCCATTACAAGAAAATTAAGGAAAATAAAGTCCAAAAGTCCATTTATGCATTTTACCATAAGCTTATGCAGTTCAAAAATTAAAGCCCATAATCACCTCACCAAAAAAAAAAAAGAATCAAAGAAACTTTCTGATTAGTTCAAAATCTCATACAAAGAGGTCACATTGTTACAATACAAAGCATATTATGTTTCTTTTTTTTTTTTTTTTTAAAAAGGGTTTATTACAAAAGCCCATGTCACAAGAGCAAGAGCATGAAAGGGAAGTTCATTTTTGGCAATAATCCCTCACTAGTGGTCCTGTTCTGCATAAGTGCACCATCACCATGTATAGCCTACCCCTTTGATTTCCATGATGTTGAAATAGGGATAGCACAGTCAATAAAAGAAGGACCCCACAATTGGAGCCACGCCTTGTGAATCCTTGCAACCCCACCAATTTCAAATGGCTCTGCACCCCAAGACAACCCATAAACTGCTGCACTCTGCTACACAAACTCACAAAAAACATAAAACCTGCAAAATTTCCTAAATGGTGCCAACAAATTCCTGCATAAAACCATACCCTCATAGACTTGCACTAAAATACACAGCTTACACAAACCATGCCAGACCACATTTGAAAAAAACAACCCACACCCTGCAGAAGACAAACAGAACCGTACCAGCCTGCAGAAACATACCCAACATGGCAACCAACAAAGTCTGCAGCATAAAAGCAATAGATCAGAAAATACAATAAGGGGACAAACTTTGAATTTTGAAGAAAATAGGGCAACCGACCAAACACCTTGTTCAACATATAAACACAAACAACCAACATACCCTCGGAGAGGCTCACATTTACACATCTTGGCTGAAAAAAAAAAGAAAGCACTCCTTGTTCTTCTCACCACACATCAAACTCTCTCACTTTTTCTTCAACAGCACAACCTTCATTATCATTCTTAGAACATCAACAAACCAAAAGACAACAACACTTTACCCTGTCTTCAAACTCTTCCTCTCTCCACCTCCTCCATTGTCTTTGAAGCTGTAGCTTTCATTCGCCTGGAGTCTTCTTCCCTATTCAACTGCCATAAATAAACCACAGTATTCAACCTTCATAATACCAGCACACACAAAGCTGAAGAAAAAAAAAGATTAAAGATTCAACTTATCTGTTTTCGGTATTAGCAATCTGGTGGTACCGGTCCAACAAAAGGCTTCGCGTCGTAGGCTCAAGTCTCCATCATCCGAACTCCTCGTTGCTAGCGTGGGAACTTGCCGGATTTGCTCCAACTCTGTAAGTATTCTATTGTTTTTTTTTCTCTGTCCTCATAATCTTAAGCTGCTTGATTTGTTTCCCGGCGTTGAGTTTGCGAGAGAGGAAAATAACAGCAATCGCGATAAACCCCTTTTCTTGCTGCATAATCGAAACTCAAGACTGTTCTAACTTTTCCGTCAACTTCATCACCGGAAACGCAAAACCAGAAATCCATACGAAACTTCAACAAAGCTTGCCACCTCAAATGCCTTTTACCTCCTTCCATCATTCAACCTTCAAATATAGAAAGTAAAAGAAAAAAAAAAGCTTTAGAACCAGATCGAAACAAATGATTTAAGAAGAAAAAGATAAGCAAAGGGAATCAAGGAAAACCTGAATACAAACCTTCAAAAAAAAACTCTGCCCAGTAGCTTCCTCCACCGTTTTTCTTCGAATCACCTTTGAACCCACTCTGCAAATCCACCCACCTCACCTTCCCTCCATCATCATCAGACACAAACGGGAGCTCGCTGGCGAAACCATTTCCACCCTCTTCGAAATCCTTACCGACATCATCATCATCCTCTTAACACCTCAACTAACAACAACAATACACCTTTCCTATCGAATTCTTGTTGGACACCAAGCTCTGAAGAAATCCATAAGAAGCCATCAAACAAACTTTATGCAACATTTTAATTTTTATCTGCTAGAAGAGACACAAATGTGACTGGTAGATCATTCAGTACCGTTTTTTTAGTCAACAATTATCAAAGGCATGTATCTGCAGCAGGTAGCAAAAAGCAGCCAGATAAATTGCAGTGTCGTAGAAGGAAAACTGGACACACAACTAATTTCAATAGCATTAGTAAGCCACTGTCTTTTAAAACCTATCTCTGCATGATACAAGATAGCCACAACATCCATCATCCATCACAGTAATATAAAAATTCATGCCTTTGTCAAACACACTTCAAAGTAACGTTAGCGTTAACTTCAAGTCTCAATTTCAAACTAGTTCGAACCTGCAACAACGAGACATAGTATCAGCAAACCAGCATGTGAACGAAAAAAGGGAAATGAGTTTACGGGAAATGTTCGCACAACAACAACTTCTAATGAACAACTGCAACATCTTGCAATACTCACCAACCAATTTTCTTGCAAAAACAACACATACACCTCCAAAATTTCTACACACATGAGTCTCTCCGTATAGCCACTTTGCAAAACGTCAAACAGGTTCTATGAAGTAGGAAGAAAATCCATAAGATTCCAACCAACACAAGCAACAATGCCATGCTCACCCGTGTAGAAACCATGAAAACCACACCTTTTAATCACCCAGACCTGCAGCAAATTTACACCATTACCATTATCTTTTCTCATCCACCTTTAGCACCATTAGACCACCCTCAATCAACACCTTAACAACACAAAAACCTTCACACCACAACTTCCATTGAGCCTTCACCATCTTCATGCTACTCATAAACCATACACAAACTCAATAAATAAACACCCGCACACAAAACCAAACCAGTATAACCACAATGCTAAATCACCCAAATGACTACACATTTTACGGCATAACCAACTTCATCTCCATGAAAAAACTTCTTTCAAAATCAGAACTCATTTCAATGACCAATCTTCAACTTCAGAACCTCATCTTCTTCGAGGTTCAACCTCTGAAATTCAACCTTCCATCTCATTCCAAACTCAACTCACACCTCTGTTCCATGCTATGCATCACTCCTCACCTTACAACAACCATTCACCTTCATTTTCCTTCTTCTGTGTTAACAACAATCTCAAAAGTAAAAAATATCCCCTCTTATTACAACAACATCACTGTTATCATCACCATGTAATACATGGACCTCGAGAAACGACCTTCCAGCACAACCGTTTTTTTTCGCTTCGAAAACCAGATCCCATTTCGCAACCACAACCAAACCTGTTTTTGCCAACCGTATCCTCTTTTTCCTTCCTCAAAATCTTCCAAACTTTCTGCAAGCAACCTCTTCCAAACTCTCTCAACAACCGTCTTCCAAAATAACTCAGAAGACTAACAGCTCACGATCCACAACAGCCTCGCCAGAAACAAACCGAAAAACACCGCCTTTCCTTGCCATCACCTTTTCCGTTCCTCTTTTTCTTCCATCCACCATTCTTCCATAACCAACAAACATTCTTCAAACTGAACCGAACCCCTTAACAAAATCCAAACAGATATGAGCGAAGGCGGGAGAAATCGTGAACAGAGAGAGAGAGAGGCGCAGAAACAAGTGGCTGAGTTTGAGATGGAAGACGGAAATGGTGAGAGATAGAGAGACCCAAAAAGCCGACAGAGCGAGCACAGAGAGAGAGGTTGAACTGAGAGTGAAAAAAAAATAGAGAAAGGTTGGGACCGATGGAACTGAGAGGAGCATTTTCTTTTTTTTTTTTTATTTTTTTTTATTTTTATTATTTCTTTTTCTTTTGACTTTTTTTTTATGGACTGTTATTGGGCTGTGAGGCCCATTCTCTCATATCTCTCTTAACATACTTTGTTTCTCAGTTTACACCCCCTCCCCTGTTTTTTTAGTTTTATTTTTATTATTAATTAGATATTAATTGTTTTGTAATTATTATTATTATTTTTATAAACAGTCTGTATATACATAAATTATTTTAGATGTTAATTATTTTGTAAATTCTATATATATTTTTATTTTATGTATTATATTTATAGTTAGTATATTATATATTTTCTCTTAATATTTTATATAGAGTTTCATATTATTTAATTCCTAATTTATAATATTAGACTTTATAGTTTATTTTTTATTTTAGAGTTAAATTTTATTTCGTATTTGTCATTGGACATTTTGTCCCATTTTCTTTTTTTGGGTCGATGACGAGACCTCCGTAAACCGTTATTAAGTCAAACTGTTGATAAATGACGTTGGATCTGAGACCATTTCTTTTCAACGCTTTCCATCCATTTTCAAATCTCATTTCTTTAAAATAAATTCTTTGTATTGAATTAAAAAGAGAAGATTGGGTGTAGACCTTTTCTTCTTCGAGCGTCGGGATGCCCACTGTAGTGAGGGTGGTTTCGACGCTCGTCTTTCAATACGAAGACGTTTTCATACTATCTCTCCTAAGACCTCGGGTTCGTACCGAGTCCATTGTCAAGCCATTTTCCTAGAGCAAATCATCTTTGTATTGAATTAAAAGGAAATGATTGGGTGTAGACCTCTTCCTCTCCGAGTGTCGAGATGCTCACTGTAGTGTGGGTGGTTTAGACACTCGTCTTTCAATACGGAGACGTTTTCAACCCATTCTATCCCAGAGAACCTCGGTTTGTACCAAGTCCATTTTCAAACCATAATAAATTGATGTCTCTTTGTATCGAATTAAAGAGAGAAGATTGGGTGTAGACCTCTTCTTCTCCGAGTGATGGGATGCCCACTGTAGTGAGGGTGGTCTCGACACTCGTCTTTCGATACGAAGACACGCCTTTATCCACCATCTCGCTTTCACAACTTCATTCCGTAACCCTTTTCACCTAAAACCTCGGTCCCGTACCGAGTGCACTTTCAAACTTCTTTTCGCAACAAAACTTGAATGGTCGTGGAGTGGTTAGGCGTAGGCCTTCTCCTATCCCGAGTGCTGACGTTCACCGTAGGGTTCTCTGTCGCAAAGCACTTACCATTCAAAACCAAAAACATCTTTAATAAGAGAACGAAGTTCTCTTTGCATTGAATTAAAGAAAGAGGATTGGGTGTAGACCTCTTCTTCTCCGAGTGTTGGGATGCCCACTGTAGTGAGGTTGGTCTCGACGCTCATCTTTCAATACAAAGACGCCTCGTTCGCTACACCCTTTTTATTAAACAAAAACTTTGAGATAACGAATTGGGTACTACCTGTAGGGGTTACTACCCGATGACCTATCTCGCCCCCTGAGAACAATCCAACCAATCAAACGTGACTTCTTGCCTCGCGTGGCGAAAACTAATCAATCTTCCAAAAAGGATATGTTACGTCCGTTCTACCGCAAACAGGTAACACCTAAGTCTCCAACGAGCGAGCAGTGAAACACCTAACTGCTAGAATGCGCATGATAGCATCATCCATAAAAAACATCAACACACCGTAGGCCGAACTACAGCTGCTCTGATTCTTTACTTCTTTTAAGTAAAGATACGTAGGCACAAGGGCCACAATCCTTGCCGAGCACATTCCCCCCATATCTGTAGTTCCCCGAACTACGTCGACTCTGACTTTCTCACATCTATTGAGAATACGTAGGCATAGGACTGCGAAGTCCTACCGAGTCTGTTCTTTCTCTTTTCTTCCCCGTTCTCTCTTTCCTCCTAATTTTCTTGTTTATAACCCTTCTTTTACCCCGTGGAACACTTCTTATAGCATAATGTTTAAGCAAATAAATTCACACATCGACAAACAAAAGGTTCCCATCGAGTACGATGGATGCGAGGGGTGCTAATACCTTCCCCTCGCATAACCGGTTTCCGAACCCGTTCTTGGTCGCGAGACCATCTTATCCTTTATTTTCTTAAGGTTTTCTCGATATTTTCCTTTCCCCACATGGGATAAATAAAGTTCGGTGGCGACTCTTCTGTCCTTTCTTTTCGCCTCCCCGTCGTTGCACGATGCATTTTTCGAGTAGCGACAGACAATATTTAGGTTTAACATTTTCATGAAAAATCACATTCAAAACTATTTCTAGCTTAATAAAATAGATGGATGAAAACCTAGGTCAAGAGTTGGAAAATATCTTTCAATCATAAATAAACACAAAGAGTTATAAATAAAGCAAGGTTTTCACCATATATTCATCATCAAAGAGTTTACAAATGAAGATCATCCATATACATACAAAGCTTAATGGTCAACTACATCTAACCTTGACAAAATGAAGAACTTAGCTACTCATTTTCATGGTAGGTTGCAAAAGAAGTTTTGGAAGAAGGTTGATGAACATCCAAGTCGAAGAATCCAACTAGGATGAGAATCCACCTTCTTTTTTGTAGAATAATGTTAAGAAATGAAGAAAATGAAAGATATATGGTTTCTAGGTCACAAAAATCTCTTTTGGAGCAGAACTAGTGAAAAATATGGTATGGTCTCAAAAAGTACACATTGCTACTTATAGAAAAAGTTGTTGTCATGTCACGCTCGTGAACTTGTTCGCCTAGCGAGCGAAGAGCGAGCGTTCGCTACAGCCTCTCCTAGCGAACATGCTAGCGAGGACTGAGGAAAAGATTCTGGAATGCTTCGCTACTTGCTCGCTAGGTGCTCGCCTAGCGAGTTCTTCACCACCTTACTCGCTGCCAGCGAATGATGCCAATTTGATTCTGTCCAAGTATGGGAGTGTTCACTAGTAGCTCGCTACGAGCTCGCCTAGCGAACAGCTCGCTGCAACACTCGCCAGATGTTCGCCTAGAGAACATGCTTTTGCTCTTGTTCTTTCTTGATTCCTTTGTCAACTTTCTTGTGTCTTCAAATTTTACTCTTTCATGCTCAAATACTGCACAATGACACACAAATTAAAAGGACCAAGAGCATTTCACGTCATATTGCATATCAACAAAAGCAAGGCGGTTTTGAACCGAAATTAGACAAAAAGGAGAGAAAGATGCCCATATTTGATAGCTCAAATAAGCACAATTGGGCATCTAACAGCAATATAGATCACTTTAGGTTGATTATTAATCCTTGTGGTTTCGACAATCTTTTAAAACTACGCGATACACTGTATGCTTGTAGTTCTATCCGACTCACACTCTAAGTCCGTGTCCATGTTTTTGGTGCCGTTGTCGGGGATTAATTATAGTCCATATTGTGATTTCTTTGTTGCATAGTATAGACTAAGGCAACTATTTTTTTTTTTCAATTCGTCGATTGTATGCCAAGCACTCACGCTCAAGGTGAAGAGTTAGAGCATCCAATTGACGAAATTGAGCGCTTTATTAGCTTAAGGCGCCGAATTCAAGAATCTCATATTAGATATAACCTTTTAGACCCTATCGTTCCTTACTCAGATTCGGAAACTGAAACCGAACCAGAACAAATCATGGCTCAAGGACCGCATACCCGTCCCTTGAAAGATTTCGTTTTTCCATCGCAAGAAGAACCTCATAACAGCATTGCTGCCCCAACAATCAACGAAATGATTTCAAGTTGAAACCTTCATTGTTACGAGCCTTCAACAGAACCACTTTCCAGGTAGTCCTACGGACGATCCAAACTTACATTCATCAGTTTTCGTTCAATATGCCGACAGTGTAAAAGCAAATGGTGTCAGTCAAGAAGCAATAAGATTATGTTTTTTCCCATTTTCTTTAAGAGATAGAACTAGAGCTTGGCTCCAGTCTCTACCTTCAAATTCGGTCACAACATGGAACAAACTGAAGAGAGTCTTCTTAACCCATTATTTTCCACCAAGCAAAACAGATATGCTGAGAGCCAAAATTAATCGATTTAAGCAAAAAGATAATAAATATATTTTCGACGCTTGAGAACGATACAAGGACATAATGACACGGACTCGAGCAATGATTGATAATCCATACTTTTTACAATGGTCTATTGTACAACACTAAAATGAACCTAAGTGCCACAGTTGGCGGTGCTTTAATGGATAAACCGTATGAAGAAGTCGTTGAACTCATAGAGAACATGGCTCAAAATCACTTCCAATGGGGAGGAGAACGCGCCTCTCACAAAAAGTCAACTCCGGAAGGCGGAATGTACAAAGTTAATGCCATAGACCGCATAAATGCTAAAGTGGACGCATTAACTCAAAATATTGAAAGCTTGGCCTTGACACAACCAGCATCCACCGTAGCTGCTGTGTCACCAAATTATGAATTATGTGGAACCCCTGGACATACAAATGTCGAATGTCAGTTACTGGCTAGTGTTCCCACCGACCAAGTGAACTATACCCAAGGAAACCCATATTCCAATATTTACAATCCTGGTTGGAGAAATCACCCAAACTTTTCATACAAAAATAACAACGCCTTACATCCACCAAGCTCAGCACCTACTGTTCCACCTGGTTATCAAAAAGGAGGATCGTCAGCTCCACAAGCACCTAGAAAGTCAAATATGGAGATTATGATAGAAAACTTTATGAATGCTCAGATGCAACAAAACAAGGAATTTGCGAACCAAAACGCTCATACGAGTGAATTGATGAGGAAGATGACTAGCAAACTTGATGCAATGGCTACCCACAATAAAATATTAGAAACCCAGATTTCTCAAGTAGCCCAATAACAACCAACCATAGCAGCCCCGAGTGGAGCATTTCCTGGACAAACTCAACCAATCTCGAAGGGACATGTTAATTCTGTCACATTGCAAAGCGGAACCGAATATGATGGACCGGTTAATCCTAGACTCGAAAATCCATCCATGTACCAAAATCCTAAGAAAGGCACTGAGGGGTCAAATGAATCAAAAACCAAGGATAATAATGATAAAAGTGAAGAGGCTGTAGAGAAAGAAACACCATATGTGCCTCCACCACCGTATAAGCCACTTGTGCCCTATCCTCAAAGGTTAGCAAAAACCAAAAATGAAGGACAATTAAAAAAATTCGTAGAACTTCTGAAACAATTGAATATCACTATTCCTTTGACAGGAGCTAGTACGTAAATGCCTTCATATGCAAAATTTCTCAAAGAGATCTTATCAAATAAGAAAAATCTCGAAGATAATGAAACTGTTACGCTCACCGCAGAGTGTAGCGCTATAATTCAAAATAATATGCCTCCTAAGCTGAAAGATCCAGGTAGTTTTTCAATACGTTGTATGATAAGAAAGCATGTCATAGATAATAATCTATGCGACTTAGGAGCCAGTGTTAGTCTAATGTCGTTATCCACATGTAAGAAACTCGAGTTAGGTGAACTGAGACCAACTAAGATGTCTTTACAATTTGCGGATTGTTCTGTTAAATATTTCGTGGGTATGTTAGAGAATGTGCTTGTTCGCATTGGTCAATTTTACATTCCTACCGATTTTGTGATAATGGACATAAAAGAGGACTCCAATATCCCTATTATATTAGGTAGACCATTTTTAGAAACAGCCGGAGCAATAATTGATGTTAAGAAAGGAAATCTGACTTTTGAAGTTGGTGAAGAAAAAGTCGAATTTATTCTGGCTCAATTCCTAAAAGCTCCAGCTATTGATGATTCATGTTGTTTATTAGATGTTATTTATGAATGCGTCAAAGAAATGGAGATGCAACCATCCGTATACTGTGATGCGCTTAAAGTTCCAGCACCTCCTATATTCAAATATGATGATTGGAAAATACCATTCACTGATGACAGTCTAAGAGAATGTCTTGCACTAACACTCGATCCAATGCCTAGCCCAACAAAACCCACTATAGAACTAAAACATTGCCCAAAAATCTAAGGTATGAATTCCTAGATGCAGAGTTTGAAAAACCTGTGATAGTCAATGCTGACTTGGGACAAATAGAAACTGAAAAGTTACTTAGCGTTTTAAGGAAGTATCCGACAACACTAGGCTACAATATCTTTGATCTAAAAGGAATAAGCCCATCCATTTGCATGAACCGAATTATGCTATAAGATTATAGTAAAACTTCTAGAGAACATCATAGGAGGATAAATCTTATCATAAACGATGCAGACAAGAAGGAGGTGCAAAAGTTGTTAGAAGCCGGAATTATAAACCCGATATCAGATAGCAACTGGGTTAGTCCAGTACATGTCGTACCAAAGAAAGGTGGTATAACAGTTGTTAGCAATGAAAAAAGTGAATCTGTTGCCAAACGTGTTCACACTAGGTGGAGGATATGCATAGACTATAGAAAGCTAAATAAAGCCACTCGTAAAGGCCATTTCCCTTACCCTTTATTGATCAAATGCTTGAACGATTGGCCAAACACTCTTATTTATGCTACTTAGATAGATATTCAGGATTTTTTTCAAATTCCTATTCATCCTGACGACCAAGAGAAAACAACTTTCACTTGTCCATATGGTACATTCGCATATCGATGAATGTCGTTTGGGTTATGTAACGCTCCCGCAACATTTCAGAGATGCATGATGTCGATCTTTGCTTACTTTATAGATGATATAATGGAAGTATTTATGGACGATTTCTCTGTTTGTGGGCGAAGTTTCAAAAATTGTTTGTCGAACCTAGAATTGGTGCTTGAGCGATGCGTTAAAGTCAATCTTGTGCTAAATTGGGAAAAATGTCGTTTCATGGTTTGAGAAGGAATTGTGTTAGGACATGTAGTATCCAAAAGAGGAATTGAAGTAGATAAAGCAAAAATAGAAATAATAGAAAATCTTCAACCTCCGAAAAATGTTAGAGAAATTCGTAGATTTCTTGGACATGGTGGTTTTTACCGACGATTCATTAAAGATTTATCTAAAATCACTAAACAGCTAACTGGCTTGTTAATGAAGGATGTTGAATTCATATTTGGTAAAGATTGTTTGAAAGCTTTTGAGCTCCTTAAAAATGCTCTGATCACTGCACCTATTATGCAACCACCTTATTGGAATAAGCCATTCGAAATAATGTGTGATGCTAGCGATTTTTTCATTGGCGCTGTTTTAGGACAAAGAAAAGAGAAGAAGCTTCATGCTATCTGCTATGCAAGTAGAACCTTAGACAGTGCACAATTGAACTATGCAACCACAGGAAAAGAACTCTTAGTTGTGTTGTTCGCTCTAGATAAATTTCGTTCTTACTTAGTAGGAGCAAAGATAATTATCTATATCAATCACGCTACAATTAGGTATCTATTGAGAAAAAAGGATGTTAAACCAAGACTTTTAAGATGGATCCTGCTTTTGCAAGAATTCAATTTGGAAATTAAAGATAAAAAATGAATCGATAATGTAGTAGCAGATCACTTTCTAGAAATGAGGACCAAAAACCCAAACATGTTCGCATCAATGATGATTTTCCCTATGATAGACTTGTAGCTCAGTTAGAGAGGGAAAATGAGACAATCGAATATCCTTTATTGTTTAATGATGCAGAAACTAATGAAACAATAGAAGCAATTTGTACAGAAACCACACTGCCTTGGTATGCTGACTTTGTTAACTACCTAGCAGCTAGGGTGCTTCCACCAGACTTAAATTACCAACAAAAGAAGAAATTCTTTCATGATCTTAAACATTACTATTGGGATGAGCCCTTGCTTTTCAACAGGGGAGCCGATGGAATTTTTCGTCGATGTGTTCCTGAATCTGAAGTTAATGATGTCATATCTCATTGCCATGCTGCATCATATGGAGGGCATGCGAGCACTTCTAAGACTTGTGCAAAATTTTTGCAATCCGGCCTATTTTGGACCAACCTTTGTAAAGACGTTCATATTGCTGTTTTGAACTGTGATCGGTGCCAACGCACTGGAAATATTTCTAGACGCGGTGAGATGCCACAGAGGTATTTTGGAAGTAGAAGTTTTCGACGTGTGGGTATAGATTTCATGGGCCAAATTTTCTTCTTCTTTTGGAAATAAGTATATACTCGTCGCAGACGATTACATGTCGAAATGGATTGAGGCGATAGCTTCTCCTGCCAATGATGCACAAGTAGTTGTCAAACTTTTCAAGAATGTTATTTGTCCCAGATTCGGAGTGCTGAGAGTTGTCATAAGCCATGGAGGATCCCACTTCATTTCAAATATATTTGGGAAGTTACTGCTTAAATATGAAGTCCGACACCGAGTAGCGACACCTTACCATCCTCAAACCAACGGACAAGTTGAGATCTCAAATAGAGAAACCAAGCAAATACTTGAGAAAACTGTTGCAACATCTAGGAAAGATTGCTCAACTAAACTCCATGAAGCTTTGTGGGCATATAAAACCAGTTACAAAACCCCTATAGGAACCACTCCGTTTAAACTAGTTTATGGTAAATCATGCCACCTGCCCGTAGAACTCGAGCATAAAGCTTATTGGGCCATAAAGACCCTAAATACTAACTATGCTACAGCAGGCGAGAAACTAATTCTATATATCCATGAACTAGAGGAACTGAGACTTGATGCTTACAAAAACGTCTGCATTTATAAAGAAAGAACCAAAAAGTGGCATGACAGAAGGATAACAAGAATGGAGTTCAATGAAGGAGACGTAGTTCTTCTCTTCAACTCTCGACTTAAGCTTTTTTTTTAGGGAAGTTACGTTCCAGATGGTTTGGCCCCTTTGAAGTTATTAGATTTCTGCAAAGTGGAGTAGTTGGGATTAGAGGAAAGTCGAGCAATACGTTCATTATAAATGGACAGCGACTCAAGCATTATCACTCAGTAGAGAACAAAGAGTTCTGCACTAGTTACAAGTTGGAAGAGCTTCCCACTCCTCCCCTATGAATGATGTCTCGTTCCGTTTCAATGTCGAGCTTCCGACATAAAACGTAGCGCTCCGTGGAGGCAACCACGATCCTTAACCTTTCGTATTGTGTTATTAATTTAGATTTTGCATTTAGACATAATGCAGTAAGCTTGTTATTGTATAGTTACTTAAGTTAGCATGATTATTATTATTATTGTTATTATTACTATTACTATGTTTCGTTTTATAATTATTATTGTTATAATAATTATTGTTGTTACTAACGTGTGCTTGCGATATAATATATATGTTTTCTCTAATAGTAGACTATTTTCAATTTTTAGGTTCACTGTCCTTAGGATAGTTCAGCTACTAGGACCATGCATACTTTTAAGAATCACACCATTGTCTTTAATAATGACATCCAGAAACGTTGCTTTGAGGCTCTCTCTCAAAGAGAATTTGCTGTGTCAATCTATCCTGACGATCCTACCATGACTGCCCTTAGTATTCGGGATAATGTTGTCTATCTTTTTAACCAAATTGGTTGGAATGATTTTTCTATTACTAGGAAATTCAGCACTCGCCATAATCTGATTTTGGAATTTCTTAGCTCTCTTTATTATGAGCCCACTCGTGGATATGGTTTCGGTCGTGGATTGGCCACTTTCCGTCTGTTTGGTAACAAGTATCATTTTACCCATCATGAGCTGGCTGAATTATTGAGATTTCCTAATGATCCAGATGCTGTCACAAAAACTCCTAAAGATGCTTTCACAGGTTATGACCTTGAACAATTCGGGGTACCATAACTGGAAATTATCACCCTGAGCTCGATGGTATGTTCTTGGAGAGCATCCACAATCCTGGTATTCGTTACTTCCATAAGATTTTAGCTCACACCCTTTTTAGTAAGGAAGAGAATATTAATGATGTGTCTAGAGATGAGTTGTACATCATGTTTTGTGCTTCCCAAGGGAGACTGGTCAAAGCTCCCCCATTCATGTTTGCTAATTTCCTTAAGCTAGCTCGAGATTCCTTTCACTCTATTATCATAGGAGGCTTGGTCATAATGATTGCTGATGCCATCGGCATGCGTTACCATTTGAACCGTTCTGTTATTTTTGGCGGTATTCGTCTAATGGACATTAATTTCTGTTTCAATTGTGGCATAATTACAAATCTAGGCCCTGTGGAATTTGAATTGCTTATCGATAATGATGTAGTCCATGCCTTTACCTTGCCTAACTATGAGAGGACACATATTCACAACAAGGACAACTGGTTGTATGACTTAGAGGTTTTGAATGAGACTTTTACCCCACCAAATTCTCCTCAGCCATATGAGCATATGGACACTAGCTCATTTCCTGCTGTCACCCATGGTTCAGCCACTAACCTACAATACCCTTATAATCCTACCATCAATGTGTCAGATGCCATCGTTACTCTCCAAAGTGAAGTGGACTACCTTCATTCTGAAGTCGAATCTCTTAGGTTGGACTATATTAGCTTGATGGATGTCGTGACCGAGCAGTTTGATCACCTTTATCAGACTGTTTACTCGATGACGCGCCATAACGTATGATTCCGAAGTTGTTTTGTTTCATTTTCCCTTTTGTTCTTAGGATAGTTTCCATTTCATGTATCAGTTTTTCCCTTTCCCGTACTGTTGTTTAATTCACTATTATGTCGTTAGAATGCCGACGAGTAATTATATTGTTTTTAAATCTTCAATTAATGCAAATTCCCTTTCTTTAGTGTTTTATATTTCATCTTTGCAATTAATATATGTTGATTCTGATAAAAAACAAAGAAAAACCCAAAAAATACTCATTGTTTGCATTCTAATGTGCCAGAATTAGAATTTCCCTCGCCTTAAGCAAATGGCGCTCGCCATTTCCTAAAGGCAACCACCATTTGTTCCTGGGAGGACAGAGGCAAGAAATTCAAATTCTGCACGCGTTTTTAACTCCATTTTCCCATAAAAACACCCTTTTCACCTTCCAATGCACCATAACCACCCAATTAACTCCTCATTAACTTACCATAACTTCCCAACCACCCAAATTCCTTAAATTTTCCCTATTTAAACCCTTCAATCCATCACTTTCCATCATCACTACAAACCCCACTCTCCCAAAATTCAAAATCTCTAGCATTCTTTGTAATTCAAAGCTCTTTCTCAACAATGGAAGCCAATCAAGAGATTGACTACATGGCTATCGATTTTTCAGAGGGAGAAATCAGAAACACTCAGAGCGCAAACTATCACCAAGTGTTCAAAAAATCCGTTGATGCAACAAGGTATCCTGACCCAGAAGCACTTTGTAACCTAGGTCTCATGTAAAGCGTCTCTTGGATGCTGAGGAATCTAGGTTTTACTCGATTTTGCTCTATGTCTAATAACACTTGTGTTAGGTTAACTTATGAATTTCTTAGTTCCCTCCGTTATGTCCATGACCTTTCCGGTACCTCCGGAACTTTTCATTTCCGGATGTTTAACGAAGATTATTCGCTGTCCCATGAGCGTATTAGAGAGATTTTCGGTTTTCCTACTGCTGAGGGACTTGCCACCATAGCACCCTTTGAGAGTGAGTGGCAAGCCAATGCTTTTGAATTTTTGAGAAACATTACCAACATCACCACTGACCGATGGGAAGGCCTAAAGGCCAGTACCATTCATAACCCAGCAATCCGTTACCTACACTGTCTCATTGCTTCCACCATATTTGGACGCGAGAACACATGGAATGTGAACTCTAAAGATTTGTTCTTTATTCACTCTGTTCTCCACCAAGCCTCAATGGATCCTAGACCATTCCTCCTAGCCCACCTTATTAGTGTTTCAAATAAAGCTGGTGGATCCATCTGTGTCGGCGACATCATTACCGCCACAGCTAACTCTCTAGATTTAGAGCCTAATTTAGAAAATGCTGACAGTTTCCCTTGTCTTTTTGATGATCTTGATTACTACCGTAATATGCGGCTTATCAAAAGCTTGCCCAATGGCAAGTATCATATCATGGTCCGTACCAGTGAGGTCCGCAGTTTCTCCTTGCCTAACCCAGAGCGCATTAGTGTGCGCATTCAGGATTATTAGTTGTTTGATTTAGATGCGCGTGATTTAGAGGTAGAAAACATTGATGTTAGAAGCCAGGATGCTTCACAGTCCCGTGGCCGTAGTCGTGCTTCTGACGCACCACACACCGCACCTTTGTTTGATGATTTTGCAGGTATGCACATGACATTGGATCAGATCCAATCAAAGCTCAGGCAGCAAAAAGAGACAGAGGACGAGTGTGACGTGACCTTGCACAATATGCAGAGGAGAAAGTTAGAGTTCATAGAGAGGACTCAGCTTGACTTGAGGGATATTGTATCTGGTATGGCAAGATTACGTGGAGAGGTGAAACGCATTGGAGATCACATTCAACACATTCCGGAAGATGAACCAGATGCCCGAGGAGACCAACATCAGAGCCGAGGTCGTGCCCGCCGCCATTGATCTACATCAGGTTCCATTGCTCCTTCTTTCACATTAAACTAAAACATTGAGGACAATGTTCAGTTTAAGTGTGGGGGAGGAGTCATTTACTACTTTATTTATTTCATGTCGTTTCCTACTTTCTACTTTTAGTTTGTTTTCATTATCGAGTCATATGCGCATTTGAGTCGTTTTTACTTTACATCTTCACATTGTCTAATAAACTCCCTTATTTTGACCCACCAAATTTTTTTTTTGTTAGTTTTGACCCAATGGCCTAACACATTTAGTATGGGTTGTTTCATTTTATGATTTAGGCTAGGTAGTCGGACTTGGGAAAGTTTTGATTAACGTCGGTACCGTCCCTACACCCTAGAGTTCCTAAATATGCGATATTAGTTTAAGTATATATTATTTCGAGACCTTTTTCTTAGTTTCTTTAGAAGTAGCCTCTTTAGTAGTTTATACTAGCAGTCAGCACCATCCTCACGTATGAACTAAGTAATAAATTGATGCAAATATGTGTTGATCTCAATTCAAAAAAATATGTAAATATATATATATATATATATATATATATATATATATATATATATATATATATATATATATATATATATATAGAAAATAATAATAATAATAAAATAAAAAATATGAATAAGAGATCAAATGACACAAACAGGTTCACTTATAGGATAACGGGCTTAATGTGATTGCATTAGAATGAAAGATAGGCGAATAAGAACAAAGTTTGTAGGTCAAGTTATAATATCATTATTTGATCCGGTATCACATGGGAAGGAACTCTTTGTTCGCTTTTGTGGAATCGTGTCGTTACGGTGTCGTTGTTTTCTTTATTTAGTACCTATTTGTGTTACTTTAGCCTAGCGACCTTGTGCTTAGATTGTTTTTATCGTGACTACGAGTCAAATTGTGTTTACTATTTTTTATTCTATTAGGAGTTTGCTTGGGGACAAGCAAAAGTCTTAGTGTGGGGGAGTTTGATGACTCGATTTCGTATCATTTATTTCGATTCAATTTGTGCATATTTACTTGTTGTTTTATCGAGTCTTTACCGTTTTCCACGTTATTTGCTTATGTTTTCTTTTGTTTTGCTTTGACATGTGCCATTTCAGTCCTGTAGAAGAAAAGTATCAAATTGAGCTGAAGAATGAAGGAAAAGTGAAGAAAATCACAAGTTCTGACTCGTCCAAGTTGAATGGTGCTCGCCATGTGTCTCCCTTCATCCAAATGGAGCTCGCCATGCTAAAAAAAAGGAGGGAATCCTGATTCAAGAAAATGGCGCTCGCCATTAGGGGACGGCGACTGTTGTTGTTAGCGGGAGTAGTTTTCCAAAAGCAGTTTCAGGAAGTTTCTTTGGTTTGAATTCGAATTCAAACCTCTGTTCTTGGAGCCTATTTTCTTCTAGGACACCAGAGGCTTGAATTTTTCATCCAAGAAACCCGCAGAAGCGCTTAGGAAATCACCCGACCTATATATTCACTTTCCATAGTATCAATTGTTTACATTGAGCAACTGTTACACCATTGTATTTTCTTTCTTTCTGTTGTGCTAATGTACTTGGATCAAAGTTTAATTTTATACAAGTTTCAGTTTATTCTCCCTTCCTTGCAATTTACACGTTATTCATTTCTTGCATTTATTTACCATTTTCCTATTTGCACGTGTCTGCTTTATAACTGAATTTTACTCTGAAAACTTAATTCTGAATTTTTACTCAAATTAATCGACATGTATGTTTTAATTTCAAGAAATGTTAACATGTTAGTCTTAGGATTCAATATGTTAGGCTAAATTTGTATGAGCCCGTAGTTTGAGGACCGCCGTTTCGACGGGACTCTGTTGAAACCATCTATGTTAATTATGCATGTCTTATAATCTGGCTTTAGTGTCTATTTCTAATTTAGGTTTCTTTTTCGTGAGAGCAAGAATCCGCTTAACAGCGTTTGGTCATGAGAGTGAGAAACGTATTAAGGTGTGTCCAATAGGGCGAGAGTTTGAGGTAATCACTGGATAGTAGACACTGAGCACTGGACTTAAATACAGCGAGAGCGCTTTAGGCTTCAGTTAGGCTTTGTTAGTTTTTAAAATATGTCTTTTAACTATCGATCAAGCAAGAGCAAAATATTGGGGTTATTAGGTGTGTCTTGGTCAATAGCGCGAGAATGTGAGATTGAGTTTTTAAGCTGCAATTTCTACAGAACTATTCTTGAGACCCTTGTTAGCACCCGAAATCTATAGTCCCTTAGGAGCGCAAAAATCATTCTTCAGTCTCGTTTCATTATTTGTTTTAAACCCGTCAGTATTAGTTATTTTTCTGTCCCCTTTTTTATTCTGTGACATTAAGCCTTAGCTCTACAACGCAATATAGATCACTTTAGGTTGATTATTAATCCTTGTGGGTTCGACAATCTTTTAAAACTACGCGATACACTGTATGCTTGCAGTTCTATCCAACTAACACACTAAGTCCGCGATCAGTGCTCAATTTCTTTCATGTAAATTTGGTAAGATGCCCTTTAAATTATTTGGCCTTACCATTGAAGGAAATCATACGAAGGTTGCTTTTTGGAAATCGGTGTTATCTTGTTTCAAATCGCACTTGTCAACTTGGAAAAGGAAAATGCTATCAATTGGTGGGAGGGTTGTTCTTATCAATTCGGTACTGACAAATATGTCAATTCATCACCTATGTTTCTACTAAGCTTCAGTCAAAATAGTCAAAGAAATAGTAAGTATTCAAAGGAACTTCTTGTGGGCAGGAACTGTGGATAAGAAAGGTATGTTGTAGGTTAGTTGGAGGTTAATTTGCAAACTAAAGAAGTATGGAGGATTATGAATTAAGGATGTTGGATTGTTTAATAAAGCTTTGATCTCAAAATGGTTATGTAGATTTCTTCATAAACCCAAAGCAATTTGGAGATACATTCTTGAGTTTAAATATGGCAAGTTGGAAAGCTGTATTTTATTCAAAGTCGTCCAAGGTGGAGCAAAATTTAAATATCTTTGGTGGAAAGATATTATGTTGTTAGGTGACTCAATTGAGGAGTTTGGGTTCATTAGTCAGATTGCCTGGAAATTGGGGAATGGAAGTTCTATCTCTTTTTGGAATTTCACTTGGTTAGGTCCAACAATGTTGAAGATCTTATTCCCAGCTTTGTTCGATATTGCTCTAATGAAAGATGTTGCGGTGAGTGATTTATGGGTTGTGCAGGAAACGAACTTGAGGAGCTGCTGGAGCTGCTATTAGATGTCCATCCCTCCTGTGAAAATGCAGACGCTGCTGTTTGGCCAAGGGATGCCACAAATTATTCCCAGTCAAATCTTGTTACAATATTTTTTTTTCAAGAAGGTGAACAACATGGCTTGGAGGGGAACATTAAGTTGGCATTGGAAATTCTATGGCAAACGAAGGTGCCTTTGAAAGTGAAGATCTTTGGTTGACGATTATTATTAAATAGGCTTCCAACATGAATTAATGTAGCGAATAAAGGTATTATCACTAATAATTATGAGAAGGTTTGTGTTTGTTGTTTTCAAGTTGATTAACATAATGATCACATTTTTATATCATGCCCTCGTATCAATTTCGTGTAGGATAAAATATGAATAAGAAGAAGATGATGAAGACGGTACGATGAAAGTTGCACAAAATAATTCCAAAGTATGTGTTTACACTAAGCTTTAGGTTTGATTCGTCCCCACCAATTTAGATAAATTGGATGCAAATGGGTTAACCGGTGAATCCCCTTCATGATACTTTGCTAACCTTAACATGAATCGCATATTCACATTAAGCATATCGAAAAACGATATTTTACGGAATAAAATTTCATTATTTATTCTTGTGCACTAAAAAAATAAAAGAATGACTTAGCTATAGTTTTTGGCACTTGAAACAAGTAATTTTGTGTATATTCAGATCTACAAATTATTTCTATTTATAGAGAAATTCATGTTAATTTGTGGAAAAAAACAACCTTTGAATTATTAGATATTTGAACCAATATATAATAATACATTCAGATTTATTTCAAATAGTTGCAATGGTCTAGTGTTAAACACACTCAATTTGTATACTAGTCATTATACGATTTCAATCAATTGTAATTTAAAATTACACCAAATCAATTTAATTATTATTGTCATATCGATTATGATTACCTCGGCATATAATTCGCCTCAATTATGAAGACTATGTTTTGCATGGGTTAATATCCACTTCATTTCTTTGTCCCTCCATTTTCTCCATCACTATAGTTTTGTGTGTAAATAACACACATTTCTATGACATGTGACATATAATTAATATTTAGTTGATTTTATATACATAAAATTATAGTAATGGAGAAAATGGAGGGACAAAGAAACAGAGTGGATATTAACCCGTTTTGCATACCTTAGTGTTGCACCCCAAAATTTGACCAACATTTATTTACCCATCAAGAGTTGTATGAGACTTTGAAGCTAGCCAAGAGGGCTATTCAAATGTTCAAAGGTTGATACCTTTGTCAGAGAACTCAAGAGATCCTCAGAGAGATTGGTTGAAACCAAGGTTGTGTGCCTCATAACTTGAGAGTTGTGGGGGCTCCTTAGATGATTCTGAGACTATGAGGATGGACTTGAGGCTTTGAGAAAGCTTGTGAGATGTCTTGAAAGCCATCATGAAACCTAGAGAGGTCATTGTACAAGAATTCAGAAGATTCAACCATGAGTGGTGGAATTAGGGTTTGACT
Source organism: Lathyrus sativus (assembly GCA_963859935.3). Lineage (NCBI taxonomy): Eukaryota > Viridiplantae > Streptophyta > Magnoliopsida > Fabales > Fabaceae > Lathyrus > Lathyrus sativus. The sequence continues at coordinate 312,694,466 of OZ012739.1, forward strand.
GGGTCAACCCTAGGTCAACTGATGATTTGGAGAGGGTTGAGACCTAATCCAAGAGCCATGTGATCATGGAATGATGCATTGAGATGCTATAAGGATGATTCCTAGACCAACTCATCATGATTGAGGAGTTTAAGAAGTTTCAGGCTAGGGTTTCTAAGGATTGACAGTGTAAAATCCCCTAGTTTGATCCCTATCTTCCAGGCAGTTTAGCTCAAGATGTGATTGTCATCTCATCTTCCCCACAACATGAATGTTATAGAGCTTGCTCTTATCTTTAATTTGAGTACTAGAAGTCCTTGATAGGATTTGTAGAGCTCAAGTTATGACTTTGACAAATTACAGGTCATCTGAGGTATGTGAATCTGGGTCCTTGAAAGTCACCCAACTTGCATCCAACGTTTGCCCTAGTAGGATGATTCCTATGGATTCTTGGTCAACATGAATGTTGAAGAGAATCTTCTTATCTTTCTAGAGAGTACTAGAAGTCCTTGATAGGATTTGTAGAACTCAACTTATGGCTTTGACAAGTCAAGGGCATTTTGGTCATTTGGAAGTTATAGGTCATTTCAAGCATAAGGCCATATCTCCTATTTCCAAGCTTCAAATGGAAAAATCTTCAACATCAAACTTGATTATAATGATGTTTTAAAGCTATTAAGGAGGTCATGAGATATTGAAAAGGCTCATATCAAAAAGTGATAAAAATGGCCTAAAATGGAGGCATAAGTTAATTAAAGTGAAATTGAAAAATGGAAATTCCAAGTTATAAACCCAAACCATGTCATGTAATAGGTCATTTGGACTCCAAATGACATTCTAAGAACAATGGTTCAGCCACAATTTTGATTTGAGGCTTGGATCATAGGGCTGCTTTGTGAAAAGCTTACTTGCATCTTAAGGTACCAAACCAAAACTTAACAAAACTCAATAAGCAAGGTAGTTATGCATTGTAACTCATCATAAATATCATGTGGGGATAAATTCAAGTCATAATTGGTTATCACAAGGAGCTTGGCATGGGATAGCATGTAAGGAGAATGAGAAATCAAAATACCATGACATGAAAAGTTCAATTTCTCATTGGATGATCCTAGAGGGTTCTAGATGATTCTAAACCACTCTATAAGATGATTGTAACTTGCTCAAATACAAGGTTTGTGTGAATTGGTGTAGGAAAGAGAGAGTGAAATCCAAATTCTTCCATTGCAAGTCAAGTGCAATTTCTTCATTCTTCTTCATTTCCATCCATTTTTTCTTCACAAACACTTTCCATAGATCCCTCTGAGTGTGTGCATGCTGAATTGAAGCTCCATTGATGGAAGATTGAAGGTGTTCCAATTGAATTTGCAAGAAGCCAATCATACTCGGATCTTGAAGTGCAAGCATTCTTCCTCCATTTTTTTGCAAACAGTAGAAGTTTCATCATCCAAGGATCATTCTTGAAGAGTTTCAAGCCTTGAAGTGGAGGATTTCATCATCTGCCATATCAAGAAACCAGGTTTGCAAAATCTCTTTCACCTCATTATGTAGGCATGGTTAGGTTAAATTATTAGTGTAGAATGGCTAGAGACCAATAGGTGATCAATTATAGAGACTTAGAGAGTAATTGGTGAAGTTTCAGTCATGGACACCATTTCTTTATGGAGCAAGAACTTGTGATATAGTGAGTGATAATACAAAATTGATAGCTTGTTTTAACCAGTGGAATGTGAGGATCATTTTGATGCAAAGAAATCTAAGTTTGGTTGAAGATGAGGATTGATCACATATGGAGTTGCACCATCGGGTTTGATGATAGAGGCTCTTTCAATGAAAACCAAGACTAGGATCATGATCAGGGTGAAAAATGGATCAATTTAGTATTTTAGATTGTTGAATTTGGTGTTGATTTGAGGTAGCACGAAGGGATGGAAATCTGAGCATGGAGCTGTGTTTTAATGGAGGTTTCAGAAAACCCTAGGTTGGAGGAAGAAGACGAGGTCTCGTCCATTAGATCACGCGCTGACCAGTTGACTCAAGAGCAATCCAACGCACGATATTCAATCTCAGTTTGGAGGGAATTCTGATACACGCCTGAAACGCACCGTTTCATTAAACGGTGGCTCTGGGCCTAAGTGATTATTGCTAGTCTCACCCCCCTTTGAGGCCCAATTGCATAATGAACTGAATCTTGTTGATATTTGCACCGTGTTTTTCTTATTTTCTTTAGGTTTTATTATTTGATTTTCTGATTTAACATTGGGCCTGGCGCATTTGATAATGACACCCCCAGTCTGGGCCCAAGCTTGTATAGAACTATGTCTGGTTACTAGCTGCACCCATCTATTCATAATTCATTTTATTTTTTCTCCATTTTATTTCAATGTTAGAAAATTCATATCAAATTGAAAATTAATGATTTTTTAATGGGAGTTTTTTCTCCTACTTCATATTTTTGTCAAAAAAAATATAAAATAAAAACATTTTTCATTTCATGCATTTTGGTATTTTTGTATATTTTCCACTTTTAATTGCTTTTTATTTCCTTTATGTTGATCAATGATCTTGTAGAATTTGGTTTAGGTAGACCCTTTAACATTTTTTGTCCATTCTTTTTAGAGTAGTTAGATATATTTTTTAGCTTCCACCTGGATTTATTCCATAATTTTGTGATGATTTTTAGGATAGTTTTAATTAGATTCTATTAGGTTGTGTAGAATTAGGTTAAACTTCAACATAGGTCCATAATAACTTTATATTTTTGGGTTTTTAGGACAAATTAGACTATAGGACATATAAGGGTATTAAGGGTAGGTATGTAGGATCCCTTAGAAATTATATTAGGATTTAATATAGTAGTATGCTATTTTTAGTTGATTTTTGTATTGGTTGATTGTTTGTGTTGCCTTTAGGGCATTTTTGCTTTAGTTGCTTTGCTTTGGAGTTTTCCTTTGGCTTGGAGAGCTTGGTATTGTTCTAAGGAGCATTGAGGAGCATAGTAAAAGATTTGAAGATGCATTGAGAAGCTTGAGAGCTTGATTTTATTTGTTTTGTTATTGTTTTAGGGTTAAAGATTAGGAAGAGTTTAGACTTAGATAGCTTCTTTCTTAAACATGGATGGTATCTGTCACCTCCATTCCTCCCTGTGATTCAAAGTCCTTCCATTATGTACACCTCTCTCCTTTGGAGGGAATAAGTGATTATACCTAGGAAGTATAACTTTTGAGGGAACCATTCCTTTGATGTTGAACCCTTATAGGTCACCTTTGGTGGTCAATAAGCAGTTCAATATCCCCCAGCTTATCCAGTAAGTGATTTTCTCTGGTTTGATTATCTTGAGAGATGTTGAGCTTGAGCTTGAAGATGAAGACTTCATTGAAGTATTGAAGAGGATGAATCCTTGAGTATTGCCATTCCAGCTGAAGCTTGAAGAGCAACAAGAGCAAGTTGATACTTGAAGACCCCTGAAGATTAGGTGAAGCCTGAAGGTGGAGCTGATCAAGAAGCTGAAGCTTAAGGGAGAAGATAAGTTGAAACTTATGTTGTAGGGTTGAAACCTGGAAAAGCAAATTGATATTTGTCAAGAGTGATTGAAGTCTGAAGACTGAGTTGCTGTTGGAAGAGCTGAAGCTTGAGGTTGAGAGAGGAGTTGAGCTGTTTTCTTCTCTGTTTTTCTTTGTTGTATTGATGTGTTTTGTTTGACTTGCTTGATGCATTAGGATAAGTTCATATGTAGATTGAGTAGAATCTAGGAGCATGATTGCACTAGAGGTTGAGTTGCTCCCTCTGCTTGTATTGTTACTGTGTGGCTTTGCTTGCGGGTATTCCGTAGAGCCCAACTCCCTTGCCCATGTGGTTTGTTTGCCTGATGGCATTTTATTTCATTTCATCTGTATGATTGCAGTTTACTGTTATTACTTGATAGCATGTTGTTTATATTTCAGTATGATTACTGTTATCCATTCTGGCTTGAGGTTGAGATGAGCTTGTGGAGACTGAAGCCCCACACACATTTCCTCCCTCACTTGCATTGCATGCATTTTACTGTTTAAAGTTGATGCTTTGTCTGTTTTGGTGTATCATTGACATGATCCTTTAGGACTCTCATTTCCTTTGATAAGGATTTGATGATAGAACTTTAGGTTGAAACCTATGCATGACAACTTCTACGAGTTCCCTGTTCAAACCTCGACCATAGGATGAATCCATGGCATGACAACAGTAGGACTTGATAGTCTCCCTCCTAGTTGGGCCTGTTCTCTTCTCATCTCAAAACAGTTTAAGATACAGTAATCATGAATGATTTCTTTCGTACGTTACGAGCCTTAAGCTATCTGAGAAAGGATTGTGGGAGAGTTTCTTTTCCACTGTCTGGATGTTTAGTATGGTACCCTTTAGGTGACATGCGACGCATTCATCCTCAGGTCATAGTCTCTAGTGCGATTGAAATCGCAAACACAATAAAAAACACTTCTTTCGTAAAAGACAGGAAATAAACCGTAGTTTCCCGAACTACGTGAGCTCTGATCTCTCATGCCTGTTGAGAGTACGTAGGCACAAGATGGCGATGTCTTGGCGAGCTACCTTCCCCCATAATCCTTCGTAGGCCGAACTACGTTGACTCTGATTTCTCATTCCCTGATGAGAATACGTAGGCATAAAGTGCGACGCTTTGCCGAGTCATTTTCTTTTCTTTTCAACCAGCCTTGATAGGTAGATAGAATAAAACCAACCCGTCCAAGTAAACACAACAAGCGTGGATCCCGTCGAGTACGACGGACGTGAGGGGTGCTAATACCTTCCCCTTGCGTAACCGACTCCCGAACCCAGATAATGGTTGCGACGACCTTGTCTTACCCTTTTTCGTTAGGTTTTTCCGATCGTTTCCTTTCCAGCTCTGAGGGATAAATAACGAAAGGTGGCGACTCTTCTGTTGTGCCGGCACCTTATTTTCGCGCAAGCGACAACTAGCGACTCTGCTGGGGATCGAACCCAGAATCTCTGGTTCTTCTGTTCCCCTATGTGAGTCAATCCTAACGCTTGTATGTTTACTTGTTGGGTTGCGTTTATTTATCGCATTTTACTTCTCGCACTTTATTTCCCGCATTTTATATTCAGTATAATTATCTGTGCTGTTGTGGGATGAGAGTTCTGATGAGTGAGAAGCCAGACCCAGACTTGAGTATACTATAGACTTAGAGTGGAAATTAGTGGGCGCGTGCTTGCTTTGCAGGCACTAGTGTCTCATGAAATCCATGCTCAGACGAGGTTCATCCGGTTGGCTTCCCTTTCAACCCTTTGGGTTGAGACAGTTGCTGGTTTGGTGGATTGTCGACTCTGGGGACCGATCATTTGTGATTCAGCTAACTGAGGTCGCTTCATGAGCTGGTGATGCCACACCTTCTGGGTATCGTATCACCCCTCTTGAAAGTCTGTGATGCTGATGAACGCATAGGATGCCGTACCTTGAGTCAGTTTAGGTCCATACCTGTGAGCAGGGTTGGGTTTATTGCAGGAAACTTTGACCTTCAGACTACCTGGTTTTCTTGACAGTGAATCAGTTTTGTTGGTACCAGGGTTTCTCGGTTGCAGATTTATTTGTTCTTGATAGAGCAGGTGTTGATCAGAGGATCTTATCATCAGGTGTATGTCTGTTCTTGATAGAGCAGAGTATTGTCATCAGTTGTTTGTTCTTGATAGAGCAGAGTTTTTGGGTCTGAAGATCTCATCAACAGATGTTGTTTGTTCTTGATAGAGCAGATTTTTGGGTCTGAAGATCTCATCAGCAGATGTTGTTTGTTCTTGATAGAGCAGGTTTTTGGGGTCTGAAGATCTCATCAGCAGCTGTATGTTTGTTCTTGATAGGGCAGATCTTTGATTTGGGGTCTGAAGACTTCATCAGCAGCTGCTTCTTGATCATACATCAGAGGTCCTTATCATCAGACATTTGTTCTTGACAGAGCAGAATTATGATCCCGTATATATGGTCCTATCAGATGGTTGTTCTCGGTAAATCAGATTTGTGGTCCGATACCAGGGTTTCTTCTCATCAGTTACAGTGGTTGTTCTTGATAGAGCAAAATTACGGTTTTGTTGATACAGAATCTCCACAGCAGCAGTTGCTTTGGCCTCTTATTGCATGATTGCATTTTGCATTAGTTTGCATATTCATTTGCATTTCATTAACGTGTGTCTGTGTTGTAGGTACCGTTTTCCCCGATCTGGGATTTCTTGCCTCCTATTGTATTGTTATGGGCTCTCTGAGGAAGACTGTGGCTTACAAGTTCCCTACCCATGATGTGGTTAAGCTGACTGGGTTGATAGCTCTAGCAGATGATTCTGTGAGGGACGAGTTCAGAAAATATTACGGCAGGTTACTCAGTTTGGTTCATAAGCCTTCTGTGTTCGAGTTGAACGGGTTGCACGCTCTGTTGCAGTTCTACGACCCTCCGATGAGCACTTTTCAGGACTTTGTTCTCGCGCCTACGCTGGAAGAGTATGCTGATTTGCTAGGTGTGCCTATCAAGAGGCAGATTCCTTTTGTTCACATGGATGCTGAGCCTGATCTGGCTGGTTTATCTCCTTCACTTCATTTGGACGCCTCCGAGTTAGTATTGACTAGTTGGAACAAGGTTCCTGGGTTCTCCTTGCAGTTTCTGGTGGGTAAGGCTCAGCAGTGTGCCAAGGAAGGATGTTGGGTTGCGTTCAATGCCATCCTCGCTCTATGCATATACGACATTATTTTGTTCCCCAACATGCCCGATTTTGTAGACTTTGATGCATTTCATATCTTTGCTTCAGGGAATCCAGTCCCTACCTTGATAGGAGATGTCTATCATTCAGTTCACTACAAAAACGAGAACAGGAGGGGGAAGAATGTCTCGTGCTGCGTACCTTTGCTGTACAAATGGCTTGAAAGTCATCTGCCCAAGAGGGGTCCTTTTGTCTTGTCTGCAGCCACAACTGAGTGGCCTGAGCGTCTGATGAGTTTATCTGCAGAGGATATTGATTGGTTCGACAGAGACAAGTTGGGTACTGAGGTGATCTTCAGTTGCAGCGGGTTTCCTAATGTGCCTTTGATAGGTAGGAAGGGCTGAATAAACTACAATCCGTCGTTGTTGGTCCGCCAGTTCGCGTATGCTTTGAGAACTCCGCCGAAGGATGATGAGGTACAGGAATCTCTGTACCTCACTGGTATTCTAGAAGGGGATCTATTGTCCAAGCTCCAGCGTGCCTGGAATGGTATCAGTAAGCGAGGAAAGCCATTGCTGGGAAAAAGCAACAATCAAGCCTACCCTCCGTATTTGACTTGGATCAGAGCCAGGGCAAATGCTATAGGGATGTCGTTTCCTCATGCCAAGCCAGAAGGCCCTCTGACAATCGAAGAGCCTACTACTGTGCCCATTCATCAGCATAACCAGGTATTAGCTGAGCAGGATGAATTGAAGCGGGCGAACAAAGAATTGGAGAAGGAATTAGCTCAGCTCCGAAGCGAGAGGAACGAAGCCGTCCATTCTTTCAAAAAACAAACAGAGTTGGTGAACCAGCTGGGTACAGACCTGACTAAGCAGATAGCCGAGCGTGAACGCATGGGTCGAGACTTCAAAGCTGTCAACGACGTACTGGCTACGAAGAAGCAGCATTTGGACGAGGCATATCGGAGGATATCCAAGTTCAACCAACACTGGAAGGCTTCCCTGGCCACCAGGAAAGAGCGGGAGGATAAGCTGATGCTACGAATCTCCAAGCTGGAAGCCGAGGTGAAGGACAGTGAGCAGAGGTTTGATGAAGAAACCGCCCGCAGATACGCCGCCGAAGGCCAGCTCAACAAAGCTCTCGCTAACCTGAAGGAGCGCAAGCTGACGTTTGAGTCTAAGAAGCGGAAATTAGAAGATTGCTTCGGCGAAGGAGCATGGGAAGATTCGATCGAAGGACTTCAGTATACCATTGTGCAGAGGGAATTACTCGTCGAGGGGTTGCTCACTCTGCCAGATCATCCAGAGACGAAGGAGTTGTTAGGAGAGTATCGCGCCCGTGGCCGTACTTGACTATTCGTATTCCTTTTGTTTTGATCTTTGTTGTATGCTGACCATCACCAGGCTTGTTGGCCGAGGTCACGCTGTTGATTCATCTTGTACTTGCTGATGCTATGTACTGCCTTGATAGGCTTTCTTTATATATGAGATTGATGTTTCCATGATTGGGCTCGGACTTCTTCTTCTTATTATTATCAGCACTGGCACTCAGGCACTAGTGTTGCATCCTAATTTTTGACTCTAAGATCCCGCATATTTTTGCATCATCGGTATAGTTTATCATCTCTTACATTTTTCATAATATCCAATTTATCAGCTGAAATAAACTTTTTAGGCAGTTTAAGTCATTTTAGCGGATAAAATTTATTTCAAAATTTGACAAAACGCTGAATTTTTCCGAATCGTGTATTTTTTGCTGATCACTTTGGTGTATTCATTTTATTTTTTCGAGCACTTCGATACCGGTCCAATTTTTTTCGTTTTTTTACCGTTTTTATTTATACTTTTAAATAATATATTTTTTAATTAATCAATTTTTTATACTTAATACCCTTTCTTATTTTATATTTAATTTTTAATTTTTGATTTTTAATTTTAATTTTTAATTTTAATTATTTTTTAGAAACTTGTCAAATAAGTCTCATAAATTACTTACTTTTTAGAAACTTGTCAAATAAGTCTCATAAATTACTTACTTTTTAGAAACTTGTCAAATAAGTCTCATAAATTACTTACTTTTTAGAAACTTGTCAAATAAGTCTCATAAATTACTTACTTTTTAGAAACTTGTCAAATAAGTCTCATAAATTACTTACTTTTTAGAAACTTGTCAAAAAAGTCTCATTAAATTATTTACTTTTTAGAAACTTGTCAAATAAGTCTCATACACTCTTCTTTCTTTTTCAACCTATATAAAGCAAGCAACCACACCATAAAATCTCACACTTCATGCTCTTTTCCTTATCACACTTCCACATAAACTAAAAACTCACTATCCACCATATTCTATCATCACTCTTTCATACACAATATCTTCCATGATATGAATAACTCACCTTCATTTTTTCAATAATAAACCACCACCTACATTTCTTTTTCTTCATGCTACCTCTAACCTCACATAAAATATCATCCTCCAAGTAGACACAATACTCCCTCATCTAATCTTTATCAGGTTTTTTTTTCTTCGTTTCTTTTACTTTATTCATTTATTTAGTTTATTTTAATTTGTAAAATATTTGGAAAGACAAAAAGGGATTTTTAATTATTTATCTTTTATTAGTTAATTGTTAAATATTTAAAAATGCAAAAATATATGTTGTAATTATTAATTAATTTAAATATTTGTATTTAATTTGATTAATTAAATTATTAGTTAATCTTGTTAAATATTTATATTTAAATTGATTAATAATTTTGTTGGTTGCCTGATTCTATTTGTGACTGATTTTCTTCCATGTACAAGTTACTTTACTTCTGTTCCTTGTTGACCTAATCCAAGGGAAGGGACTGTGTGTTGACTTATTATCATTGTGCATGTCCCTTGCTTACCTGTCTTAGTTGTTCTTGGTTCTTAGAACCTAACAAATCGTAGTTTCACGAACTACAGACGCTCTGATTTCTCAAGTCCCTCTTGAGGATACGTAGGCACAAGATGCAATTTCTTGGCGAGCTCACTAACCATTAACTTCCTGTTACCTTTCTCAATTTAGGATCCGAGTCTCCGTACTCACAGTTAGTGTCTCGCCGTGGACATCCTTTACCCTTTTATCCTAACCATAGGATCTGAGTCGTCGTACTCATGTTTAGCGTCCCGCCGTGGACATTCTCCCATAACAATCTCAACATAGATTCAGGAGTCGCCGCACTCTATGTAAGTACTTCCCTATGAATGCTTACATCCCCTTGGAACCTTGACCACAGTCAAGAGTTCCTCCCCCCTAGATAGGGGAACTACGGTTGCTCTGATTCCATTCCCGTCAGGATACGTAGGCACAAGATGCGATGTCTTCGCGAGCATACTTTACATACTTTACATACTTTATATACTTTACAAACTTTATACATACTTTATACTTTATATCTTTACCCCTAGCACTTTTCCTTTAGCAAGCAAACTTTAGCAAACACAAACATTAACAAGAGGTTCCTGTAGAGTACTACAAATGTTTAGGATGTGAAATACCTACCCTAGGCATAACCAACCCCCGAACCTTTAGATCTCTCTTTGCTTAGCTTTAAGCCTTGCTTTTTGCTTTGCACTTTTATAGGTTTTTTCTTTCTTTAAACCTTTCCTTTTTGGATAAATTAAAGTCCGGTTGTGAATTTAAGAATTAAGATTCAAGTTAATCAATAGCTTGGTATCACAATTCTCACCGCAACAGAAATGGCGACTTCACTAGGGACTCCCCTAAGAGGGTTAAGCCCACCTTGTTTATATTTGTGTTTGCTATATGATTGTTTGCTTGTATATTTGTATATATTTGTACATATATTTGTCTGTGCCTGGGTTTATCTGTATGTAGGGTTATTACTTGGAGTGGTGAGGATAAGTCCTATACCCGGACTTGAGTGCACCTATGATAGGATGGTGGTATATTCAAGAAGGCTTATAGGGATTTGATTCCCGACCAAGCTAACTTGAGAAACCACCGCTCAGTGGAGGCCCTCTTGAGAGTTAGTTTTGTTGAACGAGTATTTGTGAAAACATTACTACTTTTCGATTTAGGAGCCTTTGACACTGAGGACCTTTAGTTACCTTTTATCCCCACTTAGCCTTTTAGGACGTAGTGCGATGACTATGAAGGAGTATTCCCGAAGTAGTTGATACGCGATACTACACTCAGACGAGACTCTCTTGAGAATATTATTAATTTCCAAGTATTTGGTGTGTCGATAATATCCGAAAGATGGGTCGATGACTTTGGGAACTTTGTTAGAACCCGCTGTGCAGGTGTTTTACCCATAGTACATACCCTGTGGTTAGTTCTTTACCCAGACCTCATGCTGTAATCTCGAACCTGTGATCCTGTTATGTGTGTTTTGCATCATGTCTTGCATCGCATTGCATTGCATTTGCATCTTTGCATGGTTCGTTGCATACCTCTGTTTGTCCAGTCGCTCATCTCCAGTTGTCTTCATCGTCTAGTGTGCCTTTGAGTCGTCAAGCTAATTCCTCGACACCGATATCGGACTAGAGCTAACTATAGACGCAAGATGTCAGAGCAGGAAGCACACAACGCAGAAGTCCGAATGGAGATCGATGAGTTGAAGTCAGGCATGACTAAACTTACCGAGATGCTTCAAGTATTGATTGCCAAAGGAGAGCCATCTCAAAGGACTGTCATTCAAGAAGTTTCAAGTGCTGATGCTCCTCCTGTTCAGATGCCACAATCTACTTGGCCAAAGTTTGGTTTACCTCCCAACTACTCTCCGCCCCTTGCATCTACTGCTATGATTGGTCCGACTATCAGACCAGTTTTTCAAGCTCCCATCTTTACAGAGTCCAGACCTGTGGTCCACGCTGTTGCCCAGAATGGCCGAGCCCCCTTTGAGACTCCTTTCTTTGACTACAATGCTGCTAGTGCTCAAGGAGAAGACCATGAATATTTTGTTGAGCCTGAGATTGTCCGCGAACAATTTCAAAACATAGACAAGAGACTCAAGGCCGTTGAGGGTACTGATTTCTTCAATGTCGATGCTGATAATATGTGCTTAGTCTCTGGCCTCGTCATGCCTCCTAAATTCAAGATTCCAGATTTCGTGAAATATAAAGGTCACTCATGCCCAAGAGCCCATTTGGTCATGTACTTCCGAAGGATGGCAGCTTACACTAACAATCAGAAGTTGCTCATCCATTGCTTTCAAGACAACTTGAGTGGTGCTTCTCTTAATTGGTATATGAACTTGGAGCACAATAGTATCCACTGCTTCCAAGATCTCGCCAATGCTTTTATGAAGCAATACAAATACAATCTGGACATGGCTCCTGACCGTCGTCAACTTCAAAACATGTCTCAAAATGAAAAAGAATCGTTCAAAGAATACGCTCAACGTTGGAGAGAGTTGGCTTCCCAGGTTGAACCCCCTCTAGCAGAGAAAGAGCTAACTGGAATGTTCATGGATACTTTGTCTCCTTTCTATTGGGAAAAGATGATTGGGAGTGTATCTTTAAACTTTACAGATCTGGTGACCATTGGCCAAAGGTTAGAAGAAGGACTGAAAAATGGTAAAGTATCCAAAGCTGCTGAATCTTCTAATGGTGCAAAGAAATCCTATGGGAATTTCCAAAAGAAGAGAGAAGATCAGACCAATGTTGTCATGACTGAAGTGAGAAGGCCTCGCTCTACACCTCAATTTGTTGATCATCATGTTGTTGCTGCTGTTGCTACTCCACGACCAGCTCAGATTCCTCAACGTCGAGCTGTTGGACAGAACCAGTATCAGAATAAGAATCATTTTGATCATATTCCCATGATGTACACAGAATTGTATCCTGACCTGGTTCGACAAGGGTTGATTACTACGAAGACTTTACAACCTCCTCCTTATCCTCCTCCAGCTGGATTTAGAGCTGATCTTCATTGTGCTTTCCATGAGGGTGCCCCAGGCCACGACTTGGAACATTGTTATGCACTAAAAGCTAGAGTGCGTGAGCTGATTAAAACTGGAATCCTTGGTTTTAAGGATGACCATCCGAATATCCAGAACAATCCATTGCCATAGCATCAAAAGTGAAGCTTCAGTCCGACTCCAGCAGACTATCTTTTTGAGCGCCAGTGTTTCAGACAAGACAAATTTAGTCACTAGGCCTTTTGTTTCTCATTGTTTGTATTTTCCTTCATTTTGTTTAAGCTTGTTTGCTTTTATTTAGTGTTTGTACTTAATGAGCATCACAACTTTTGATTCCAAATCATTTTGCCTATTGTTTGCACTTTTATGCTTTATCTTTCAAATATTTACTCCTTGTCCAAACTTTTGATTATGCAAATTTTTGAGGGAGAATGATGAAAACATATTATCCATAACTGCTGTTAGTATGCTTTCAATCAAACTTTGTTGACGATGTAAGGCATTGTTTCAAACCCTAAACACTGCAGAAATAAGGAAGGTAATCCCTCGTTAACCCCTTTGAGCCTAGAAGTTGGAGTTTCTTTCTTTACAAAAACCTGCAATTTTAACCTTGGGGTGGGTAGTTCTCAGTTAACTTGGATGTGTGTTCACGCAAGACAGGTTGCAACCACAATTTATTTTCCTTCGCACACAACAAGCAAGTGTCGGAGATGTTTTTCAATACCAAAAAGCCGATGATGGTTCACCGTGATCATTAAGCCAGGCAGTCACTTTCTTTCAAAAAAATCAAAAGATAAAATCCCGCTAAGTTAAAACCTATGAAGGAGACTTAGGAAAAACTGGGGCATCCCGCTAACTGTAAGTTTCAAAAGAAACAGTTCAGGCAAAAGTTAGGGATAATAAATAGAGGAGATCTTTAAATCCTTTAATTTCAAAAACAACAAAATGTTATAAAGAGTAGTGACTACCTTTTTTAGAAAGTCCCTTGACTTCTGAACCATCATCACAATAATCAGTGCAATTCCTAACCTATGGGAAACTGAGTGAATAGTATGAGCTAACTGAGCGTAGGACTGAAGATCATCACGTAGATTGGGTGGGCACAAATAAACTTTGAGCCTTTATCCTTTGTTTCTTAAACCGTGAACCAGGCCACGTTACAACCCTCAAAAGACCTAACTGAAGCAAGGTTATTTTGAAAGCATACTACAACAAGGTTGCGTAAACTGACTCCAAAAGATCTTTGCAAATCAATTATTTTGGCAGTACACCTTTGCTTTAAACTTTGGGTGTCTTGAACCACCATGTTCTGACCAATGACTCATTTATTTTGCACCTTTCAAAAATGATTTTTGATTTCAAAAGTTGCATGCTTTGCATTACCATGTTTGTATGAACACTTTTGTTTGCAAATTGGCTTTCCTCTCAAGGATTTTTCAAACATTGAGAAACTTGGTTGGTGATCCTATAAGGGGAAAGTTCCTTTTACATCCTGTTTAAGAATCAATTGAAGATTTGTTCAAGGCATGATATTCTCATATTTGGTTTATCCAGAATATATTTCAAGACTCAGACTGGGGCAAGCTCTCCAAGCACCCGATGCCTCGGTCAACATCAGACAAGCTGAAGTCATCATCAGTTCATCTTTAACAGACAGCTAAACTGGGGCAGTTTACTTGAAGAAACCCCAATCAGCTCCTTATCCTACCTACAAGGGTTATCTATTTGATACAATTTATCAGTGCGGCATAGATGTGTTCATCAACAGCATCTTTAGTCCCCAAGCAGATTGAAAGTGATCTTCGTGTTGAGGAATCATGTCTTCCAGTCTTGTCTTCTCACCAAAAGAGTCGAGCTTTGTCGTCGACATTTGCATTTGCATTTGATCATATGTCATCTGCATAATTTACACATGCGTATATCATAAGCATAATTCATGTACATGTGCACATCATGGGTGTTTTATCCCCATTTGCTTTTTCTCCCGAGGTCGTGTTTTACCCGCGTCTTACCTTGTGGATGAATTTCAATTTATCTAGCATCATGGGTGTTTTATCCCCATTTGCTTTTTCTCCTGAGGTCGTGTTTTACCCGCGTCTTACCTTGTGGACAAAATTTCAATTTACCTAGCATCATGGGTGTTTTATCCCCATTTTCTTTTTCTCCCGAGGTCGTGTTTTACTCGCGTCTTACCTTATGGGCGAATTTCAATTTACCTAGCATCATGGGTGTTTTATTCCCCATTTGATTTTTCTCCCGAGGTCGTGTTTTACTCGCGTCTTACCTCGTGGACGAATTTCAATTTACCTGGCATCATGGTTGTTTTATCCCCATTTACTTTTCCCCCGAGGTCGTGTTTTATTCACGTCTTACCTTGTGGTCAAAATTCCAACTCACTTGGCACCTACCAAACAGTTTGTGTCGTGACTTATCTGATGGTTTTCCAGATATTTATTTCTCTCTCTGATGGGTTTCCAGATTGAGTCTTTGTTCTTTGTTCTGATGTTCTTCCAGAACTTATCTGATAGTTTTCCAGATATTTATTTCTCTCTCTGATGGGTTTCCAGACTGAGTCTTTGTTCTTTGTTCTGATGTTCTTCCAGAACTTATCTGATGGTTTTCCAGATATTTATTTCTCTTTCTGATGGTTTTCTAGATTGAGTCTCTGTCTGATGTTTTTCCAGATTGAGTCTTTGTTCTGATGTTTTTCCAGAACTTATCTGATGGTTTTCCAGATATTTACCTTGATTCTGATGTTTTCCCAGAATCCATCCGTTGTTTTTCCGGATATGTTTCTCTTCCTGATGTTTTACCAGAATTTATTTCTTTTGTCGTCTAATGTTTTTCCAGAACCCCTTTGTGTCTTTAAATTATGATGTTTTACCAGAATTTATTTCTTTTGTCGTCTGATGTTTTTCCAGAACACCTTTGTGTCTATCAGAGTTTTGTTCAATGCACTTCTGACAAAACCTCTGGTGACTGTGACTTTTCCCCCAGTAAGTTTCATTTTCTTTCTATATGTTTTTGTTATCTCACTGTGTGTTACTTTCAGCATCTGATGTTTTTCCGGATGTTTGTGTCTTTGTTTAGGGTTTGTCCCTCTCTTTTCAAGTATTATTGGATACTCTATGTCACATTGGCAGATGTTCATAACATTTTATTTTCCTCAATTGTGTCTCCTAAATACTTTCTCCCGTGAAGTTGTCAGTCTTTCCCCAGTGGAGTTGCAACATCTTCCCAATATATATTCGTTTCCTGTGGCATCTTTCCTCATAAAATCTTTATCTTGCATATCATATCATATCATAAGTATTTTGTGGCATCTTAGGGTCAAAAATTGTGCATGTTTGTATTTAAGTCTCTCCGACCGTGTCAAGACGAAAATTTCAATTTTCACGTCTCTGGATCGAAGAAACATAAATAGGGGCATCTGTTGCATCCTAATTTTTGACTCTAAGATCCCGCATATTTTTGCATCATCGGTATAGTTTATCATCTCTTACATTTTTCATAATATCCAATTTATCAGCTGAAATAAACTTTTTAGGCAGTTTAAGTCGTTTTAGCGGATAAAATTTATTTCAAAATTTGACAAAACGCTGTATTTTTCCGAATCGTGTATTTTTTGCTGATCACTTTGGTGTATTCATTTTATTTTTTCGAGCACTTCGATATCGGTCCAATTTTTTTCGTTTTTTTTACCGTTTTTATTTATACTTTTAAATAATATATTTTTAATTAATCATTTTTTTTTAGTTAATACCCTTTCTTATTTTATATTTAATTTTTAATTTTTGATTTTTAATTTTAATTTTTAATTTTAATTATTTTTTAGAAACTTGTCAAATAAGTCTCATAAATTACTTACTTTTTAGAAACTTGTCAAATAAGTCTCATAAATTACTTACTTTTTAGAAACTTGTCAAATAAGTCTCATAAATTACTTACTTTTTAGAAACTTGTCAAATAAGTCTCATAAATTACTTACTTTTTAGAAACTTGTCAAATAAGTCTCATAAATTACTTACTTTTTAGAAACTTGTCAAAAAAGTCTCATTAAATTATTTACTTTTTAGAAACTTGTCAAATAAGTCTCATACACTCTTCTTTCTTTTTCAACCTATATAAAGGAAGCAACCACACCATAAAATCTCACACTTCATGCTCTTTTCCTTATCACACTTCCACATAAACTAAAAACTCACTATCCACCATATTCTATCATCACTCTTTCATACACAATATCTTCCATGATATGAATAACTCACCTTCATTTTTTCAATAATAAACCACCACCTACATTTCTTTTTCTTCATGCTACCTCTAACCTCACATAAAATATCATCCTCCAAGTAGACACAATACTCCCTCATCTAATCTTTATCAGGTTTTTTTTTCTTCGTTTCTTTTACTTTATTCATTTATTTAGTTTATTTTAATTTGTAAAATATTTGGAAAGACAAAAAGGGATTTTTAATTATTTATCTTTTATTAGTTAATTGTTAAATATTTAAAAATGCAAAAATATATGTTGTAATTATTAATTAATTTAAATATTTGTATTTAATTTGATTAATTAAATTATTAGTTAATCTTGTTAAATATTTATATTTAAATTGATCAATAATTTTGTTGGTTGCCTGATTCTATTTGTGACTGATTTTCTTCCATGTACAAGTTACTTTACTTCTGTTCCTTGTTGACCTAATCCAAGGGAAGGGACTGTGTGTTGACTTATTATCATTGTGCATGTCCCTTGCTTACCCGTCTTAGTTGTTCTTGGTTCTTAGAACCTAACAAATCGTAGTTTCACGAACTACGGACGCTCTGATTTCTCAAGTCCCTCTTGAGGATACGTAGGCACAAGATGCGATTTCTTGGCGAGCTCACTAACCATTAACTTCCTGTTACCTTTCTCAATTTAGGATCCGAGTCTCCGTACTCACATTTAGTGTCTCGCCGTGGACATCCTTTACCCTTTTATCCTAACCATAGGATCTGAGTCGTCGTACTCATGTTTAGCGTCCCGCCGTGGACATTCTCCCATAACAATCTCAACATAGATTCAGGAGTCGCCGCACTCTATGTAAGTACTTCCCTATGAATGCTTACATCCCCTTGGAACCTTGACCACAGTCAAGAGTTCCTCCCCCCTAGATAGGGGAACTACGGTTGCTCTGATTCCATTCCCGTCAGGATACGTAGGCACAAGATGCGATGTCTTCGCGAGCATACTTTACATACTTTACATACTTTATATACTTTACAAACTTTATACATACTTTATACTTTATATCTTTACCCCTAGCACTTTTCCTTTAGCAAGCAAACTTTAGCAAACATAAATATTAACAAGAGGTTCCTGTAGAGTACTACAGATGTTTAGGATGTGAAATACCTACCCTAGGCATAACCAACCCCCGAACCTTTAGATCTCTCTTTGCTTAGCTTTAAGCCTTGCTTTTTGCTTTGCACTTTTATAGGTTTTTTCTTTCTTTAAACCTTTCCTTT
Source organism: Lathyrus sativus (assembly GCA_963859935.3). Taxonomy (NCBI): domain Eukaryota; kingdom Viridiplantae; phylum Streptophyta; class Magnoliopsida; order Fabales; family Fabaceae; genus Lathyrus; species Lathyrus sativus. Next base: position 312,712,564 of record OZ012739.1, read on the forward strand.
TTGGATAAATTAAAGTCCGGTTGTGAATTTAAGAATTAAGATTCAAGTTAATCAATAGCTTGGTATCACAATTCTCACCGCAACAACTAGGATCGGGGGAGATCTCCCAAAACACAGACACACGCATGCATTTGCATGGCGAGCATTTTTTTGTTTTTCCTAACCTTTAGTGTTTACAGGTTTTTCAGGTTTACAGGTTCCAGGCTGTTTCTGGTGACTCCAGGATTGATCAGAGACTAATTCACCGTTACCCAACTAGAGCTAATCAGACCAGGATCATGGATCAAGTGCAAACAGATGTTCAGGAGCTCCGCGAGAGGATGGATCGCTTCATGGAACTCATGCAAGTGGTCGCTAATGGCCAAGACCAGCTCAGAACTTTGGTTCAGCCTTTGATCTCCAGGGTTGATAGCAACGACATACTCCATGGCGGGGCTGTGCCTACTCCTCCACCAGTTGATACTCCGCAGAATGGTGTCCCCATGGCCGGGGGCAACGGCAGTGCTAATGGCAATGTGATGGCCAACATCGGACTCAATACGACGGGCGTCGGTAATGGGAGTCTGGGAGTTAATGTCAACATTGGGCCGGGCAACGGCAATGCAGGCGTCGGGAATCTATTGGTGCCTCAACCATGGCTTGAGGATCATCAGGATGATGTGTTCTCTCAGAGAGGTGCTGAAGGGGAGCTGAATGCTGAAGCGCGGCTCAGATTCAAAGCACTTGAAGATAAAATGAGAGATATTGAGAATCAGAATACTTTGGGCGTTGATATGTCCAAGATGGGATTAATTGCTGATTTTAAGGTACCTCCTAAGTTCAGGGTACCTGACTTTGAGAAATATAAGGGCACCACTTGCCCTTGTGTCCACCTGAGATCGTACTACGGCAAGATGTCTGCTTATTCCGAAGACGAGAAGTTGCTGATGCACTTCTTCCAAGACAGTCTTTCCGGACCATCCCTCGAGTGCTACATGGGTTTGGAGCCCACTAGCGTGCGCACATGGAAGGATCTCGCTGAAGCGTTTGTCCACCATTACCAGTACAATAACAACTTGGCCCCGAACCGAGTCCAGCTCCAAAACCTTTCGCAGAGGAATAATGAAGGATTTAAGGAGTACGCCCAGCGGTGGCGTGAGTTGGCAGCCCGGGTTCAGCCGCCGATGGTTGAACGCGAGCTCGTGCAGATGTTTGTAGCTACCCTCCCAGGGGTTTACTATGAAAAGTTAGTCAGCAGTATGTCTGGGACGTTCTCAGCTCTCATTATCATGGGCGAGCATGTCGAGAATGGAATCAAGATCGGGAAAATCCAAGGTGAGTCATCCTCAGCCGGAGGAGGTGGAAAGAAACCTTATGCTGGTAAACGACGAGAAGGAGAGACGAGCGCTGTGACCAACGCTCGAAGAAAGGGAAAAGGCCCTCAGCAACAGATAGCCAGTATAAATATCCCAGAAGCTCCGCAGCAGCAGCAACCAAATCAACAGGGATATAGAAAGTACCAGAATCGGGCATCTTTGGCAAACCGTCACTTCGAAGCACCGCCCATGTCGTACGCGCAGCTCTTGCAGACCTTGCTTCAGCTTCAGTTGGTTCAGAAGAGGACGATGGCTCCCTTGACAGGGGCACCTCCACCAGGGTACGACGCAAATGCCACTTGCGATTTCCATACAGGGGCACCTGGCCATACAATCGAGAACTGCAAAGCCTTTAAGCACAAGGTGCAGGATTTGGTAGATGCCAAGATCATTAACTTCTCCGATAATGTGCCCAATGTTACGAAGAACCCTATGCCGAATCATAGGGGAGGCGGAGTGAACGCCATTATCGAAGAAGAGAGTGCAGATCTGTTGACTGATGTCAGAGACCTAAAGACGCCGCTTAGCTTCGTCAAAGCTAAGTTATTGAAGAAAGGGTTCTTTCCAGGATGCGGAGAACTATGCATAGACTGTGCTACACATTTTGATAGATGTGAGCAGTTGGTAGAAGGAATTCAAAGCCTGATGGCTGAAGGGATTCTGCAGTTTAGCCGGAAGGCTGAAAGTGTGTCAGGAGAGGTAGCGTTGAAGCAGGCCGGTGAAGTCGCCACTATCACCATCCCTCGCCGGCCAATAACCATTTCTGCGCCCAGACCGCCTATAATCACTATTACTAAAGCTGGGCCGATACCATTCGAGAGCACTAACGTCGTTCCGTGGCATTATGGGACTGAAGTCTATTGCAACGGACAAAGATTGGAGCTGGAACCGTATGGGTCAACTGTGGAGAATCTCGCAGGAATCAGTGGTATTACCCGTAGAGGAAGAGTGTTTGCACCACCAGAGGTTGTGGCAGACAAAGCGGTCAGAGCTGATGCGGTCGATAAAGGTAAAAGTAAAGCCGTTGAAGAGGTCCCGCGCGGGGCAGAATCAGATTTGCTTGTCAAAGATGCCGAGGAGTTTATGCAGTTGATCAAAAAGAGTGACTACAAGATTGTAGATCATCTCCATCAGACGCCGTCGAAGATCTCTATTCTCAACCTGTTGCTGTGTTCTGAAGCGCACCGCAATGCGCTGCTAAAGGTATTGAACGCTGCCTACGTACCGCAAGAGATATCGGTGAATCAGCTAGAAGAGGTGGTAGCCCATGTTAATGCTGGCAATGGGCTAGGTTTCACAGATTTAGAGCTGACGCCAAAAGGGAGGAATCACAACAGCGCCCTGCACATCTCGATAGAGTGTAGGGGCACAATCATGTCGCACGTACTGGTGGACACGGGTTCTTCGCTTAATGTGCTTCCGAAGAAGGCCTTAATGAAGTTGGATACTCGTGGAGTGATCTGCACACCCAGTGATCTGGTGGTGAAAGCATTCGACGGGACTAAACGCCACGTTTTCGGGGAGGTGACCCTGCCGGTCCAAGTCGGTCCGGAAACGTTCGACACGGTCTTTTATATCATGGACATCATGCCTGCCTACAGTTGTCTCCTGGGTCGGCCATGGATCCATGCCGCGGGTGCCGTGACCTCCACGTTGCACCAAAAGTTCAAATATACTGTCGGAGGAAGCATAGTAACCGTGTGTGGCGAGGAGGACATAATGGTGAGCCATTTGTCATCCTTTAAATATGTTGAAATGGATGGCTAAATCCGTGAAACTCTCTGCCAAGCATTTGAAGCCGTCAGAGTGAAATACGTAGCTCCTGTAGTCACAGGAAAGCCAGAGATGAATCTCTCCTCGTTCAAAGAAGCTCGGGTCGTCATCCAAGCTGGATCTACCCCAGGCTGGAGGCATATTTTGGAGATACCGAACAAGCAGGATAAGTTTGGATTGGGGTATTCTCCTGAAGCTGAAGCTTCTTCTTCTTCGTCTAGCAGTGCGTCTCGAGGTAAGGGGTCGATCCTATTTACCAGTGGCGGAGTGATTTTCGAAAGCATCAACGCGGCGTCTGAAGACAGCGGGGATAGCGATTGTGATCTCGACTCTTGGATTCAGCCAAGCAAGTCGGGCGAGGGCCTCAACAATTGGACCATCAAGGATATCATCCAACTGACAAGTGAAGAGTAATGATTTACTTTTTTCGATCATTATACAACCCTATGTCCTACTCGGGGCATAGCGGTTTTATTGCCAGTGCCTTGTTGGATTATGTACATGCATTTTGTTAATAAATCAAAGGCGTTTTCTTCGTATTCAAATATTGTGATCTCTGTTATTCCTGTTTTATATTTGTTTTGAAAAACAGTAAAATGGCAATGGGGTTTGTGCTAACCTGCATATTCTTGTTTTAAACTTAACCTTTGTTATTGCAGGATCCACATAACAGATGACATCGACTCTGGACCTTCTACGACTCACTTCGACTTCGATTGCCCGATCTATCAAGCCGAAGAAGAGATTGATGAAGACGAAGACCTTCCTGAAGAGTTGGCCCGCTTGTTGAAACAAGAGGAAAAAGGTTATTCTGCCTCATGAGGAGGAGATCGAGATCGTAAATCTGGGTTCTGAAGAGCTCGTCAGAAATGTCAGGATAGGGGTTGCGTTGCAGAAGGATGTCAAGCAGAGATTGGTCGAGATGCTAAGAGAGTATAGTGATGTCTTTGCTTGGTCATACGAAGATATGCCCGGACTTGACACGGACATCGTGGTCCACCACTTGCCGCTGCGAGAAGATTGCCCTCCCGTTAAGCAGAAGCTTAGGAGGACGAGACCAGATATGGCCGTTAAGATCAAAGAAGAAGTGCAGAAACAGCTCGATGCTGGCTTCTTAGCGGTCACCACTTACCCTCCGTGGGTCGCCAACATAGTGCCTGTACCGAAGAAGGACGGTAAGGTACGCATGTGCGTCGATTATCGGGATTTGAATAGGGCGAGCCCTAAAGATGATTTCCCGTTGCCTCATATCGATGTGTTGGTCGACAACACAGCCCAGTTCTCCGTGTTTTCGTTCATGGATGGCTTCTCCGGTTACAACCAGATCAAGGTGGCGCCGGAGGACATGGAGAAAACGACGTTTATCACCCCTTGGGGAACATTTTGCTATAAGGTAATGCCCTTCGGTCTGAAGAACGCGGGGGCCACTTACCAACGAGCAATGGTTACTTTGTTTCATGACATGATTCATCATGAGATCGAGGTCTATGTTGATGACATGATTGCGAAGTCCCAAACGGAGGAAGAGCATCTGGTCAACTTATTGAAGCTTTTTGAGAGGCTTAGGAAGTTCAGGCTGAGGCTGAATCCTAATAAATGCACTTTCGGAGTGCGGTCCGGAAAGTTACTGGGGTTTATCGTTAGCGAACGAGGCATCGAGGTTGATCCTGCGAAATAAAAGCCATTCAAGAAATGCCAGCGCCGAAAACAGAAAAAGAAGTTCGTGGTTTCTTGGGCCGAATAAACTACATTGCAAGGTTTATTTCTCAGCTCACGGCCACGTGTGAACCGATGTTCAAGCTTTTAAAGAAAGATCAGGCGATTACTTGGAATGAGGATTGCCAGAAGGCATTCGACAAGATAAAGCAGTATCTTCAAGAACCTCCAATCTTGATACCCCCAGTGGCTGGACGGCCATTAATCATGTACTTGACAGTTCTTGAGAATAGTATGGGGTGTGTTCTCGGTCAGCACGACGAGACGGGCAGAAAGGAGCACGCCATTTACTACTTGAGTAAAAAGTTCACCGACTGTGAATCTCGATACTCGATGCTGGAGAAGACGTGTTGTGCACTAGCCTGGGCTGCCAAACGTTTACGACAGTACATGCTCAATCACACCACCATGCTAATTTCGAAGATGGATCCGATCAAGTACGTCTTCGAGAAGCAGGCTCTTTCGGGCAGGATTGCCAGATGGCAAATGGTGTTAACGGAATATGATATTCAGTACGTGTCCTAGAAGGCCATCAAGGGAAGCGTATTGTCTGATTACCTTGCCGAACAGCCGATCGAGGATTACCAGCCGATGAAGTTCGAATTCCCTGACGAGGATATTATGTTTCTCAAGACGAAGGATTGCGATGAGCCGTTGCCCGACGAGGGGCCAGATAGGAAATCCTAGTGGAAATTGATATTCGATGGGGCGGTTAATTCCTATGGAAGTGGCATCAGGGCTATCATTACGACTCCCCACGGATCCCATATCCCGTTTACTGCGAGACTGACGTTTCCAGTCACCAACAATGAGGCGGAGTACGAAGCATGCATCATGGGCCTAGAAGAGGCAATTGATTTGAGAATCAAGAACCTAGACGTATATGGTGACTCAGCGCTTGTGATCATCCAGATTAAAGGGGAGTGGGAGACTCGTCAATCGAATTTGGTGCCGTACATGAATTATGCCAGAAGGCTGCTTCCGTTCTTTGATCGAGTGGAGCTCCATCATGTGCCCAGAGCAGAGAATCAGATGGATGATGCCTTAGCCACGTTGGCTTCAATGTATAAAGTCAATTTTTGGAATGAGGCTCCAAGAATTGTACTATCTCGTCTTGATAGACCTGCGTTCGTCTTTGCAATCGAGGAAGCCGCCGATGGCAAGCCATGGTTCCATGACATCCAGACTTTCCTTATGACTAAGGAGTATCCTGCGGGTGCGTCAACCCAGGATAAGAAGACTCTAAGGAGGCTGTCTGGAAACTTTTATCTCAATCCTGATGGAGTGTTGTATAAGAGAAACCACGATCTCGTGCTACTCAGATGTGTAGATGAGAAAGAGGCGAGTATGCTCATGGAGGAAGTCCATGAAGGCACATTTGGTACGCACGCCAGTGGGCATGCTATGACGAGAAAGATCCTGAGAGCGGGATACTACTGGCTGACAATGGATTCGGATTGCTTCAGATTCGCGAAGAGATGTCATAAATGCCAGATTTATGCTGATAAAGTTCATGTTCCGCTGTGCCCATTGAATGTCATGTCCTCCCCGTGGCCATTCTCCATGTGGGGCATCGACATGATAGGCAAGATCGAGCCCACTGCATCCAACGGTCATCGTTTTATTCTGGTAGCTATCGACTACTTCACCAAGTGGGTGGAAGCAGCCTCGTATGCTAATGTGACCAAGCAGGTGGTGGCTAAATTCATAAAGAGGGACATCATCTGTCGTTACGGAATTCCCGAGCGGATCATTACTGATAATGGTTCGAATCTGAACAACAAGATGATGAAAGAGCTGTGCCAGAGTTTCAAGATTGAACACCACAACTCATCTCCTTATCGGCCGAAGATGAATGGCACTGTTGAAGTAGCCAATAAGAACATAAAGAAGATTGTTCAGAAGATGGCTGTGACATACAAAGATTGGCACGAGATGCTGCCATTTGCATTGCACGGTTATCGTACAACGGTGCGTACGTCAACCGGGGCAACTCCTTTCTCCTTGGTGTACGGTATGGAAGCAGTCCTACCGTTAGAAGTGGAGATCCCTTCTTTGCGAGTTTTGGTTGATGTGAAACTCGACGAGGCAGAATGGATTACGAATCGCTTGAACCAACTCAGCCTGATGGACGAGAAGAGGTTAGCATCGATTGCGTTTGGTCGTCTGTACCAAAGCTGAATGAAGAAAGCTTATGATAAGAAGGTGCGTCCTAGAAGCTTTCAGACGGGTGATCTCGTCTTGAAGAAGATTCTTCCTCCACACTCCGATCACCGGGGCAAGTGGACTCCGAATTACGAAGGTCCGTATGTCGTCAGCAAGGTCTTCTCGGGAGGAGCTTTGTTGTTATCCACGATGGATGGTGAAGATTTTGCATCCCCGGTGAACGCGGACGCAGTTAAAAAATACTTTGCTTGAAAGCGACCCACTGGACAAAAAAAAAGAGAGTCCAGGCAAAAAAGGGGCATCCCGGCGAACCAAAAACAGAATAAAAGGTTCGGGAAAAAATTAGGGATATACTGAAAAAATGTACACCCGTGAAGTCGAAAACCTACACTGGGCGGCTTCGGCAAAAAAGGGTATCCCGGTGAACTGAAAACCCGTAAAGGGCGGTTCACGCAAAAGTTAGGGATTTGAAAAAGCAAATGACTGCGCTCCGCGTGTGGACTTTCATTGTTTAGTGGTTTGGAAGACCTGAAGGCCGTTCATCTGAATCAATCTCTTCCGAAGCTGAAGCATCGGAGAAGTATCGAAGTCGAGTGGGTCTTAGAGGGATCAACTCATGGTGTTCGTCTACGCCTCGTTGCCGACATTTGTATATACTGATGTATATTTATGTTTTATTTTTGAGCGGCGTCCTCATTCCAGGAGCTTGCATCTGTTGTAAAACATTTTTACCCGTTCAGGGGTTCGCTATCAATAAAATGTATACTATTCAGCAATTCCGTTTGTCTGTTCAGCATTTATCTGTTTGTTTGCGAAAAAGAACGCCGATGTTTTTGATAAAATTCGCATACATAAACTTACTGGCCTAGGCCACTGATTGTTGAAACAATTAATTACTTGAATATTGTCACGAGATAATAACCTTGATAGGTACCTTTGAGAAGGGTACCTTGTCTGTTTGTTTGTGTTGTTACAGGTATGGCATATTCCAGACAGTGCGTCGTGCGCATCCCCAAGCAGGATGATTCCTCTTTCTCCAGCAGAGTTTAGTAGCCTCTCCCCGCAGAGTCTGAACGCGAGATCGTGAGCATTGATATGTCTCCCCAGGAAGAGATGATTCTCTCCCCAAGCAGATGTATCCTGAAGGAACGTCATCCCCTCAGCTGAGTCAGGCGCCGAAGCATGAATTCATCCCCCAGCACCGGGTCACAAGTGCAGGTTTCGTAGGAAACTATTCGTACGCCGAAGTATGCAGCAACTGATAGTTGAGACTGAAGTCTCCAGCGGAATTGAAATTCCCCACCAGAGTCGTACTCTCCCCCGAAGTCGTATGATTCCTTCTTCCCCAGCGGAATTGAAATTCCTCATCAGAGTCGTACTCTCTCCAGCGAAGCAGAATGATTTCTTCTTCCTCAGCCGAGTTTGCAGATCCCCAAGAGAGCCGAATCCTTGGAAGTCGCTCAGACCATGATTGGTTTTCCCTAGTAGAGTGTTGAACAGCTGAAGTTGTTTCCCTGCAGAGTTGCCGTCTCCGGATAAGTAGCCATGAAGGCCACGCAGTTTATTCTCGCGATTGACATCGTTTTCCCGCAGCAGGTCCTGGTTCTCGTAGAGCTTCATTCCCCTGCAGCAATCAACTGAAGTTGTTTCCCCCGCAGCAGTCAACTGAAGTTGTGTCCCCTGCGAAGTCCAATTGAGATTGGCATTACCATGTTCTCCTCAGCAGGATGATTCCTCTATCTGAGTAGTTCTTTCTCCTTGACAGGAGGATTCCCCCTTCAGCATTTATTTTGCTGATGGGATCTCATCATTGTGCATGATTGCATAGCATTTATCATAAACGCATAGCACGTCCACCGTGTGGAACATCGCGCCATTGCCGAAGCATATGCATAATAAACATGATCTAGGTTGTTACCGTTCTTGTTTTGCAGGTGTTCCGCCGCAGAATTGATTGCTCAGGATGATTCCTGACATTCTCCCCAACGAAGTTGCTTGCTCAAGATGATTCTTGAGATCCCCAGCGAAGTCTTCAGTTCAAGATGATTCTTGAATTCCTCAGCAGGGCTATTGGCTTAAGATGATTCTTAAGCTCCCCAGTAGGGTCCCCAGTGAAGGTTGCCCAGGATGATTCCTGAAGCCCCAAGAGAGCCGAATCCTTGGAAGCTGCTTAAGCCATGATTGGTTTGTCCCCAGCAAGAGTTGCCCAGGATGATTCCTGAAATCCCCAACAGAGTATTCGCTCAGGATGATTCCTGAAGTCTCTAGAATGGTTATCGGGTCGAGATGATTCTCGAGAGTCCCCGGCGGAGTTATTTGTCCAAGATGATTCTTGAAGTCCTCAGCAGAGTTGATTTATTCAGAATGATTTCTGGACCCCCGGAGCGGAGTTACTTGATAGTTCTCCAGAATCCCCAGCGGCGAAGCATCATCCCCAACGAGTTTCTAACGGCGAAGTTGAAATCTCCCCTGGAAGACTCCATGATTGAAGTCTGACCATGTTAATGAAGCAGTTCTCTCAGCTGATGCGGAGTGCCTGATGGCAGAGGTTTAGATGTTCCCAGTTGGCTCATGATTGACCAAGAATTCTATTCCCGACTTGCGGACGAAGTCCGGCTGATGCCCGAAGAGGTCTTTTGAATGCCTGATGGCATGATCAACCTGAGGGTTGAGGTCCGGCTGATGCCCGACAAGTTCTTTGAATGCCTGATGGCATGATCAACCTGATGGTTGAAGTCCGGCTGATGCCCGACAGTGTTCTTTGAATGCCTGATGACATGATCGACTATGTATTACGGGTTACCGTGTGACCAATTCCCCAATGAAGTTTCTTCACCCTGACGGCGAGGTCAGATTATGTTTGTTTTCCAGCGGCGATGTTGGATGTTTGTTTTTTGACGGCGAGGTCAGACGATGTTGAGAGTTGACGGCGAAGTCAGATTATGTTGAGTACTTGACGGCGATGTCAGGTGATTTAGTTCTCCAGCGGCGATGTTGGATGTTTGGTTCTGACGGAGATGTCAGATGCTTTGTTTCTCCAGCGGCGATGTTGGATGTTTGTTTCTGGCGGCGATGTCAGGTGGTTTATCTTTCCAGCGGCGATGTTGGGTGTTTTGGATGTTTGTTTCTGATGGTGATGTCAGGTGATTTAGTTTTCCAGCGGCGATGTTGGGTGTTGTGGTTGTCCGACGGCGATGTCAGACGCTTTATTTTCATGAATGCCTGACGACGAGGTCAGGTGTCCGATAACAATGTCAGAGGAATTTAATGTGGATGACTGACGACAAGGTTCAGATCAGTGATTCTCCAGCTAGTTGCCGTGCAGCTATTATTTCAGTGTTCGAAGATTTGTTCTCTCCAGAGTGCCGTGTACTAGTGCAGTTGGCAAATTTCCGGGTTTATCGGTATTCAACCGTCTCGCACCTCGATTGGCTGAGAGCCGTTCGCTCCTCACCCAGTCAGGTTCAAGCCGTTTGAATAGGGGCAGCTGTTGCACCCCAAAATTTGACCAACATTTATTTACCCATCAAGAGTTGTATGAGACTTTGAAGCTAGCCAAGAGGGCTATTCAAATGTTCAAAGGTTGATACCTTTGTCAGAGAACTCAAGAGATCCTCAGAGAGATTGGTTGAAACCAAGGTTGTGTGCCTCATAACTTGAGAGTTGTGGGGGATCCTTAGATGATTCTGAGACTATGAGGATGGACTTGAGGCTTTGAGAAAGCTTGTGATATTTCTTGAAAGCCATCATGAAACCTAGAGAGGTCATTGTACAAGAATTCAGAAGATTCAACCATGAGTGGTGGAATTAGGGTTTGACTGGGTCAACCCTAGGTCAACTGATGATTTGGAGAGGGTTGAGACGGAATCCAAGAGCCATGTGATCATGGAATGATGCATTGAGATGCTATAAGGATGATTCCTAGACCAACTCATCATGATTGAGGAGTTTAAGAAGTTTCAGGCTAGGGTTTCTAAGGATTGACAGTGTAAAATCCCCTAGTTTGATCCCTATCTTCCAGGCCGTTTAGCTCAATATGTGATTGTCATATCATCTTCCCTACAACATGAATGTTGTAGATATTGCTCTTAGCTTTAATTTGAGTACTAGAAGTCCTTGATAGGATTTGTAGAGCTCAAGTTATGACTTTGACAAATTACAGGTCATCTGAGGTATGTGAATCTGGGTCCTTGAAAGTCACCCAACTTGCATCCAACTTTTGCCCTAGTAGGATGATTCCTATGTATTCTTGGTCAACATGAATGTTGAAGAGAATATTCTTAGATTTCTATAGAGTACTAGAAGTCCTTGATAGGATTTGTAGAACTCAACTTATGGCTTTGACAAGTCAAGGGCATTTTGATCATTTGGAAGTTATAGGTCATTTCAAGCATAAGGCCATATCTCCTATTTCCAAGCTTCAAATGGAAAAATCTTCAACATAAAACTTGCTTAGAATGATGTTTTAAGGCTATTAAGGAGGTCATGAGATGTTGAAAAGGCTCATATCAAAAAGTGATAAAAATGGCCTAAAATGGAGGCATAAGTTAATTAAAGTGAAATTGAAAAATGGAAATCCCAAGTTATAAACCCAAACCATGTCATGTAATAGGTCATTTTGACTCCAAATGAAATTCTAAGAACAATGGTTCAGCCACAATTTTGATTTGAGGCTTGGATCATAGGGCTGATTTGTAAAAAGCTTACTTGCATCTTAAGGTACCAAACCAAAACTCAACAAAACTCAATAAGCAAGGTAGTTATGCATTGTAACTCATCCTAAATCTCATGTGGGGATAAATTCAAGTCAGAATTGGTTATCACAAGGAGCTTGGCATGGGATAGCATGTAAGGAGAATGAGAAATCAAAATACCATGACATGAAAAGTTCAATTTCTCATTGGATGATCCTAGAGGGTTCTAGATGATTCTAAACCACTCTATAAGATGATTGTAACTTGCTCAGATACAAGGTTGGTGTGAATTGGTGTAGGAAAGAGAGAGTGAAATCCAAATTCTTCCATTGTAAGTCAAGTGCAATTTCTTCATTCTTCTTCATTTCCATCCACTTTTTCTTCACAAACACTTTCCATAGATCCCTCTGAGTGTGTGCATGCTGAATTGAAGCTCCATTGATGGAAGATTGAAGGTGTTCCAATTGAATTTGCAAGAATCCAATCATACTCGGATCTTGAAGTGCAAGCATTCTTCCTCTATTTTTTTGCAAACAGTAGAAGTTTCATCATCCAAGGATCATTCTTGAAGAGTTTCAAGCCTTGAAGTGGAGGATTTCATCATCTGCCATATCAAGAAACCAAGTTTGTAAAATCTCTTTCACCTCATTATGTAGGCATGGTTAGGTTAAATTATTAGCGTAGAATGGCTAGAGACCAATAGGTGATCAATTATAGAGACTTAGAGAGTAATTGGTGAAGTTTCAGTCATGGACACCATTTCTTTATGGAGCAAGAACTTGTGATATAGTGAGTGATAATACAAAATTGATAGCTTGTTTTAACCAGTGGAATGTGAGGATCATTTTGATGCAAAGAAATCTAAGTTTGGTTGAAGATGAGGATTGATCACATATGGAGTTGCACCATCGGGTTTGATGATATAGGCTCTTTCAATGAAAACCAAGACTAGGATCATGATCAGGGTGAAAAATGGATCAATTTAGTATTTTAGATTGTTGAATTTGGTGTTGATTTGAGGTAGCACGAAGGGATGGAAATCTGAGCATGGAGTTGTGTTTTAATGGAGGTTTTAGAAAACCCTAGGTTGGAGGAAGAAGACGAGGTCTCGTCCATTAGATCACGCGCTGACCAGTTGACTCAAGAGCAATCCAACGCACGATATTCAATCTCAGTTTGGAGGGAATTCTGATACACGCCTGAAACGCACCGTTTCATTAAACGGTGGCTCTGGGCCTAAGTGATTATTGCTAGTCTCACCCCCCTTTGAGGCCCAATTGCATAATGAACTGAATCTTGTTGATATTTGCACCGTGTTTTTCTTATTTTCTTTAGGTTTTATTATTTGATTTTCTGATTTAACATTGGGCCTGGCGCATTTGATAATGACACCCCCAGTCTGGGCCCAAGCGTGTATAGAACTATGTCTGGTTACTAGCTGCACCCATCTATTCATAATTCATTTTATTTTTTCTCCATTTTATTTCAATGTTAGAAAATTCATATCAAATTGAAAATTAATGATTTTTTAATGGGAGTTTTTTCTCCTACTTCATATTTTTGTCAAGAAAAATATAAAATAAAAACATTTTTCATTTCATGCATTTTGGTATTTTTGTATATTTTCCACTTTTAATTGCTTTTTATTTCCTTTATGTTGATCAATGATCTTGTAGAATTTGGTTTAGGTAGACCCCTTAACATTTTTTGTCCATTCTTTTTAGAGTAGTTAGATATATGTTTTAGCTTCCCCTGGATTTATTCCATAATTTTGTGATGATTTTTAGGATAGGTTTGATTAGATGCTATTAGGTTGTGTAGAATTAGGTTAAACTTCAACATAGGTCCATAATAACTTTAGATTTTTGGGTTTTTAGGACAAATTAGACTATGGGACATATAAGGGTATTAAGGGTAGGTATGTAGGATCCCTTAGAAATTATATTAGGATTTAATATAGTAGTATGCTATTTTTAGTTGATTTTTGTATTGGTTGATTGTTTGGGTTGCCTTTAGGGCATTTTTGCTTTAGTTGCTTTGCTTTAGAGTTTTCCTTTGGCTTGGAGAGCTTGGTATTGTTCTAAGGAGCATTGAGGAGCATAGTAGAAGATTTGAAGATGCATTGAGGAGCTTGAGAGCTTGATTTTATTTGTTTTGTTATTGTTTTAGGGTTAAAGATTAGGAAGAGTTTAGACTTAGATAGCTTCTTTCTTAAACATGGATGGTATCTGTCACCTCCATTCCTCCCTGTGATTCAAAGTCCTTCCATGATGTACACCTCTCTCCTTTGGAGGGAATAAGTGATTATACCTAGGAAGTAGAACTTTTGAGGGAACCATTCCTTTGATGTTGAACCCTTATAGGTCACCTTTGGTGGTCAATAAGCAGTTCAATATCCCCCAGCTTATCCAGTAAGTGATTTTCTCTGGTTTGATTATCTTGAGAGATGTTGAGCTTGAGCTTGAAGATTAATACTTCATTGAAGTATTGAAGAGGATGAATCCTTGAGTATTGCCATTCCAGCTGAAGCTTGAAGAGCAACAAGAGCAAGTTGATACTTGAAGACCCCTGAAGATTAGGTGAAGCCTGAAGGTGGAGCTGATCAAGAAGCTGAAGCTTAAGGGAGAAGATAAGTTGAAACTTATGTTGTAGGGTTGAAACCTGGAAAAGCAAATTGATATTTGTCAAGAGTGATTGAAGTCTGAAGACTGAGTTGCTGTTGGAAGAGTTGAAGCTTGAGGTTGAGAGAGGAGTTGAGCTGTTTTCTTCTCTGTTTTTCTTTGTTGTATTGATGTGTTTTGTTTGACTTGCTTGATGCATTAGGATAAGTTCATATGTAGATTGAGTAGAATCTAGGAGCATGATTGCACTAGAGGTTGAGTTGCTCCCTCTGCTTGTATTGTTACTGTGTGGCTTTGCTTGCGGGTATTCGGTAGAGCCCAGCTCCCTTGCCCATGTGGTTTGTTTGCCTGATGGCATTTTATTTCATTTCATCTGTATGATTGCAGTTTACTGTTATTGTTGATAGCATGTTGTTTATATTTCAGTATGATTACTGTTATCCATTCTGGCTTGAGGTTGAGATGAGCTTGTGGAGGCTGAAGCCCCACACACATTCCTCCCTCACTTGCATTGCATGCATTTTACTGTTTAAAGTTGATGCTTTGTCTGTTTTGGTGTATCATTGACATGATCCCTTAGGACTCTCATTTCCTTTGATAAGGATTTGATGATAGAACTTTAGGTTGAAACCTATGCATGACAACTTCTACGAGTTCCCTGTTCAAACCTCGACCATAGGATGAATCCATGGCATGACAACAGTAGGACTTGATAGTCTCCCTCCTAGTTGGGCCTGTTCTCTTCTCATCTCAAAACAGTTTAAGATACAGTAATCATGAATGATTTCTTTCGTACGTTACGAGCCTTAAGCTATCTGAGAAAGGATTGTGGGAGAGTTTCTTTTCCACAGTCTGGATGTTTAGTATGGTACCCTTTGGGTGACATGCGACACATTCATCCTCAGGTCATAGTCTCTAGTGCGATTGAAATCGCAAACACAATAAAAAACACTTCTTTCGTAAAAGACAGGAAATAAACCGTAGTTTCCCGAACTACGTGAGCTCTGATCTCTCATGCCTGTTGAGAGTACGTAGGCACAAGATGGCGATGTCTTGGCGAGCTACCTTCCCCCATAATCCTTCGTAGGCCGAACTACGTTGACTCTGATTTCTCATTCTCTGATGAGAATACGTAGGCATAAAGTGCGACGCTTTGCCAAGTCATTTTCTTTTCTTTTCAACCAACCTTGATAGGTAGATAGAATAAAACCAACCCGTCCAAGTAAACACAACAAGCGTGGATCCCGTCGAGTACGACGGACGTGAGGGGTGCTAATACCTTCCCCTTGCGTAACCGACTCCCGAACCCAGATAATGGTTGCGACGACCTTGTCTTACCCTTTTTCGTTAGGTTTTTCCGATCGTTTCCTTTCCAGCTCTGAGAGATAAATAACGAAAGATGACGACTCTTCTGTTGTGTCGGCACCTTATTTTCGCGCAAGCGACACTTAGCATATGAAGTCATCTCGATTACAAAGACTTTTATTCTACATATCACAGTTGCATTACATACCAAGTCTTTGTATATCTTAGAAACTAGGAATTAAGATCACCCACATCCTTGATATTCATTTTGGTATCTTAAATAGACCTTATCTAATTTTCTATATTATTTTATATTTTTTAATAATTAAAGTCACTCAACAACATTCTCTTAAATATTCATATTATTTACTCAATATTTTAAATTGGGTCACAATGGCTATATGACTATATGATATACCTATAAGTATTGGTAAAAAAAAACAAAGAAAAAACTAAGATACGATGACTTTTGTTGCCACCGATAGCTTTATTACACCACTCATTGCATAAATATGAACAAATCTATCCTTTTTCTCTTTGTTACATGCTAGCTGGAAAAATATATGATGGAAGTTCTCAAGTTTGTTTATACTATTATTCTTTTTCTTTCTCTATTTCTTGTTGCAACCGACTCAATTCGTAAGCTGTTTTTTATCCTAAGTTTCATTCATAATAACTTTGTATCTAATATTTTATGTCTTTAAATAGTTTTTTTTTCTTTTTCGTTGCAGCATATTTTGAATGTTATAAAGACTCTGATTGTCCAAAACATATGCGGTTTCCAAAGTTTGTGTTGAGATGCATTGTAAACCGATGTATATGTATTGGTACAGAATAATAGACCCACTAGGTCTTACATTGAAGAATGAGTTCTTGCATTAGAAAATAATCTAAGAAATCAAAGATTCATTCTTCTATTCTAGAATTTGTCTTTTAGGTATAGTATTGGTGATAGTATTATAGAATTTGTCATCTCCATCTCCATCTCTTATCAAACGATCATTAATATTAAAGTTGTAAAATAATTTGTGTTATTTAAAAGTCAGTAACTTTAATTTCATGTTATAATAGTATTCCACATATTATCTTGCTCATATATTAGTTATTTTATAACCTCGTATGCGGTATGCCTTAAAGCTTTTAGAAGATATGAAAAAGTAAAAAGTTACAATAAATTAGACAAAAATATTTTTTTTCTCTTAACTATATTTTTAAATATAGATTGACCCTTTAATTCATTTTCGTGTCAGATTGATCTTTTAATTCTTTAAAATATGTTATGTTATTCATTTTTGTCAAATTAGCGACAAAAAAATTTAAAAAGTTAAGAGACCGATATGATATAAAAAATAATTAAGTGATCAATCTGAACCCAAGAATATAGTTAAGAACCAAAAACGGTATTTTGTCAATAAATTATTATAACTAGTTATTTGTTAGTAGAAGGGTTGACAATGAACCGAAACAACTCGAAAATAGTGTGAAACTCGGTTCGATAATTAAGTCGTTGAACAAGGTTCATGAATCAAATGAGTTGAATATGAACGAAAAACTAAATTTGTTAACTAAATGAGTTGGAGTTGAATTATACATAGTTCTACTCATTAGGTTCATGAGTTAACTCGATTATATATTAGAAGAATTATATTGTCTTTAAGAGTATGCTTAAATATTTACTCCAAACCCTTATCATATATTGTCTCTTCACTACTAAGAATAAGACATTTGATTAAATGATTTTACATCAGATTTTAAGATATATGATGTGAAAAATATTTGTCAAAGGATTTTACATCAGATTTATTAACAATATGATGTGAAAAATATTTGATTTAATGATTTTACATCAGAGATATATTTCCCCTGATGTGAAAAATAACGCGGTGACAATGTCGTAAATAATAAGAAATTTTATTATAAAGGATTTTACATCAGGCCATTTAACCCAACCGATGTAAGAAGTTCTCAATAAAAAATAAATAAAATGGGTTAAACATTTTACATCGGGCCTTTTAACCAACCGATATAAAAAATAACGTGGTGGCAGTTTCGTAAATAATAAGAAATTTTGTTATAAAGGATTTTAGATCGGTCAGTTTACCCCAACCGATGTAAAAAGTACCTCAATAAAAAATAAATAAAATATGTTAATTAAACATTTTACATCGGACCATTTATCCCAACCGATGTAAAAAGTTCTAAATAAATAAAATAAATAAAATGGATTAAACATTTTACATCGGGTCATTTATCCCAACCGATGTAAAAAATGGTTTGAAGGATTTTACATCGGTCCTTTAATTACAATCGATGTAAAATGTGCCAGACCTTTAATGGATTTCACATCGGTCCATTAACAATAAGCGATGTAAAATGCTTTATGTTAAAAGATTTTACATCGGCCCATATGCCAACCGATGTAAAATCTTCCTTAAAAGTCAAAACCCTACCCGTAATGTTTACATTCTCAAAATCCCAAAACCCAACTTTCTTCTTCTTCGCTTCATTTCGTCCCTCCGCCGCCGTCCCTCCGCCATTTTTCTTCTTCTTCCTTAAACCCTTAAACCGCCACCATCCCCATTTTCCATATCCATCTTCTTCTTCCACCGTCCCTCCGCCATTTTCGTTTGCGTTCGTTCTCCCTCCGTCGTTTTCGTTCACGTCAGGCCTCCCTCCGCCATTTTTGTTCACGTGGTTCTCCCTCCGCCATTTTTGTTCGCGTGGTTCTCCCTCTGTCATTTTCGTTCGTGTGGTTTCCTTAAGGTATCTTTAACAGTACATTATTTTACTGTTTTTAATAATAACTTTTTGTAAGAATTCTGGATTTTGAAATTTAGTGTGTAGAAAATTCAGTTTGTTTCATATATTTTCAATGAATTAATGTCATATATTGGTGGTTTAATTCTTCCATATTATGGAAAAGTGGTCGGTTAATTGGTGCTAATCGAAGATATCTTTTTGGAATTTTTGGCTTTTCGGTTTGTTAAAGTTTTAGGAGAAACAACCTTATACTTGTTGGCTTGGAGACACAACCTTGAGTTTTTTCTACTTTCTAGTACTCTGCCGGTGATAATAACAATCTATAAGGTATCTTTAACAGTACATAATTTTACTGTTTATAATAATAGCTTTTTATAAAAATGATTGAAATATTTTGATGTCAATTTGGTTGTATTTGCGTTAAAATTGAAGATAAAAATGTCAAATAATTTTGATGTTAATTTGGTTCTATTTGGATTAAAAATGAGTAATAGAATTTTTATGATAATACCATTTTGTTAGGAATAATTTTTATGATTTAATTTAATGTCACGTGTTTGCACGTAGAGACTTTTGTTCTCTCTAATGTGACCAAAAGAGGGACTATTGTAGGCATCACAATGATTTAACTCTGTATGTGTTAATTTCGGAACATAGGTATGGATCGTGGTTGGATGAGAGCTAATTGATTAAGTACTGAGTACGAACATGAAGTGATGTAATTTATATAGTTTGCTGAAAGTAATGCTAAAACAAAATCTTCTTCCTCCTAAAAGTAATGCTGAAAAAAGTCATCATGTGCTTTTTCTCTGCCCATGTGTTCGTTGTGCAAATGAAGAACCAAAACTTAATAAGAGAGAAATTATGGATCATCTAATTTGTGAAGGACTTTGTCAAAGTTATGCACAATGAATATGGCACGGTGAAGTAGTAGCAAAGTCAAATGTTTAATGTTAGTGTAGAAATGGATGATCGTCTGGAAGACATGATGCATGATATTGGACAAGATTCGTTTAAGTGGGCACATGCGTAAGATACTTTATGCAGTGAAAAGGATAAACCTTTGTACCAGGGATGCACAAATTTTACACGTTTGTCAGTTGTGTTAAAATTGTTTAATTTGAAGGCAAATAATGGATGGACTGACAAAAGTTTTACCGAATTGCTTGAATTGTTGACACAAATTCTTCCAGAAGGTAACGTAATGCCAAATCGTTATTACGAGGCGAAGAAGTTATTGTGTCCGATGGGTTTGGA
Organism: Lathyrus sativus; assembly: GCA_963859935.3. Lineage (NCBI taxonomy): Eukaryota > Viridiplantae > Streptophyta > Magnoliopsida > Fabales > Fabaceae > Lathyrus > Lathyrus sativus. The sequence continues at coordinate 312,732,211 of OZ012739.1, forward strand.
GTATGAAAAGATACATGCATGCTCTAATGATTGCATACTATACAGAAAAGAGTATGTAAACTATAATCACTGCTCGAAGTGCAAGGCGTCACGCTACAAAAAGAAAGATGGTGATTCTAGTGATGATGAGGTGGTCAAAAAGGGTCCTCCCGTGAAAGTAGTATGGTACCTACCAATAATTTCAAGGTTCAAGAGATTATTCGCTAATGCAAATGACGCAAAAAATCTTAGATGGCATGCAGAAGAAAGAAAATGTGATGGACAAATTCGCCATGTAGCTGATTCTTTGCAGTGGAAGAAAATAGATTCTTTGTTTCCATATTTTGGCAAAGAGTCAAGAATCCTTAGACTTGGACTTTCTACTGATGGAATGAATCCATTTGGTAATCTAAGTACTAACAATACTTCTTGGCATGTTCTCAAGACGATTTACAACCTATCTCATAGGTTGTGCATGAAGCGTAAATATATTATGTTATCGATGATTTCGGGCCCAAAACAACCAGAAAATGACATAAACGTTTATCTAAGTCCACTGATAGATGATTTAAGAGTCTTGTGGGAGGAAAAGGTGGATGTTTTTTTGCGTATTCTTATGAACATTTCAATATGCATGCCATGTTGTTTTGCAGCATCAACGATTTTCCGGCATATGGCAATTTGTTTGGGTACAAAGTTAACGGGCATAAAGCGTGTCCTATATCTGAAAAAAGACACATGTTACCATCAACTTGAAAAAGGAAAGAAAATTGTTTATCTCGGGCATCGAAAATTTCTAAATCGTTATCATCCACATCATAGATTGCAAAAAGCTTTCAATGGGGAACAAGAGCATGATGTCGCTCCAAAGCTCTTAACTGGAGATGAAGTTTATCAACGACAACAGGGCGTTAATGTTGTCTTTGGAAAGTACCAAAAGCAAACTACTATGAAAAATATATGGAAAAAGAGGTCGGTTTTCTTCGATCTTCCATATTGGTCTAGTCTTGATGTAAGACATTGTATTGATAATGTATGTGATAGCTTAATCAGAACACTTCTCAAACTTCAAGGCAAGATAAAAGATGGTTATAATGCTCATCTGGATTTGGGTTTGATGGGTATACGAGAAGAGTTAACTCCACAACATATAGGTAACAAGATATATTTGCCTCCTGCCTGCTACACTTTGTCTAAAAAGGAGAAAATAAGCTTTTGTGAGTGTTTACAAAGTATTAAAGTGCTGCATGGTTACTCATCAAATATCAAGAGGCTTGTATCAGTTAAAGATCTCAAATTAATTGGGTTAAAATCTCATGATTGTCATGTCTTAATGCAACAGCTACTACCAGTGGCTATTCATGGGATATTGCCTAACAATGTTAGGAAGAATATAACTAGGTTGTGCTTATTTTTCAATGCAATTTGTTGTAAATCCATTGATCCGTTAAAGTTAGACGATTTGGAAAATGAGGCTGCAGTTATCTTGTGCCAATTAGAGATGTATTTTCCTCCTTCATTTTTTGACATTATGGTTCACTTGATTGTCCATCTAGTAAGGGAGATTAGAATATGTGGTCCAATTTATTTAAGGTGGATGTATCCAACAGAGCGATACATGAAGATCCTAAAAGGGTATACAAAAATCCCACACCGTCCAGAAGCATCGATTATTGAGAGGTACATTGCAGAAGAAGCAATTAAGTTTTATTCAAACTATTTGTCATAAGTTGATGTTGTAGGGGTTCCCAAGTCTCGTCATGATGGAAGATGTGAGGGTGTAGGTACACAAGTTCTAAAGATAAAGAGCTTAAGTATTGAGGTGGTTGTACAAGCGCATTTATATATATTGAATAACACTGATGAAGTTCAACCTTACTTATCTGCTCACAAAAGCATCATAAAGAAAAAGTACCCTAAGATGAATGAAAGAGGGTTGTTAAAAGAGCATAATAAGAGTTTCTCTGAGTGGTTTAAAGAAAAAATTTCTAATTATGATACTGCTTCTAATACAATTAAGTGGTTGTCCTTTAAGCCTAAATGTAACATAATAACTTAGAGTGGATATGATATTAATAAAACTTCCTTTTATACAAATTCAAATGATGACCGTAGTACCACGCAAAACAGTGGGGTTATGATTGTGGCTGAGTCGATGCACTTCTCTAGTTCTAAAGATAAAAACCCGGATATGGCATATGTACCCTACTTTGGGGTGATTGAAGAGATTTGGGAAGTTGATTGTGTTATGTTTAAAGTTCTTGTATTTAAATGAAATGGATTGATATCAATAATGGTGTAAGAATCGATGAATTTGGATTTACACTGGTTGATCTTAGCAAGTTAGCTTATGCAGACGAACCTTTCATCATGGCATCTCAAGCAAAAAAAAGCATTTTATGTCACAGATCCTTCTAATAAAAGATGGTTAATGGTTATACAAGGAAAGATGCATGGTAGTGATGAAATCCCAAAGAAGGTTGCACTCCTGAACATGTCAAGTATAATTATATTAAAGAAGAAACATGGAAAGAGTTTCTGAAGTCTCGAGATACCCCTGAATTTAAGGTTAGTAAGAATTATATTAATTTTTTAATGCATAAATTTTTTATTATGTTTAGTGATTAATAACTTTTTGAGTTTCTAATAGGAAAAAAGTCAAAAGGTATGTAAAGTGTGGCTAGAAATGTATACCCACACGTATTATCTCATGGAGGGTATCGCTTGCTTGAGGAAAAAAATGAAAAATGAAAGAAAATCATCGAGAGATGATTCCACAGTAGATGATAATGGTAGTCCATCTCCACCGTCACGCCATGAAATATGGAAGAGAGCACGACAAAAGAAAGGGGGAGAATACACATCACATTCTACACAAATTGTTGCTGAGAAAATTGTAAGTAAATTTTAGAAAATACTTTAAGTATCATTATAGTTGTGATTGATAAAAACTATTGAAATTAGTTTTGTTTTTTGAATTTTGTAGGATTCTCTAGTTGAGGAAGCTGAAAAGGGTGTCTTTGTTCCGGATGGACCTAACGATATCTTAACAGCAACCATTGGAACATCTGAGCATAGAGGTCGTGTTCGTGGTGTTGGAAAACACCATAAGATTAGCACTATTTTTGGAAGGTCTTCTTCACGTCGAAGACAACATATGGATGTACAAGAACAACTAACGCAATTTTCTTTGGAATTGGAAGCAAAACTTAGAGCTTATTTTAAACAAAAGTTGGTTGAAGAGCGTAAGGTGTTGCAACAATCTTTTATGGAGACAATTAGGTCTATGGGTCTCTCGCAAAACATAGAAAATAAAAAATACATTAAACAAATGGTGGTTGTCGAGGGAAGCGGAAAAGGAAGTTGTTCAGCTGCAAAAGGAAGCACAAAAGAAGTGGAAGACGATGTTCAGAGATTGTTACTCATGGTTGTAAAAATGGGTGACACACACTTGGAAATAAAATTAAGTAATTGTGCGAGTGTCACTTATTTTTATATGTCAACTAAGTGTATCAGAGAGTTGTTGGTGGGTTTTCATTGGCTTGACGTGTCTATTCTGCAAGTTTGGTCCACGTAAGTACATTTTCTTTTTTTAATTATTACTGTTAATACCTATTAATATGTTATATCTCTCATCACTTTGATTCTAACGTTTATTTTAAAATTATTCAGATATATTCATCGTGTATGTATTGATAAATCCATATCAAAAGTATATGGATTTATGGACCCTGCTAGGTGTGTGTATGTTGATAATGTGCAAAAAACTGAAACAGAGGTTAAAAAATACATACAAGATAAGTTACGTGACGAAAAGAGAGTGTGCCACTGACTACCATTTATTCATGGGTAAGTTTGTATGAAAGTGTGTTTTCTATTTTTTATTTTTGATAACATATATATTTTATGTGACTTTTGTGTTTTCACGCACACGTACAGAGACCATTGGCAATTAATAGTCATTTGTTCAAGAGACAATATTGTGGTCGTCTTTTGTTCACTTCATCGGGAACTTAATCCAACCATGAAGAAAATTGTTACAAAGTAAGTTTATATTTTATCTGACTTTTGTTATAATATATGCTATATCCCATATACATAAAATTTTACAAAAGTAATTTAATATTTTATGTTGCTCTATATGGTTTTTTTTCCTGAATTAGTGCTTTTGGGATTTATCAAATGGCAATAGAAAAAAGGCGACATGGCTCTAACCCAAAGTAAGCGTGATATAAATTATAATTTTATATTTAATTTTATCATAAGTATTCACTAATTGTGTCATTCATTTTAGACAAGGCTACAACATAACTCTATTGATTGTGGGTACTATGTTATGAAAAATATGTTGGATATTATCTCTGCCAACATAACTGAGTCTTGGTTGCAGATAAATAAAAATAACTTTACTTTGTTATTTACTTTGCGTTTTGCAACTTAAGGTGAATTTTCAAAGAATAACTTTATATTGTTATTTACGTATTGTAGGTATTTGATGACCCAACAGAATTAACACAAGATGATTTGTATGATTTGCGACTTCGCAGGGCAAAATGTTTCTTTGAGTTATATAAAAATTAAGCTTTATATGGTGAGTTATATAGAATTGTCTATATATATCTAAAATGAGTTTCTTGACTTTGGTATTGTCTGTTGAAGTTTATTGGTATTATTATTTATTGTCAGCAAATGTGATTTTTGTAACACCCCTTTTCTATACCCCCAATTAATCCAAATAATCATTCATGCATAATTCAAAATTTCATCAGAGTACATTTATATCATGGCATAAAATGGGCATATCACATTACTAAAAATTCAACACATACAACACCTGCTCAACAGATATGCAACAACGGGGCAACACCCACAAGGAAAATATTTAGAACATAGGCGGAAATATCTAAATATTTCATAATCTCCAAAACATGTATTCACATATACAATTATCATTCACCATGTTTACAAAATATATCATCAGCAAATACATACACAGATGTATCACAAAAGAATCAAAATAATCCCTAACTACCCGGTACCACATATCAGAGCCAACCGACCAAAAAGACTGAAGCCATGCTTCACAAAAGATCTCCAGCAATCTAATCTGCAATGCCTCATAGAGCATTATCAAACAGCAGAAGGGTGAGAAACGATATCAAAATACATAATGCATATAAACATATATACATATACATATAACATCCAATAACATTGTTCGCGTTCTCACCACAACTCATCTCACTACACCGTACATCGCAATGTATTCACAAATATCTATTTACAACTAGAGCACTAAGCATATACAATATGCATCATCAATGTTTATATTAATTCATAAACATACATTCATATACATATATACTCACACACACACACACGCGTATCTTCAAACATTCCATTCATGCCAATTATTAACAACTTACATAAACATCTACAATCATATTTATTCACCATACATCATGCAAAGATGATAAATGCAAATCATAGAGGCCAACTCGCTACTCTACGCAAATGTAATACGATACCGACTTAATCGTCCATCAGATTCTCTTAAGAATCAATTCACTCATGCCCCTCACGGGTACACTATAACTCATCAGATTCTCCTAGGAATCACATTGCTCATCAGATTCTCCGAGGAATCACATCGCTCATCAGATTCTCCGAGGAATCACATCGTTCATCCGATTCTCCGAGGAATCACATCGTTCATCAGATTCTCCGAGGAATCACATTGTTCATCAGATTCTCTGAGGAATCACATTGTTCATCAGATTCTCCGAGGAATCACATTGTTCATCAGATTCTCCGAGGAATCACATTGTTCATCAGATTCTCCGAGAAATCACATCACTCATCGGACTCTCCTAGGAATCCTATCACTCATCAGACTCTCCTAGGAATCACATTACTCATCGGACTCTCCTAGGAATCCTATCACTCATCAGACTCTCCTAGGAATCAACAGCACAAGAATGTACTTCATGATGCTTCACATGCAAAATGACTCCATACACTTCTTGAAATGCATACATGTTTACAAACATACTCATGCATTCTTCAAATTCATCGCATATATTCATTATGCATTCACAATATATATGCATATCCCAATACATATATACATATTCATCATTCGATCTCAACATGCATTTCTATTCAATTTAAGTAAATGCACCAAATTGCCAAACGGCCACATACCACACTTCACGAATCACAAACTAGGATTCACGCCATACGGCCACCCACAGCACATATAACAGCATATGATTAGTCATCTCAGACAAGGAATGATCGCAACCAAACCACACAAACAATCCACGAATGGAAAACATAAAAAAAATAAAATATGCTGCTGTGTTCGCTAACCTTCGCCTGGCGAAGCCCCCCAGCGAATGCTCGCTGCCATTCGTCTGGCGAACTTGCCAGCGAAGCCCACTGGGAGTTATTCTGGAATTACTCGATAGCACTCGCTAGCACACTCGCCTGGCGAACCTTCGCCACACTCATTCGCCTGGCAAACTTGCCAGCGAAGACAGGGTGTTTACTACTGACTTGGTTCGCTGCTGCTCGTTGGGCTTCGCCTGGCGAAGCTTCGCTGCCATTCGTCTGGTGAACCTGCGAACTCAGAACTCCCATGGCTGCTCCAAAATCATCAAAACCTCAAGAATCTACCGATTTAATCCAAATCAATTCCAGTAGCACGACCCACTCATCACCCGACTATACTACACCGTCTATTCCAAATTCTAACCGATAAAACTCAGTTTCTACCGATTAAATCAACTTCCGACCTAGAAATGGAAACAGAGAAAACAATCCAATACATCCGAACCAGCACATACATGATTACATACATTATCAAGATGATAAAACTTTTCAATCTTACCTGATTAACCGCAAGCTAGGGTTTGATCTTGATGTTTTCCAAAGTTTCCTCTTCTTTCTCTCCTCTTTCTCTTCTCCTTCTTTCTTTCTCTTTTCTTTCCTTCCTTTCTTACTATCTTTCTTTCTCTTCTATTTCCTCTTTAATATCTTTCTATTATTTGTCCCAAAACATCTACTAACTTAATATCTCATAAAATATCCAACTTATCATTAAATAGGAAATGTCCAAAATACCCTCCAACTATTTTCTCCGAAAACTCTCAAAATCGGGTAAAATAGAACAAAATGTAAACATAACATATTTCCACGAAAATTCCACATCAAAATAATATTCTCCCAATTAAAATAAAAAAGGACTTAACGAAAAAGGGGTAATCAAAATTGGGGCGTTACAATTCTCCCCCACTTAGGAATTTTCGTCCTCGAAAATATCACTTGATCCAAAACAACTCTGGATGCGATACACGCATCTTACTCTCCTATTCCAAAGTCGTACATGATCGCACGCATGCACACTTCATACCACAATCATAGTTATGCCATGTGGCTCCTATAAAACCGTCTATCTGCCACAATCTCCATTAGAGATTATGGGGACACCGCTTGTACCCCACCAGGAATAACATCTCGGTCATTCTACCCCGGTGATCATCTCACTAGGAACGACACATAGTCATTCTACCCCAGTTATTACAACTATACTGCTTATACCTCATTAGGAACGACATACTAGTCATTCTACCCCAATGAGATCGAATATTTCTAATGCTGAACATACTAAGTCCATGATAGAACCCTTACCACACATGGTCAAAGGACACTTAAACACACTAAAGACGTAGTTACCGACCCCGAAGCGGGCGTCTCAACAACCATACCACCCTCACAAGAATACAACACAATTCCAAACGCTTAGCGTCCTCAAAAGAAAAGAACGAATGAGTCGTTTCGGTATCAATAATAGCAACTAAAGGCATATTATTAATAAAGCGCATACCTCAAATCAAACGATCCGCATTAGTAGTGTCTGATCCTGCCAATGCAAATACTTTTCCACTTGTTGGAGCTTGCTTAGGATTAGGACACTTAGCACTGATGTGACCTTATTTTCCACAATTGTAGCACTTCACTACACCCTTTCTACAATCCGTAGCATCATGCCCAATAACTCCGCAGTTAGAGCACTTAACTTTAGGCTTTCTACACATAAAAGACTTATGACCCATCTCACCACACTTGTAGCATTTAATGGATCCAGAACTCCCTCCTCCAGGCCTCTTAACAAAGTTCTCCCTATGCTTGCCCTTATCAGCAGGCATCACATAAGGTCCACTCCTTACCTGTTGTCTTTCTTTCTCCTCCTTCAAACTCTTGTAGTGAGTAGAATGAGTTTTACTATCCTCTTCAAAAATTCTACAGCATTCGGTCAACTCCGAAAATCTCCTTATCCTCTGATAATCTACCGCTTGCTTGATCTCAGGACGCAAGTTGTTCTCATACTTAACGCACTTGGAAAATTCCGCCGTCACCGCATCATAGTGAGGATGAAACTTCACCAACTCTGTGAACTTAGCCGTGTAGTCTATCACGGACATATTGCCTTGTTTCAATTCCAAGAACTCCATCTCCTTCTTTCCCTTCACACTCTCAGGATAATACTTTCTCAAAAATTCAGCACGAAATAAATCCCAAGTTATTTCCTCATCATTAACTTCAAGAATTTGCCTCATACCGACCCACCAGTCATCGGCTTCTTCTCTAAGCACGTGAGCCCCAAGTCTCACCTTGTTCCCTTCAGCACAATTCATAACCCTGAAGATCCTCTCGATCTCCTTCAACTAAATCTGAGCACCGTCCGGATCAAACCTTCCTTTGAACACCGGCGGCTGATTCTTTCTGAACTCATCATTAGCGTTCACATTCGATGCACCCTGTACCGTTCTAGACATTGCCTCCAATGCAGCAACCATCGCATTGTCATTACGACCAGCCATATTCTGAATAACCGCAAAAATAACAACAAGGTTAAACAACCGTTCAACCAACAAACAACGAGACAGACACAACTGACTCAACACTGGCTCTGATACCACTTAATGTAACACCCCCTTTCTATACCCCCAATTAATCCAAATAATCATTCAAGCATAATTCAAAATTTAATCAGAGTACATTTATATCATGGCATAAAAGGGGCATATCACATTACTAAAAATTCAACACACACAACACCTGCTCAACAGATATGCAACAACGGGGAAACACCCACAAGGAAAATATTTAGAACATAGGCGGAAACATCTAAATATTTCATAATCTCCAAAACATGTATTCACATATATAATTATCATTCACCATGTTTACAAAACATATCATCAGCAGATACATACACAGATGTATCACAAAAGAATCAAAATAATCCCTAACTACCCGGTGCCACATATCAGAGCCAACCGACCAAAAAGACTGAAGTCACGCTTCACAAAAGATCTCCAGCAATCTAATCGTCAATGCCTCATAGAGCATTATCAAACAGCAGAAGGGTGAGAAACGATATCATAATACATAATGCATATAAACATATATACATATACATATAACATCCAATAACATCGTTCGCGTTCTCACCACAACTCATCTCACTACACCGTACATCGCAATGTATTCACAAATATCTATTTACAACTAGTACACTAAGCATATACAATATGCATCATCAATGTTTATATTAATTCATAAACATACATTCATATACAGATATACTCACACACACACGCGTATCTTCAAACATTCCATTCGTGCCAATTATTAACAACTTACATAAACATCTACAATCATATTTATTAACCATACATCATGCAAAGTTGATAAATGCAAATCATAGAGGCCAACTCGCTACTCTACGCAAATGTAATACGATACCGACTTAATCGTCCATCAGATTCTCCTAAGAATCAATTCACTCACGCCCCTCACGGGTACACAATAACTCATTAGATTCTCCTAGGAATCACATTGTTCATCAGATTCTCCGAGGAATCACATCACTCATCAGATTCTCCGAGGAATCACATCGTTCATCAGATTCTCCGAGGAATCACATCGTTCATCAGATTCTCCGAGGAATCACATTGTTCATCAGATTCTCCGAGGAATCACATTGTTCATCAGATTCTCCGAGGAATCACATTGTTCATCAGATTCTCTGAGAAATCACATTATTCGTCAGATTCTCCAAGGAATCACATCACTCATCGGACTCTCCTAGGAATCCTATCACTCATCAGACTCTTCTAGGAATCACATTACTCATCGGACTCTCCTAGGAATCCTATCACTCATCAGACTCTCCTAGGAATCAACAGCATAAGAATGTACTTCATGATGCTTCACATACAAAATGACTCCATACACTTCTTAAAATGCATACATGTTTACAAACATACTCATGCATTCTTCATATTCATCGCATATATTCATTATGCATTCACAATATATATACATATCCCAATACATATATACATATTCATCATTCGATCTCAACATGCATTTCTTTTCAATTCAAGTAAATGCACCAAATTGCCAAACGGCCACATTCCACACTTAACGAATCACAAACTAGGATTCACGCCATACGACCACCCACAACACATATAACAACATATAATTAGTCATCTCAGACAAGGAATGATCGCAACCAAACCACACAAACAATCCACGAATGGAAAACACAAGAAAAGAAAATATGCTGCTATGTTCGCTAACCTTCGCCTGGCGAAGCCCCCCAGCGAATGCTTGCTGCCATTCGCCTGGCCAACTTGCCAGCGAAGCCCACTGGGAGTTATTCTGGATTTACTCGCTAGCACACTCGCCTGGCGAACCTTCGCCACACTCATTCGCCTGGCGAACGTGCCAGCGAAGACAGGGTGTTTACTACTGACTTGGTTCGCTGCTGCTCGCTGGGCTTCGCCTGGCGAACCTGCGAACTCAGAACTCCCATGGCTGCTCCAAAATCATCAAAACCTCAAGAATCGACCGATTTAATCCAAATCAGTTCCAGTAGCACGACCCACTCATCACCCGACTATACTACACCGTCTATTCCAAATTCTAACCGATAAAACTCAGTTTCTACCGATTAAATCAACTTGTGACCTAGAAATGGAAACATAGAAAACAATCCAATACATCCAAACCAACACATACATGATTACATACATTATCAAGATGATAAAACTTCTCACCCATACCTGATTAACCGCAAGCTAGGGTTTGATCTTGATGTTTTCCAAAGTTTCCTCTTCTTTCTCTCCTCTTTCTCTTCTCCTTCTTTCTTTCTCTTTTCTTTCCTTCCTTTCTTACTATCTTTCTTTCTCTTCTATTTCCTCTTTAATATCTTCCTATTATTTTTACCAAAACATCTAATAACTCAATATCTCATAAAATATCCAACTTATCATTAAATAGGAAATGTCCAAAATACCCTCCAACTATTTTCTCCGAAAACTCTCAAAATCGGGTAAAATAGAACAAAATGTAAACATAACATATTTCCACGAAAATTCCACATCAAAATAATATTCGCCCAATTAAAATAAAAAAGGACTTAACGAAAAAGGGGTAATCGAAATCGGGGCGTTACAATTTTCGTGTTGTCTACCGAAGCTAGCTATCACTCATTTATTATGGATTGCATGTTGGTATTCAAGTGTGGTAAAGGACTTATAAATGGTTGGATATTTTTGTTTGTTTTCACTAGTTTTGTTGTAGTATTAGTCCACCGTGTAAATATACATATAATTTTGTACACTTGTGCGTATACTAGTTTATGACTTTTGTAAATCAATTTGTTCATGTTGAAGAATATGTGCATCCTAACTATTTAGTGCAATGAAACTAAAAGGTTAGTTGAAAAAATGTCAAAATTAAATTGCATACCAAATAGGGACTAAAATGTGGTATGTATGATGTTGGAAAAATATGAAAATTAGGTACCAAAAACACTACAGGGATTCCACATTAATTCGGATAAAAATTAGTCAAAATTTTCAAGAAAAACAACCTACATTTTACATCGGTTGCGCCTAGAAACCGATGTAAAAACATAATTTTTGAAGACGCGTAGCACACCTTTTACATCGGGCCAAAAAGGCAACCGATGTAAAAAACACACGTATGACACCTTTTACTTCGGTTCTTCTGAACAACCATTGTAAAAATTCACCTATGAAACGGCTGCTAATACCCCATATAAATAAGGCTGAGGAGCGAAAGGAGCAATCTGCCCAAGGAGGGGCTTGCGTCTGATTAGCTAGTTGGTGAGGTAATAGCTTACCAAGGCAATAATCAGTAGCTAGTCCGAGAGGATGATCAGCCGCATTGGGACTGAGACAAGGCCCAGACACCTACGGGAGGCTGCAGTGGGGAATTTCGGCTCACCTGCCTCTGAAGCTGAAATGCCTTTCTAGAGGAGGCTACCCGAGGAATCGGTAAGTTTGAAGTGGGATGTGGAATGTGATTGGTGATGGATGGTGGTTATGAAATAAGTTCTGCATCAAATGATGAGCCCGTGCGAAAACTTTTTCTTTTATTGGCGCCCGGCTATTCGATTGAGTCGAAAGCCTACCAACACATAAAGGTTCCGATTTGAGCGAGAGCCCAAACGGGGGAGGCGAGAACGTCTTGATCGAAAGTTCCACTGTTCTGAATAATGACACATTTTACATCGATTCTGAATACCAACCGATGTAAAAAGTGTTTTTTTTTAAAAAACAAATAATAAATTCATATTTCACATCAGTCTTAATTGTCAACCGATGTAATAGATGTATTTTTTACATCGGTCTACGACCCGATGTAAAATTTCTTTGACTTACTACATCGCTTGGCTTTACATCGAACCCAGACCTGATGTAAAATATGATTTTGGCCCGATGTAAAAAGCCATTCCTGCATTAGAGTTTTGGTACTAGTTATTGCAGTAAAGGTGAGAATTGCCTTTAGAAACATTCTTGTTGGAGGCATTATGATATTTCCTAAAATAACATGTGTAATGAAGATTGCAAGTTGTGTTCTCATTCTATGATGGAAATGTATCCATTTCTAATAATCTTTGGTATACTATTTCATCAAATTTTAAAGGTTCATAAAAATTTAGATGAAGTTGTGGATTTTTGAGACGAAATTAAACTCCAATTGAGTAGTTTTTGAGTTAGACTTTCAAATGTATTTCTTAAAGGTTGTGTAGTTTTTGAATTAGTGATTTATGAGACAAAGTTAAATTTCAATTTGATAACTTTTATTTTATTTTAATAATTTTTTTAAAAAAATATAAATTTAAAATAACAAATATATAAAAAAAAATAGACTTAAAAAATGGTTTTTAAGCCCGTGAATCAAATGAGCTGAACCTAACGAGTTGAACTGAATTGTTCGTGAACTTATAACGAGTCAAGTTTAAGCTTCAAAACAAAAATTGTGTCGAACTCGAACCGAGATTTGAGCAGAACCAATTCTTAACGAGTCGAGTTGAGTTAAGGTGAGTTCGACTCGACTCATTTCCAGCCTTAGCTAGTAGCAAACAAAACAGATCCAAAAGAACTATTAAAGAAACCTGGTTGGTTAAATAATTATGTTCCTTAAAATTATTATTATCTTTAATTTCGTATTTTAAATTCCTTCATGTCTCTCAAAATCACAAATCCTATCCCATAGATGTTGATGATTCTCTTCAAATCACAACCCATCATCTTGAATACCTCCTCCATAATAACCAGAACTTTGAATCAGTCAAAGAAGCTAACAATCGCATTATTGCATTGTGTCGCAACTGCAAAAAATACCCGACGGAAAAATAGAAGAGTCGCCACTGAATGTTATTTATCCCGACGAGGGAAAGGAAATGATTGAAGAAAACCTCAAAAAGGAAGAAGACATGGTCTCGCAACCAAATCCTAAGTTTGGGAGTTGATTATGCGAGAGGAATGTATTAGTATCCCCTCGCGCCCGTTGTACTCAACAGGATCAACGTTTGTTGTTCTAATCAAAAGGTATGTTATCTAAAGCTTACTGCTAAACAGAAACAAGAACAAAAAGGGGAAAAACAAAAGGTGACTCGATAGGACATCGCTGTCCTAGGCCTACATATTTCCTCATGCAATGAGAAAGTCAGAGTCAACGTAGTATTGAGGACTACGGGTGATGAGGGAGGGTTTCTCACCAAGACTTTGCCGTCTTGTGCCTACGTATTCTCACTCGGACGAGAATGAGGAAGTCAGAGCGTCCGCAGTTCGTGGTTACGACCATAAATTGGTTAAGTGTTTTTTATTAGCGACGCTAAGTTCGCATTCCAGCAATTAGGGTCAACACCTATTTGCGGTAGAACGGAAATAACATGGTCTTTTTTGAAAAGGTTTGACAGACAATCCCGAAGGATAAAATGATTTGCATTTGTTTGTGAGTTTTAACAGAAATTTGTTTGAGATTCATATTGCACTAAATTCTATGACATAGAAGCAAATGCGTTGCATGGTCGCCCCTAAACAGGACGTATGCTAAATACTCTAGAAAAGTAAGGCGAGACTCCTCACTCATCAGTTCCCATATACTTAAGGCTCGTGGCGTGCATACTCATCGTATTTATTAAGCATTTTATTTTCGCTTTGAGAAAGAAGAGAGACACAGAGAAGGTCTAAGGAAAACTGAGTCCTAAATTTTATCATGCAATGTGACCCTAAGGTTAGGTTTAGAAAGGGAAACTACACCTAAAAGTTTCATGCAAAGGATTCAAACCTAAAGTCTACCTTTAATTTAATTTAACCAAATTAAACAACTCAATTAAATTGAATCAAAGGATTCCTAAGGGAACATGCTTCAAGCAATTATCAATATCACAATATCACAAGAACTCAAGTAACTAACTAAAAATCAAGGCATCATCATCAAGTGTCATCCCACACAATTTCAAATTCATAAAGATGAAAATAAAGTGTAAAATCAACCAAATAATACCAACTGTATTAAATCAGCTTCCAAGAAGAAAATAGATGCAATAAAATGAAAGGAAATTAAATTTCATGCAATTTGAAAAAAAAATCTAAAAAATCATTTAAGATGAAAAAGTTATGATTAAATAAAAATAAGGGTGGAAATAGAAACTAGGGAGTAATCAGGGTCGTTCGATCAGATTGCCAACATATCTGATGGTTATGATCGTGCTGCGCACTACAAATGAAGCACATGGGATTATTCTATTTTGTCTTATGCTTATTTGGTCATATTCGCTGGACACATGTCAGCTAACTGTGCAGTCTGAACTTTATTCACATTTGTTCATTAATTAATCCATCTACTCGTGAATTTTGATCTACTAAAAATTAATAAATCAAAAATTAAATATGCAAAATATATATCACCAGACTCGTTTTTTCGGGAGGAATCCAAATATGCAATCATTTTTTGCAAATGAGCCACGACTTTTGAAGAATCGGAAGAAAACATGAAAAATAAAGTATGTGAAGAATCGATCAATTCACATTCGTTACAATATTTCGTAAAAAGGAAATGACATATTCAGAATCATGGAGAAAAATCAATTTTAATGGTATATCCACATGTTATTAATGGGATCAATCACACAAGAAGATTCATGGCAATGGCATGGAAATGGTGAAAGTTCAAGGCTTACCAACGGAGCTGAGATTTGCTTCAGTGCGTGTTGAAATTTTGCCAAAAAGATGTGAAATCCATAAACTTCAAGAGGTAATCCTTTTATTATGCTTTCAATAATCCATTGCTTGATGATAAGATAAATATTGATTATTAGAAGATGATAGAAAAGTGATGAATCATTGAATCTTGAATTGGTACAAATGGATGAATATGCTTGAATGTGATGATTCTTGAATGTTGAATATGATGAAAATTGAATGTTGAATGATGATAGTTGAATGTTTGTGGTTAAGTTCCACCAAATCTAGAATTTCAATGTGAAATTCTAGATGGTGATGATGATGAAGTTTGGTGGAGGTTAGGGAAAATGGTGAAAAGGTTGAGAGAAAAGTTAGAGGTTAGAAGAAAAAATGGTGGAAAGATGGTTCAAAATGGTTAACCCCAAAAATTGGGAAAAAAAGTTTATATAGATTTTTTTGGTTAATTACTGTTCATTGAATTGTGATCGAAGTTATTACTTTATCAACGGTTAGGAATTAATCTAAATGTTAGTTGGGGATCACGAATCTTAACCATTAGATTAATTGTTATCGATGGTTAAGGTTTTATGAAAAAGTGGTTTGATTTTGTGTTAGTTTGTGAACTTTAAGGAAGTTAAAGTTAGTTATGAGGTTTAAGGGCAAATGAGTAAATGCATGAATATGTGTTAAATGTAACACCCTTCTAACCCCACATAAAAATACATAATTAATCAGAGTAAATTAACATGCTTTCACAAAAGGGCGTCACACAATTTTACGAAATCTTAACATTCACCTGTCATACTCATGTAACATTGAAATAAATAGTCATGCTATTAAATTTTCATCTTGCATGTAGCAGCGGATTCAATTTATTTACATAAATCCCTTCACAGAATATTCATGTTCATCACATAATCATTAACACTTAGGCACAGAGGCCATTATCACATATTTCAAATACATTTAAAACACAACTTAGAATACATAATATATCTCTAAGGCATAAACCCAACGATCCCAGTGTTACATAACCAGAGCATGACTCGACCCAACATAATTAAAATATTAAACGACTGCACCAGCAGAGACCTCGCAACTACTAGCAGTACAACTCCAAGATACCTGCACGATGTCATAAAGGACATCATTCTAGCAGAAGGGTGAGAAACATTACCATAATAATCAATGCACATAATCATATATAAATGCACAAGTACAGAACATATATATTCCACCTTTTCTCACCACAATGCATATTAACACAATAACAAAGCATATAATATATTTCTATAACATAGAATATCCATATTATACTTCTCACCACAATACATCACCACTCACTAACATACATTACAATGTATGTATATATATATATATATATATATATATATATATATATATATATATATATATATATATATATATATATATATGTATATATATATATATATATATATATATATATATATATATATATATATATATATATATATATATATATATATATATATATATATATATATATATATATATATATATATATATATATATATACATATATATATATATATAGATATATATATATATATATATATATATATATATATATATATATATATGTATATATAGATATATATATACATATATATGTATATATAGATATACATACATATATATGTATATATAGATATACATACATATATATGTATATATAGATATACATACATATATATATATATATATATGTATGTATATATATATATATATACATACATATATATATATATATATATATATATATATATATATATATATATATATATATATATATATATATATATATATATATAGATATACATACATATATATATATATATATATATATGTATGTATATATATATATATATACATATATATATATATATATATATATATATATATATATATATATATATATATATATATATATATATGTATATATATATATATATATATATATATATATATATATATATATATATATATATATATATATATATATATATATATATGTATATATATATATATATATATATATATATATATATATATATATATATATATATATATATATATATATATATATATATATATATATATATATATATATATATATATATATATATATATACATATATATATATATATATATATATATATATGTATATATACATATATATATATATAACCAAGCATCTCATCATGCATACATTCACGATTCACTCATATACATCGCTATCTACATATAAACAAACATGGGTAATCATCAAGCATATTTAACATGCGTACATCCACACTCCAATCAATCCATATAAACATACAAAATATGTTCTTTTCATCACCAATTCACATAAACATTCACATTAACTCAATAAACATAGACAACATGTTTATTCCATCACTAATTCACATAAACATCTACATTCATGTTTATTTCACCAATGCATCATATAAAGATGACAACATGCAACTCATAGAGACCGACACACGACTCTATGCAGATGCAAATACGGTACCGACTCATTCAGCAAGTTCAATTGAAGAACCAAAAATAACCATTGCTCACACCCCACATGGGCACACGAGGTTCTGCAGATTCTACGCGGAATCAAATATAACCATCGCAACATACGAGGTTCTGCAGATTCACCGAGGAATCAATAAATAACCATTGCTCACACCCCACAAGGGCACACGAGGTTCTGTAGATTCACCGAGGAATCAATAAATAACCATCGCTCACACCCCACAAGGGCACATGAGGTTCTGCAGATTCACCGAGGAATTAATAAATGACCGTCGCTCACACCCCACAAGGGCACACGAGGTTCTGCAGATTCACCGAGGAATCAATAAACACCAGAATGCATACCATGATGCTTCACATGCAACATGACTCATGACACTCTTGAAATACACACATGTTTACAAACATACTCATGCATTCTTCACATTAATCACATATATTCATTATGCACCCACAATATTCAAACATGGTTCACATTTACAATCATCATACATCACATACCAGCACGTATATTCAATATGCATTTACAATATATATATATATATATATATATATATATATATATATATATATATATATATATATATATATATATATATATATATATATATATATATATATATATATATATATATATATATATATATATATATATATATACATATATATATATATATATATATATATATATATATATATATATATATATATATATATATATATATATATATATATCACAATGCATATATACATATGTTCATCATTCATCTCATATCGCTTCACTCTAGATTCACATTATAACTCACAATTCAACAATTCATACACATCAGCATCCTTCCTACAACAATAATATTTATGCCATATGGCTCATATAAAACTCATCAATTAACACCAATCCCTTTTTGGGAGTATGGGTACATCGCTTATACCCTACCAGGAACAACATCTCAGTTATTCTACCCCGGTAATTATTCCACCAGGAACGACATCTTAGTCATTCTACCCCGGTGTATACAACCACAACACTATACCTCACTAGGAACAACATCTTGCCATTCTACCCCAGTGAGTACGACTCAACACATATACATATTTCCAACATCCTTCTTACATTACCAAACAATGCACATGTACTCCCCATATATCATCTCATGCATTCTTCACCTACCATCGCATACAAGCAATATACACTTACAAATATCGTGCCAAACGGCAACAAACTCGATCACATTCATCATGAATTTCAATCAATTTAAACAATGTATCACATATGCCAAAAGGCCACATATTCACAATCGATTCATAATTTAGGATTCACGTCATACGGCTACCAACAGCACAACATATAACAGCGCACAAGCTATACGCTACATAATTATATCAAATACATCGACATTGGATGGAACCAACCAAAATAAAACAAATGCTGTCACATTCGCTGACCTTCGCCTGGCGAAGCCTCTGGCAAACCTTCGCTACTTCGTTCGCGTGGCGAACTTGCCAGCGAAGACCACAGGGGGTTATTCTGAAATTACTCGCTAGCACACTCGCCCGGTGAACCTTCGCCACTCTCATTCGCCTGGCGAACTTGCCAGCGAAGACAGGGTGGATGCTTCTGAATTGGTTCGCTGCTGCTCGTTGGGCTTCTCCTGGCGAACCTGCAAACTCAGAACTCCCATGGCTGTCCAAAAGCCCAAACCTCACAAACCGACCGATTTAATCCAAATCAGTTCCAGTAGTACAACCCACTCATCACCCGACTATACTACACTGTCTATTCCAAATTCTAACCAATAAAACTCAGTTTCTACTGATTAAACTCATTTTGACCTAAAATGGAAAATGTAGGAAACACCCAACAAATCCAAACACACACATACATAATCATGCACACTGATTAAGATAGTAAGATTTCACACTCTTACCTCGATTAATCGGAAGCTAGAAGTCGTTCTTGAGCTTTCCAAGCTTTTCCTTCTTTTTCCTTCTACTTTCTCTTCTTCCTCCACTTTTCTTTCATGTTTTCTATTTTACATTTTCGTTCCACTCCCCCTTCATATATCCTTCCCTTCGGTTTCTCTCCAATTCATTCCCTCTCTCAAAACATCTATCAATCCATTTAAACAATCATCTAATCATTCAAATAATTAGAATAATCCAAATAAACCAATTAATTAACACAAATAACTAATTATTGAAAATTGGGCTGT
Organism: Lathyrus sativus; assembly: GCA_963859935.3. NCBI lineage: Eukaryota > Viridiplantae > Streptophyta > Magnoliopsida > Fabales > Fabaceae > Lathyrus > Lathyrus sativus. The sequence continues at coordinate 312,752,550 of OZ012739.1, forward strand.
TACATGTTAAAATAGGTAGTTAAGGGTAGTTAGAAGCTATACATGTTTGAGTTTAGATTAAGTACCAAGTTTAGGGGTAAGGTGAATGGTCACTTGGTTAGAACTTGAAATTGGATTAAATTTACCTTGATTTTACTTTGGACTTTTTCCACTTTTTCCATGCCTTTTTCATGAATCAAACTATGGTCTAAACTAACAATATTCTTGGACTGATCCTTTGATCGTATGTGATTTTTAAGACTATATGGAATCTCCCCAGTATGCACCATTGTGATACATGTCTATTGTTGTTGAGGAATTGATCCCTAGTGGAGTCATCTTTTGATCCCCACTGAAGTTACCCTATTTTCCCCAGTAAGTTGCCTAAGCTTCATACTTCCCCAAGTGAAATGGATGTATGTCTCCCAGTGAATCTTTGGACTATGCCGTTCTATCATACCCCAAAATTTACCCTTAGATTATTATGTTCATTTCAAATTTCATTTAATTCTGCATTGAATTTTAACTAAGCGCTAACTGGTTTTCCCAGCCTGTTGGTTTTTGCAGGAAAATCACACAGTGCACGCTTTAATTTATGAAGGGCAAAAAGGGTCATAACTTACAGCCTGCTGACACTTTATGAAGCAAAGTCATCATCAGAAATTCCTCAAATAATTAGGGTTTCCATCTCCGAATCATGCGATGTTTATCTGATAATGGTTTGAATTTTGCGACGTTTATCTGATAATGTTTTGAATTTTGCGACAGTTCTGACGTCTGGTTTCTCGTGACACAGTGCATTTTGTTTAGGAACCAGATGTAGTCATCAGTTGAGTTGTAAAGGGCCGTTTGCGTCCTAAACCATATGGAGCTGAGCGCGTTGAAATACAAGTGAATTCGGGTTAAATCGGTGCGAGAATTCGCTCTGAGGAATTTATTCTAACAGGTCACCCGTTTTCCTGCTTGCTGCTGGTTACCGGTCAATTTTAAAGGAACGATGGAATTTTGGTTCACGTTGATATTGTAATGAATATTTGTGGGTTTGATCATGATTATCAGTCGAGCTGATTCAGGTTACAGAGTTGAATTATTCGAGATACAATTTGAATTTTCAATGCGGAGGACAATTCGTTTTGCCGTTTAATTGGATTTCTCTGCTTATCCGTTCAAGGCCATATTCGCCGATTTTATTATCTAGTACGAATTAATTTTCAAAGGGATTTGTTTGAACTCAGGAATTACATCAAATGAAATTTAATTCTAAGTTGCACGAGATGTTTAATTGTCAGATTCGGAGGTTAGAACGTCCAGTTTCATTTGGATGAATTTAATCGGGTGAATTTATTTTTATGACGTTAATTGGATGAATTTAGTTGGATGAATTTAATAAGATGAATTTATTTGGATGAATTTAGTTGGATGAACTTAATCAGATGAAGTTAGTCGGATGAATTTAATCCGATGAATTTGTTCGGGGAAATTTGATCGGAAATGAATTCAGTTTATTAAGAAAAATTGAATTTATTTATTTAAAATCTATACATTCTTTATTACAACATACAAGAATAATTACAAGATTAATTCCTAAGATCTACATTCCTAATTTTGCTAAGAGTTCTCCGAGTCCAATCCTTCGCTTCGACTTTTTTTCGGACCTGCAAAAACCGACAACAGATGAAAATAATCGTTAAATGGTTAGCATCAATTTAATTAAAAAAGTGGTTTATAATCAGTTCATACCCTCAGTTATATTTCATCATCGGGTACGTCGGGAGGGGTAACAAGTAAATGCCCCCGCATCCCCCGACTTTTAATTTTCGACCCTGGCAATATCTGTTCAAGTTTATTCCAAGAGAGAGAAAAAAAGTGATTTTTTGGAAAAGTGAATATTTTGGAAAAAAAATTTGCGTTCAATGCCAAACAAGTCATAAAGAAGTCCAGTAAATCCAAAGTGAAAATCCATGGATATCCAAATCCATTTCAGCAACAACAACTGCAAATCCATGAAAATCCATAGCCAGTTCAACAACAAACTTTCCCAAAATTCTTGCAACCAAACAAGATCAAAATGCAACAAATTACTGCAACCAAAATGAAGTCAAATCCAACAACACAGCCATGAAAAACGCAACAAATTGCTGAACCAAGACCAAATGAAAACAAAATCACCAAATAAAACACAAGATCCTCCACCCAAAACTGAAACCAAACGAAAGAATTGTAACAATATAATACAATCCAAGCCCATAAACTCAGATGAAATCATATAAAACCACAAGTTCATCATGTTCATGGGGAAATATAAGAAGAAATTAAAAAGGGGGATCCGTGAGTTCATCAGAAGGAGGTTGGGAAGAACATCAAGAACGAAAACAGCGAACAACCACCATCATCAAATTGCAGCCGAAGGCAACACCATCATCAATAACAAAAACGGCCACATGTCGTCACCGTCTAAAACCCATAACCGCGAGTGGAGAAGCTCAGAGAGACAGAAATTTTCGTCTCGTCATCATCGCAACCGAAAATCATCGTCAATAGCAAAAGACAAAATGAAATCCATCGTCCAAACGGACGGGAAATCATTCTAACCCGCAAAGAACGTCACCGATCGGAAAAGGATAGGTAAAGCCACCGTTTTTTTCTGTTCATTTTTGTGCAGGAAGGAAGAAGAAGGAGATGCCATGAACATGCATGGAAGAAGAAGCATGTTCAGAGGAAAAATGGAAGAAAACAGACGGAACAACAAGGCCAAGAGAGCCGCGCCGCCGCCGCGAGGAAGAAGAAGAAAGAGTTTCAAAACCCTAGCAGCTCAACATCAACAACTTAACCCTTCCCTTTTATATATCTCCCCCTTTTTAGTGTTTATGTTTTTATTTTTACTTTTTGATAACAATTCTGACTTGAATAATATTTAATCCTTGTTAATTAAAACATTTTTTAAAAACTTAATTTAAAAACTTAAAAAAAAAACTTAATTAAAAACATTCATTAAAGAAAAAAACTTAATTAGAAACATCTTTTAAACTTAATTAAAAATATTTTTTTTAAAAGCTCAATATTAAAACTTAATTTTTCTTAATTCAAAATTAACTTTTCTTTAAAATTAAAATCCATTTTTCATTAACTACTAACCTTTTCCAAAAACATCAAAGTTAAAATTATTTTCATTTAATTCTAAAACTGTTGCTTAAAAGTAATGCTAACCTAAATCGTTAGCACTCTCATTCTAATTTCCAAAATAAAGTTCTTGACGTTCCCGTTGAACTTTCATCTAATAGTTATTTAAGTCCTAGCACTATTCAGCATTTGTATTTGTTTACTAATCTCGTATCTTTCGTATTTCATTTTTCATGGTTGTAATTTATGCGAGGACATCGTCGCTTTTGTTCCGTTATTATTCTTGCATGCTTTCCCATATTTCAATATTGCCGCTTATTTATTTTTCATTATATTTATTTACCATTAATTCCCCTCCGAAGGAATAGGTCTAGCCGTTTGACCGTCATGTCAATAGTCTTTACCTTTGACCCTTTCACGTTCTAAACCCTAATTGCATAGGCGTCCCGCCGTGGACCAATTTACCCTTTACCCTAGCATTAGGATAAGGAGTCGTCGTACTCCGTATTAGGTTTCCCGCTGTGGAATACCCATTTTACCCTTTAAATTCAATTCAATTACAATGTAGAAATAGGAGTCGCCGCACTCCACGTAAGCACTTCCTTAAGAACGCTTATTCCCCATTGAAACCTTGACCACAGTCAAGAAGTTTCTCTTCCTCCCTTTTGAGGGGAACTACGATTACTCTGATTCCATCCCCTACCTCGGATACGTAGGCACAAGATGCGAATCTTGGCGAGTAAACTTAGGACTAACCCTTAGGTCTTTCTTTCACCTCCTAACACTTAGCATATACCCTTAAGCAAATAATTATATCAAAATAGCAACATTAAAACAAGAGGTTCATGTAGAGTACTATAGAAGTTTAGGGTGCTAATACCTTCCCTAAACTTAACCAACCCCCAAACCCTAGATCTCTCCCCGCATTGTGTTTACGATGCAAAATTAGGTTTTTCCTTCCTTTAACCTTTCCTTCAGTTAAATTAAAGACCGGTTGTGAATCAAAGATTTGCGATTTAAATTAATTAATAATTTGATATCCTATTCTCACCGCAACAGAAAATGGTGACTTCACTGGGGAACTCTTATCTTTTGAGGGTTATCCCTATCTTGTTTATTGTTTGCTCTTTGATTATTATTTGCTTTTACATATATATGTTGTACCTTGCTTGGGGTATCATTGTTGTGAGATAAGTCCTACACCCGGACTTGAGTGAAATTATTATAGGAAGGTGATATATTCGACGAGGCTTATAGGGAGTGATTCCCGACCAAGCTGACTTGAGAATCACCGCTCAGTTGAGGTCCTCTTAAAAATTAATACTGTTGAACGAGTATTCGTGAAAACGCTTACTATTTTCGTGCGTAGTCTTTGATACTGCGGACCGTAGTTACCTAACACCACTTTGGCCTTATCTAGGACATAGTGCGAGGACTATGAGGGAGTATTCCTAAAATAGTTGCTACGCGATACTACATTCAAAAGAGGTTCTCTTGAGAATATTATTAACCACTGAGTTAATCGAAAAATTGGTAATATCCGAAAGATGGACTGATGACTTTGGGCACTTTCTTAGAACCCTTGTTCTGTAGGTACAACTAACATATAGTACATACCTTTTAGGAGGGGTAGAGCTTGACTCCGCTCTTATACCTCTAACCTAGGACTTTGTTTGCTTTTGTGCATTGCATCCATAAAGCATCATATTGCATTAGATTTCATGGAATTCATCCTCACTTATGAACATTGCATGATACCATGGATTACAATAGGAAAAATACTCTGAAATATTATTTTAAGGGCCTTAAGTTAGATGACGTAAGGAAGTTATGAGTTTTGGTTCAAGATCAAGAGGGATTTAGAAACAAATATGGGCAATTGTTATCTTTGTTAAAACTTCAAGTTGACGAAGGACTTCTTTCTACTTTGTTATAGTTCTATGATCTGGATTACCATTGTTTTACGTTCCCAGATTATCAGTTATCGCCTACCTTAGAAGAGTACTCTCAATTGGTGGGGTTACCCATCTTGGATGTATCTCCTTTCCCTTTCTTGGAGAAGGACCCTAAAGAGCAAGACATTGCTAGAGCCATATGTTTGAAGGTATCCGACATCAAGGGCAATATGATCACCAAAGGCGGAACTTTGGGGTTACCCACAGCCCCTTAATAAAAAAAGTCCAATACTACGCTGATCATATGAGCATGAATACATTTGAGGCAATCCTCGCCTTGCTTATTTATGGAGTGCTACTTTTCCCTAGCTTTGAAGGTTTCATTGATCTCAACAACATCAAGATCTTCATGAAGAATAATCCAGTACCGACTTTATTGGCTAACACTTACCATTTCGTACATCTCCGAAACTTCCATGGTGGAGGGATGATTACTTGTTGTGTGCCTTTATTATACAAGTGGTTTATTTCGTACTTGCCCAAGTCGGTTTCTTTTTGGGATCTTGATAAAGGACGCTGGTCCCAAAGGATTATGGCCCTAACTCATTCGGATATTGATTGGTATAACCGTGTGTACGATGGGACATTAGTCATTGATGGTTGTGGAGACTTTGCTAATGTACCCTTACTTGGTTTTAATTGAGGAATCAGCTACAATTCTGTCCTAGATCACCGAAAGCTAGGATATCTATTGAAGGAACCACCTAAGAGTGTTAATGTGGAGAAAATCTTTTTCAAGGACGATAAAGAACTTCAAGATAAGATTGTGTCTGCTTGGCCTCATTTGCATAAGAAAGGTAGAGAAAATCTGGGAAAGCCTAATTGTGTGTCCATGGAACCATATCTTCATTAGATCCAAGAAAGAGAAATCAAGCTGAAGATGCCTTATCCTCGTCAAGATCCTTTGCCTCCAAGAAGGGAACCTATGCTAGTGTTCATGTCCGAAGCCGAAGAGTTGAAGATCGCTTTGAGAAAATCACAACATGAGGCAGAAGCATGGAAGAATAAATATCAGGTAGTCGTCAGTGAGAATGCCGAACTTCATAAGCAACTTCAGTCGAAGAATGAAGAATCACTTTCCTACAAGAAGAGAAGAGTCTACGAGGATTTATTTTCCTCCAATTCTCAACCTACCCTTTGAAGTTGATTGTGGACAACGCTTCCTTAGGATTTTACTAGCTTTTATTTAGCGGTTGTATTAAGATTCCTTTTAAGAATATTTACTTGTAATCCATTATTAAAATTAATAAATAAAAGTTTATTTGGTATCCCACGATATTCGTAAATACTTGAATTCCATGAAATTTCTCATCTGCATTCTGCATTTTAGCATCATACTTTTGCATTGCATTTGTCTTCCAATTTCTCATTCTCGGTTATCTCGCCTTCAAGTTCTGTCACCCTGAGTCATCTACATTAGTACAACACTAGAGCCCGAGCTCGGAAAAAGATGGCAGAACAAAAGTCAAGAGTTTGACCGCATTAGCAATGAACTCGAATATCTTCGAGGAAGTGTGGGGCAGATTATGGAGATGCTACAAGTTATGAATGCGAAGATGGATACTCAGCCCACTGTTGTCTCTGAGATTACCGGTCCTCGACCAGCTGTTACCGTTGCGAATGTACCTCCTCATGATCTTCAACCCGGTTTGGTGCCTCCTCCTATTGCTCAACCAATTCGACGAGTTATTCCTCCAATCAAAACTCCGAGCTTCGACCATCATAAAAGAGTTACATGCCTGAGGAGTCACTCGAGCTAGTATAATCGTAAAATGGTTGCTCATCAACCATGGCAACATCAGCAGAATTATGTTCAAGACTATCTGGTTCAGTATGCTCAACAACTATATGTGGTTGTTGTTACATCTACCTTCAATCAACAAGTGCCTACTTATCAACCTGTGCAACCGGCTCCGATCTATTAAACTCCGGTCTATCAACCATTCCCTGGTTATCAGCCTTCACAAGTTCCTGTCAACTATTAACGAGTGCCCAACGCTCCTTCCTATCAACAGCCGCAGAATCAAGCACCTCGTCAGAATAGGCCGAATAGGAGACAGTACAAGCCGTGTCCTCCAATTCCGATGACCTTTACCGAGGTGTACCCTTCATTGGTACAACAAGGTCTGATTACTACACGAGCTGTGAGTCCACCTTTAGATCCTTTAACTGCCAATTACAACACCGTCGCTCATTGTTTATTTCATGAGGGTGCGCCCGACCATGACTTGGAAAACTATTATGCTCTCAAGAGCCTTGTCAGATATCTGTTGGAAAAGAAGATTTTGTCTTTCGATGATCCTCAGCTGAAGATCAGGACTCCTCTCAAGGTTTCCCATTTGCCAAGATCAAGCTCTGCAAAGCCAGTTTTCAACATATCTAAGCCAGTTACTCTTATAGCGAATCAGACGAAGCTGATAATTATTCATAATCCTAGTCCATTTTATTTAAGTATTCCTCAAGACGACGTGACAGTGATCAACCAAGAATCTGGGAAGGTTATTCTGAAGGAAGACTTGAAGACTGATAATTAAGCAGTGATGGATACAGCTGGGGCAAGCAAGATGACTCGTAGTGATCGTATTCATACTCCTTGTTTCCATGATGTTGCACCCCAAAATTCGCCCAACCTTTTCTTAACTTCGTTTATGTTTCATTTCATTTCTTTCTAGCATTTGCATTGCATATCATGTAGCATTGAACAGGGGATTAAGAGCTTGTGCACATCAAGAGGAGTCTACTCAGAGGTTTGAGCCTAAGCAGGGGGTGTTACTCAAGTTTGGATGGTAATTAAGTCATCAGGAAGTGGACAATGGTCTTGTGAAAGAAAGGATGGATGTATGTGGGTCAGCTCCTAACTTGGAGGCCAGTTCAAGATCATCAGAGGTTTGTGAATTCCTGGTTATGGATATAAGATGGTGAGAGAGCTCATTGAGTGCCTTGAGGGTCATTGTGGAGCTCATCCAAGTGTTTGTGCTAAGTATGAAAAGTTACAGTTGAAGGTGTTGCAATTAGGGTTTCATCTGATTAATCCTCAGTCAACTGTGCAATTGAAGGAGATTAAAACCCAATTCAAAGTCTCTATGGTCATGAGATGTTGTGTTTTAGCATTTTTCTCGCATTCGCAGGTGCACCGGAATGGTTAACCTTATTTTCTCTTGTGGTTTACTAGTATTTCAGGATTTCTGACGTGACAACTCACCGGTACGGTACCAGAGGAAACCAGAAGAGACTGATGGATCAGATGCATGTAGAAATGCAAGAGATGAGAGATCGTATGGCACAGCTGATGGAGGTCATGCAAGGGGTTGCTAGTGGTTAGGCTTAACTTCAGACTTTGGTGCAACCTCTAATTGCGCGAGTTGATAGTGATGGTGTGCTACACGGTGGGATTGCTTCTAACCCTCCTCACTATGAAACTCCTCGGGTGGACAATTCTATGCCAACTTTAGTCATCCACTATGCCAAAAAAAGCCTTTAGCAGCGCTTTTTTTGGCCTTTAGCAGCGCTTTAAAGCGCTGCCAAAAGTGGCGCTGCTAAAGGTAAAGGCAGCGCTTTTTTTATGGAAAAAGCGCTGCTAAAGGCTCCCTTCAGCAGCACTTTTAGCAGCGCTTTTATAGCCCTTTAGCAGCGCTTTCATAAGCGCTGCATATTCCCCCCAACCATTCCCCCCTTTAGTAGCGCTTTCACAAAGCGCTGTCTTAGAGCCCACCTTTAGCAGCGCTTTTACAAAGCGCTGCCATAGCCCCCCCTTTAGCAGCACTTTTTTGAAGCGCTGTCTTAGACCCCCCCCCCCCCCCTTCCAAACCTATAGCAGCGCTTTTGTAGCGCAATGTTTGTGACCTTTAGCAGCGCTTTTTTGTAAAAGCGCTGTCTAATGTCCCAGATTTTAAAATTTTTTTTTAAAATATTCACCCTGTTTTGTATATTTACCATCAACCTGCTTATATTACACAAACCTGCTTATAATTCAAGCCTTTATTTCAACACTTTGGCCTTATATATACAATTCAAAACTTTGGCCTTAAATATACAATTCAAAACTTTGGCCTTATATATACAATTCAAAACTTTGGATACATTGTAACTCATGACTTTGTTCATAAACATTTTAATATACACATAAACCTGTTTAAATATGTTACAACAAAATTCGATCCTCAGAATTACAACAACACAAATACATTCAATTTACATATAATTACAATTCTTCCAATCCAATAACTCTATACAATTCTCAACCCAAGAATAAATTGACACCATTCCTCTTTAATTTCTTCCAATTTTGCTTTCGTGTAAGTAGCGCACTTGAATTCATCAAAATACTACATAATATAACAGATCGAATAAGATTTAATTTTAAAACTAATTACTCAAATGAAGTATCGGATAATTATCAAAATGAATCATATAACTTAGCAATTGTTTCGGGATATTCAAAACCGAAAATATCTGCCTCCATGTGTATTTGACGGATGCCACCCTCAGGCACATCTGATGTTCCGACATATGTTTCAAGGCACATCCTAAATCGAGGAACAAATGCTTTTCTGGGAACCTTGGAAGTTTCAGGCATCTTACCCTTGCTGACTTGTTGCGACTGCTGATCATGAACCTAAAAGTCATATATAAGTTCAGTAATTAATGTATAACAAGATAATCATGTAACTGTAGTAGTACCTGTTTCTTTGATGCAGCTGAATCGGTATCCCGCACAATAATTCTATCATCTTTTGATTTGGATTTTGTAGGAGTCTAAGATCATCATGTAAATAAGAAAATGTAGATGTAAGAATAACTTTCATGTATGGATCATAAAACATTTGAGTATTAAAAGGTTCAACCCACCTCATCATCTATGCAAATCAGATTTGTCGGCCATGCCACATACGCTCCTATTGCGTCTCCCACCACTGTTGGGCCTGAAATATCATCTGGTATAGGCAACAACGCACTCCCCTCTAATGCAATATCAATAGATACTTTCAAAAATCCAGAAGGGAGCGGTTTGTGATGAAGTAAGTCTCCCAGAAAGTTATGCACCTTTCCCTTGCCAACCATTCGATGAGTAGGTGACGATAAATATAGCCGGCAAAGTGAAATGCCCTAAACAAATAATGATCAGTTAATGTGTCAATTAAGTAAACTGTGCTAAATTAATTTCAATGTAATATATACAATTACCTCTAGAAGCTTCTGCGGACAACCGATACTATCTTTGTCACTAGTAGCTTTACCCTCTGGAGCGCGTCTTTCCGACATGTATCTCTCCTTATCCTTCTGTAATTCACGGATTTGCGCTTTCAATTCCTCCAAAGTATCCATCACTTCTTTATTGGTTGGATTTTTTTTCTTTGGCTGCTTATACAGTTTGGATGGAGTGACACCAAATCCCTTACCCCTCACACGCCCAGAATACTCAGGAATATTCAGCACCCGGCTCAGTAAGCTCCTGCAATCATCGTCCTCAGCGGGAGTTATGGTCTGGGATAGAGTCTCCTGAAATATAGATAAAAACATATATAAATATATTATACACTTTTGATCAGTTACTGACAAAGATAACGTTGTACTTACACATTGTTCAAAGACTTGTTGAACTTCTTCCTGAACGACTCCATCTCGTCCCACACGGGCAGCCTTCCATACAACATGGTCCGGAAGAGATGTCGCATCACTCCTCCTCTTCCAACTATGCATTAAGACGGATAGTAAAGCATTATATCCTATTATATATACTTACTATTTTTTGTAAATATATCATATTAAAGCATTTATATGTACTTACTATTTTTTGTTCTAATCGTGCATATCCCAAACGACCCTTTCTGTATGGATATGCGGGATTTGATGCCCGTTGATGATTTACGCCACTAACAACCTGAAAAAACAAGTTTATCAGAACTCTTATGGAAGAAGTATATATACTATACATAGTTCATGATAAGTTGTACTTACTTCAAATTCTTTTGTTCTTCGCTTTGCAACAAACGTCTCCCATTCTTCCTCCGAAATCAAATTCGCGTACTTCATTGGACGCTCCGAGTCAACAAAGTTTCCTTCAGAATCTTTTAGAAACTTGTTTGTTAAAAACGCTCTAAATCCCCTCAAGCGTTTTCCGGCCAATTGAATACAATATTTTCTCCTACGATCTTCAATATTAAAAGATCTCTGCAAACAAACACACATACATATAACATGTTAGTATAACTAATTTAAAGACGTAACTGTCAACATAATTAAAAATAATCAAATATCATACATGAATCTCGGTCCAAATCATATCTTTAGCTGGTTGTAATGAAACAATTCTCCAATTATCGCAAGTAATCGGAACTTGCGAACGTACAAGTGCTCGGATGTAACTTCTTAGCAACGCACCATTAGGCTCAACTAACTGATCTCTTTCATTCCAATGGACATCATACTTTACTCCTTTATCTCTCGCACGGATGATTTTTTTCATAATTGTTATGCCTCTTTTAGTATCGCCTTCCACGTCTTTTGTTGTTTGTTTTCCATCATGTGATGTTTCCTCGTTGCTGGCCATAATATATATACCTGTAATTCAGAAAAACCAAAGTATCAAATGAATGACATGCAAATATGTAAATAACAAATATATACATAAGAAATGTGTAAATAAGAAAAACATGGTATAAATAAGAAATAATATGTTACAAGTACCTTTAACATCTCTTTCTTTTTTTCGTTGTAACGGGGTTTACTTGTCTCTTAACAACACGGACAGATGGATTGATCCAAATTCCCTCGTTATGATCATTTCTAATATATGATTCGTCCGCTCTAATATTCTCATCTGGGTCATCTATAATATAAGATTCATTCTCAACATCAACATCCCCCTTTTCTCCAATGTTATCATCGATTACTTTGTTGGAAAAAAGAACTATAGACCATTTCGTACTTGTCGGATCAGTGACATAGAACACTTGTTTAGCTTGTGTGGCTAGAATAAAAGGCTCATCTTTGTACCCCACCTTATTAAGATCCACTTTCAAAAAACCTGATTTATCCATTTGTATGCCACTATTATTTTCAACCAAATTGCATCCAAAGATAGGAATCTGAAACTTCTCATAATCAAACACCCAAATACGCTCGATAACCCCATAATACGAGGAAATGTGCATTGCTTCGGAAAGCACGGTGACACCACTATTTTGCATTGTACTTTTATCATCTTGTTCCTTGGTATAAAATGTGTATCCATTAATTGCGTATGCGCTATAAGAAAACACATGCAAACTTGGACCATATGCTAAACATCTCAACCTTTCTGTTATTGAAGCGGGATCAGAATAAAACTTTAAAAAAATATGCTCCTTGAACCATGTAATAAAACTTCGATTGTGCTCACGTACTATCCAATTTTCATTTCTATTCAGATTTAAACCTCAGAGAACGTCCTTGTGCATTTCAACATACGGCTCAACCTCAATGTCATTGTGCAGAACATACAAATGCACTTGCTCCCGTTCATCCCTTGAAACTGTCACAACTTTATTTCCAATTAACTGTTTACCATCTATTTTTTCAACAACATGAGATTTTGGGAGGCCAATGGATTGAACGTTGGACAAATATTCAGTACAAAACTCAATAGCTTCTTCAACAATGTATCGTTCAACAATACATCCCTCTAGTCGACTTCGGTTTTTCACATACCCTTTCAATATTTTCATATAACGTTCAACAGGGTACATCCATCTCATATAGGAAGGTCCACACAGTTGTGTCTCTTTCACAAGATGAACAACTAGATGTACCATTATGTCAAAAAATGATGGAGGAAAATACATTTCAAGCTCGCACAAAGTAATAACTATTTCTCTTTGCAATGTTGGTAAGATCGCAGGATCTATCACCTTACTACAGATTGACCTAAAGAAAAAACACAATTTAGTTATTGCGCCTCTCACTTTTTCTGGCAAAATAGAACGTATACCTATTGGTAGAAAGTGTTCCATTATAACATGGAAATCATGTGTCTTTAAACTTTTTAACTTGAGGTCTTTCATAGAAACAAGTCTTCTAATATCTGAAGAGTATCCTTCTGGAACTTTAACTTCACTCAAAAACTTACACAGTATCGTTTTCTCCTTTCTAGATAAAGTATAAGCAGCAGGTGGTAGATATGTGTGGTTTCTTTTCTTCAAGGGTCCTAATTCATTTCTTATTCCCATTGCTACCAAGTCCTTTCTTGCTTTAAGGTCATCCTTAGACTTTACTTGTATATTGAGTAACGTACCAATAACACTTTCAAATACATTTTTTTCAATATGCATAACATCAAGAAAATGTCTTACATACAACGACTTCCAATACGGAAACTCAAACAAAATTGACCTCTTCTTCCACCCACGCGTGACAAGCGTATGAGCAAAAGGCTTGCCAAACTTAGTACTCACATCTTTCACCTTTTCAAAAATTTGTTCGCGGGTCAATGTAGGTGGAGCTTTACGTTGTTCTGAATTTCCATTGAATGCTTTTCTCCACCCACGGTAGTGATGACTAGAATTTAAGAATCTACGATGACCAAGAAAGACATTCTTCTAACCAAATTCCAACCGCGTCCAATCTGTGTTTTCTTCACAGATAGGACACGCACATTGACCTTTAATGCTATACCCCGATAGATTTCCGTATGTTGGGAAATCATTAATTGTGCCAAACAACATCGCCCTTAAATTGAAACTTTCTTTCCTATATCCATCATAAACCTCCACACTGTTCTCCCACAAACTCTTTAAGTCTTCGATTAGAGGTGTCAGGTATACGTCTATGTCATTCCCTGGTTGTTTAGGGCCATAAATTAACATAGATAACATCATGTACTTACGCTTCATACATAGCCATGGAGGTAGGTTATAAATCATAATAATTATAGGCCAGGTGGAATGTGAGATACTCTGCAGACCATGCGGATTCATTCCATCAGTCGATAATGCCAAGCGAAGGTTTCTAGTTTCTTCTCCAAAATGAGGATAATCATTATCAATTTTCATCCACTATGGTCAATCTGCCGGATGTCGATACTTCCCGTCTACAATTCTATCATCTGCATGCCAAGTCAGGTGTTTTGCATCTGTTTCACTACGAAACATGCGTCTGAATCTCAGAATTATAGGAAAATACCATAATACTTTTGCTGGTGACAATTTTTTCTTATACCGAGATACACCGCATTTAGGACACTCGTTTAATGATGCATATTCATTTCGAAACAAAATGCAATCATTTGGACAAGCATGTATCTTATCATAGCTCATGCCAATAGAGCATAACATTTTTTTAGCTTCATAGGTTCGATTGGGAAGAACATTATCCTCCAGAAGCATCTCTTGAAGTAGGGCTAACAACTCTGTAAAACTTTTATCCGACCATCCATTACCCGCCTTTAAATTGTACAACTTTAATACCGCGGACAATCTTGTGAAAGTAGTGCAACCTTTATACAACGGTTTCTCTGCATCGCTTACCAACCTCTCAAACATCTTGGGACAATCTTGAAGATCTTCTTCAAGTGCTTCTGCAATCTCTTCGACTCGATCACAATCATATGTATCCCTGCCATTGTCCTTTGAAGCACATGTCGTATTATTCCGGGGTTCAACATTCTCGTTACTTATCTCACCATGTAATGTCCAACATGTGTAACTTCGATCAATTCCATGTCTCATTAAATGAGATTCCAACTGAACAGCGTCAACTCGACGCCCATAACAACATCCTAAGCAAGGACATGTGATCCTACTGGGGTCTTTGACGTGTTCAACAACAAACTTAACGAACTTCGATACCCCATTCTCGTACTCTTTTGACAATCGATTACCAGACATCCATTTTTTATCCATACTAATTGAGTAATCTACACTAAACTATAAAAGTTAAACAAAACAGAGAATACTTGTAAGGAAATCACTAACTTCTAAGAATGCTACGCAATAGGATGCTTGGAAACGATCACAGCTTTGCTCTTCACATGTAACCCCTATAGTAGACAAAATATAAATTTTATTAAAATCATATTAATAATTAACCAAGACAAATCATATTAAAAATACTAGATAATCCACCAAAACAAATCATATTAAAATTACTAGATAATCCTTAAACCAAAACGACACCCTTACTAAACATTGAGAAATCCTAACTAAACATATAAAACCATAATAACATATAAAACCATATCATATAAAACCATATTCATGTTGGTTTTATAAACTCTCTTATCCATATAAAAAACTCTTAAAAAATATAAACTCTCTTAAAAACTCTCTTATACATATAAAACTCTCTTAAAAAATATATGTATAAACTCTCTTATCCATATAAAACTCTATTAAAAAATATAAAACTCTCTTAAAAACTCTCTTATACATATAAAACTCTCTTATCCATATAAAACTCTCTTAAAAAAATATAAACTCTCTTAAAACTCTCTTATACATATAAAACTCTCTTAAAAACTCTCTTATAAACTCTCTTAAACATTTCATGACCAAACAGTTATCACAAACAAAACTCTCTTATAAACTCTCTTAAAACATACAAAATATAAACTCTCTTAAAAAATATAAACTCTTGTAGAAAACATATTTAGTTCAAATACTTAACTCTCATATATAAACTCTCAAATCTAAACTCTCAAATATAAACTCTCAAATATAAACTCTCATATAAACTCTCAAATAAAAACTCTCTGTTCTACTTAAAGATTACAGCAACAATGGTGAAAACATATTCAGTTCTACTTAACTTGATTGCATTCAAATAATAAAAACATATTCAGTTCTACTTAAAGATTACAGCAACAATGGTGAAAATATACGTAAAAAAGAAAACCAGAGTAAAACTTCAAATACCATAACAATGGCGGAAATGCAATGCAGACGAGCAGAGGGACGGTGAACGGCGGAAAAATGCAACAGAGGAGGGCGACGGTTGGACGGACGGCGACGGTTGGATGGCAACGGTGGTTTATAGGGCAACGTTCTTTGTTCGCCAGAGAAAAAGAAAGAAAGAAATACGTAATGACTGTTCTGTTTCTCATAAAAATTCTGGTGGGTATTTTAAATTAATTCTAATAAACCTATAGCAGCGTTTTTTAATAGCTTTAGCAGCGCTTTAAAAAGCGCTCTCAAAGACCTTCTAATGTAACCCATATAGCAGCGCTTTATGGAAAAAGCGCTCTCGTAGACCAGACCTATAGCAGCGCTTTAGAAAAGCGCTGTCTTTGGGCTGTCTTAGACCCCCCATTTAGCAGCGCTTTTTGGAAGCGCTGCCTTAGGACCCCCCTTTAGCAGCGCTTTTTAAAAAGCGATGTCTTAGGACCCCCATTTAGCAGCGCTTTCTGAAAAAGCGTTGTCTTTGGTTATCATTTTTTTCTTTTTTTTTATTCCTCTTTAGCAGCGCTTTTTCTAAAAGCGATGTCTTTGTATGCGCTGCTAAATGTCATTTCTGGCATAGTGATCCCTATTGCTGGAGGGGGTGGTCACGCTGCTGGTGTTGGAAATGCGGCAGGTTTTAATCAGGCTGGCTTTGCTAATGGTGGTAATGGTAACAGAAATGGCCATGGTTTTGGTCTCGACACTACAGGTGCCATACATGGTAGCATGGACCACACTTGGAATGAGGATAGGCAGGAAGATGTGTTTTCTCCAAGAATTGTGAATGCTGAAATACCTTCTGAGGCTGACAGAAGGATTAAGATAATCGAAGAGAAGATGAAGTATCTTGAATTCCAAAACTCTATGGGGCTGGATATGTCTAATCTGGGGTTGATTCTAGGCTTGAGAGTGCCACCAAAGTTTAAGGTCCTTGATTTCGATAAGTACAATGGCACCACTTGCCCTAGGGTTCATCTGAGGTTTTATTATCGCAAGATGTCTGCACATTCTGATGACGAGAAGCTCTTGATGCACTTCTTCCAGGATAGTTTATCCGGACCATCGCTGGAATGGTATAGGGGCAACTGTCATACCCCAAATTTTACCCTTATATTATTAGGTTCATTTCACATTTCATTTCATTCTGCATTGCATTTTAACCAAGCGCTAACCGGTTTGCCCAGTCTGTTGGTTTTTGCAGGAAAATCACACAGTGCGCGCTTTAATTTATGAAGGGCAAAAAGGGCCATAACTTACAGCCTGCTAACAATTTATGAAGAAAAGTCATCATCATAAATTCCTCAAATAATTAGGGTTTCCATCTCAAGATCATGCGACGTTTATCTGAGAATGGTTTGAATTTTACGACGGTTCTGACGTCTGGTTTCTCGTGACACAGTGCATTTTGTTTAGGAACCAGAAGTAGTCATCAGTTGAGTTGTAAAGGGTCGTTTGCGTCCTAAACCATATGGAGCTGAGCGCGTTGAAATACAAGTGAATTCGGGTTAAATCGGTGCGAGAATTCGCTCTGAGGAATTTATTCTAACAGGCACCCGTTTTCCTGCTTGCTGCTGGTTACCAGTCAATTTTAAAGGAACGGTGGAATTTCGGTTCGCGTTGAACTTGTAATGAATATCTGTGGGTTTGATCATGATTATCAGTCGAGCTGATTCAGGTTACAGAGTTGAATTATTCGAGATACAATTTGAATTTTCAATGCGGAGGACAATTCGTTTCGCCGTTTAATTGGATTTCTCTGCTTATCCGTTCAAGGCCATATTTGCCGATTTTATTATCTGGTATGAATTAATTTTTAAAGGGATTTGTTTGAAATCAGGAATTACGTCGAATGAAATTTAATTCTAAGTTGCGCGAGATGTTTAACTGTCGGATTCAGAGGTTGGAACGTCCAGTTTAATTTGGATGAATTTAATCGGATGAATTTATTTTTATGACGTTAATTGGATGAATTTAGTTGGATGAATTTAATCAGATGAATTTATTTGGATGAATTTAATTGGATGAACTTAATTAGATGAAGTTAGTCGGATGAATTTAATTCGATGAATTTGTTCGGGGAAATTTGATCGGAAATGAATTCAGTTTATTAAGAAAAATTGAATTTATTTATTTAAATTCTATACATTCTTTATTACAACATACAAGAATAATTACAAGATTAATACCTAAGATCTACATTCCTAATTTTGCTAAGAGTTTTCCGAGTCCAATCCTTCGCTTCGACGTGTTTTCGGACCTGCAAAAACCGACAACAGATGAAAATAATCGTTAAATAGTTAGCATCAATTTAATTAAAAAAGTGGTTTTTAATCAGTTCGATACCCTCAGTTATATTTCATCATCGGGTACGTCGGGAGGGGTAAGAAATAAATGCCACGGCATCCCCCGACTTTTAATTTCCGACCCCGGCACGGACCCGACAATACCTGTCAAGTTTATTCCAAGAGAGAGAAAAAGTGATTTTTTGGAAAAGTGCTTTTTGGAAAAGTGATTATTCTCAAAATTGTTTGTTGCGTTCAATGCCAAACAAGTCATAAGGAAGTCCAGCAAATCCGAAGTGAAAATCCATAGATATCCAAATCCATTTCAGCAACAACAACAACTGCAAATCCATTAAAATCCATAGCCAGTTCAACAACAAACTTTCCCAAAATTCTTGCAACCAAACAAGATCAAAATGCAACAAATTGCTGCAACCAAAACGAAGTCAAATCCAACAGCACAACCATGAAAAACGCAACAAATTGCTGAACCAAGACCAGATCAAAACAAAATCACCAAATAAAACGCAAGATCCTCCGCCCAAAACTGAAACCAAACAGAAGTATTGTAACAATATAACACAATCCAAGCCCATAAACCTAGATGAAATCATATAAAACCACAAGTTCATCATGTTCATGGGGAAAAAAAAGAAGAAATTAAAAAGTGGGATCCGCGAGTTCATCAGAAGGAGGTTGGGAAGAACATCAAGAACGAAAATAGCGAACAACCACCATCGTCAAGAAGAAAAATGGCCACAATCCGTCACCGTCCAAAGCCCATAACCGCGAGTGGAGAAGCTCAGAGAGACGGAAATTTTCGTCTCGTCATCATTGTCATCGGCAAAAGACAAAACGAAATCCATCGTCCAAACGGACGGGAAATCATTCTAACCCATAAAGAACGTTACCGATCGGAAAAGGATAGGTAAAGCCATTGTTTTTTCTGTTCATTTTTGTGCAGGGAGGAAGAAGAAGGAGATGCCACAAACATGCATGGAAGAAGAAGCATGTTCAGAGGAAAAATGGAAGAAAACGGACGGAACATCAAGGCCAAGAGAGTCGTGCCGCCGCCGTGAGGAAGAAGAAGAAAGAGTTTCAAAACTCTAGCAGCTCAACATCAACAACTTAACCCTTCCCTCTTATATATCGCCCCCTTTTTAGTGTTTTGTTTTTATTTTTACTTTTTGATAACAATTCTAACTTGAATAATATTTAATCCTTGTTAATTAAAACATTTTTTAAAAACTTAATTTAAAAACTTTAAAAAAAAAACTTAATTAAAAACATTCATTAAAGAAAAAAACTTAATTAGAAACATCTTTTAAACATAATTTAAAACTTAACTAAAAACTGTTTTTTTAAAAGCTCAATATTAAAACTTAATTTAAAACTTAATTTTTCTTAATTCAAAATTAACTTTTCTTTAAAATTAAAATCCATTTTTCATAAACTACTAACCTTTTCCAAAAACATCAAAGTTAAAATTATTTTCATTTAATTCTAAAACTGTTGCTTAAAAGTAATGCTAACCTAAATCGTCAGCACTCTCATTCTAATTTCCAAAATAAAGTTCTTGACGTTCCCGTTGAACTTTCATCTAAAATTTACTTAATCCTAGCACTATTCAGCATTTGTATTTGTTTACTAATCTCGTATCTTTCCGTATTTCATTTTTCATTGTTGTAATTTATGCGAGGACATCATCGCTTTTGTTCCGTTATCATTCTTGCATGCTTTCCTATATTTCAATATTGCCGCTTATTTATTTTTCATTATATTTATTTATCGTTAATTCCCCTCCAAAGGAATAGGTCTAGCCATTTGACCGTCGTGTCAATAGTCTTTACCTTTGACCATTTCACGTTCCAAACCCTAATTGCATAGGCGTCCCGCCGTGGACCAATTTACCCTTTACCCTAGCATTAGGATAAGGAGTCGTCGTACTCCGTATTAGGTTTCCTGCCATGGAATACCTATTTTACCCTTTAAAATCAATTCAATTACAAAGTAGAAATAGGAGTCGCCGCACTCCACGTAAGCGCTTCCTTAAGAACGCTTATTCCCCATTGAAACCTTGACCACAGTCAAGAAGTTTCTCTTCCTCCCTTTTGAGGGTAACTACGATTGCTCTGATTCCATCCCCTACCTCGGATACGTAGGCACAAGATGTGAATCTTGGCGAGTAAATTTAGGACTAACCCTTAGGTCTTTCTTTCACCTCCTAACTCTTAGCATATACCCTTAAACAAATAATTATAGCAAAATAGCAACATTAAAACAAGAGGTTCCTGTAGAGTACTACAGAAGTTTAGCGTGCTAATACCTTCCCTAAACTTAACCAACCCCTGAACCCTAGATCTCTCCCCGCATTATTTTTACGATGCAAAATTAGGTTTTTCCTTCCTTTAACCTTTCCTTCGGATAAATTAAAGACCGGTTGTGAATCAAAGATTTGCGATTCAAATTAATTAATAATTTTATATCCTATTCTCACTGTAACACGTTCCTCAGTGACTCCTCCATTTCCCGGTGATTTCTTGTGACTCCTTTCATTCCCAGCAAACTGAATATGTTTACCTATTCCCCATGGAGTTTCAACGTATACTATAGCCATGACTTTGGTCCGAGCTTCCCCAATGAGGTGGATATTTATTCCCCTATGAAGTCTCTAGTCATGGGTGATCCTTTCCCAGTGGACATTTCTCTTCCAACAAGGAAAATCATATTCATGATGGCAATCCCTCAGGTGAAGTCATGATGTTATATCCCTGAGTGGAATACTCTTTTCTCCAGTGAAGGTTGAAATATTTAAGTAGGACTATGGTTCCAGATGTGGCTTTCTATTCATCTCTTGATAGATGTATCCTTCTTGTAGAGGTTGGCCGAGTATCCTCGTCGAGATGTTTATTTCATCTCCAGTTTCCTTCTTCTTGTTTGTTTTGTCAGCATAAGCATGACATATATACATTCATACATATACATGGAATATGAGCATGTTTGTGACCTTAATGTCTTTTGTTTGTTTATTTTGGTCGTGTCTGTCACCAAGTAACCTGGTTTGTCTCCTCTCTCCAAGTAGAGTCGTCAACCTTAAGCAGAAAGTGAACATCCTTTCTAATTTTGCACCGAGTTTGATCCTCGTGGAAGATGGTTGCTTCAGTCATCTTTTCCATATTTGGATAAGACAAATCCCCATTTGAGTTCATTCCACAATGGGTAGAGTCTCATTTGATTGTTTCATTCTAGTTTGTTCCTAGATTGAACTTGGGATGTCTCCAATGTATTCCCATGAAGTCTAATTATCATTGGCATCTTTGTCAAAGTCCAGTTGTTGTTGGCATCAATCTGTTGGAAGTTTTTCTTGTTACCTTTGCTTGTGGTTTAAGTATAATTATTTTGGCATACATAAGATTTTAATTACCCTGTATCTTTCCCGATGTTTCCTGAAGATCCTATTTGATCTCTTCATTTTAAGGAATTTCCGGAGGCCTGGATGTTTATCCTTGTTTGAAAACTCCGACATTGCTTATTTTGATCCTAAGGCTTTAAGGATCCTACATTACCCTTGCATGATCCTAAGGCTTTAAGGGTTGTATCTTTTATTTAGCCCAATCCTAAGGCTTTGAGGATTGTGTTTCTGCTTCATCCTAAGGCTTTGTGGATGTTATCTTTTGTCTTATTTTCTTTGGCTTGATTCTAAGGCTTTGGGGGTCTATCTCTACTTTTGCCCAATCCTAAGGCTTTGAGGATTATGTTTCTGCTTCATTTTAAGGCTTTGAGGATGTTAGCTTTTGTCTTGTTTTCTTTGGCTTGATCCTAAGGCTTTGAGGCTCTCGTCTTTGCTTTTGCCCAATCTTAAGGCTTTGAGGATTATGTCTTGTCTTTGCTTTATCCTAAGGCTTTGAGGATGTTAGCTTTTTCTTTGTTTTCTTTTGTTTATCCCAATCCTTAAGGTTTGAGGATTGTGTCTCTGCTTCATCCTAAGGCTTTGAGGATGTTAGCTTTTGCCTTGTTTTGTTTGGCTTGATCCTAAGGCTTTGAGGGTCTTGTCTTTTGCTTTTGCCCAATCCTAAGGCTTTGAGGATTGCATTTTGTTTTTGCTTCATCCTAAGGATTTGAGGACGTTAGCTTTTATCTTATTTTGTTGGCTTGATCCTAAGGCTTTGAGGGTCTTGTCTTTGCTTTTGCTCAATCCTAAGGCTTTGAGGATTGTGTATATGCTTCATCCTAAGACTTTGAGGATGTTTGCTTCCATTTGTTTCTTTGGTTCAATCCTAAGGATTTGAGAATTATGTCCTGTCTTGCCTTTTACCCTAGAGTGTTAGTTTGTCATGCTTGAACCTCTTGATCATCTAATCTAGATATTCTCTAGTGGAGATCGTCTTTTAGGTTCTACCTCTAGTAAGGATCTTTTCTTTTTAAAGTGTCAACTGGTCATGCCTGAACCTGTTGATCCATCACTTTAGATTTCCCCATGTGTTTATTTCCCCCAGTGTTTGGTTATCCCCGGTGAGTTTGTTACTCATTGTGTTGACTTTATCCCTGTTTACTTTCATTTTTGTCTGCATTTTGCATTTATTGTTCCATCATTTTCATCATGCTAGAACTCATATCATGTCATTGCATCTAAGGGAAAAAATTTATGTTTTCTGTATTAAAATACCTTTCACCATTATTTCATGAAGACTTTCATCATTCATGTCATCTGGTAAAGATATTTAAATATGGGCAACTGTCATACCCCAAATTTTACCCTTAGATTCTTTGACCTTTTGCATATCATTGTAGGCCAATCATTCATGCATAACTAACCACTTATCACATATTGTTTTATTTTGTTTCACTTGTAAACTAGGGTTTACTTCAAGAGGCTCAATGGGTTGCTCAATAAAGTATTTGGATAGATAATCAACTAAGCAAGTCCTCATACTCTCAATATGCCCTTCTCCACCAAATCAAGGGCAATATGGCCTCATATCAACTTCTTCAAAGATCAAGTTCATCTGGTCATGAAATTAGGGTTTCTCAATCTATGTCAACTACAATATTTGACTTTTGATCAAGCCATGATCTCAAGCCTTAGAAATTGATTCAAGACACTTAACTACACCCTTATAATCCTCTCATGATGTTCAAATGGCTCAAGAGATTGGTTTCATTGAGGATCAAGAGGTGAAATTCATCTGATGCATAAGTCACTAACTACAAAGTCAAACCTTTGACTTTAGGGTTTCTTTGGTTAAACATGAACTTTTCAAGTATAATTCGATGGAAATATGATTTGTGATTGGTTTTGGTCAAGAAAAATTAAGAGAATTGAGGTTACTTGAAAAAAGAGCAAGTTAGAAGAAAGTGAAATTTTTATAAGTCATGAAAAACCCTACTTTGGTGCTGACTTGCCAAAGTCATAACTTCCAATCTAGACATCCATTTTCTTTGATCCAAAGGTCAATTTGAAGAGCTCTTCCTATGCTACAACCTTTTCAATAAGGAGGAATTCCCAAAAAGTACATGGATTTCAAGTTATGATAGCATAAAGTTTAGAAAAACAAGAGTTTGGAATTTCATACTTAGAATTTTTTCTAAGTGTAGAATCCCAACTTGGAGGATGAGTTTTCAAAGCCTTATTTCTCATGGTCCCAAACTCCAAATCAATTTTTTTCAACATGGAGATTGTTCCTCTTTTTCCAAGTTTTCCATGAATAACAAGCACTCTTTTATTAGATCAATAAAACTCAAGTTATGGCCCTTCAAAGATGAGGTTTCAAAGTTGTCAAAAGTTCATAACTTAGAAAATTTTCTAAGTTTTCTTGGGACAACTTTTGCATTCAACTTCAACTCAATTTTCCTCATGCTTCCAAGCTTCTTTTCACTTTAATTTGAACATGAAAGTTGTTCACCTTGCTCCCTAATTTATTTTGAGCCAAAGAACTCATCATTTGAAGCAAAATTCATCAAGTTCTGAGTGCTTAAAGTTGGTGACATGAAGCTTAGGAACCAAAATGACATACCACATTTTCATGCACCATATGACTTTTCATGCAAGACATTCTTAGTGTACCTATTCCATACGCATCACCTCATATGTTGAGCTACAAAACATTGCCTAAAAAGTTCCCACATGCCTTGTACCCTTCATGTACCATTTTTCACATTTTTCCAAAAGAAGTAAACTTTCAAAACTTGCATCACAAGAATCCTTGCCTCCACCCTTACCATTTTGATTCTTCCTTGCTCCACTCGCAAAAACAACCAACAACACATGATGCTCATGTGTACAACTGCCATTTCACTTCATTTTTCCAATTTTTTTACAAACCACTAACCACACCATTAACCACAGTAAAACTTTCATTTAACCTCTCAAACCCTCATATATAAGCTAAAAAAAACTCTAGAGGAGGGAGGAGTACATTTATGTAGCCACGCATCACTCAAACTCTCTCGCTCTCTCTCTCTCTCTTTCCCTTCGAATCTGATTTTTCAAGGCTTGTCTCTCTTTTCTCTTGCTTCTACCTTCATCTATGAAGCCCTTCAGAGCTAGAAGAAGGAAGTTTTGAAGCATTTTGAGCAATATCAAGCAGCAGCAGAGCTACACATTTGGTAACTTTTCTTCAATCTGTTCTCAGTTTTAACTGGTGTTTTAGGTCCATGGTTGTTGTTTTTAGAGTCATATGATGCTAAAGTTCATGTTTGCATACTATTTGTGTTAGTTTGAAGATGTTACATAATGTGCACCAAGATTTCATGCTTGATTTTCATGGCCTTACAGTACATATAAATGAAAAATTAGCATATTCGTGTTCTATGTGAAAAACCAAGCAAAATGATGTAGAGGTTTTTGAGATTTGATGAGGTTCTAGATTTGCTCTGATGACCTCTCTTGGAGAAGACGACCGGAGCCCTAGCTCTGGTGTCTATGTGCATTTGTCTTCATGGCTTGGTTTGACTGTATGACTTGCTTGTGTGGCGCTTGTGTGGCCATTATGTGGTGCTGACATCGTTTAATGAAACGATTTGTTTCATCATAGTTTCCTTTCTTTTGTTTTTTTCCTGATTCATATGATCCCGGGCCTAGCCACTTTTCTTTTTTACACCACCTTTTGGATGGCCCAAAGCGCGCTTAGTTCATTTCCTTCTTTTTCCAGAATTTCTGATGCACCCCTTTTTTTCATTTTACTTTATTTATTTTATTTTATTTTCATTTTCCATTTTAAGTTTATTTTCAGTTTTCCTTTTATATTAAAAATCCCCAAAAATAATTTTAGACATTTTAATGTCTCTAAAATTTTATCACATTTTTATTTTATTTTAAAAATCTTTTTTCTATTTTATTTTGAATCATTTTTAAAAGGTGTGTCCATAATTACCCCTAGATTAGGGTTTTGTTTCTTGATGCCTTAGACATTTGTTCTTGAGCCAAGTTTTTTCAATCTTTTGAAACATGATATGATGATGTTTAAGTGTGCTTGCTGACCTTTGGTTATGATATTTGGTTTGCTTTTCATTTGACTTTTACGACCCTCGATTTATGCTCGACTAGTAGAACACCCTAAGCTTGTTGGTTGATTTTGTGTATGCTATTGTCCCTTTCTTTTAGAGACCTTTTACACCTACGTGCGCACACACACACACGCACACACACACACACACACACTTGAGTATATTTCCATGAGGTAGAGTCTTTTATTTGATTTTATTTGGATATTTTCTCATTTTTCATCGATGTGACAAGTTATGGTTAGTTTTTGAACATGATCATGCTTTGTTTTGACCTAGATTTTGAACTTTGTTTCTTATATGGATTCCTTTGATGCTCATTGGTCTTAATTGATATGAAACTCTATGTTTAATACTTTGACTTCCTTGGTTTCAATGTGTATTTCTTGCCCATTTGATGCTTTCACTTGTATTTGAATGTTTGAGACCTTTTGTGGTTGATTTGGGTTGGTGCATGCTTAATTCTTTGCTCTTGTTTTAGGTATGATTCTTGTAGAGTTTCTTTGACATATTGGTGTTTATTATGAGTTTGAAATCTTTGGTTTTGCTACTGGCCTATCTTGATTTCATGTTTTGACTTCCATGTTTGAACTATCTTTGATTCTTTTCTTATGAACTAGTTATGGCAAGCATGTGACCATTGTTTTAATACATGATTGATTCTCTTCTGCCATTTTCTTGATCATTTGATTGTTTTAAACATGGCGTGTTGTAGATACTGACTTTCATGAATTCTTATCTCATTTGATTCATTTAGTCTTTGAGTTTGAATTTTGATTATTGCTTTGACTTACAAATGTTTGCTACACCTTGTTTATTATCCTTCTAGCATGATTTGCATGATGATGTCCTATCTATTGAGCTTTTGATTTGCTTGAGTTGTACATGTTATTATTCATCTTACATTTTATGCTTGAGTTTCTTATCTTTCTCCTTTGTTGCCTACTTATGCCTTATTCCAAAGGAAAGGTTTCCCTTTGTTGACTCTATGTCATGTTTAGGATAGCCTAGCCTAGCTTTCTCCTTCCTCCCCTTTTCCTTTTTATCCTAGCCTTAGGATTAGAATTGTCTAACTCTATGTCAGTGTCATGGCTATGGACACTTACTTTTTCCTTCCCGTTTATCCTAGGCTTAGAATTAGAGTTGCCTAACTCTTTGTAAGTGTCATGGTTATGGACACTTCCTTCCCTTATTAACATAGCCTTAGGTTTAGTGTTTCTTAACTCTATGTAAGTGTCATTTCTATGGACACTTACCTCCCCCTTGAAGCCTTGATCACTATCAAGTGTTCCTCATCCATAATTAGGTGAACTACAAATTCTCTGATTCCGTCCTTGTTAGGATACGTAGGCACGAGATGCGATGCCTTAGCGAGAATACTTAGCAATAAACCCTAGGTAATACCTTAGCAACTTTTCCTTAGCAAAAAACAAATAACATAACACAAATACTAACAAGACGTTCCTATAGAGTACTACAGATACATAGGATGCTAACACCTTCCCTAGGTATAACCAACCCATGAACCTTAGATCTCTTAGCTTTGTTGTTACATAGCACACTTAGGGTTTTCTTCGATCTTTACCCTTTCCTTTGGATAAATTAAAGCTCGGTGGTGAACTTCGAAGATTTGTGATTCAAGTTAACTTAATAGCTTGATATCCAATTCTCATCGCAACATCAAACTCAGGTAAAAGATTTATGGGTTAGAGCAGAAGTGTATGATGAGTACTCTGCACAACATGAAGAAAGAAATGTTGTAGAAAAGGAGAGAAGCTTAAAGAGGAAATCAAGAGCACAAATGGGTTTAAAGGAGTTCAAAGGTATGGAAATAAGATATGTTGTAATGAGTCTGGATATCACTTTAACTCAAGAAAATATTGCTCAGCTAATTAGGGTTGGAAAATAAAGGAATGGTGATAATCATCAAAAAGGATGGAGGAGATTATGCCAGGGATATTAAGAAGGTACTCTTTAAAAGAAAGATGATTATGGAAAAGTGAAGAACATGTTTCTCGAGCAAAAGTTGTTGTTCAAAACTCTTATTGGTTGTTTGACTCCTCGAGAAGGCATTTCAGATCAAATTTCATGGGATCACAAGATGTTTCTTTGGTATCTATCTACTGGTCAATGATTAAATCTTCATGGTTATATTTTTCACCATCTATGTGAATCCATCAAGGACTCTACTAAGAAGTTCAAAAGAACAGTTCTTTATGCAAGGCTGCTTTTTGAAATTTTATATCAATGTAAATTGATTAACATACTGATGGAATTTGGAGCTACTCAAGACTTGGATAATACCTATGGGAGTGTGTTATCTGCATCAGTTATGGCTCACATGAAAGAGAGAAGGAACAAGGATATTGTAATGATTACTAATCCTATCATAGTCAGGAAAGATAGAAGAAGAGCTTTTCTAGATTATCCTTTACTGACCAAGGAAGATTGTCCCAATGTCATCAAATTTCTCCTGGAAGAAGCTAAGAGGGAGTATGGTGTACCATTACTCGTAATCAACTTCATGATAAGTGCTCTTATGTTTATAGTCTTAGAGGAAAAAGAAAAAGGAAATAACTCAGAGTAGATAAAGAATAAGAAAATGAAGAATCAGATACTCCTATTCCTGCTAAGAAGAAACTATTGGGAGATTCTCAAAAGGCAGTTCAGAAGGAGGAAGAAAGATTTATTCAGAAGACTAGAAAGAAAAATGATCTATACAGCTCCAAGAAGGCCCTAAAACATGAAGTTGAAGAACTCATAGAAATTACTGAGATTCGGCCTACCAAGACTGGAGGAGGAGGATCTAGTAGTAATTTGAATAAAGTATCTACACCAAAGAAAAGGAAGTTGGTGAAGTTGAGTCAGTTGGAAGAAGAAGAGGAAACAAAAATCTCTCATGTCGTGAGGCAAGTTGGCAATTTCATGACAATAGTAGTCAAGAGAAGTATGGAAGTCCTATAAGAAGAATTAATTAAGAAAAATCATGTTGATGACTCCATAAAGGTTTAAAAAATAGCATGGAGGTTTTAAGAGAAAATCTAGAAGAAAAACTTGAGTCTATTTTGAAATTTGCAAGAAGGATTCATATGCTATTCAAGAGTCTAGAGATCATGGTATTAAGGAAGTAGAGGAAGATGCTTCGGAGACAGAAGTGGAAACAGAGTCTACAGAAAAGGATGATGGATCTAGAAATTGGTTAAATGAGAATCCATATAAAAGTGGCAAAGAGTTATAAGTTGCAGAAGAACTTGTTTCGTTGGTAGCAAGATCAGGTACTGAGGTTGAACCCATTCTCTTTAATCTTAATTCTTCACTAAGAAAGTCACATTCACCATCACCTGCTAAATCCAACCAAATCTCTACCTTTTCCATGAAGCCCTATCAATTAATCATCCTTATAAACACATATTTTTCTTTACTTTCAAAGACCTCTCCACTGAAAACACCAGACAATATTGTTTCATCACTTGACCAAACCATTCAAGACATTAATGCTAGCATTCAAGAAGGCTCACCTTGACCAATTCTTGGTAAAGAAGAAAGTACTTTGGATTCTAAGCCTCTTAATTTTGCATCACCTTCAAATAGATCCACCAGAACTATTTCAAATCAACCTATTCAGAACTATCTTAATGATGGGCCTGAGTATGTTGAGTCTGAACCAATATCAGAAAAGAAATATCCAAGACCAGCCCTTACCATCAACACATCAAGAAACTACCCAACACATATCTCCGTCAAATCATTCTTTAAGCAAAGAATTCTCAGCTGAATCTGTTCATGAAACTCTACAAAAATATTAAACAAACACATCCAAACCATCTCAGCAGATAACCAACTTTCAGCCTTTACCCACCATGTACTTTCTTAATTAGAAGTTTTTAAGAATGGGTTATATAATGAGGCAAAAAAATTAATAGAATAAGGATTCACATCTACTGATTTTGTGGCTTATGATGTAAAACGGAAAAGCTTCAGAAAGTCTGTTAACTCGGTCATTCAAAGTCTGAAGAACTTCTCAACAAAGAAAGTCACTACAACTAGCCAGAAGCAACTGCTCAATCTTGAAGCTAAAGTAGCTTCAGTTGCTGAATGTTAAAAGTTTATGAAGATTCAGATGGCTAGTAATCAACTCTCAGTGGATGCTCAATTCAAGTCTATTATTGTGAGGCAAGAAGAAATTGGTTCTGATCTTAAGACAGTCATAGACTTATTGAAGAAATCGTAGGTCTAGGATGTAGAACCTGTTTATGTGCTTTGGTGACTTGTTTATGAACCTTTGTATATTTTTCTTGTGAACTTATCATGTTTATGTTTGTTTAAGCGTTGTTGTTTCATATATGTTATTCTTTATATTTTCTTTCTCTCTTGACAATTTAAAGTAAATGAATCTTGCTTTTGTTGGCTAAATTATTTGACAAACTGTAAAAGAGAAATTTTATTGGAATTTAAAAATTACATGAGAAAAGATAAGACAGTACAATAAATTAGCCTATTCTTAGTCTTCTTTGTTGCTTTAGTCATCTTTCTCAGTGTTACCAACAAATTCCTTCCATGATTAATGTTTTGCTTTCTCATCTTCAGAAGAAGGATCTTTAGGAGCAATTATGTGCTCTCTCGATCTTGAAGAATGTGCTATGTAGGCATTCAATCTGGTTTGAACACATTTCTCTTCCTTTAGCTTCTGTTTCTCATTTTTCACATCTGCATGAAGTTGTGAAGAAAGTTCCTAAATTGCCAAGCATTTCTCTCTTGCTACTTCAGCCTTCTTCAGAAATTCAAAATCTCTTGTAAAATCATGTTTCTAACTCTTATGAGGAATTTGGTTATGAGATTTTCTCTTCATAACTAGTTTTTGTTTGGAGTATTTTTTAGAACTGGATGGATTCTCGAGGATACCATTTTGATATGCTTTTATAGCGAACTTTAAATATTCATTAAAGTACATGTATGGAATATGTGCATTATTTCTATCCAATATTTACTTGACTCTGACTACTATAAACCCTATAAAGCATCTTTGACCATCTCGTGACATTGTACATTTGCTTATCATTTGCTTTGACTGTCACCTCTCGTATCTTTTTCTTTTGTTTCTAAATATTTTTTATGTGAAAAAAAGAGGAGAAAGATATAGAAGTATTTAAATCTGAATTAATACCATTCAGATTCAAAATTCAAAAGAATACTTTAATTTATGTTATTTTCTGCTATTTTGGTTATTTTTTATTTTGGTGATCTTGCACGGGTGTTATATTTTAATTTTCTTGTATATAGAACTAAGGGAGAGCTTACAAACCTCAACCTTGGACTATTAGACTCAGAGGGAGCTTAAAAACCTCACACTCTGATGTTGCTTAGAGAATTAAAATATTTTTTCTTGATAATAGTACTCAGGGGGAGTTTACAGAACTCAACCTTGGACTATTAGACTCAAGGGGAGCTTAAAAACTTCATACCCTGATGTCGCCAAGAAAATTATAACTGCCCAAGATTATCCTTTAAATACTTATGTTTCTCATCATAAAAAAGGGGGAGATTGTTATAACAAGATTTGTTCATGACATATATATCTTCGGTTTTGATGATAACAAAGTATTAAAAGAATAATGGTATTAACTAATGTGTGTTCCAAGTATGCAGGTTCTAAGGCTTGAAAAGAAGGCATTAAGAATCTGATATAAGGATGCATTTAAGAGGAGCTAAGTTACTAGCTTCTGATGGATCAAAATATGAAGAATACTCTGTAAGTGATGTCTGGCGTAGGCTCTAAAGCTGAAGACCTCAGTATCAGAAGAGCAACATATTGTCTCTATACTAAGTTAATGTATCACTTTCTGGTGAACATTCAGAATTAGTAATAAAGCTTCAATTATCTGTATTGCAGAAAGCAAGTTGCATTGTCAAATTAGCTTGTCATTTAGAGTCTACTTTTCATAAGGCTCAAGAAGAGTTGGCGTGCTTTACAGATATCTACTCTGAATAGCTATATAGTACAAGATTACATGGAAGACTGTCGCTACGCGAAAAATGACACAGAGTCGCCACCGAATTTTATTTATCCCAAGGAGGGAAAGGGAAATAGCGATAAAACCTTTGGGAAAAGAGCATGGTCATCGCAACCAAGTCTTAGGGTTCGAGAGTCGGTTATGCGAAGGGAAGGTGTTAGCACCCCTCACATCCATCGTACTCGATGGGAACCTTCTAGGTTATTTAGCATGAATGGGTGTTTTTATTATTAAAAGTGTGCTTGCTTAAGGGAAAAGAGGGGGTTGGTTTTTATTTTAATGCTCGCCAAGGATTGTGGCCCTTGTGCCTACATATCCTCACTTAAGAGAAGTGAAGAATCAGAGCTCCGTAGTTCGGAGGCTTGTAAAATAGTTGTTTGTTGGTTGATTTTATACCTTGAAAAAGGGTTTTGGGATTGATGCCCTAACGCGAAAAGAAGTTTGATGAGTTGATGTTATTTTTAGGTTTTTGAAAAGAAATTATTCTTAATTAGGATTACACAAAAAGAACTTTGGATAGAGATGAATGTTTCGAATAACCAAGTCGAGTGCCTTGTATTCAAAACATTCGGAACGAGTGTAGGAGGGTTCCATTCTCATTCCTTCTCCACCACTTTAAAGTTTATGGTGTATGACCCCAATTGTATCTTTATTGTGTTTTGGATTTTTTATTGAAAAAAATATCACTTGATGTTTGGTCAAGGGTTTTATTGTTTGTAAAATTATTTGAAGTGATGTGAACAAGGTCGACGGCGAATGCACAAGGCGGTCGACTTACAAGGTCGAAAATGGCTCGATGAGAATCGAGAGTTTGTTTTCTTAAAAAGGGTGTTTTGGAACCAAAGGTCAAAAATGACCAACAATAAAATATCCACATACAAAGGCCATGTAAACACAACGGGTTAGTCGGCTGGAGTCAAAACACACATAAAAAACGGAATGAAAATTTTAACGTAAAATAGCAAAAAAAACGTGAAAAAACAGGGGCCTAACACGGCCCGTGTCAGGAAGTGCCTACAACACGGGTTTTTGAGGCAACAGGGGCCAGACACGGCCGCCCGTGTAAGGACCTATGGGAGATACGCGTGAAGAAAACTTTAAACAGCGAGCTAACACGGCCACCCGTGTCATCCCTGCTGGGTGAAAAATCTGATTTATTTTCTTGTTCTCTTCCTTTCTTGGGGTTCTTACAAAGGTTTCTTGGTCCTTCTTAGGACCTTACACAAGGTACACAGCATAAAAACACTTAACAGAGATAATAAATGACAACAATGCAAAATATAAAGAGAGAAAACTTTGAAGAAATGGATACCCAAGAGTTGTTACCCTTCTTGCAAAAACCTCCACTGATTTTGGTTGGGTGTTCTCTTCACTCTTCACTATATGCTTTGATGGTTCTGCTTCTCAATGGTTCTCTTGTGTCTCTATGCAACTCTCTTGACTTTACTGGTTTTCTTTCTCTCTATTTTTCTGGTTTTCTAGGGTTTCTTGCTCTATCTATTTTTCTATCTCAATGTGTGTTTAATGCTGAATCTCTCAATGTTTCTCCATGTTTCTTTTTCTCTCAATGTGTAGTGTATATTGAATGTTGAATGTGTACAACCCCCTCTCCTTCTTATCTCAGCCCACTAGGTTTTCCCTTCTCCCAAAACATCAGATTTTTTATGGGGTAATGTCTCTTGCCACTTTCCTCATGTCACTCTCTTTTTTTCCATTTCCATGTATGTTGCTATGCTGCACTTTTTTGCACTACTTGCCCATGCTGTCTTTTTTCTGCTACACTTTGTATCTTGCACACATTTTGTTGGTTTGTGTTTGGACATCCCCTTTTGGTCAATGCTAACCTTTGGACAAAATTTTGAAATTCTGATTTTTAGATGCATTATCATGTGCTATTCCCTTGGTCTTGTGAAATGCAATTGATTTTGTGATATGAGGCAATTTGCCACCTCTTGTATAGGGCTGTTTTGGATCACATTCAAATTGCCCATGGTTAAACATGCATAGTCTTGATCTTGAAACATTCCAATGTTGAATTAGCTCTTAAATATTTTCCTTGGATGTTTGTGGGCATAATGTGGAACATGAAAACTTGATGGGGCATGAAGGGTACCATTGCATGAATTTGATTAGAGACTTGAATCAAGACTAGAAATAGATTAATTTCTAAACATTGCTTAGAGTTGGAGATTTTGTAACAAATGGCATTCTTGTAATGTCATGAAATTTCTCTTTGTAATATTCTAGTCTTGAACTCATGAATCTTGAACTTTGAATGATGGATTTCCCTTATACCATTATTTGGAATGAATGAAGTCTTGAATTATGCACTTGTGATCTTGACTCATTCTTTGAAATTTTGAACTCCACTTGATAAAGAATTTGAAACAAAGTTGGATGAAGATATCTTGAATTAGGCCTTGCATTTCATGTTCATTAGGAATATTGATCTTGAATATCCTAATATTTTTCAAGTAACTTCTCCTTGAAGGAATCTATATGAGTATACTTTCCAACTTGAACCAAACCCTAGATGATGAACTTCTCTTCAATGTAACCCATGATAGGCAACTTCTCTTGTTTGAAATGGAAAGCAACAAACCAACCCAATCCTTACCTTGTAAATCCACATGCTTGATATGCACTAGAACGATGTATGATATGACAAATTTAGGGTATGAAAGGCTAAAGGTGAAAATGAGGGTGTGACAGAGACGCAATGGTGAAATATGTTACACAATGTATTAATATCTCTTGGTGTATCTCTCTTCAACGTCTCTTGTACTATGGAGAAACAAATACACTTGTTCAAGTTATCTCTTCCAACGTCTAGTCTTCTACAACTGCTATCTAAGCTAATGAAGATTCAAAATGAAGTCTTCAACAAGGAGAAATCCAAAGGCAAAAAATAGAAGGAAAGCCAAGAAGGATAGATGTGTTCCACACTTCTGTCTGGATGGAGGAATAACAAGATCATACAATAAGCAACACAATCGAGTATGCAGAATTTCAGTTATATATTATAAATTGTAATAAGCCTTAAGAGTTCTTAAACATTGAATATATTAGAAATCTTAACTGCTTAAAGGTCTTTGTTAAGGTGATTACCATGTACCTCTGATTTTGCATCAAATACACCTTGTTCTCTATTCTGCTAAACATGATTATTTAGTAGTTTAGATAAAGTATTTTGCTATGTGCTTGAGCATTAAAGTCTCTTGTTGAAAATCTTAAGCCAAGTAAGTCTTCTGCTATGTGCTAGAGCATTGAAAGTATTGATCAGTTGCTAATTAAGTAGAAAGTCTTAGACTGTGAGTTTAAGTAGAATGTATTAGACCTGAGGGCCTTGAGCATATTTCTTGGGTTCGTGGAACCTGAGCAAGGAAGTCTTGAGTTCGTGGAACTTAAGCAAGGAATTCTTGGGCCTTAGGGGCTTGAGAAGAAGTCTTAGATTCATGGAATCTAAGCAGGTAAGCTTTGGACCGAGGGTCTGAATAGAAGTCTTGAGTTTGAGGGGCTTAAGCAAGGAATTCTTGGGTTCGTGGAACCTTAGCAGAAGCCTTAGGATTTGAAGATCTAAGCATGAAGTCTTGATCAGGTGTTCATTAATCAAGGAAGTCTTGGACCGAGGTTCTGAGCAAGGAAAAGTTGTATACTTAAGTGTATAAGCAGTTGTAATTAAATTGATTATAGTGGAAATCTCTTGTGTTGTATGAGGACTGAGTTACTCTCAGTTAGGGAGGAACCATGATAATTTTATTGTGTTTTTCATCTGTTTATTTACTACTGTTATAATTCATTGCATCTGTTATCAGGTTCTGAATCTTTGTTTAGAATCTGAACTCTGTTCATAAGTATAAAATGATTTGGGAAACAAAATTCAACCCCTTCTTCTTGTGTATTTTTCTCACCTTCAAAATTTGCTCAAAACTCTGGACCTAACTCTAAACTTGTCTAAATTCAAAATAGCATAAAAAATTAAAGACTTATGATAAAATTATGAAAATCTCTAGTTTAAAAGATATTTGAACCCTCTTTCAAACACACTTAATCGTACTTATAACAGAGTTATGAAACTCTAGTTCTACTAGTTTTGGTCCAGCCCTATCGCAATAGTTTCTGCATAAACTCTAAAACAAAATATCTGACTTCAAAATAGCACGAAAAACTATATACCTATCATAAAATTATAAAATTATCCAATTTAAAAGATCATTAAACCCTGTTTCTAACTCAACTGACGACATCCTAAAAGAACTTATGAAACTCAAGTAACGCATAAAACATGATGACCAACGTAGAACTGAAATTGACCATGCCTCTGGTGTAAAAACCAGCAAGTTGTTACTATTTTAGTGCACCTAGACCCAATATCTCTAATTCAAAATAAATATTATTGCGTTATATTTCTAACACTTTGATCCATGCCTCAATCTAAATCCTGAAACTTAAGTTATGCGTGAAATAAGGCGATCAATCCCCTCCTATGTCTACCTGCGATTTTATGCGCTTTCCTCCCTATTGAACATATTTCAAAACTCACCCCCACCTATTTGAGTTCTAACCACCCCCAAAGACATACTTATTAGACTTCAAATAGGTATATACCATGATTTAATTATTATTAGGAAAATTCGCACCAAAGGGTACAAACACGAATCATCACACAATTACAAAGCAAGGCAGAAATCCAAAAATAAATAGTTATTCATAACCTTATATAAGTTATTAAAAAACATGGCTTCAACAGGGTTAAAACATTAACCTTTCCTTTTCAAAGGAATCAACATATGTATCAAATTACAAGAATGCACACAGATCACTCAATAGAGCACAAAAAAAACATACAACAACACAATAAAACAGAATTTACACAATCCCTAATGAGAGTAAAGGTCTCTCTTCTCTACTCTTTCATGCTAAACACTCATATTGAAAGTCCTTTCTCCCTCCTTACCTTAGGTTTCTTGCAATAATGATTAATTAAACAACTTTTATGGATTCGTCTTCTCAAACCTAGCTCTCCTTCCCAAAAGCCTTGTTCTTCGTACCTCTTGTTTTTGCGTACTATCAGATTCTCTAAAACCTAGCTTTCTCCCTACTTTTAGAATTTATATGGTTCTCCATATTTTCTAAAATTATAGTTTTTTCTCAACTTATTACTAGCTTCTCTCCTTTTGCCTTATATTTTTCTCAATTCACATAAATGTACCAAAACTCCTATTTCAGTATTTCACCAAATTTTCTTATTTTATTTCCAATAATAATTAAAATTCTAATTATTATAATTATTTTCTAATTTATTCTACCATTTTCACTACACCTCAATAACATATAATCATATAATTTTATTTAAAGGCAAACCAAAGACTAAATAATTAAATAAAAATTCTAAATAATACAATTAAATAATTTAATCGAATTTGGGATGTTACAATCTATAACTATGATGGCCTGGCTGAATCTGGTATTGATTTGTTTGATGAACATTAGGTGGAAGAACCAGATCACAATATGGATGCAGACATGGTTGATTCTCAGCATGATAATGAAGACCCTTCTGAATGGCAAGGTTTTGCAGACACACATGACGAATCACAAGATTAGGGCCAGTGGCAACTAAACTCATGGACTTAGTATGGAACTACTTACGAAAACCCCTCCGATATTGGCTCATCTCGTGAAGAATCATCCATTATTACCATACTCGACAACGTGCGTGTGGAGCAACAAGAGTGCCATGAATAGGATTCTCGTAGGCGTGATGAGTTTAAGGCCTCTTAAGAGAAGCATTTCATAGTAATTCATGATCATATGATTGCCCAAGATGACACTTTTCACAACTTTTCCTTGTATGATATAGAACAATTCAATGAGGTTCGTCATAACATAGCTTCAAACCATGCTACAACTGAAGTTGCCATCCGCGAAATGATTCGTGATCAAAATGACAACCATCATCACTATCTTCAGTTTTACCGGGAGATGTGTGATGTGATGGATGGTGAGCATGGTGTTTATTGGTTCTGTGGTAGAGGTAGAGGTCGTGGTCGTGGTCATTAGTTGGGCATCATTGTGGACCTAATTTTTTTCTTATGCATGCTTTTCTGTTTTAGTGTGTTTATGTTTATTGTGTTATGTTATTACAACTTTTTGTGAGAATTGTGTAACAGATATCATCCTTTTTTACTATACTTGGTTATTTATTTATGTTTAAGCATTGTTTCTATTTGATGTGATTATATGTAAGCGCACGTTATTGCTGGTTATTTATGGTTGTTTAATCTTTGTAACACCTCTGAGTGCACATTATTGTTGTTGTGTAATTTTCATGATACTTTTCATGATTTCCGTCTTTGTCTCTTTTTGATGTTGACAAAGAGGGAGACGTACAAGGTTTATATGATGTACATATTTAGGGGGAGCTTTTGCCAAAGAAACTAAGTGCTTTATATGTTTTTCCATCATCAAAAAGGGAAAGTATATGAGTGAAAAATACTCTTATATATGTTTTGAATGATGTCAAAATTAGGCAGCTTAGTACTTTGTGTATATTGGACCTTACCGTTTTGTCTATATGTGCATCATTGTGAGGGAAAACCTCATAGTTAGTTATACTTGTTTTAATGATGTCAACACTTAGATAGGTAGAAACATGTACTTTGGACGGTATCATTGTGTCACATATGCATACCTTATTCCTCTTGAGTCAAACATCGGTCAAAAACATTATTTAATATATAGAAATTGTTCAATATATGCTCCATATAGGTTTGGACAGGTTTGTCTAGCTTACTATATGGTGGAGTATCTCAAAAGTAGCATTATACATGAAAATATGCATTTTTGCGTATTTTGTATCTTTGAGTCAACTCAAACTTGTTCCGGTCAACTCATACAGATAGTATTTTGCATGGTCTACTCTCAGGAGTGCTCGTGTCGACTCTTCGGTCAACTCATATTGTGCCCATTTCTGTCTGTCTAATTTTGTATGCTTTGCGTCGATGCATGACTTGTTCCGGTCGATGCAAGGTGTTGTTTTCTGCATAATCTGAAATTCGAGTGAGCTCAGATCGACCCTTCCCTATGTATAGGTCGACCGCTCGCGCACTTTTAGTTAAGTTTCTGTTATGTGAAACTGTCTAGGTGGTTGTTATGTTGGTTAATTGTTTTTGACTTGTATATATAGTGAGTTAGCTTTTTCTTTAATGAACAAGAAAAGTGAAAATAGACATTGATTTTATTCTCATCATCTTCATTCTCTTTCTTGCATTTTCTTAACAACTACACATAATCATTTTTGTTGTACATTCTGCATTTTAGAGGTGATAACGTCCAAACATAAGATTGGTGTAATCGGGTTTGGGTTGAGAAATCGGTGGATTTTCTTGAATAAAACCGTTAGAGTTTTGTCCTCCAAGAATCTTGGATTTTGAGGGGTTTTTTGCACGAATCGGTCCATCACAGATTCAGCTGAGCGAAGGTAATCAAAGAATGGGTTATTCTGTCAGTTTAGTAGCAGTAACTAGAGGATTGTGAGAGGAGGATTTGGGTTCGAAGCGTTGGTGATTAAAATCAGTCAGGCAAGATTTGAAGACCGTGGGGTTGTTCAAAAAGTGTACCGTAATCGGAGGTTTATTCATCGCATTCGAAGGACTTGATTCAGCTTGAATCAAGGGAAGAGAAGGAATAAGCTCTGTATCAACAATTGGGTTTGATCGTTTGAATTCTATTGCTTCTCTTGTAAATATTTACCAATAGGTTATATATACACAGATCTCAATTCTATTTTTAGAATTGAGGGCAGACGTACCCCGAGCGAGGACGGCGGGGGAACTGCCTCAACAATTGGTGTTCTCTCTTTATTTTTCAATTGCTTAATTTCTGAGTTTGTGTGCAAATAATTTAGTTATTCAAAATTCTGATGTGTGTAGTGCTGGACCATTTTTAGAAGCCTATTACAATCCTTGATTGTAATTGAACACTTACGCACTTCACTCACATATTGGAATTCGCTTGTGGTGCCTTGCACACCAAGTGTTTGACTAATTGTGTGAACAACAAACGCTTGTGATGTCTTTTCAATTTGGTTATATTTTTCTAGCATTGGAAATAGTCCAACCTCATAGTGAATAAATTTTGGTTGATGTGTGTTCAAATTAGTGATTCTTAATCTCATTTTTATCGAATTTCATAGGCTTTGTGTATATCCGGTTTTTCGGTAAAGGTTCATTTTAGACGAATATAGTTCCACGGCTGCTTCCACCTAAGAACTTTTTAAAACCAAATATTGGTAGCGCCGACTCTGTTTTTAACAAGTGATCTATTCAACCCCCTTCTAGATCTGCACCATCGTCTAACAAGTGGTATCAAGAGTAACATTTCTTTCCGTGCTTCACATATAACTTCTTAGAAAATGGATAGCGAACCAAAAGGCTTATAATAGAGCACCTGTTCTCAAGGATGAAAACTATAGTTACTGGAAAGACCGTATGCACGTGCATATAAATTCCATTGACAAGAAGGTATGGAATGTTATATTGAACGGTCCTATGGAAATAACCATGACCGATGAAAATAACATGATCATGCCTAAGCCTGAAGCACAATGGAATGATGAAGATGAGAAAAAGTACAATTACGATTAGAAGGCTGAAAATATTTTGATCTCCTCCTTGAGAGTTGATGAATACTATAGAGTTTCCCATTGTTTGACTGCTAAAGCTATGTGAGACTCATTACAAGTTGGCCATGAGGTAACAAATGATGTCAAACTAGCTAGAATCAATACTTTGACACAAGAGTTTGATCTCTTTCACATAGAGCAAGGGGAAACCATTGCTGACATTCAAAAGAGATTTTCTCACCAAATCAATAGACCAAATTCACTTGGTAGACCAGTTTCTAATGATGTTGCTACTAACAAAGTCTTAAGATGTCTTATCAGGGAATGGCAACCAAAAGTCACTGCCATAAAGGAAGCAAATGATCTTATGACTTTGGACCTTACAACACTCTTTGGAAAGCTTCAAGAACACGAGCAAGTGCTTCTTAGTCTCAAGCAATTTGAGAAAAGGGAAAAGAAGGAGAAGACCAAAACTGCGGAAAAGAAGTCTATAGCTCTAAAGGCTTCTTGTTCAAAGTCTTATGCAAAAGAGCTGAGTGATTGCGACTCGAGTGATGACGAAGATGACAAAAAGAATGAGGATATGGGGCTGTTTATGAAGCGATACAATCGCTATGTAAAGAAAAATGGTATCCAACACTCCAAAAAGAATCTAGTCAATTTCAGAAAACAACCAAGGTCTTCTAAGAATGAAGACAACAAAGGAAGTAAAGTTAGAGGGTCGTGCTTCAATTACGGAAAAGTCAAACACTACAAGTCGGATTGTCCTTTGATAAAAAAGGACAAAGGAAAGGAGAGTAATCAGTCACATAAGAAGCAAGTTAAGTCTAGAAGAGCTTACATCGCATGGGAAAGCGATAGCGAGTCATCTGAGGATGATAATTCAAGTGACGAAGAAGAATCAGTCAACCTTTGTCTCTCCGTTCATCAAAAGAAGAAAAACAAAAAGGTATGACATGCAAAATACGAAAACTCTACTAGATTGTCTCATTCCGAATTACAAACTGCCTTTGATACCTTACACCATGAAGCCAAGGAAGCCTTTAAACGGCTGGCCTCA
Organism: Lathyrus sativus; assembly: GCA_963859935.3. Lineage (NCBI taxonomy): Eukaryota > Viridiplantae > Streptophyta > Magnoliopsida > Fabales > Fabaceae > Lathyrus > Lathyrus sativus. The sequence goes on from OZ012739.1 coordinate 312,793,999, forward strand.
AACAAACAAATTTTTGCTCATTTGAAGTAAAAGATCCTCGATTCCGAAAGAAAATTGGAGGCTCTAAAGGCATCCATAGTGGAAGGAACAAAGGTGGATTGTGAGGAAGAAAAAAATAGATGGGTTAACTTCGGGTGTGATACTTGTTATATTTGGCAAAATGAGGTTAGAACTCTCAAGGTCAAACTTAACAAGGCTCTAGAACCTAAAATGTGGTCAGAAATCAAGATAGCAAAAGTGATACAAGAGTTAACCTTACTTGCTTGTATTGTTGCAAGAGGGGTCACACCATTGGCCAATAAATGAATTAATTAATTCAAATTCAATTTGAACGAGATGTCTAAATCAAATTTTATTAATCAATGAATCAATATTATATTATATGTTATAAACATATTCAATCGCTATAAAGATGAACCAAATGACTTAATATATTTCAAACTTAAGCTCATACGAAACTAAAAGAAGATAGGGAAAAATAAGAGTTCAATTGTGTTTATATTGGTTCAACTCGTCTATCCTCGTGTTGCTCCTAATTCAGTATCCAATGGCAAGCTCATCTGATAATTTTAATACAATCAAGTTATCAGATGTTGAAGTTAAAAATAAAACTAATATCTATATTCTGAATTTTTCCTCTTTTGTTGTACAAGCCCACATGACTCAAATCCTTTATACCTTGACTCAGTCTTGAATGTTCTCTTACTCAACTCCAAGATCTTCTCCAAGCATTTGTTCTAAAGTGGTTTTCACTCGACCCTATCGGTCCCTTGTCTGTGCTCTTGGTCTGTCTAAAAGAACATAAATTCTTTCTTTTTGCTTCTATTTGATTGTCAATCCAAGAAACACCGCACAATTTGAATCTTGATCTACAACTCAAAAACTTCAAAAATATTAGCAATAGATGAACCTCCTCTACGATAGATCTCACATTCCCTAAAAATTGAGAAGTAGCAAAAATTGTAATCTTGATAGAGGTTGAAGATGAGTTCATATGGAATCATAAATTGTGAAAATTTATATTTTGAAAGATAAACTCAAGTTTTAAAAATCTTTCAAAGTTATGATGCGTGTTTTGAGAGAATGACAAAAATGATTTGTATATGTGCTTGAGATTATGCACTAAAAATTTGTAAGAAAGTCCTTTTTATCTGAGTCAAGAGAAGTGAGTATGATTTGATTTGATTGAGAAAATTATTTGAATCAATAACTTAAAACCTAGTTTTTGGCCGTTTGATTTTAGTTAGTGATTCACGTCAAGGAATCATGTGATATGAATCAAGATGGAAGAATCAAAATTCAGAATTTGAGATGAATTATTGATTCAAATAAGCCTTCAGTGTCATTTGAGTCAAGCTTTTCCTAATTTGAATAAGGAATTCTTGTGATTATAAACACGCTGGTAGTGGAAAAATATGGTTTTCACATTCATTTAATGGTTTGAATCATGCATAACCTTGATTCAAATCACACTTCACAAAGTTGATATTTTAAGAAAAATAAAGTGTTTGATTAAATTTAAGCTAGTATAATATTAATCACGCATTCATGCGATTCTTGACTCAAATATTGGAATAATTTGACTTGAACTATTTTGCATCAATGCTTACATAAGGGTTGAATTTATGCATGCGAAATACGAATCAAGAAATTATAATCAATTTTAAGATATGCATAAAATCTAACTTAGAGAAAACTCAATTATTAAAACGATAAACGATAAAAGATAATAAATAGCACAAGCAGCAAAACCAAAATCCTATAGAAGTGGCAAAACCAAAACAATAAAAGATAATACAACGAGACTCCTTTATTTTGTATTAGGATTAATGTCACCAAATTAATCTCCACCTCAACCACTAAAACATAAGAAGGTGCATTAGTGTTAAGTAGGGGTGACAAAATTGATGGATTGGATAGATATGAATTGGATTGTTAATGAATGGATCAAAGCAATCTATTAATCCATTAACAATCCACTAAACTCTCTTAATAAAAATCCAATCCAATCTATCCATTAAAAGATAAAATCCATCTAATTCATCTATTAACATATTTCTAATGGATGAATATCCATCCATACAAAAAATTAATTTAAAAATTCTTAATTTAATAAGTGACAACATAATATCCAATGGATTTATAAAATGAGATTGATGGATTGAATCCATCTATATGAGTTAGTGGATGGATTGGATCAAATCCGTTAAATTATTTTTTATCTTATGGATGGATTGAATGGATAAATTATTGGATGGATAAATTATTGGATGGATTAGATGGATATTATTTAAATGGATTTCATTGCCACCTCTAGTGTTATGTATAGTCATTCTTCAATCGACGCTGATGCACATGTTCAACTTACAAATATGTAATTTCAAAAAAACAATGACGTGAGAACCATATTCTTGAGTACTATAGAACCTATCGAGTTACAAGCTACTTAGCTAAACTTGCTCGTAATTTTTATCAAGAATAATTTTCTATAATAAATTTGATAAGATTGCAGCAACTGCACCATATTTCGACTCGAACAACTCGTATAACTCCGGGAACCTGTCACGCAGAGGAACAGATTCAATCTATCTAGCATGCCATAAAGAAACACAAGAACCATCTCCCACTTTGTATGATACTTGCATCAAGAAAGAATCATCCTTTAATGAATGCCCAATCTTCAATAGATCTTTCCACCACAGTGAATGACCATGAGCATTACTAGTGACCTATAGTAACATGAAAATCTTTTTACAGTTGCCAAGTTAGGTTTCCAAATTGAATCATAATCTTCATGTATAATTTTCTACACACCCATTTTGTCAATAAGGCCCTGTTAAAAGTTGCAATATCTTTAATTCTTAGACCTTCCAACTCCTTTGATTTGCAAATATCATTCCAACTCCTCAAATTATTCCAAATTTCAAATATCGTCAAACCACCTTTTACACTACACCTCATCTTTCTTACCTGGCATTGGATAAGCTATCTCTACACATCAATAACTTAAAAACGGGACAAAACTAAACACTGAAAAAACAAAGCTGTAACACCAAGAACAATATTGATGATATCCAGAAACCAAACTAACAATCATAAAAAGACATGTTATAAGGGTCCCTAATCCAAGGATTTAAACCTCAACAACGATGTTTTTCCTGAAACACACATACAGAAATAGTGTACACACCTATGTGTCAATTAAGAGTAACAATAATTTTTTATCTATAAAGCATTGTTGTTGCATGAAGATGACGCTATGTGTTGTTTAAAATATTTGATAATGAATCAATTCTCATTGGCAAAGGGGGTTGGAATTTGTAACCCAAACTTTATAGATTGAGCTGAAAGTCAAACACTAGAAGAGATAAAGCTTTTGTCATCTTTGGAAAATTCTCGATGCTACAATGATGTTTCCAATATCATTGTTGCGTATCATGTTACTAAAATATATAATGAATAATATATTAGAGTAATTAAAAAAAGGTCAAATTAAATTTGTCTTGTGTTTTTTTATGTACCAACGGTAAATATGATTCTCATTATACAAATATTTGTCTCTTATTTGTTTATATTTATCGATGTTCGATTTCTTTTATATATATATATATATATATATATATATATATATATATATATATATATATATATATATATATATATATATATATATATATATATATATATATATATATATATATATATATATATATATATATATATATATATATATATATATATATATATATATATATATATATATATATATATATATATATATATATATATATATATATATATATATATATATATATGTGTGTGTCTCGTGTTTTTTCAAATGATTATCATTGACTAATATTTGTCCTGTCTTTTATATGAAGTTGTAGTAAATATTTGTCTAATACTTTTTATTTAGCAATATAGTGTTTTTTAGATACATGACAAATATTTATCTAACTTTTTATATAATTATAAATCTGAATATTTATCTATTTTTTATTTATATATTAATCAATGATAAGTAACTTAAACAAAATTGAAGTGGGGAAATTATAGATAGCACATAAGTCTTCATTTTTATTGCAACAATATTAAATGAATATTAACTATAATTATTTCTTAAGTCACACTCTAATTAAAATAGAGTTTTACTATAATACACTCACTTGTTTTTATGATGGTGTGTTTTAACAATATATACTTTAGGGTGTATTTAATAAATTTTTATTTATTAATTGATAACACACTCTTTTTAAAAATTAAATAGGTGTATTTTAAAAAATGCCTATAGGAAATGATAACTTACACCCACTTATTTTTTAGAAGGAATATTTTAGTAACATGCACCTTAGGGTGAATTTAATCATTTTTTAATTAAAGTTTATTAAAACGCACCTTCTTAGAAGTAAGTGGATGTATCCTTGTAAAATCTATTAAAATATTATATTTGAAATGAAACACTTCACCAAAATTTAAATGCTTTGTTCTCTCTCTTTAACCACCATTCACTCTCTCCACCTAACCCCCACAAGTTCAAACAAACATCCTTCCTCATGTAACATAATACTGGTGATGAGCTTGCTCCAAGCAGTTTTGTTGGAACTAAATTAATAATGATTAATTAAAATATATATACTCAAGAAATTATAATATATAATTTAAGTGTTGAAATCAAACATGTACAAAATTAAAAGATCGATAAATTGATTTTAGAATACCTTGATCCATTGTGAAAAATTCTCTTAACAGTAATTCTAAAATCCAAAAGTTGATGGCTTTTGTGATTCTTCATCAACTTGTACTCCTTATGAGTCGAATTCTCTTCAGATGGGAAGAAGAGATAATTTGTTTGTGTACGGTATATTGAGAACCATAGTCTATATATAGTGTGATGGCTAATTAGGATTTCCATTATTCCCAAATGGGTCATCCTGACATTCACTCTTATTTGAGTCCATACCCATTTAATTAATTAATTAATTAATTTTTAAATAAAATATAAATAGCATTTTTAATATTATTTGATCACATAATTATATAAGGTACTTTATTTGATAAAATAGCTAATATAATCAAATAAAAATATTTGGCCACATAATTATTAGAATATTAATATAATACTAGATTATTAAAATATTCCAACAATCTCTCACTTGACCAATATATCTTAATAATTATATCATAACTCTTTAGGCGCACATCAGAATGTTATTTTTCTTTATATTTCAACTTTGCAATCTGGTTCACCTCATACATCAATAATGGGACCATCGCGGTTGCTGTCACTAACATATAACGTAACGGAACTCCGACAACCACCACATCAACGTACTTGATGACATAGATCGATATGGATAAGTGGAATGGAAATTTCATGCAATGCGATCTCTAAATCATGCATATTTCCAAATGGTCCTACTAGAGTCTTCAGTGAGATCAAACTGAAGTTCCTTATGTGCAATTCAAAATTATAATATTTACACATAACAAAACCTTGATATTGTTATAACAATAATACCTCATAAGTTTTTATTTCTGCAAAAAATTAAACATAACATAAAGTTTGTACCAAAACATAGAACATAGAAAATTAAGGAAAAACTCCCACTAATCTAAGGAAATCTCACAAACAAGACTCATATGAGCAACATGCTCATGAAAAGTCTGAGGTGATAAACCTTTGGTTAGTGGATCAGCTAACATTAAGTATGTTCCTATATGTTCTATCAAAAAAAATTTCTCCTGAACTCTTTTTGTCACAAAAAGATACTCGATATCGATAAATTTCAATTTTGTAGAACTCATATTGTTGTTGAAGTAGAGCATAGCTGGATTATTGTCACAATAAACCTTCAAGGGTCTTTCAATGCTCCCAATGTTACGTAGTCTTGTGACAAAGTTCAACAGCCAAATGACATGATTTGATACCTCAAAGTAAGCCACAAACTCTGTTGCCATGGTGGAGGGAGCCACTAAAGTCTGTTTGGAAGACTTCCAAGAGACGGCTCCTCCAGTCAAGAGAAAGATGTAACCAAATGTGGAACGTCCACTATTAGAAATGTTGTATTTAGCCTCAACCATTTTCCGACACTATAAGGCAAAAAACCGCCACTACTAGCCAATTAGTCTCTTCGTAGCGTCGGTGTCGGGGATAGGCTAAAACGATTGAAGCTAACATTTAGCCTCGGCTAAGAAGAGCCGTGTCTACAGTAGCCTCGGTCTAGCCGTGTCTACTTTAGACTCGGTTTAGCCGTGTCTACATTAGCCTCGGTGAAGCCGTGTCAAAAAAACAAAAAATAGTCTGGGCCAAACCGAGGCTAAAGTCAAACTCCAAAAGCCACCGTAATATTTAGCCTTGGTCCTGGTCGAGGCTAAAGGAACATTTTGCCTCGGTTTATTCGAGGCTAAGTTAAAGTCAACAAAATATTTAACTTTGTCCTAACCGAGGCTAAAGTCAAATTGTAAAAGTCAACAAAATTATGCCTGCTTTCCAATTGTATAATCTATAGCAGCATTACTTTCTAATAAAACAGTTCAGTTATCAGATTTGTTAACAACTTGAACAAAATAACTGAGGCTAAGGAAGTATTAAGTGAAAGACCATAAGAGAGAGTCATGCCAATAACTCCTGAAATAACATCATTTGTTGAAATATTAACCTCCATAAGACAAAGCAACTAAAGGGACATTCTAAATGTAATTGTAGAAGAAATCTCACCGGATGAGAATGTTCCGGTTGGAAGTAAAACTATGCAAAGTGCAGCAGATGCAAGAACTGCACTTACTGTTTCTAACCGCTGAATCAACCCCTCATTTGCAGCAAAACTATGAAAGAAAGGAGTAGCATTGATATGAATTAGATCAAGGTTCTTTACAAAAAAAACGATCTTCTTCTTCAAAAGCCCTTATTGTCACAGCTCCAGCAACAGATTCTGCAAGATGATTAGCTATAAAGGATTTTGTTGTGCCATTTATCTGCATCAGTTCTTTTGCTGTAGCAAAGTAGTATCTCTGCATGAAAAAAAATAGTTAGACTTATCAACAAGCACATTTTAAATCTATGAAAGATTACTAGAATGTATTAATGTTAAAATAGAACACCAAATCATCACTACAATTCAATTCAGATAATGTGTTCATTACCTGCAAGCACAGTGCAAAATAAATCATCAGTATGGAGACAAACAAGACTTGCCAAGTAACTACTGCTAAAACAGCTAGACTTGCATAACAAATCGTAGTAGCTACCACAACAACAAGCATGCCAAATGGAACATCAAGATCAACGATGCTAAGATCAGAAGAGACCTAAACAACCAAATAACAGTCAAAACATAAGTATTTGTATTCCCTTTCATTGCGTTAAACTTCGATGAAAAACAGAAATTAAATAATGTTTAGCATGCTAACCCTACTGAGTATCCGTCCCAAAGGTGTGGAATCATAAAACAACATAGGTGCACGAAAAAGGGAGTTTAGTAGCTGTAAAACAAAGACTTCGAAGACTGAAGACCTAGAGCAATTGTAAGAAGACTTCTCATGAATAAGAACGTTGTTGAAGTAACTCCAATCAACAAGTAAACTAGAATCAATTTCAGAGTGCTGACTTTAGGATTGTCAATATTAGCAGCCATCCACGAGTTTTGCAATATATGACCAATATTAGCAGCCATCCCTGAGCCAACCTCTCCACAAATTGCGACCTTTTTTCCAGAGCTAACATCCAAGTTTATATTTCTCAAAGTTGACTTTGTTACATTACTATCTTCCCATGAAAATTCAGCAGACTTGATTGAATTTGATTCCTTTATATTTCCATCAGATAACCTATTCCTAACACTTTCACTCTGCAGTTCAGGTGCCTCAAGGAATTTTAAAATCTGAGTGAATGCAACTTTTTCCTAAATGACCACCCTAATAACATCGGGAATGGATCTAATCGGATCTTGAACAAGGCGTAATGTTGCCACGAAAGTGAAAACATTATTCGCATGCAAAGGAACATTAAGAAAATAACACGCTCCAAACGTAGCAGCCGAGACCAAAACAGGTGATGACCAAAAGAGAAATGAGTTATATTCCCTTCTCAATTGCATTGCGGACAACCATTTAAGCTCTTCATTTCTTAATACTTCTATAGAATTCTTAAAGCTAGTTTTCCAAGCATACAACTTCTGTCATATATATAATGTGCATCACAGTTTGTAACACATACTTGACTACTTAGGAAAGTACCAGGACTATTCTTCTGTCATATATATAATGTGCATCACAGTTTGTAACACATAACTTGACTCACAATATCTTTTCATCCAAAACTAACTCTAACCTGTTTTCGCATCAGCTAGTTTTCACACAGAATAACCTAATGTTGTTTAACAATCAAGCCCAACTAACATTCAACATGTAGCACTAATTCCTAATAGGTTTTAAACTAAAAGTTAATTCATAGTGATAACAGTTTAACCTTTATATGCAGACGCAGTAATAGATTTCACCAATCCAAACTTAATAGCCAATTCACATTTCAACATTCAACACAACTAACACCATACTTAGATTAGTTTCTAAATTCACATATTACGTTCCAAATTAAATAACACATTATCACCAGCTAGCATTTAACTGATCCAATAACATAACAGGTTTTAAGCTTTCACTGACCTCATGACTCCAACTGGTAGATGACAATGTAGTCTGCATAAACCTAAATACCTCAGAGGTAGAGGCATGATTAGGTGCAGATGACAATGCAGCACGCACTAGCAATGGATTCGGAGCAGGTGATGAGTCGAAGCAACCGAGGGAGTCGGAGCCAACGATAGAGTCGGAGCCGACAATGGAATGGTAAGATTCAAAAATCTGTTATGAGTTTAAAATTATGAAGTGAGAATGGCGAATGAGGTGAGTCAAGTCATGACAGAAACATTTAGTCTTTTCTTCAGAGTTAGTGTGCTAATTTTTCTACTGTGTATTTTGAAATTAGTTTGAACTGTCATGGAATGTGGTTCAGATGTATGTTTTAACTGTTAGCAGTTTGAAATGTTTAGTTAATCTATTAACTAGTGAAATTGAGGAAGTGTTAAGTTTGATGATGCTTGGGCTGTTAGTAGGTTTCAGCAGGCTGTTAGTAGGGCATCACTTCATTCATCCTTGTTTAAAATAGAAAACCAGGGCCAATAAGCCTCAAGAACAACAGTGATAAATCTGTGGCATACTTGGAAGGTTGAACATTGAATGTATTTTACAATCATTAAAATGGTGAGAGAACATGTAAAATATATGCAAGCAAAAAATGAAACTAACCTTCAATTTGAACCCAACAAGCTTGAAGATGAAAACAAACTAGCCCTAGCAATCCCTACCATTGCCATGCATGTAGAGATATCACAATGCTCTAGTCTATAGCAACTGTAGAACTATTTGATTACTAAAGATGCTGAGGCAGCTGTTGCTTCTGCTATTAAGGAAATAGGTTGACGTGCCTGGAGGCAGGCACCTATGTCAAACGGGTGCAACTCAGAACCATCAAAAAGAAGATTTACTCCGGGAAGAATTACTTCTTTGCTATCATTATCATCTGGTTCAGCTTTTATCGTGTTGGCTTGAGTGCCTTCTTCAATGGGCCTTGTGGCAGCTTCATAAACAGAAGCTAAGGCATAAGATCTGCATGCACCAAAGTGAGAATTGGAATAATTAGAAACCAAAACTATAAATAATAACGAACAGAGAGAAAGGATCCATACTAGGTTTCTGATTATAATGTTGAGGTTGTATAAAAAAATATTGTCAATATAACTTTTGATCACTACAACCACCTCCAATTAAAAATAAGGATGCCAATCGGAGATCACATAATAAAACAGTTATAAATACTGGTGGTGGACCAGTGGAGGAATCAGTCTCACAGGAACATGAAACACCAGAAATGCATCCCACACAGTTGGATAGTGGATCCACATAGTTATCAAATCCAGTTTCGAATCCTGAATTGGAAAACCAATTTTTTAAATCGTAAGACACAAATGACATTTTTGAGCAAAAACAAATGACCTAGCAAAAATATAAGCCGAATTTGAAGAAATCAATATTTCCCGTGATGTACATAAAATTGGCAACACTAAACTGAATATATTAACAAGATAATTTGTACGACTAACCATAATTAGAGCAGGGATGACACCCTTCCAAAATCCAACTAAACCGGCTTCATTATATACTTCATTAACCTTTTCATCAAATGAAAATGTCACATTAGCATCGACACAAAGGAAAGCTCTCATGTAACTGCTATGTGAATTGACATCCTTTGGTGTAGTATTCATTTCTTATGGTAAAACAAATTTAAACTTCAACATGAAAGACCGTGATTGTTACTTGCAAAAGGTAACTTAAGTTTTCACTTTACAATATGGAAAAAAGGAGCAAGAGACTTACTGCATGTACAGTCCCAAATGATCGAGGTTTTGTTGAATTCAGTTCTGTTAATTTATCTTCCAATGTCGAACCTGCTAAGCTACTTTCAGAAGCAGCCTTCCGTAAAGCTTCTTTCTTTTCGTCCATGATTTTTCTTTCTGCTTGAGTATGTGTCTAGAATCAAAATATGTAATGTCAATCCTAATTGACAATGCACTAAACAATGGATTTGTCGTAACATCAACAAAAACGAAAAATGGCTAGCTAGTTTTAAGAATGCAAAGTTTATGAAAAATATTCAAATAATGCACCTGCATACGAGTGACTAGAACACATATTGGGTTTGTGAATAAGACATTCAAGGATCTGCATAATAAGAAAGAAGAAATAAGAATATCACTCAAATACATATAAGTGACGTATACGAGGATCAGAATCCAAACTTTGATTGGTGTAATAACTTGACATTGTATACTCAATATCGAACTCGACTATATGATTTTTAGCCACATCAGTTTTTAGAGACCTCAATCAAAAATCCTATTGTACATTGAAAGGCTACTAAATACACTGAAAACATGACATTTATCATTACCAAAAAATAAATCACCCTATCCAAATTTTGTCTTTACCCAATATATCTCCTTAACAGTAAATATCATAATGCTAGATCTGGTTAAAGAACACAAATTCTTGCGTGAGTTAATCAACTATAAAGAAATGTTTGTAAGTGACATCCAAGGAAACACTAACAAGCCTTCTCTCAATTATCAGTATAACACAACTCAATTACAAAATTTACACTCACATTCCATGCATAGTTGAAGCAAAAGTATAAGTGCCACTACCAGGAATGGGTCCTTGAAGCCTGTTCCTATCGAGCCAAAGTTCTTGAAGGTATCTCAAATTTCCAAGCTCAGGAGGTAATCTACCAGTCAACCTGTTGGACTGCAGGTTTCTATAAGAATACATAAAATTGCGTAAGTGAGTAAGCAGGAGAGGAAATAATTTCCAATAAGAACTAGCATATTGAACTTCTTTTACATGTTCACAAGTAGAGTTAAATTTCCAATCTCTGTAGGAATTGGTCCAGTTAAGTGATTCATTCCCAAATCCAACACCTGGAGAGATTTCAACATGCACAATTCTTTCGGTAGATTTCCAATTAGATTGTTCCCGTGCAAAATTCTACAAACACAAGAGCCGTAAATTAATATCAACCACGATATCTCCAAATTAAAAAACACCGTAATCACAAAAATTAAACCAACAAAATAAACATACAGTTCTTGCAAATAGGTAATTTGCCCCAACTCCCTTGTAAGAAAACCCTTCAACGATGAACCCGATATATTTCTGCAAAAAGAAAACCAAATTGTAGTATCAGAAACGCACTAGTTTAGACATGCATGTCATCAATTTTTCTACAAGGCATTTCATCAAACAGTATAACAGCAATACAATTATCTTACAGCTTGATGACATGATCTCCATAAATAGTGCAAGTGACACCAAACCAGTTACAAAGATCTGATTCTAGCATATTCCAATTTGATAAAGCTAGATTTGGGTCTTCATAGATAGCTTCTTTAAAGCTTGTAAGTGCCCAAACTAACAACAACAAAAACAACAACAAAATTCATTAAAAGCTTCATTTTTAATCAATGAATACCATACCTTAATTTGGTAGCAAACAAAAAAAAGACTTATAAAATTAAAAATGTCCATACCTTAATAGGTTTTGTTGTTGGTTTGAGATTTCCTTAATCTCTTATTAATAGATTCTGCTTATCAAAAAAAAATCGTATTTTCATAAATGTATATACCACAACGGTTGATACTAGTAACCGTTGTGGTAGGTAGCGCGTGTCCTGCCTTACTATCACAGTCTCGCGACGGTGGTGGAAAGTATCAGACATACAATCACCTCTTACCTCATAACGGACGGTCAGATGTTGTAGTAACATTTTTTAACCGTTGTTGTATGGATTTTTCTTAGTAATGTCATTTTGAAGTTGGAATTAAATATTCTAACTAAGGATTTTAGAAAAAAAAATATATAAAAAAAAAAAGCAAAATTTTGAATTAGATAACTGATTATAAAAATGTGATTTTGAAAAGAAAATGAAAAAGATTGGAGAAGGAGATGAACAAATATGTCAATTGAAAAGAATGCCACTAAGAATAACTCAACGTTGTTTTTAGTAAATTTAATAAAAACGAACTAATATGATATTTTTGAAAGACTTTGGACCACGGGTTTAATTAACCTTTGTTTTCTTCGATACGTTGTGTATTTTTATAATTATAGTAAATGTATAAAATAGAAAACAAACAAAGTTTAATCAATAAAATTTAAAAATTACGAAAGATTTGCATTCTCTCTATATATATGAGTCGCAAACAAAGTTTAATCATAACACAAAAAAACCATAGTTCTGTGTTTTCAAGATGGATCTTGAAATCCTATACTTTACATCATTTTTGTCCCTAATCACTTTTGTGTTTATAGCACACAGAATACTAGAAACCAAGAAATCTAACACATCAACCCTAAATTTACCACCTGGCCCATTGAAGCTACCTATCATAGGAAACATACACAACCTTCTTGGTTCACTACTTCCTCATCGTAAACTAAGAGAATTATCAACAAAATATGGACCCTTAATGCATCTAAAGCTCGGAGAGGTTTCAACAATCGTGGTTTCATCACCAGAATACGCTAAACAAGTGTTGAAAACTCACGATCTTGTCTTTGCATCAAGGCCTGAAATCCTAGCTGCAAAGATAATGAGTTACAACTCTCTTGGTATGTCTTTTGCACCTTATGGAGAATACTGGAGACAGCTTAGAAAAATCTGTACACTTGAGCTACTAAGTCCAAAACGTGTCCAATCTTTTCAACCAGTTAGAGGTGAAGAGTTAACCAATCTAATCAAACTGATTGCATCAAAAGAAGGGTCAGCATCACCAATCAATTTCACCAAAGAAGTGCTTTCAACAATATTTACAATCACTTCAAGGGTGGCCTTAGGGAAAAAGTGTAAGGAAAATCAGAAATTCATAGTGGTTGTAAAGGAAGCCATTAGGGTTGCTGGAGGTTTTGAGTTGGGAGATTTGTTTCCTTCTTATGCATGGCTTCAACACTTATCTGGATTAAAACCTAAGCTTGAAAAGTTGCATAAGGAAGCTGATATGATTATGCAAAACATCATTGATGAGCATAGGGAGGTTAGGAAATCAAGAGTCAATGAAGATCATGCTAAAGAAGTGGAGGAAGAAGATCTTATAGATGTTCTCTTAAATCAAGAATGTTTAAGTGATAATAGTATCAAGGCTGTGATCTTGGTAAGCAATTTCTTTTTTTTTTTTTTTAACACTTTAACACATTGATTCTTCAAGCATATACTACTTTATAGCTTTTACTTTTAATCTATCTAGTATTTTTATTCAATTTTAATTTTTTAAAATATTTTTTATTTTATTTTAATCTTTTCAAGATTGAATTCTATAATTATATTTCTTATATCACTAATATTGTATGAACAAATAAAGATCAAAAGTAAAATAAAATATATTTGTATTATTAAAATTAAAATATAAAAAGTTATTTAATTAAAACAAAGGATAATATATTTGTAAAGATAGATTATATATTTTAAAAAATATTATCAAATAGTTTAAGAAATTGAATAAGGTATTTTTTGGCCTTAAATCTTGGTTTAATTACTTTAGGATAAATTATGTAGATATTTTAAAATAGGTTTCTAAATTTTTAAAACAATTTATTTAACTTTTTAAAGTAGGGTATTTGTAAAGATATATTATATATTTAATTTTTTTTTATCAAATACTTTAAGAAATTGAATAGGGTATTTTTTGGTCTTAAATCTTGGTTTAATTACTTTAGGATAAATTATTTAGAGATTTTTAAATAGGTTTCTAAATTTTTAAAATTTTTTATTAAACTTTTTAAAGTAGGGTCTCTAAATTTTTCTTTTATTTTTGGACCAAAATAAAATTATTTCAAAGTTTAATGACCTAAATAAAATTATTTAAAAGTATAGAAGGGATTTAATTATAGAGTATTCAATTTAACTAACTAGATGTTTTGACTTTGAAGGATATGTATGGTGGTGGAAGTGAGTCATCAGCTTCTACAATCACATGGGCAGTGGCAGAGATGATTAAAAATCCAACAATAATGGAGAAGGTGCAAGCTGAGGTAAGAGAGATATTTGATAAAGAAAAACTACCAAATGAAAGTGACATAGAGAAATTAAAATATTTAAAAAATGTTGTGAAAGAGACAATGAGATTACACCCTCCAGGTGCATTTTTGCTTCCAAGAGAATGTGGAGAAGCATGTGAGATAAATGGATATGATATACCTTATAAAAGCAAAGTGATAGTGAATGTTTGGGCCATTTCAAGAGATCCAAGTTTCTGGTCTGATCCAGATAGGTTTTATCCTGAAAGATTTGATGAAAATAGTGTAGACTATAAGGGTAATAGTTATGAGTTCATTCCATTTGGGTCTGGTAGAAGAATGTGTCCAGGGGTGACATTTGGTTTGGTGAATGTTGAGTTTTCACTTGCATTGTTGATGTATCACTTTGATTGGAAACTTCCTAATGGAGTTAAAAAGGAGGATTTGGATATGAGTGAGAGTTTTGGAGTGACTGTTGCAATGAAAGAAGATTTGTACCTTATTCCCTTCACTTATCATCCTTAGCTTACTCCTTCATTTATGTTTGATGTCTACACTATAAGGAGATTACTATGTTATGTATTTGTGTGTGTATCAAGATTTTAAATATAACAAAAGAAAGCTATTATCATTGTTTAGAATAAAGCTGCCTATGTAAAGAATCTTTGTTTTGTTGGATTTTACTTATTGGATTCCATCAATATTAAGGAGTATTTACATAAAAAAAAATCAATTTGTTAATAAAAAGTTAATGTCTAAGTATGAATACAATTAGGATGGTAAAATAAAGTTTGATCTGTCGGTCATGCTATTTTTGTCGGTTTTTTTTATGGGGATAACCCAAAATTTTTATCCGCACTCTCTAATATATTTGTCCTACGATGTTTTTATAAATTTTTACAGACACAAATGTTAACAAATTTTTTTTACAACTTTTAACTTTTATGGAACATTCATAAGAATTCTACTACTTTGGTCTTCGCCCATAAGTAGAACGTAGAAAGTTTTTTTCTTCTTATTGTTTTGCCATATGTATTTTTTAGGTAATGGGAATGTTCACGAGGGCTAACATTTTTATGATCCTCGAGAACTGTATGTTTCTCGCCATGTTGTATTTCATAAATGAATTCCTTTTTACACTCAGTCTTTTGATTATCATATTACTAGTAGTTGAAAACTCACCCATATCGATCATTTTAGTCTTAATGATAATTTAGTTATTTTAATTTTGAAAACTGCAAAACTTATACTACTGCTAATCATATGACTACACAACAACCTCCCGCGAATGTATATCATCCCCCTCTTTTTCATCTTTATTCTTCTTATGAATGTATGTCTACAAATTTACTTATTTTTATCTATTCCACTTATCCTACTTATTTTATTTATTTATTAATTTCTAACATTTATTCACAATTTGTCTAAGCATTCTTCATATAAAGAGATTATATTTGACCCTTTTTGACAACAAACGACAGAAAAAAAAATGTATACTTTGCACAAGATATGTAATTGGAAATTATTAAGTCTTCCTCTTGAAAAACATTCTATTGGATCTTGTTAAGTATACAAAATTAGAAACTAACTTTGATGAGTCATTTGGACGATACAAAGCATGTTTTGTTGTTAAGGGGTTATGTCAACAATATGTCTGCATTATGAATAAATCGTTGCTTCAGTGCCAAAGATGACTATTATTCGCACCTTTATTTTAGTTTTATTGGTTCGTCAATGACATGTTTCTTAAATGAATGTTAATTTTTTTTTGTTTCGGACTAGTCCAATCCACTTCTGCTTCCAGAACGGCCCAGTTGCCTGAGCCCGACCATTTTGAGGGGAGAATTTACCTTTCTGCCCCTCCAACATGGAGGTTGACCAATTTATCCTTGGCCACAACACTTCTCCTCGTCAATCTCTACCCGTCACGCACGGTTCCACCATCCAGGAACAGCCAAGACGCTTCTGCCCGTAACTACACTTCTGCCCGTCCAAACGGCTAGTTCTGACAGTTACCTATTCTTTGGAAAACTGTTATCTCACCCCAAAAATAGGGATCACTGCCCAAACGTTGGGGGCACTACAAAAACCCTCTCAAGTGTATCCAATATTCACCCTGAAACACTCATATTTTGTACTTGCTCTCTCTCTCTTGCTCTTTTTCTTACTTTAGCATCAGAGTGTTTTGCAGGTACATCTCTTCCTCCTCTTTCACATACAGCATCACAGACGATTGTCTTTGGCCCACCTCAGATTCTGATCAACCGGTAAGATCAATGGTGCTGTCTGTGGGAAACTT
Organism: Lathyrus sativus; assembly: GCA_963859935.3. Classification (NCBI taxonomy): domain Eukaryota; kingdom Viridiplantae; phylum Streptophyta; class Magnoliopsida; order Fabales; family Fabaceae; genus Lathyrus; species Lathyrus sativus. The sequence continues at coordinate 312,810,927 of OZ012739.1, forward strand.
GTTATCCCCGTCTTTTCTCTCTTCGTAAACACAAGACCAAAGTAATTCTTCAAATCTCTGATCATGGCTGCCCGTGACAATAATCTTGATGCTCGTAACTCTTCTTTCCTCCTCGTCAGCAAGACTCATGCTGATGAGGCCACCACCTCTCATGGCAGCGACGTCCTCCAACAAAGGGACGCAGCCACAACTTTCCCATTCTCTGCTCGCGCAGACCACTGCGAAGTCCCATTTATCCCGCAACACCTGCCAGTTTCAGTTCCGCCCAACACCGACTCGGCCATGGCGGCCCTCCTCGAGGTTCTAAACAAAACCAACCTACTAATCCTCAACCAGAACGCGAGGATTGGAGCATTAGGAAATACCAGTCATCAAAGATCCTCTCTGCCGATGAAAGAACGTCAGTAACGACGGAGTCCCCCTCCCCGGTGCGAGAGGAATCGTCAGACACCTCCAGAGCCAAAGACCCTGACCATCCGCAAATACAACCACATCTCTCCCTAGAACTAGCATTCCCCACAACCTAAGAGGACTAGCATTCCCTACATACAGACGGGATGCTCGCTCCCCGTCTTGGACCAGCAGCAGCAGCGACGACGAGCCTCGTGGCCTGTTTTCCCAGGAGATCATAGTCATGCGTCTGCCAAAGGGACTAGAGAAGCGCCCCTCTCTAGGGACATACGACGAAACAACTGACCTCGATGAGCACATCAAAAATATCGATGTGCTACTCGACTATTGTGGTGTCCGGGGAGCTATCAAGTGCAGATTATTCCTGACCACACTTAGGAAGGGGAAATGACCTGGTACAGAGGACTTCCTTACGACTCCATCACCTCATGGAGACAACTAGGGAAACTCTTCTCCAGACACTTCACGGCCTTTCACCGCCATCCGAAGACCAAAGCCTCCTTTTAGGCCATCATTCAAGGGAGAGATGAACCCCTGCAAGCCTACATTGAAAGGTTCAACAAATAGGCCGTACAGGTTTCTACAACCAATGACATGAAAAAGTTTCTGCTCGAGCGTAGGCTCCGTCCCCGCACCGAATTTTCTAAAGCCGTAGGCATCCGGCCTCTGGAAATGATGGACGCCTTCCTCCTCATAGCACAAGCGTACATTCAGTATGAAGAGAAGGAGGCTGCCAGCTCTGCCTGCAATTCCAAGCACAGGGAGAACGCCCGACTATCTAGGTCTGACGAGCCCTCGACATCCCATCGGGGAGATAAAAGACGAGAAGACCGTCCCCGCAAGCCCCGGGACAACAAAGGACCCTCCAGCCGGTTCTACGAATACACTCCCCTAACAGTTTCAAAGGAATAGATCCTCACTGAGTGCGCCAACTCAGAATTTTGGTAAGCAGGAGTCCGGTTCCCAAAGCAGATACCGTCCAAACCCAACACTGATAAGTCTAAATATATCGGTTCCACAAGAGCCACAACCATATGACGGAAGACCGCATCCACCTGAAGGATTCCATAGAGATACTTATTAGGGACATACATCTAAAGCAGTTCATCAAACGAAAGGACATTCCTCGACCAGATGCTCGGGAATCCTAGAAGGTCGAGGAAGAAGTGTCTTCCTCCGAGGAAGCAAACCTTCAGGTCGCTATGAGCGTCTCACTACCTAAAGATTTCTACATCCCCGAGGAGCTCAACGCCCTCCATATTTTGCCACGCACAACCCGTGGGAGACGTTTCCCTCCGCCATGGTCATCTCCGGATGAGGTTTTAAAAAAGTGATGATGGGGTTCGTCAAAAGGAAATTTGAGCATCTTATCAACAACAGCTCGAACCGGAACCCCACCCTCGACAGGGCCCGGGGAGAGTCTGTTCCTATCTGCTTCTACCGCGAGGAGCTCCTCGGTGGAGCCCCCAACGCCAGCATCCCTCTGTTCGTAAGAGCTCAGATGGCAAGTTTTGAAGTTCGGCAAATCCTCATCAACCAAGGCAGCTCTGTTGATATTATGTACTCCTAGCTGTTTTCCACGCTCCAGTTGGACAAATCACATTTGACTCCCTACGTTGGCTCTGACCTACAGGGTTTCAATGGGTCAGTGACAAATCCTTGGGGTTACGTTAAGTTGATCATAACTTTCGGGTATGCTGAAACAGCCAGGTCAATCAAGGTCCAATTCCTGGTTATAGATTGTCCGTCACTATACCAGTGCATCTTCGGGCGACCGACTCTGGCCGAGCTGGTGGTCGTGCCTTCAACAATACACTTGAAGATGAAATACTACACCTTCAAAGGCCTTTTGAAACTCTACACGGGGACATCAAAGCCGCGAGGAGATGCTTCAAAACAGCATCCAAGGGACTAAATGCAATCAGACCGAAGACTCATTTCCAGTATGCTTTGCCCAGCAGCACAGAGGAGGCAAAACTGCCTCCCCGTGTTGATTCTATTGACCTTGACAACCGCTTCTCTGAAGACGACCAGAAGACTCAGAAGGAAAAGGGGAAAGATATCCAATCATCCTCGAGCATCCCCTCTAGTAGCGAAGAAGCTGCCTGTTCGATGCGCCCAATTTCGGATGAAGAATTCGAGCTTGTCTTGCTCGGTGACGACCCCAAGTGAGGAGTGAAGATCGGGACCAGTCTCCCTGAGCTAGCAAGGAAACAAATGAGAGCATGCCTTTGGGAGAATGCATACCTGTTTGCGTGAAGTTCCGCGGAGATGCCTGGGCTAGACCCTGACGTGGCCTGTCACCACCTCACTATCGACCCCGCCGTTAGGGCGGTGGCTCAACAGTCTCTAGAGAACAGGCTGTAAAAGACCTCCTAGAGGAAAACTTTATGTCGGAGGCCAAGTACACCACTTGGATGTTCAATGTTGTACTCGTTAAAAAGAATAATGGAAAATGGTGCATGTGTATTGACTATACCGATCTTAATAGGGTCTGTCCTAAAGACGCATATCCCCTCCTCAACATAGATAAACTAGTTGATAATTCTGTCGGTTTTAAATTGATATCTTTCATGGACGCCTATTCTGGCTACAACTAGATACTCATGGAAAAAAGCGACAAGAGGTACACGACCTTCATGACCGAGTCGGGAAATTATTACTACAATGTTATGCCCTTCGGTCTGAAGAATACTAGCACTACCTACCAAAAGATGATGAACAAAGTCTTCCGAGGAGAAATTGGGGACATGCTCAAAGTCTATATGGACGACATGATCGTGAAGTCCCACGAGGAATCCGATCACATGACCCACTTGAGAAAAGTTTTCAAGCAGGCCAGAAAGTACAAGATGCGCTTCAATCCGGAGAAGTGCATATTCGGGGTATGAGCAGGCAGGTTCCTCGGCTTCTACCTAATCGAACGAGGAATTGAAGCTAACCACGAAAAATGCAGAGCCTTCTCCGAGTTCCCCATGCCAAACTCAAAAAATTCCATCCAATCCCTCAACGGGATGCTCGCATCTCTCTCCCGTTTCGTAGCCAAATCTACCCAACACGCCCTCCCATTTTTCAAACTCCTTCGTAAGGAAGCCGCGTTCGGATGGACAGAGGAATGCGACAAATATCTCCTTCACCTGAAGCAAGCCCTGTTCGCACCATCAATCCTCTCCTGGCCAGGAAATGGGGAAACCCTTTTTCTCTACCTCGCCATTGCATCCAAGGCCGTGAGCGCCGCCCTCATCCGGGAAACTTCTGACGGGCAGAAACACATCTACTTCACGAGCAAGGCGTTGCAAGGGCCAGATCCGAGGTACCAACCGATAGAAAAGATGGCCATCGCCCTTATCAATGCTGCGAGAAGGATAGACACTACTTTCTAGCCCACACGGTCGTGGTACACATGGACCATCCCATAAAACATCTTCTAGGTCGTCCAAACATGGCCGACAGGATGCTCAAATGGTCGTTGGAGCTATCCAAATTTGACATCCAGTACGAGAGCAGAAAGGCCCTCAAGCCACAAGCACTAGCTGACTTCGTAGCAGAAATGACCTTGCCCAGCCAACCAAGTGACGACCCCCGCAAATGGGTCATATTTATCGATGGAACATCCAACTCGGCTGGGAGCGGGGCAGGCGTCATCCTGGAAAACAAGGAAGGAATCCTCATCGAAGTTTCACTCACACTGTCTTTCCCTACCTCTAACAACCAGGCCGAATACGAGGCCTTCCTGGCCGGTCTACGCCTCGCCGAGGACCTGGGCACATAAGAAGTCGTCATTTGCACTGACTCGCAGTTGGTGGCCCTCCAAGTACGAGGAGAATACTAGGTCAAAAATAATAACTTATCCGAATACCTGTCCTTGGTCAAGGGGGAGATGGCAAAGTTCACCTACGTGGAGGTGAACCACGTGCCCCGTGAACACAACGTCTGGGCAGACATCCTATCAAAACTAGTAAGCATAAATAAGAAATGGGGAAATAAATATGTCATCCAGGAGATACTCCCACGACCCAGCATTGAGAAAGCGTCCACGAACCTCGACGTGCATGTCATTGGTGATGACCATTACTGGATGACCCTAGTATACAACTACCCCACTAAATATGAACTATCATCCGACCCTAAGGAAGCCAGCATAGTAAGGCGTAGAGCATCTGGTCTAGAACAAGATGTACAGGCGGGGATTCTCCATACCCCTCCTCAAATGCGTCGAAGAAGAAATGGTCTCCCACATCCTACGCGAGATTCATGAAGGAATCAACGCCCAACACCTACGTGGGAGACCCCTCGCGAGGAAAGCTCTCCGAGAAGGTTACTACTGGTCGACCATGCAAAACGATGCAAAGCAACATGTGAAGAAGTGTGACAAATGCCAACGACACTGGGACATGCTCCTTGCACCGCCTAATGAGATCAAGGAAATGTCCTCCCCGTGGCCATTCGCCTGGACATCCTGGGAACCTTTGTCGTAGGCTCAAACCAAAATAAGTACTTGATAGTAGGCGTGGACTACTTCACCAAATAGATAGAAGTTGAGGCCCTGGCCAAGATAACGATCCACAATATACTTCGTTTCTACAAGAGAAACATCCTTGATCATTTTGGTGTTCCTCAAGCAATCATCACAGATAGCGGGACACAATTCATGGACAAAAAGTTCCAGGAGTTCGTCGATCAACTAGGCACTAAACAACACTTTGCATCTGTCGAGAACCCTCAAACTAACGGGCAAGCCAAAACAGAAAACAGAGTAATCTTATGAGGCCTCAAATGAAGATTGTACGAAACAAAGAGGTAGTGGGTCGAGGAGCTGCACAGCATGCTCTGGGCCTATTGCATTACACCTCATTCATCAACCGGGGAAACCCCTTTTTGCCTAGCATATGGGACAGAGGCGGTAATCCCTATTGCAACCCACATACCGTCCATACAAACTGAAGCACCTTTGGACGAAGAAACAAACAGCGAGGCTTTAGAGAAGAACTCGATCTCATCGAAGAACTTCGATCAGGAGCAGCCCTCTGTGAAGCCTCACTTAAATAGAAAATCATAATCAGGCACAACGCCAAGGTTATCCGACGAGAATTCCAAGTGGACAGCCTCATTCTAAGGAGGAATCACAAAGATTCCCGCAAAGGCAAGCTCGCCGCAAACTGGGAAGGACCCTATCGCATTATAGAAAAAACGAAGAACGAGTCCTACTACCTAGAATACCTTACTGGGGAAGAATTAGTTTAATCATGGAACGCCGAAAAGCTGAAACAATATTACAGCTAAGGTACAAGCGTTACACCATCAACACGGATCTATGTAGGGTTCAGTCTAAGAGACTCAACGCATGCTCGACGGCGGTTCCTCGGTCGAGCCCACCGTCGTCAAAGTACCATGAACAGCAGAACCCCTAACTCGTGATGGGAAGTTCACGCCGCAAACTCAGGCCAGATTGTGGCCTAAGCTCCACCCTTCCCGGAAACAACTTAGGTATTTCGACCAGTTTCTCGCACTGTTGAACATCATCCATCGAGCATACCCGGAACATAACAAATTACTAAGTGCCTCTTACGACCACGTTGGACGGTGCAAGACACATAGAAATTATTAGACAAGATATAAATGAACATACTAATATATATTGACATAACACGGCCACGAAGGGCCGCAACTGTGCGTGATACAATAAAACAGGGCCAAGCCCCACAAAATAAAATTACAAGAAAATTAAAGTTAATCAAATGACACGCAGACCAAAGCATAAACTAGGAAGATTCACTGCTCCTCTTACTAGGTCTCCTTTTGGGTCACCTGCCCTGCCCTTCGCCACCTTCACCGAACAGGAGGAACTCGGGGACGACTATCTTTCCTTCCTTGACCGTATAAAAGAACCATGTGCCTTTGGTAGTTAGCTCGATACAAGGGTTCACCAGCTTCAATTGGTGTACACCACGCCCATTTCCAGGATCCTCATCAAGGCAGAGGCATCCTGCGTAAGCATGACCCGCTTGCTCGGACGATCCATTTCCTCAAGCTTTAGAGATTCTGCCCGAGGAATGGACAAGGAAGACCCCTCGAAGAATTTCTTGTTATGCAGGCAGGGAGGCAGCTCGAACTTGCTTTTGATGGACTCCCGGACGAGGTCCACAATTTCATTCGTATAGCTACGCTTAGGCCTCGAGCTCATGGGCATAGGGGACGTCCTAGTGGCCGGAGGAGTTGACGAGGAAGTCCCCGATCCTGTCTGCAGGGGAGTCGTTCGTTGACCAAGGCGACTTCTTCCTAGGGCAGCACCGCCCTTCATCCTTCCATGGACAAGCTTTACCATCCTCTCCTGTGCCGAAGACATATTACCTGCAAAAATAACAAGCATGTCAGCACGTGGAAAGAGGAACATCTCGAACAAAATAAGAAAAAGCGAGAAGCTATCCAAAAGTTTGAGAGCCTCCTCGCGAGTGCTACACTCGAGGAGCTCTTTAGTATTAATATATCGGGCTTCCACCTGTATCCCCCCATCTTCCTCATAAAGCACTTTCCCGGCACGAGTCACGCACTGGGCAGGAAGGAAGCCGCCCACAAAGGCCACCAGCTTAGTATAACTGGCCCGACCATCATCAACCAACTGATGAGGAATAATTATGCACTTATCAGTCGAACGGGTAAAGTGAGCTCCACTCTAGCAGAATGGGAATGTAAACAACCTCCGTGAAACTATTTTTCCCTCCTAGTCTATCAAATCCTCCCCATTTTTGTCCATTGAGGCCCCCCATACAAAGGTCGATTCGATAGCTTTCTCCGACACGGGCTCGATCACATAAGATATCTCTTTAAAGGTCCTGATAGATTTGGAGAAGGGCTTGAACAATTTCCTTCCCTGTTTCAAGGAAACCCAACCAAACTTCCTCCTTAACACCTGCCGTTGAAGATGAAAGATGGTGAAGAAGAGTGGAAGGGTGGCCCCCATCTGCAAGTATTCGTACACCAATTCATACGCTCGTATGAAGGTAATGGAATTTGGATGCAGTTGAGAAGGCGCCAAGTCCAGATGCACGAAGACTGCCCGTTGAAAGTCTGTAAAGAGAAACCTCAGCCCTATCCCTTTAAAAACGTATTCGTACATGGAAAATCTCTCCCTGTACACCGAGCATATACGTTCGTCCTCTGAGAGGAAGTGAACCTTCCATTCTCCCTCTATCCCCACCATAGTAAACGCATCTCTGGTGTATCATGCAAAGAGCAAGGCATGCTCCATCGGCTTAGCTACGATCCACTCCTCGATCGATGTCCTCGTGGTAGTCATCCTGTTAGCATCAGGGGACGAGGAGTCATTGTCCGTTTTAGTATCCTCCGAGGAGCTATCCTCAAACAAATCCCTGAGGTGTTCATCTTCGTCAGCCCTACCACTACTAGTCAAGTGAAAGGGCACGCAAAAGGCCAAGGATAGAATCCTCGACCTAAGCCCTACTCAAATGTCACAGCTAAGTAAACAAATTGGTGCCCGAGAGTTCTCCCTGACACATACGGGAAAAGATCCCCGCACACAAAACCTAGAACTCTCATGAGGGAACCACTAGAGTCCACGGCCCCCTCCGGCAGCGAACACCATCGTACCATCACTACTCTGAGATCAAATAAGACCTATGGCTTACTAATTCTCCCTTTCCTAAAAATGGTCATTGCAGTGTCGACAGCAGAAAGATGGCCGCACCACCGTCTGCCGCCACTCTTCAGATTCTATCAACCGTTGAGCTCCCCGACAATGACATTTCATACGCTCGGGCTGGGATCCCTTCGGACACAAGGAAGCTTACGGCAACTATGCCCGAGAAGCAGACTATCTTTAAGTCATCAATACCATGCTTTGTAGAAACGACTTAAGGGGCTACTGTTCCGGACTTGCCCAATGGTTAGGCATGGCCTAATCCACTTCTACTCCTAAAACGACCCAATTTCCTGAGCCTGACCACTTTGAGGGGAGAATTTACCTTTCTACACCTCCAACAAGGGAGGTTGACTAATTTACCCTTGGTCGCATCACTTCTCCTCGTCAGTCTCTGCGCGTCACGCACGGTTCCACCATCCAAGAACAGGTAAGACGCTTATGCCCGTAACTACGCTTCTGCCCGTGCCAACGACTAGTTATGGGCACGTATGCCCGTCCCAACGGCTAGTTCTGGCAGTTACCTATTCTTCGGAAACCGGTTATCTCGCCCTGAAAATAGGGACCAATGACCAAGCGCTGGAGGCACTATAAAAGTGAGAGGGTCAGATATCCAATATTCACCATGAAGCATTCATATTTTGTACTTTCTCTCTCTTTTGCTTGTTTTCTTTCTTTAGCATCAGAGTGTCTTGCAGGTACATCCCTCCTCCTCTTTCACACCCAGCATCACAGATGATTGTCTTTGGCCCACCTCAGATTCTGATCAACCGGTAACATGTTTTGTTGTTAAGGAGTTATGTCAACAATATGTCTGAATTATGAATAAATCATTGCTTCAGTGCCAAAGATGACTATTATTTGCACCTTTATTTTAGTTTTATTGGTTTGTCAATGACATGTTTCCTAAATGGATGTTAATTTTTTTTAAATAATGATTTTCACGATAAAGCTTATTTGGTACCTCCATTAAGTGTTTCTCATAATCGATTGGATGTCTGTAAGTTGAAAAAGACTCTATATGGTTTAAAGCAAGTTCCACGAACTTGGTTTTAGAAGTTTACCACTAGTATTACATCTATTAGTTTTCACTATAGTGATCATGATTCATCTTTATTTGTGAAAACCACATATCATGATTGTATTTACTTTCATTATATGTTGATGATATAAATGAGATTGAGAATTACATCTCCTTCCTAATTTTCTGACAATTTAATTAATTAACAACATATTTGACAAACTTAAGTTTTTTTGTACTAAAGAAGAAAATAGTCCTCTTAAAATGAATGTGAAATATGTTCCCTTTGACGATGTTCATCGACAATATCCCACTTTGTATCATACTTTGTTTGAGAGTCAATTGTAGTTTATAATTACCACACTGATATAATTTATGGTATTTATATAATTAGTTAGTTTGTTCTCTTTTCCACTAGAGTACATTAAACTATTATTCTTCGCATTCTCTGCTATATTTGGAAAACTCAATTTCAGAAATTTTATTTTACTTATCATAATTATTCTAACATTAATTGAGCTGGTGACTCCGCATATCGTAAATCTACTGTATGTTTTTGTATAATTTTTAAAGACTATTATTTTTTGAAAAAAATAATAAACATTATATTGTATCCCGCTCTTTTAGAGAAATTAAATATCATGTTATGACATCTGCCACAATTAAATAATTTGGTTACGTTGATTATATTTTGATATAGATGTATGTCTTTTTAAACCATCTCTCATATATTGTGATAATAAAGTGTCACTTAAATTGTTTATAATTCATTATTTCATAAATGTCACGAGTATATCGCCAATAATTGTCATTTGATCCATTAGTATCTTCAATATATCAATAATTTTATCGTTTGTCTCCTCGTTCTTAAAAATCAATAATTTATTTACAAAGACATTATATTAAATATTTTTCTTCCTTCATTGACTTTTGATACTTTCTATATCAATGAAACATGCGAGTTTAAAGGGAGGTGTTGAATAATATTACTATTATATATTTATTTATTGTATTTTATTAAAAGTAATTTGGTATTTCTAGTTTATAATACTTATACTCTTTTATATTAGTTATTCTATAAATTTATGTCACTATAAAGAAAACGCTAGCATCCTTATCCTTCCTCTCTTCTTTCTCTTTGTCAAACTAAGAGGTTTCCATGTGGAAAAAACTGACCACGAATAGACGTGTGAATGATGCGACATACTGCAACCAAGTAAAGATAACAAGGATTATAAACAAAGAAATACTACTAGAAATGCATAGATTATCTGCGGATTTTCCTGCAGAAACATCTCCCCAGCAATACCTGCAATACCTGCAATTCCACCTGCGCTTTTATATTGTGAAATATTATTTCCTGCGGATAACAAAGTAGCAGTGAATTTTGCAGGAATTTCTGAGACTTTAGCTATATAACTTTTCTGCGGATTTAACTGCGATAATGTTCGCAGGAATTAGTTATCCATCAAAACCACAAAATTCTCTGGAAATATCACAGGAATTCTGCGCTGTAAACGTTTCTGCGACTTTTGCTGCGATTTGTTTGGTTTAGTTTTAGTTTTTATTATGTTTTTAATAAATAAAACTATAAAACACATATTGATTCCAAGAATATGTTGTTGAAACATTTTTTAATTTTATATTAAATCTTAGGTTTTTTAAAGAAAGTCTTATAATATTTAATTTAGTTTTTTTAGTTATTTTTTAAAGAAAATTTATTTATTTAATACTTTTTATTGTTGTAAAATTAAAAAGAATTAAAAATATAAGTGTATGATATAATTGTAAAATATAAGTTTATTTATTTAATAATTTTTTATTGTTGTAAAAATTAAAAAAATAAAAAATATAAGTTTATGATATAGTTGTAAAATATAAGTTTATGATATAATTGTAAAAATATAAATTTATTTATTTAATTATATTTTTACTATTATTAAATAAAATTGTAAAATATAATTGACATATTGATTTTTTAGATATATATATATGATATAAAAACAAACTTATTTTAAAATAATTTTCACAACAATTTTTTTTTGCTTTATTGAATAATAATAGTTTTTATTTAAATTTTGTCAAAAATTATTTTTTTAGATTTATTTTCTTTAAGATAATTTTAGTACATATTATTCTTATTTAAGACATTTTTTAAGATTTCATAGTTGTTGCAAATTTTTTTAAAAAATATTTATAAAATTAGAATAATATTTATAATCTCTATTTGTTCTATTTTATTAATTATTTTTAATGTGAATTGTTAAACTTTTTTCTCTCACTTTTTTTATTTGATTATAAATTTAAAAAATAATATTTTAAAAAATTCAACAAATAAATAATTTTTTTGAGAGAGGTGTAGTTAAAAAATATAAAATTTTGAATAAAAAAGTTTTAAAAAAAAATCTATAGGGTAGTGATTCAACTCTGAATATCTAAATAATAAAAATTACTATTACTAACTATTATATAATTGAGTTTAAACTCTAAACCTTCCAAATAATAATAGGTAGCAATGAAAACTCAACCCTAACGTAACAAACATTTGGAGTCACTCAAAACAAAACCCTCGTAATAGAGAAATTGTGGAATGGCTCGTGCATCGATCACGTTTGGAGTTGACAAAGCCTCTCCCGTTACACCATGACCAGTCTTCTTTGCAATGATCTGAACTCTCGCAATCGTAACCACCAATCGAACCTCTGAACCTTAGTTTGTATTTTTCCCCCTTTCAACTCAGGTAAATTTATCTCTGTGATTTTTTTTAATTTCTGTATCTATTATCAAGCTTATGCGATTTTACTGATTTTAATTTAGATTGATTATAAAGTTAGGTGATTTTTGTAAACAAGGTGTTTGTTGAAATGCCACAGTGAGTTTATTTATGTTGATTTTGCTTTTTTTTGGTTTTATGAATGATATGTTTTCTAACATAAAGCAGAAACTGTTAAGATGCATTTATTAATGAGGAGTTAGATTGATTTATTAATGAAAGTTATCATCTAATGAAGTCCTTATCAATGTTATCAATTGAGGATGACAAATTATGCCTGCCTGCCAAAAACCTGCCATATTGATATGGCATTATGGTTGCTGACACAGAATCTGCCATGCCATACGGCAAGTTGGCAACACTGGCTCTTTCAAGGACCGATATGATCTGGTGCAATGTAGGTGCTAGGCGTATACCTGAATACTCTGTTAAGTGCAGCACCCGAACTTTCTTCTCACGAGGTATTAATGCCTTCGATTTATTATCATCTGCTTGTTTTTAGATTTTTCGTAACTTTCTCTGATTTTTCGTTTGATTTGTCTCTATGATTTTATCAGACATTGCGTTTCTGATGGAATTGGTTGCTGCTACTTCTTAAGATGAAGAAGATTGTGTTCATAACTATACTCAAACATCACGCTTGGTATAGTTCTATTTTCAGTTTTTTATAATTTTCTGATTTAATTTATTTACATTAGGATTGATTTGTATTTAATAAGTATACTAATTGATCCGGCTTCTCGCAGGTCCATGATATATGTCGACAAGTTAAGTTTAACATAAATAGCTCCTCTTTCGGCAGTGTTCTTGGTTCTTTCGGGAAGATGCTGAATAGGTTTCTTGGAAAAGATGCTACTCGCGATAAGTTAACTGGAATTTGCAGAGCCGCAACAATTGTTTCTGTCGTTGAATGCTTGCATGCTTTTAGGTTATTTCACGCTCCTGAAATGAATTGATATTCTTGCTGCAATTTTACTTTGGTTGTACTCATGAGTATAAGTGTATAATTATGTCTTCTGTTTGGGGTTAGTAATGCTTTTATTTGTTTGGCAATTCACTGACAAAGGACATATCTTTGGCACTATCCATCTTGTCGAGGAGGTTTTCCATTCAATAGAAGTTGAGAAAGAATCCACTAAAGAAATAGATGATATGTTAAGTGGTTCCCCAGTTTCCAATGGTTGCCGAAGCTGGGAAGGATTCACAGCTTTCAATTTGATTGTATTGGTTGAGGATACTGGTGAAGGTATTCCTCTAGATTCTCAGGTGAAGATATTCACTCCATTCACGTAGGTAAGTCCATCTATCTCGAGAGAACACGTGGAATTGGTATTAGTTTAAGCATGAGCAGGTGTTTGGTTGGCCTGATAAATGGAGAAACTGAATTTGTGAGTGAACCAAGCATTGGAAGAACTTTCACATTTCCGGCTGGTTTCACCAATGCGTGTCCTGATTCAAATGAAATTATCTATGTTGAGGCATAATTGAGTCCCTATAGAGTGGACAGTTTTGTTTGGATGCGATGCTATATTGATTGAACCATTCCCCTGTTTTATATCCCCTTTATTCACCATTTTTGTTCTGTTTCATACACAACATAAACAGAGTCAAGCACAGACTAAACTCCTCTTACTTACCCTCATCTTATCTTTAACTACAAAGATGATCAAAGAGCTTATTTATAATGACCCTTCCTCCATTTTCAACCTTCTCAAATCCTACGCACTTTCTCCCACTAATATCCTCAAAGCCAAAGACATCTTCCACCAAATTCACAAACCCGCTTTATCTCATTGGAATCTCATGATCCGTGGTTGGTCCCAAACTGACGACCCAATTGAAGCCATTCACACTTACAACCTCATGTATGGCCACAGCTTAATTGGTAACAACCTCACTTACCCTTTTCTCCTCAAGGCTTGTGCTCGTATTTTGTATGTTTCTTGCACCAGAATGGTTCATGCTTGTGTTTTGAAGCTCGGGTTTGAGTCAGGTCTCTTTGTTTCCAACGATTTGATTCATGGGTATTCGGGATTTGTTGAATTGGGTTTTGCGCGAAAGGTGTTTGATGAAATGCCTGAACGGGATTTGGTTTCTTGGAATTCTTTGATTTGTGGGTATGGTCAGTGTAAGAGGTATAGAGAGGTTTTGGATGTTTTTGAAGTAATGAAGATAGATAACGTGAAGGGTGATGTTGTGACAATGGTGAAAGTTGTTTTGGCTTGTTCTGTTTTGGGTGAGTGGAGTGTTGTTGATGCCATGGTTGAGTACATTGAGGAAAATAAGGTGGAGGTTGATGTTTATTTAGGAAATATGTTAATTGATATGTATGGACGGCGGGGTATGGTTGATCTGGCCTGACGAGTATTTGATCGAATGCATAATAGGAATATGGTTTCTTGGAATGCCATTATCATAATCTGACTATTGTTCACAAGGGGAACGAAAACTGGTGTATCCTTTTTGAAAGGAAAACCCTAGAATCAGCCGATTGAAAACATATTCAAGATTGAAAGGGAGCTTTAACGCATGCGGATGGAGATTGGGTATGTTATTTATACTTGGCTCTTCAATTCATTTTGGTGCTTTGCTTGTAGTTTTTATGGCCACTGGGTTTTGTTGTTCCATATTTGGAAGAACTAGAACCATTTTGCACATCACTGCTATTTTCATTCCTTGTATGCATACAATTTTTTAACTTTTGTTATTACATATGGGGTCAAGTATGGCATACTGATGAGTAGGATGACTGCTATGTTTCTACTCAAAAAGAAGAATACTTAAACTAAATGTATTTAATGATCGACTCTTTTTGCTAATATATTTGGAATTTAATATTACGATAATATATCAATAACTGAATTCGTACTATAAGGGTTATGCTACTCATATTATTAACGTTTCGTTGTTTTCACGCAGATCTATGGAGAATATGTGAGTGGATCCATTAGTGATGAACACAGACAAGATGTTATCCGCAACTCTTGCCCTGGTGCAGGGGCCTGTGGTGGAATGTATACAGCCAATACCATGGTTTCCGCAATAGAAGCTATGGGCATGTCTCTTCCATATAGGTAAGTACATTGGTAGATTTTTGGTGCTGTCTTTTTTAGTGTGTTGATCTTTATTTGTTCTTTCCATAGCTCATCTACACCTGCCGAGGATCGACTAAAGTTGGACGAGTTTCGGTTATCCAGAAAATATCTTGATTGGTTGAGGATGGAATTGAAGCCCCAGGATATCATCACTCAATTCATTACGTAATGCAACGGTTATAGTTATGGCCCTTGGTGGATCTACCAATGCTATGTTGCATTTAATTGCTATTGCCAAGTGAGTAGAATATTAGTTACAGTGAGCCTCTTGTTATACGTGATCCTTAGAGAAGCCTCATGTAATGAATTTTGCAGGTCTGTTGGCGTTGATTTGACTCTTGATGATTTTCAGAAGGTTAGTCATGAAGTTCCTTTCATTGCTGATATAAAGCCTAGTGGGAAATATGTTATGGAAGATGTTCATAAGGTATGTATTGATTTATTTGATATTTTTGAAGGTGAGATAATACTTAGAAGGGGGGTTGAATAAGTATGAAAGATTAAAACTTAGAATAAAAACTCAAGTATTTTTATCTTGGTTCGTTGAACTCAACTACTCCAGTCCACTCTTCCTAGAGTGATTTGCCTTTCTCAATCAAGGACTTAATCCACTATTTAATCAAACAGATTACAATAGTAACACCTAAGAACAACTGTTCTTAGTCTTCTCAAGAGCTACTGATCCCAACTGGATCCTCTTAAGGAAATCTTTTACAATCAATGTAAAACTATTACAAGAGTAAGAATGCTTCTAAAAAGCTATTATCACAACTGTGATGTTTCTTTTAAGTTTAAGAACAATGGAATAAATTCTTAGAATGAATATGAAAGTATGAGAGCTTGAATATAAATTTCTTTTCAATGCAAACGCCAACTGAAGAATTTGGTGGAGTCTTGCTTTTATAGGCAGCTGATCCAAGGTGAGTTGCACGTTGAGAAGAGTGTCCAAAAGGTCTGAGCCTTTTTGTCTTCACATCAAGTGACCTTTCCTAGAAAAAGAAAGCACAGAAAAATCCTTTTTGTTTGTGTTCTTATGTCTAGCAAAAATAAGGAAAGAGACGTTTGATTTACTCCAACGGATATATAATCTTTGAATATTTCTTCTTCAGTTTTCAGCAAATTCATCAGAGTCTGAATGGGTCAGAGTCTTCTAAAGATGATCAGAGTTTTGCTGAATCAGAATCTTCTGCAGCAGGTGTGCTTTCAGCGTGTTTAATATCAGAGCATATTTGAGACAGAACTTCAGTACTAGCAGCTTTAGTACTTTCAGAATCTTCTGTAGAAACTATGTTTTGAAAGGCTCCTCATACAAAATTCTTCTTCACTTCAGATGCTTCTGACTTGCTTCAGATTCTTCTGAGCTTCTGCTTCAGATCCTTCTGGAGCTTCTGCTTCAGATCCTTCTGGAGGCTACGCTCAGAATCTTCTGTTGGCAGCAATTAGAATCTTCTAATGTATGCATCTGGCGCTACAGAGTCTAGCTAATTTCTTGTGTTCAATTCTGATTTGCTTCTGGAGTGTTAATTTCTTTATTATCTGCAGTAAAAATTCTCAAGAAAATTTTAGAGTATATAATTCTTAAATACAAAATTTCATAATAGTTATCATCAAAACATAGAGATATTATTAAGAACCAATCTGTGTTCTAACAATCTCCCCCTTTTTGATGATGACAAAAACATCAGAAATTTTGTTTAATTGAGAATATTAAAATTATAACTCCCCCTGAGATGATAAATCTCCCCCTGAGTTAAATACAGATAAGGAATAGAAACCTCCCTTTTGTCTTGAGTAATTTTCAGAGTTAGATCTTGACTGTTCTTTTAGCATTTTGAAAGTCAGAATGTCTTGCACATATCAGATTCAGAGTTTGATAATAGTCAAATGATCTGAAAGACTCAGAGTTTCTTTTATAGAGTGTACTTATCAAATGTTCTGAAATGCTCAGATTAAATGTTAGATAGAATAGATATGTCTGAAGTTTCATTCTGTTGAAGTTAAATTAAACAGTTCAGATCTATATTTTCTCCCCCTTTTTTGTCATAAGCAAAAAGTAAAAACGTTAAGAAGACAAATAAAAGGAAACAGTAAATGAGATAATTCAGTGGAGAAAAACTTTGATTCATTCAATGAAGTCAGATCAATAGTACATGCATCAGAAGATATATCAAAAAGTACATAGGCAAACATCATATGCAAAAACATCAGAATGAAAAAAAATGAAAATCTAAGAGTGTTTTGACATAAGCATCTTCAATAGATCTGTGATCTCAGAGGAGGACTGCTCTTGCTTGGACATCCACTTAGCCATTGTTTCATTCTTCTGATCCTGTTTTGACATCCACTATGTCATGTCTTCAGATTTCTTATCCTGTTTTGCCATCCAAGACTTGATCTCTGATTGACCAGCTTCCAGAGCAGCAACTTTATCCTCAAAATCTGGATGTTCTTTCTTAATCTCAGATGATGAAGGTTGAACATTTTCTGGAGCTTGAACAGAGTCAATTTCCATAGGATCTGTAGAGTCTGGAGCATTGGAGCCAGAAG